>JANUSC010000019.1:1200000-1885904 GCA_025200525.1 Camellia lanceoleosa
AACCAGTCTGCACCAGAGGCCAAGCTATAATACCCACATTTATTGTAAGCTTCTCATGCTTTTTCTCCTTTTTCTCTTTTTTCTTTGAATTCTATAATTTTATTGTTGTATTGTGTTTTACAACAATTCTAGTGATGGGTTTCTACTATTATATGCAATTGGTGATCTGTACGTCAATAGGTTTCCCTTCAAGTATTCATGGCACCCCATAATCTTCAGTTAGTGTTAATGGATTGGTTTTCTGGCTTTATTTGGTAAATTGGGCTTTAAGTCTTTGATGCGTTATATAAACTTGGGTGGCTTTAGATTGTTGTGTTCTGAGGAGAAGCATCTTTTTTGTTCTGCTTTTATGCTTGTTGTTAGTTTGTTACAAGACAGTGGAATGAGAGATTAGAGGGAACACAAGAGATGGAATATGTTACTAGAGTTAAAATCGGTGTCTTAAAACTTTTAATAGCTAACATCATCCCTATGCAAGGTTTTAAAAACCTGACTGAACTGGCCAGTTCAACCAGTTGAACAGTTGACTGGTCGGGGTTCCAATCCAGATACACCCACTAAACTATTCAAAGTGAAAAACCGGCTTATTTTGAGTGAACCGGGAAAACCGGCGGTTGCCGAATCAAATTTTTGTTTTTGTTTTTTTTGTTCTTTCTTTTCTTTCTTAGTTTATATATATATATATATATAAGAAAAATTTTAATTGGAAACTCTCTTTCAAGGGTCTCCTCTTGTGAGGAATCCCATAGAGAGTTTGAAATTATTGTGAAAGCCTTTACCTATTTATAAGAAAAACTCAAGAAATCTATGTAGGATTCAATCAAATTTATTGGAGGGAAACATAAAATTTTAATATCCCTCCAAAATATTTGCTCTTCTTTCAATCAAATTATTTGAATTAAAATCATATGGAGGGAATATTGAATGTTTGATTTCTTCTTTCAAAATTAAAATTAATAATATTTTAAAATAATTTTAATATTTTTTAGTAAAAAAAGTATTAGGAGATATATTTAAGATTATTTAATTTTTTAATTTATAATTTTATTACTTTTATTTTTATTTAAATATAATTTTAATATATTTATGATGTCACAGTTCGATTCCGATTCAACACGACGGTTGAACCAGTGACCTGTCCATCCAATCCTTGTTTTTGTTTCACTTACCGGTCTGGTTTTTAAAACATTGTCCATATGTATTAGTTGACCTAACAATTGATTAACAGATAGAGAAAAATTGTAATGCGACTAAAAAACGTAGGGAGGGAGATGTAATTTCCAGAACGCAGAGGTACTAATGTAGCTAGAAACCTCAAGGGAAATTCAGTGGAATTTACCCTATCCATGGTAGATCTCTCTTATTTAATGGTGAAGGGAAAATATAGGCCCACTATATTACTAAGCAGCCACTTAGAAAGCGAAAAAATTCAGTGAAATAGAA
Organism: Camellia lanceoleosa; assembly: GCA_025200525.1. Lineage (NCBI taxonomy): Eukaryota > Viridiplantae > Streptophyta > Magnoliopsida > Ericales > Theaceae > Camellia > Camellia lanceoleosa. Next base: position 1,201,444 of record JANUSC010000019.1, read on the forward strand.
TCAATTGATGCTCCTTTTATCTCATACATAATCCTTAGGAAGCCCCTAATTGAAGCTGCACATGATGAGATGTCCAAAAATCTACAGTAATGAAGAAGGTGACAGTGATAACAGGCTGGACTTTTATTTTCCTCTAGTGGTATGCATGAAATGGAGTTGTTCAATTGAGAAGATAAACTATTCCCGTTAAAAGAAAAGTAAAAGAAGAAGAAACTAGACTATGAAAGAGTAGTTAGAATGATTTTCATTCTATTTAGTAGCTTACTTTTCCTTTCTTATGAAGTTTCAAATGCCTTACTTTTCTCAAAATTCCAAATCGACTGTGAATTTGATCGTCTGAATTTAGTGCCAAGTTGGTTTAGACTATTTTGATGAGCATGACTAATTGTTCATACTCAGTGGGATTCCCTCAATGGTATTCCAATCCTTTAGACCACTAATTGAAAGGAATCTTTACCTGCTCTCCAATTTAGTGTCTAACGGAGAGAAAAAGAAGGGTATGTTGTGCTGATAGTGGTATCAGTGTTTGTTATCTGTATGCTTATCCTATAGATTAAATGAAAATAAGTAAATAAAATGATCAATAGAAAACAAAAATGGAAAATTCTCAAGTTGACATTGATCGGGATGACTGAATACGTGTTTGAAACTTCTTCAATTTCAGTGAGAACAGCTTCTTCATGCTCCATCAGAAAAGATACAAGCCATTTACGCAATCAACAATGGACAAGAAAACAAGGAGACACAAAAAATTGTATGGTCTATGAATTTTGTTATCCAAGATTCCTAATATCTGGCAATTCCAATTGAAAGGTACATTTAGAATTTAGAAAAGTATGATTTTCTAAATAATGATGCAATGAGGGGGAAATGAAGACTTATAGCAAGAGGTCTTGAGTTTTCCTTTTTTCTGTTTCTTTTTTATTTATTTATTTGTTAGATTTCTTATAAATTGAATAAATAATGGGAAAACAAAGGTAGTTCATGTATTGTATGGTCTATGAAGTGGTTTGCACTAAGGAGGAGGTGTATTATCATTATGAATTCCTCAGCTCAGTTGTTTCAAGGTATGTTCTGAGTCATGATGGTGTTGTCAAGCACTGGACATGGATTAATCGAACATAGGAATGGGTCCTTTACTTGACTAGACCAGCCAATAACTGTGATAACTATAAATGGTGCGGTCCGAACGGTAATTGTAACATTGGAAACTCGCCGGCTTGTGGTTGTTTGAGTAAATTTGTACCCCATAACCAAACGGAACGGGGAAATGGAGATTGGTCTAATGGGTGTGTTCGGAGGACACCGTTGGATTGCCATAATGGAGATGGATTTCTCAAGTATTCAAGGTATAAAGTCCCAGACATAGGGAACTCTTGGTTTGATAGGAACATGACACTCGGGGAATGCAAGCTGGTATGCTTGAAAAACTGCTCTTGTATAGCTTATGCAAATTTAGACATAAGAAGAGGTAGAAGTGGCTATTTGCTTTGGTTTGATAAGTTAATTGATATGAAAGAGTTGAATGCCAATATGCAAGACATTTACATAAGGATGGCTTCCTCTGAGTTAGGTAAGAATTCATACCAAACACATAGATTAGTGAACATAGATTGAGGAGATTATACCTCTATAAGAACCATGTAGTTAACTATACTGAACCTTTACATTTTTTCCTTAAAAAATTCCTCACTATATTACTTTTCTACATCTAACTGCAGTTTAGCAAAAGGAGAGTTCATTTTGGTTTCATCTTGAATGTTGATCTTTGTTGTGGGAATTCAATCTGGATGATACTTACACTACTAGAAATATAGCTTTTTGCGTCTATTTTTTTGCGATTCATTGTTTGGCCGTCGCAAAAAATATACATATATATCTATATAATAAAGTAGGACGGTTTTTGAAAATATATAAAATGTATTAGAGATACATTTAGTTTCAAAGGCTCAGATCAATTCTGATAAATATAAATGTTTCAAATGATGTTTTGATTCCCGCCCAAACACGTTGTGCTCTCTCCCCCTCCCACATACCCACGTCTCCTCTCTCTCTCTCTCTCTCTCTCCCTATGTTACATGTCTCTTCCTCATTTCATCATTATCTCTTCTTCGTTGTTCTTCTTTTCTACCCTCCCTCTTCGCTCGCTCCTGACATTGCCTCTCCCATTCTCTCTTACTCAATTTCTATCTCTCACACCTTCTCTCTCAGTGGCTTCAAGTCACAACCCTCCCACTCGCTGCTTTTGAACCCATTCGTTGCCTCTCTCTACTTTAGTGTTTTGGTTTTGTTGGCTGGTTCTCAAGGCTAGGGTTTCCGATTTAGAATTGCAAAACTGTTGTTTTGGTTTTGTTGGCTAGTTCTAAAGGCTAGGGTTTTCGATTGAGAACTGCAAAACTGTGCTTCGATTGGCACCACCACAACAACTACCATTATCATCATCAACTTCCTCAAATTTTACATTGAAGCCGCCGTCTTCTCTTTCTCTCTCTGCTTCGAACCCCCATGGGAGCTCTCTGGTACCTCTTTTTCTTTATCTTTTTCTCTCTATGCTTCAGGTTTTAGTTGGATAAATTGTTGTTTGTTAGTGGAATTGAGGTCTATAATGGTTTAAATAGATGCTTTTGTCTATCATCATTTCTGTTTATGGTAATATATATGTTAAGCTTTATTTTGTGTTTCATGGTTTATTGTTTGGTGGTTGCCTAATTAGAACTAAGGTAGAAATTCCAACAGAGAAGGTGGTCTTAACAAGGAAGAAATACCCTCGCCATTGATTAACATCAAGCTCCGCGACTATCCACCCTCCCAACATCAGAGGTATTTCATTTATTCAGTTCTTCAGTTCTTTGAGACTTCAGTTTTAAGGTGAATTTTTTAATCAATCTATGTATATGAACTAGTTTCCAATTTTCTGGTTGTGGTTTCCAGTTTTCCCTTTCTCTGTCTTGAATTAGTTCTTTGTCTGGTTATGTTTTAGGTTGAATTTCCTTCAGCTCCCTCTGTTGTGTATTTCCCTTTTTCTGAGAATGGGAAGGAGTTGTTTGGATTTGTTGTTGTATGTTGTTTGAAGTTTGAGAAAGGAAAGAAGTTGTTTGGATTTGTTGTTTACATTCTCCATGGTTTTGTAGTTTATGGTGGCATATCATATTGGTTTGGAATTTTTGTCCAATTCTCCATCGTTTTGTAGTTTAGGTAGCTGTTCATCGACATCTATGAGTCCTTCATATTGGTCTGGAATTTTATTTTGATTTTAGGAAATTATATGAGCATCAAAATTATATGAGTCCTTCATATTGGTTTGGATTGTAAACTGTGTTCACATACTAATTTTTGGTTTGGAATTGTTTTGCTTCTGCTACTATGAAACCTTATTTGGCCATTTTTGCCTCATCTTCTACACTTAAATTAGGGCTTTTTTTTTTTCTTAGAGAGATTTCTTTTTCTTCTGTTTCTTTTTTTTTCCTTCAATTTGTGTATTGGATTACAATATTTACTTTTAGATTTGTGGATTATGCTGATTAGGTTATACAACTATTTCTCTTTTGGTCTACAAAACATGTTGATGTACATAGAATTCTTCACCACACAGAAGTAGATTTGCCTCTTCCTTTTCACAAACATCCACACACCTCACAACCGTCTCTGCTCCTCCTTCCTTAGCGACCCGTTGTCGACATCTCGATCGCAACAACTGCAGCAACCCCACTCCCCATCTCAACCATCGCACAACCACCAGCTTAGCCTCATACAACATTGTGAAGGGTACACACATTTATTTATATATATGCTTCAGTTTGATCATGATTTTTAACTGCATTCGCATGATTTTACTTAATATAACTATTGTTCTAATATAGCGAAAACCCTAATTTTTCATACCCCTGAAGTTTATGAATAGTTGGGCCCCATATACTTTGTAAATTGTTTCTATGTAGAAAAACTAAAAACTGCTTTGAAAACTACATGACATGGAGGCTGAACTTCAAATTGAGATTGCCAGAGATAATTTCCCTTAATAGCGGTATTATGTAGGCAAGAAAACAATGTAAAATTTCATTTATCTTATGCAAGTGATATACGCAAAAGTTATAAGCTGATATGAGTCATGATCAATGAAGCATCATACTCTTGTTTTTTTTTTTTTTTTTTTTTTTTTTTTTTTTTTTTTATGGAATTTGAACAATGTTGTGGGAATTAAAAGGTCTGCCAAGACTTTGAAAAAATAAATAATAAAAAATCCATAGGGCACTAACCGATCCCCAGGGAAAACTAAAGTTTTTGCTAATTTAAGGGAGATTTCTTTTTCTTTTTCTTTTTTTCCTTCAGTTTGTGTATTGGATTTCTATATTTACTTTAAGATTTGTGGATTATGCTGATTAGGTTATACAACTTTTTCTATTTTGGTCTACAAAACATGCTGATGTGTTTTTATCTTTATTAGTTAAACATATTGAAAGTTCAATTTTGTCATGGTTTGATTCTAGGCATGTAATTCTTTATCTTTGTGTGGATGTTATGTTATTTTCTTGAGTAGAGTAATTTGTGGTCTTCTTTGTTTTATTTTTTTTAATTTTTTGTTAAAAGTAAATAAAATAAATAAAATTGACTGACTGAACGAAATTGAGCTTAGGTGTTAATATTATATCCTACGGAGTCAAGACACTCTTTCCATTGATGTAGTAGAACTAGGATTTATTGAATTGTTAAGCTCTTTCAACCTTCATATTTGTTGTTTTAAAATTCTTTACATGTCCTTTATATATTGCTTTTAGGATGTTAGTTTTGATGCTCATTTTCTTTGGAAAAATTCACATTGATTGAAGTTTGTAATTTTTTTATTTACTGGTGTGAGCACTTCTAGATTGAGACATGAGTTATAGTTATAAAAGTAAATTCACGATTTAATTATTGAGCTTTGTTGGGGGTTTTATTTAATATCAATTGAATTTTATGTCTAGAGGATCATGTACATTTTTGGATCTGAATCAAAATAATTTTTTTTTTTGTCTACCTTTTATATTTATTTTTTATTTTTTAACCTTTATAATTAACAATGTTTCCAACTGGTTTGTTTTCTTGATGGGAACTCAATGCAATATATTCATCCAAAAATGAATATTAAACACAAAGTAAACTTTAATTGCTGTTTAAATTTAATTATGTGTCGGTTTACAATCTTAAAAAATTCGTATCCATTATAACATTGTTTAATCATGTTCCAATTAATAATGTGTAACGCCCTCTATGGACGCGCCCCGAACGTCCCGAGCTCCTCGCGCGAAAATGGCGCGGGATTCCGTTATGTTCATTTGGGCTTACCACAATTTAGACTCAATGTCACGGTTCTGAATTTGATCTCGCAAAGTGCAATGCAAGACCGATAAATCACCAAAGAGTCCAAATCCGGCAAATCGTTTTGGAAAACTGATTTTTATAAAGAAGTGCCAAACATGGATTGCTTTGCTAGATATAGAGTCGCCACCTAAATATTTTATTTTAGGAGAATTTAGGAAACCCTGACTCGTGCCTAAGGCCACGTGTCCGTCATCACCAAAGTTGCCTCAGCTCGGGAACTTGGGTACGAGAGGAGAAGGTCATTTAATGAGCACCCCCGCTCACTCGATCAAAGATCGGCCTATACTAAGCATGATATCTTGTTTTTGAAAACACATACGTTCTTATTCCGGTTAATTAGCTAATCTTACTATGTGATGCGCATAGCAAACAAGTATAGACTAAATCACCAAATTTGGAACAAAACATTGCATATTCATTTTGAAAACGGTTTGAAGTTTGCTACTCGCAAGTAGGCTAAAATGCGGATTTCAATGAATTGTTCCAATTCAAGTAATCCAACCTTCACCCATAGGCATTCAGGCAGTTAATTGACTAAGCAGTTAGCCTCATGGTAAGCATGCTTTCATGGCAACATTGACACACATGCAATATGCTAAAGCGTAAACACTCACAGTGTACTCCGAGCCAAAACAAAGAACTAGTTAGAAATCAATTCATGATCCTAGTTCATGTTAAGATGGCTAATGCAACACATGCGAAAATGTAACTAAAATAGGCTTGGCTATTCTAGAATGTCATGTGAAATGTAACTTGGTACATGTATTCAAATTGGAATTGAAATACAATGCACTTAGTATGATGCACCGAGCCCAGTGTATGCAAGACAGATGAATGATGCAAACATGCGAGCGTAAGGTATGCTAAATAAAGCATGCCCTAAAACTAACCATCGTAAGTGGTTAAGTAAAAGGAAGAAAGAAATGGAGGTTAGAAAACATGCATCACACACATGCACGTTTATTACAACAATACTCCCTCTCAAAAGAGGGACCAAATAAGAAGCTAACTAGCTAATCTAAGCTAATTAAGCTAATTATTACACAACAAATTAATTAACTAATTCTAGTTAACTAATTATTACAAAACGAATTGAATAGCGAACGCATTAACTAATTAAAGTACAAACCAAAGCAAAAGCAAGCTATCTAAGCATGGAAGCTAATGAAAGCAGTAAATCAGGAGCCTCGGAGGGAGACGAATGCATGCAAGCCCGGTCGCCTCGTTTGGAAATCCAATTCGATGCCCCGATTTGGCTCTATTTTCATCTGTCCTCAGAACTCTGCACCAAGCTCCAGAAAGATGAAACTCCACCTACAGAAACCTGTGGAAGGGTGGCTGGCCACTTTTGGTCTCTCTAGACACCTGCTGACCACTTTTGGTTGTTGGAAAACCAGAAAAGTAGTCGGCCAGCTAGTTTTTCTGGCTAGCCGGCCAGTTGTTGCTGCTGAATTGCAATTTGCCTTGAAGACCTCCTTTATAACTGCAACTCCAGCAAGTTTTTTAAGCTCAAGTCATCCTAAGAACACCAAAAACAACTTCAAGAAGCCTTAGCAACACAAGCAAGGTGTTTGAGTGTGTGTTTGTGTACAAAAGTGAGACAAATCTACACTTTAAGGCACAAAATAAGAGAGAAATGAAGATGTATAGATATAGATTATATGTATGGCTCAAGAAAGTTTTTTCTGAACCTAGAGGAGGGAGGATGAGCCTCCCTCTTATAGAAACTAAAAGACAAAGCTTCTTGGAGAAGCTAAGCTTCAAACAAATCCCTCCATACATGTGTATAGAGGATAGCTCTAAAGCCCTCCAGCTGTGCTAGCTGGAGAAAAATATCTCCAAAAAGCAGCTGACCACTTGAAGTGGTCGGAGTGGTCGGCTTGCTACTTAAAGTGGTCGGCCGACCACTTCAAGTGGTCTTCCAGAGCAACAACTGGTCAGCCATAGGTGGGAGTGGTCTAGAGCATGAAAGAAGACTAGTGGTGTGGTGGCCGACCAGAAAATGTGGCCCAAGGACCAAGCAAGCCAGTTATCCGACCAAAAAACTGGCTGGCAGAAGGAAAGGTGGTCTCCAAGGAGAAAAAGTGGTCTTCCACCCTTGTACCACCTTCCAAACAAGGAAAACAAGGTTAGTACCAAAAACAAACCAAAACGGATGCAAGACAAGAGATCGGGAGGCAAAGCACGTGGCCGAAAGCCCCAAAAACTAGCTGACAAGCACTAAAAGTGGTATGCAACCACAAAAGTGGTCTCCCAGACCATAGTGTTCCTCTAGGTAGAGGCAACAAGGTGTGGTTCAAAAACCACGCCAAACGGAGAACGTTAAGCAGTCTTGAGACAAGGTGCGCGGCCAAAGGTTCCAAAAACCGGAAACTAGTCTCCAAACGGGAAAAGTGGCCTACGATCACAAAAAGTGGTCTACGACCACAAAGAGGTGGTCTACAAGACCACTCCCTCCCTCCAGGAAGAGAAAACAAGATTCGGTCCACAAACCGAGCCAAAGCAAAAAAGAGTTCAGAGGCCCAGAGGCAAGGCCCTCAGCCAAAACTCCGAAACCTCCAAACGAGCACAACATACACCATCACCGAGCGCTCAATCGATGACGTCTAAGTCTTAAGGTCGGTCAAAAATGGGGTGTCTACAGTTACCCCTCTTTAACAGAACTCAAAAGTCATAAGTGATGGGAGTGAATGTCAAAGCCCAGAGACGACCCATTTTTGACAAGGCCGAAGACTTAGACAAACATGCAAGATAATAAAGAGATGTGCCCGCAGGCTGGGACAAGATGCAAATGATATGCATAAAGCCAAACATAACTTATGATCATGCAAAAAATGCTGTAATGAAGCAAATATACACAATAAATGTAACAGTTTAAGCAAGTGAGAACAAATCAAACTACATTACATGCAGAAAGGATATAAGAGAATTATACAATTCTCGCTACGTCTCACACGAAGTACATACAATACTGTCCGGTTCGTCTGGTTACGCCAGCTTCGAATGAACCGTACATACAATATCGTGCCTACAAAAGAAAGAAACTCAACAGGTACAATATCGTTAGAAACATGCATAGTGATGCAAGTGAAAAGTGCGTGACAACGCAAGTGGAGGGGTGCATTACAATGCAACCTAAGTGTGACGTATAACAATGCAGAAGGGATGCAGAACAATGCAACCTAAGTGTGACGCATAACAATGCGGAAGGAATGCATGACAATGCAACCTAAGTGTGACGTATAACAATGCGGAAGGGATGCAAAACAATGCAACCTAAGCGTGAGGCATAACAATGCGAAAGGGATGCAAAACAATGCAACCTAAGCGTGACGCATAACAATGCGGAAGGGATGCAAAACAATGCAACTTGAGTGTGACACATAACAATGCGGAAGGGATGCATGACAATGCAACCTAAGTGTGACGCATAACAATGCGGAAGGGATGCAAAACAATGCAACCTAGGTGTAACGCATAACAATGCGGAAGGGATGCAAAACAATGCAACCTAGGTGTGATGCATAACAATGCAGAAGGGATGCATGACAATGCAACCTAATTGTGACGCATAACAATGCGGATAAAACAAGCATAACAATGCAGGTAAAATGCGGGACAACGCAAGCGAAGTGTATAGCAATTCAACAAGAGTGCGCATAATAAAGCACCTAGTAACATGCATAACAATGCAACAAGTGGTGGGCATAACAATGCAGGATAAGAAAGTGTGATGAAATAGCACATTTGAATCAAAAATAATTACAAGCCTTAAAGAAAGTAATACAACCATAACCTCCGATTTACCTCTCGGAGGAGTCACATGTACTTAAAAAGGATACACCTTGCTCTTGACGAGTAACGATGAGCTACACATCGAAGACTTGAATTGAAGTTCCTGTAGGGACATTCTTGAGCCGAAAAGTATACTTTTCTTGTACTTTCCCGAGGGCCGAGGACTCCAGTCATCACCAAAATGCATAGGGAGAACAATGGAGCCCTGAGGATCATCCAGGAGGGTGGCCAACCAGTTATATCAGTGGCCAACCAGTTATTGCCCATCAAAGTGGTCGGCCGACAAGAAAAACTGGCTGGCTGACCAGTTTATAGAATTTCGGGACAGTTTGGTCTTTTAGCTTCAGTTCTTTAAGTACACAACTCCAAATCAGTTTGTATCACACCTCCAAGGCCGAAATACATTCTCCTTTGCTCCTAGACCCTTTTCTCTCTCAGATCTGCACTTTATACGCGTTTTCCAACGCCCCACGCAAAGTTGTTTCGCGAAAACTTTCGATTTTCTTCGTTTTGAACCGATTAGAATTTGTTTTTAGAGCTTCTTTCTTCATTTTCAACACTTGAGGTATGTTCGTCTCAAAGTTTAGCACCTTTTCTCGGGCGTTGACTTTTGTTGACTTTTTCTCTTTAAGAGAGTTGACTTTTGTTGACTTTTTTGCAATTTTGGCTTATTTCGCTCGTTTTACATCTTTTGCAGATTTCTTCAGATGGCTAATGATATCCCATATGGCAGAGGTCCTCCATATGTAGAGGACGAGCCTGACATCATACCGTTGCCTCCGAGGATACGGCCATTCGACCTAGAGGAGTACAACCCGGAAGAGAACATCCTACCTCCTAGCACCTTCTACCACTTCACGGACTTCGCGCGGCGAGCACCTGCAGACCTGCTGCTATGGGAGCCGGAGTCCCATCTATCTCATCACACGCATGAGGTACGTACTTTACTTTTGCATTTCTTGCGATGTACTTTGCACTTCTTGCACATTTACATATACAACACTTCACTCATTCTGAACACACAGTCCATACACAGCACTCTACTAACTTGGCACGCGGCTCATTTTGGGCACACAACACACCTTGGGCACATAGCTCATAACACTGCTCAATCTAAACACGCAGTTCCTAACACAGTATTCTATTTAGTTGGTACACAGCTCATAACACTGCTCAATCTGAACATGCAGTCCATAACACAGCATTCTGTTTAGTTGGCACACAGCTCATAACACTGCTCAATCTAAACACGTAGTCCATAACACAGCATTCTGTTTAGTTGGCACACAGCTCATAACACTGCTCAATCTAAACACGCAGTCCAAAATACAGTATTCTGTTTAGTTGGCACACAGCTCATAACACTGCTCAATCTGAACACGCAGTCCATAACACAGCATTCGGTTTAATCTGAACACACGGCTCATAATACTGCTCAATCTAAACACACAGTTCATAACACAACATTCGATTTAGTTGGCACACAGCCTAATCTGAACACATAGTCCATAACACGGTATTCGTTTCTTTTTTAGCAAACTGCTCAATCTAAACATGCAGTCCATAACACAGTACACTTTTTTCATAACATAGCACACCGCTCAATTTGAACACGCAGTCCATAACACGGTATTCGTTTTTTTAGCACACTGCTCAATCTGAACACGCAGTCCACAACGCAGTACACTTTTTCATAACATAGCACACCGTTCAATCTGAACACACAGTCCATGACACGGTATTCGTTTTTTTAGCACACTGCTCAATCTGAATACGCAATCCATAACGCAATACACTTTTTTTTCATAACATAGCACAGTGTTCAATCTGAACACGCAGTCCATAACGCAGTACACCTTTTTCATAGCATAACACACCGCTCAATTTGAACACGCAGTCCATAACACGGTATTCGGTTTTTTTCGCACACTGCTCAATCTGAACACGCAGTCCATAACGCAGTACACTTTTTTCATAACATAGCACACCGCTCAATCTGAACACGCAGTCCATAACACGGTATTCGGTTTTTTAGCACACTGCTCAATCTGACACGCAGTTCATAACGCAGTACACTTTTTTCATAACATAGCACACTGTTCAATTTGAACACGCAGTCCATAACACGGTATTCATTTTTAGCACACTGCTCAATCTGAACACGCAGTCCATAACGCAGTACACCTTTTTCATAACATAGCACATCGCTCAATTTGAACACATTGTCCATAACACGGTATTCGGTTTTTTAAGCACACTGCTCAATCTGAACACGCACTCCATAACGCAGTACACTTTTTTCATAACATAGCACACCGCTCAATCTGAACACGCAGTCCATAACGCGGTATTCGATTTTTTAGCACACTGCTCAATTTGAACATTCAGTTCATAACGCAGTACACTTTTTTCATAACATAGCACACCGTTCAATCTGAACACGCAGTCCATAACACGGTATTCGTTTTTAGCACACTGCTCAATCTGAACACGCAGTCCATAACGCAGTACACTTTTTCATAACATAGCACACCACTCAATCTGAACACGCAATCCATAACACGGTATTCGATTTTTTTAGCACACTGCTCAATCTGAACACGCAGTCCATAACGCAGTACACTTTTTCATAACATAGCACACCGCTCAATCTGAACACTCAGTCCAAAAGACGATATTCATTTTTTTAGCACACTGCTCAATCTGAACACGCAGTACACTTTTTTCATAACATAGCACACTGGTCAATCTGAACACGCAGTCCATAACACGGTATTCGGTTTTTTTAGCACACTGCTCAATCTGAACACGCAGTCCATAACACAGTACACTTTTTATTTTGAACACGCAGCTCATACTTTTCATTCTGAACACACAGCTCATACATTTTATTCTAAAACTGAATACATCTGTTCATTCTGAATGCAGGTATCTTCCCGTTTCACATGGGGTTATCGGTCTATCCTCGTGAGAGAGTGGTACATGGGGCTCCCAGACGCTGTCCGATATATAGTGGACGAGGCAGGGTTTGGCCTATTCTGTGCAGGATTGTCACGTCATCCAGCGAGTAGGACCCTCCTGGGTGCACTTGTGGAGAGATGGTGGGATACCACCAACTCCTTTAATTTCTCGGCCACCAGGGATATAATGATGACCCCATACGACTTCTCCATGCGAACGGGCCTTGAGGTGGGAGGCCGACTGATCCCATACAACACAGATATGAGTGAGTTTGAGGCCGCTTGGATTTATCTGCTCGGAGCCCGTCCGCCAATCGACAAATCATCAGGCAGGGTTAGGCACACCTGGTTCTCCGAGCGGTACAGGGGGACTTCGCCCCAGACCATTGAGACTGTACAACAGTACGCCCAGGGATTCTTGATGTTCCTCCTCAGAACCACACTGTTCTCCGACAGGGGGAACACAGTTGGGCTTTATCTGCTCAGTGCTCTGGTGGACCTATCACGGGTCCAGCTCTTTGATTGGGATGGCGCTGCCCTTGCTACCCTTTACTGCTACATGAGCGTGACCTCCCGTGAGCGAGGGATCATAGTTGGAGGCTACTGGCGAGGCTGGGAGGTACATTCTGCCCTCTTGATTTACGCCTGCTTTCATTATCTCAGACATGCATTAATCGCATACATTACATTCTCAGATTCTACATTCTCGTGACTTAGCATTACAGATCTTTGTACATCGCACAACATTCTGCACTCTGCATTTTACACTTTCTATACATTCTGTATACTGTACACTGCACACATCATTCTGTATTCTGATAGCCATTGTCTTGTCTTTCACAGCTGTGGGTTTATGCGTACTTCCCGACGTTGGCCCCTGAGCTCGAGCTCGAGGCACCTCTTGAGATCCCCTTCTCACGTAGATTCGAGGGTCGGTGTCGGCCCAGGCCTCGGGAGACTTTGCCCTTTCTCCGACAGTTCTTCAATACTGTACAGGCGACGAAGGTAATCTAGAACTCTCAGTTCTTCATGCTTTCAACTTTGATTTATCTTGCATATTTATGACATCTAATCAATTTATGCACTTGCTACCCGCAGGTGACCTGGCAGCCTTGGATAGCTATGCCAGGGAATCCTCAATTTCTGTTCACTGGGGCATGGGGCACTTCGCGATACAGGGTTCTGCTTGAGGGACCGATCGGCAGAGCTTGGTTCCTCGGAGAGCGCTTCATGCGCCAGACGATGGGCAAATCCGATTCGGACGTTCCCTCATTGCCTCCACCAAAGATGCGGTCCGTAGGGGATCTTACGCCCCAAAAGACGGAGGACCTTATGCTGGGTATTGATGCAGTCCTTTTCTTGGAGGAGGGGGATTACGCGACATATCGCCATACGCACTTGATGCCTCCGTTGTCAGGTGTCCGTACCTCGAGGAGGAGAGCTGCTGACATGCCTTCCTCGAGTCGTGCCCAAGCTGGAGACATTCCTTCAACTAGCGGGCCAGGCTCATCGAGGGGCGGGACCGGATAGATGCCCTCGACTTGCCAGTATGTTGGATGGCTAGACCTTCCGACCGGGCTGACAGGCTGGGAGTATGGGACACCATACCAGATTCCACTGGAGCCTCCACGACCGGATCATCGGTACGTTAGTGACCCTGACTCACCACCGGTATGTTTTATGGTTTTCATTTATCACTCAGATATTTAGACATCCATTTATTCACTGATGACTTGAACTTGTGTCTGCAGCCTTCCAGAGAGTACACTGATGAGCTGCTCGGAGTGGTGGCCTCACTCGAGGGCATGGTCCTGCAGAGGGAGACACTACTGCATTCCTATAGCATCCCGGTATTTTCCAGTCTTCTTGCATTTATCATACTTCTGATGACATACTGAAACTGAGCATTTCACCACACTGATTCACTATATGTGTAGAGCACATTTGACACACCGCATTCACATACTATATCTGCACGCACTCACTCCATGCATCATTCTTGCATCTGATATACATTCTCTAGCTGATGTATTCAAACTCCTTTTTCGGGTAGCACTTGTACCACCCGGGCCATCCCGGCTTTCTCGAGCAACTAGGAGAGGGGCATCGTCTCGCGGCCGAGGTGGACGCAAAGCACCTGTCAGTCAGGATGACGAAGAGTCTAGCGAGGAGGAGGAGTCAGCACATCCTCAGTCTGAGACATCTGCATGCAGGGATGATGACTCAGGTTCGGGTTCTGAGGACGGAGGCGACACCGAGGAGGCTTCCGAGGATGGTGGCACCGATTCAGACGGAGATGCTGACAATGGTGGCGCGGAGGCTGCTCAGCCAAAGAGAATGAAGAGGGCCTCTCGGTCTTGAGCTTGGTAGCATTGATGCAGACATTCCTTCTTTATTTTTCTTTTTACATGTAGCTACAGCACATTGTACAGCTTAGGCAGTTTTTTTTATTTTTCTTCCAAAACTTGTACCCTTTTGTAAAATGTTGTAAAAAGGAAACATGATGGAATGAAAATGACTTTTCGTTCAAAAAAAAAGTTGTATTTGTATTCTAAGTATCGCATCGCACCATTTTGCACAAAAATGAAATTTGAAATGAAAATAGAACAACGTGCATTGCCAAGTCAGGTAGTGAACCGATGCAACAAACTAAAAACTCAACTCAAAAACAATTCATTAAACGAATTAACAACTCGATAAACAAATAAGCAACAACTCGATAAACAAAGCGACGAAATGCATCCAAAACAGAGGTAAACTCGAACCTTCAACACTCCCAGCACACGGGGAAGTTAGAGACTCACTTCTGGAGGCAAAAAACAGGTGTAAACCACTTTCATGCTCATGGCCGACCACCATAGGAGCCTGCTGACCAATTTTTCTGTTTGCAACCCAAAAAAGTAGCTGGCCGACCAAAAAAAGTGGTCGGCTGACCACTTAACCTGGGAACCCCCAGTTTTCTGACACTTGTCCTCCAAATAGTACCTTGTCCTTCATAAAGGTTCCAGCTTCGTGGTTCCCTCATTCTAACTCAGTCTTGCACCAAAATGAAGGCATTTCTTATCCAAAATCTCACAAATTGGATTGCTACCTTGGATGGCTCGGAAAATGTGAATTTCTGAGGATTTGGCATAAATGCACTATTCACGTTGTGTCACACCCCACTACGTTTTCCATTCCTTCATGCCGCGGCAAAGTTTTGGAACCCGGTAACACACGTCTTTAGCTTTGGCAGACAAGAGATGTGTACCACTTTCGAAGACTTCCAAGTTCTGATGAAGTCCGAACGCGAGGAAGAGATTTTGCCACAATTCCGCTTTGGCCACGTCCAAGCCTTAGGATAGATGTGTGGGCTCACTTTTCATGACGCTCGGTCATTGATTCGCGATGGTGTGCTGGATATCCTCAGCTTGATTCGTCGATTTTCTGATGCCGGTGACCGCGGCGATCATGACTGGCAGGGTTATCGGCGACATGCACTTTGCTTGTGCGTGTTGTCTCATTTCTTGCTTGCCTCAGGCTTTGGTGGGTTTAGCACTCATTTGATTGAAGTTGCCCAAAGCTTAAGAGAGGGCAAGAGCTGCATTGCCATGACATTGGCTGAGACATTGATGGGTTTGGACGATTTCTGTCGCCAAGAGATGACTAGATTCGCAGGGAGTCCACTACTGCTGCAGGTAATGTTTCCCACCCTATCTCACATATATTTCTCACATCACTCGGCCCTCAGGCTTGGTTTTTCTCTCAAAACCCTTTTCTCACTTTTTCTCTCTACGTACACCTCTTTATTCTTTAATCTCTCATTTTTCAACCCTCCCCAGGTGTGGTTGATGGACAAGTTGAAGGTTGTGGACTCCTCCCCATCATATTCAGCTCGCAGCTATTTCTTCCGACGACATCTAGTCGATGCCCTTGACGAAGGATGGTGGTGCAACTGGATGCGCAGTTTGTCCACAGACCGCATTACCTGGCATTGCCATTGGCTCAATTTGCCGGTGATGAGCTACAGCATATCCCGGCAGGCCGGGATTCAGTTGATTGGCATGACACACTGTGTGTTCTATTTTCCTTTCTGATTCTGGCATTAGGTCGGACATGATTAGACTTGCCCGGTAGAGGGGACAGAGTACCCTACTGCATTTCCGGTCCGAGGTGCGCAGCTGGCTTGGTATGCCACGGCATGGAGGACTAGAGAGCTTCTGGACCCTGCTCCCACTTTCAGTTGTACTCTCTCTGATGAGTGTATAGCTTGGCTTTTTGAGGAGGCGCAAATTGGGCCTATTTTGATGTTAGAGGCTTTGACCAGCTCTGGGAGGGGGCGCAGGAACACTTGACTTATCCATGCACCGAGTTTATTGCTTTATTAGTACTTTCAAGTTTTCTTTATGAATGTAATAAAAAGCAACTTCAATTTGTATTCTAGAGTAGGAGAACTCTGTATTGAAATCAATGAAATTGAAGGTTGTGGGTACTGAAAATTTTCTATTTGGTCCAAAAATGGTCTAAGTTGTAAAAAGATTAATTTGAGTAAAATCAACTTTTATTAAAACTTTTCAAAACCATTTTCGATATGGATCAGAACTGGACATGCCTGAGATCTGTCACTGAGATGCACAATCCTGGATCCCAGCAACTGGAAAGTTGACCCTAGTCTGAATAGCACTGCACCGGAGATCACAACCGAGCTTTTGGACGCAGAATAGACAAAGATGACGAAATATGGTCACATGGACAAAGTTGATCGGGGAAGTGTTTATGGCTGGACTTCAGAATGAAGTTGCCTACGTATCCCAAAGATGAGAATCAAGCCTTACGTAGTTCGGCTTGGGTTCACTCGTGTATTAACACTCTCATTTTGCGCTCTAACTTTTGCCAAGGCCGCCCTTTGCGGGTTTTCTACCTTGCGAGCTCAGTTTTTATAATTTCAAAATTTTCATGCTCTAACTTTTGCCTATGTCACCCTTTCGGCCTAGCGAGCCACTCAGGGATAATATTTCTTCAACTTGTCCATGTTGATCGGTTAGGAGAACCCTAGGCCATCTAGGTCCATCAGAACAACAACTCCGCCCGACCAGATAGACTTGATGATGTAAAGACCAGTCCAATTAAGTCTGAACTTGCCTCTAGGGTCATGAATAGGAGCTCGGTTGTCTTTGAGCACTAGATCCCCTTCCTTCAAATTCCTGGACTTAACCTTCTTGTTGAAAGCCCTGGCGATTCTTCGTTGAAAACCCTGAACATGGTACAGTGCTTTCAGTCTTCTCTCGTCAAACAACATGAGTTCTTCGAACTTGCTCTATTGCCAATCTACCTCAGCTATCTGACACTCAGCCAATACCCGTAATGACAAAACCTCAATTTCGATAGACAAAACAGCCTCCATCCCATAGACCAAGGAATACGGAGTCGCCCTAGTAGAAGTTCAAATTGAAGTCCAGTAGCCCCACAGAGCAAACGGCAACTTATCTGGCCAGTCCCGATAGGTTTCCACCATCTTCTGCAGAATGTGCTTGATGTTCTTGTTGGCGGCCTCAACTGCTCCGTTGGTCTGCGGCCGATATGTGGATGACTTGTGAAAAGCCACGTTATACTTGTCCAACAAGTCGATTACCTCCTTCTTGAAGTGGGAACCATTATTTGAAATGATTTCGTTCGAGACCCCGTAGCGACAGATGATGTTACTCCTAATGAACTTAACGACATGCGAAGCCTTCAACACCGCATAAGATTGGGCCTCAACCCACTTCGTGAAGTAGTCTATCGTTACCAAAATGTACTCATGCCCATTGGACCCCTTCGGAGAGACAACTCCAATCACATCAATCCCCCAGACTGAAAACGGCCATGGTGAAGTCATGTTGTACAGCTTTGACGGCGGAATGTTCATGTGGTTAGCGTGGATCTAACATTTGTGGCATCGTCGGACAAAGCCAATACAATCCTCCTCTATGGTGGACCAGTAATAACCTTGTCTAAGGATCTTCTGGGCTAGTATTACCCCGTTCATGTGCGCTCCGCACTCTCCTCCATGGATGGCCTCCATCAGGCGCTTTGATTCTTCGACATCAATACACAGCTTATACATCTCGAGATGACCTCTCTTGTATAGTTTACCCCCGCAGATGATGAACTGAGTAGCTGTAGACACCCCATTTTTTACCGTCCTCAAGACTTGGACGTCACCGTTGGAACACTCGGTGATCATCCATGTTTGTGTTCGTTTGGAGTTCCCGGAGTTCTCGGCTCGCGCGCCGTGCCTCAGGACCTCCGAACTCGACCGTTTGTGTTTGGTTTTGCACCAAACACTTGTGATTTGCCTTGGAAGGGCAGGGAATGCTTTATGAGGCATCCCCACACACCATTTGGGGCTAGAGGCCACCGGGTCAGAGTTGTCACCGGCACTATATTGTGCGGTCGGCATATTTTTTGTGCCTCGGCAATATTTTGGGCGAAATGACCATTTTGCCCAAACCACTACTACATTGTTTTCGAGATATTTTAAGACTTTTGAGCATGCTTCCTCCATACACGTGTATGGAGGGATGACCTTGTTTGCTTAGCTTGTAAGTTTACAAGTTCTATAAGAGAAAGCTCTCCTCTTGACCGAGGGTTAGCATTTTCGAGCATTAGACATTGTTAGAGAGCTGGAGCTCTGGTTTTTAGGGTTAAGTTAGATACATATATCATATCTCTCTTTTTCTCTTAGGACACTAGGTGTTTAGTTCATACTATTGCACTAAAACACCTAGAGTTCCACCTTTCTCTTGGCTCTGAGGTTCCAAAGGTCGGTTCTTGACATTTTTGACTGGTTTGGAGCTCAAGGAAGCAACAACATCAACTCTTGTGAAGATAGTCAACAAGGGTTCTGCAGGGATAAAGGGCCGATCGGCACTCTTTAGTGCCGACCGGCTGCCTCTTGGCAGCCGATAATGAAATTAAGGGCCGGTGGTTTTCTTCCTTAGCCGGTGGCTCCCTGCCTCAGCCGGTGATGCTCCCCAGTGCTCTGAGAGGTACTCCTGAAGTTTTGGGAATTTTCAGAGAAGGAGAGCAGAGGAAACAGAGGCACACTTGCACCAAAGATAGCCCGAGCGAGTCCCGGGCACACGCGGCAGTCAGCCCTCCTTCCGAGGCATTTATCACTTAAGTAGATTAATTATTTGATTTAATTAATTTAGTTGATTTGTAATATTTAATTAGCTAGAATAGTTAATTATTTATTCGGTTTTGTATATTCTTTCGGTCCCTCCGAGCGAGGGCGCAATTGTAATAAGTGTGCGTGAGTGGGTGCATGTCTTCCAATCCCCGCTTCTTTCTATCCCTTTTATTTACCTGCTTATGGTAGATTAAGGCACGTCTACTTTAGCATACCTTATGCAATACATGCGTGCATCCATGCATTTGTTTACATGCACCGGGCTCGGTACATCATACAAATTGCATCGTACTTTCAATTCCAAATTGAATACGTGATAGTTGTCACATCTCATGTGCCATGTTTAGGGTTAGCCGAGCCTACTCTAGATTGCATCCATGCCTGTGTTGCATTAGACACTTAAACATGAACTAGGTCATGCATGCTTTGCTAACTAGTTTATTATTTTGGCGCGGAGTACGATGTAAGTATTTTTCGCTTTAGCATACCACATGCGTGTGAATGTCTTGCCATGATAGTATGATTGCCATGCGGCTAAATGCTTATGTGTTATAAACTGTTTTGAATGCCTGTGGGTGAAGGTTGGATTGCCTGAGTTGGAACAACTCATCGAAATCCGTATTTTAGCCTACTTGCGAGTAGCAAAATCTAACACGTTTTTCGAGACAAAACGGATATGCAATGTTTATTTCCAAGTTAGGCGATCTAGTCTATACTTTTGTGTTGTGCGCATCACATAGTAATTCTAGGTTAATAACCGGAATAAGAACGCATAAAGTTTTCAAAAACGGATATCACGGTTAGTAGAGGCCGGTCTTCAGACCGGGCGAAAGGGGGTGCTCATAGCTGACCTTCCCCGATCGTACCCAAGCTCCCGAGCCAAGACCACCTTGGTGGTGACGACATGTATTTCTTCGACCGAGTCGTGGTTTCCTAAATTTCCCAAAAATAAAATATTTAGGTGGCGACTCTGTAATCTGGCAAAGCAGTCCATGTTTGGCGCTACTTTTTCAAAAATCTGTTTTCTCAAACGATTTGCCGGATTTGGACTCTTTGGTTCAGATTTAGAACCGTGACACAAAAAACAAGGAGTCCGAACTGATAGCGCGAGGCCCCCCCCCCCCCCCCCCCCCCCCCGCGGGACGTGCTACAGTAGCCATTCTTCGAATTGCCCTCTTATCTTTGGCATTTGCCTTTGGTGGATACGCTTCCTTTTCCAGGAAGTTCTAAACGTCATAGTACTAGGGATTCTCATCTTGTGCCTCATCTATGGTAGCAAGCAGCTCTTAGGCCGGCACAAATTTGTGTTCAATGATGATCGGACGCATCCGGACTCCAAAAGGTATGTCTATCATAGAAGATAGAGTTGCTAATGAATCCGCGAACCTGTTGTTCTCTCTTAACAGATGGGCAAAATTCAGCTTCTCAAACCGAGGAATCAACACGTCCAAGGTCTGGTGATAAATTCTCATCTTTTCTTCTTTGACCTTCTAATCTCCTTTAGCTTGAGATACAACAAGGTTTGAGTCTCCGATGACGTCCAACCGTTTTGCCCCTAGTTCTAGGGCGGCTTCTAAACCAGCAATATATACCTCATTTTTTGCCTCATTGTTTGAGACTTTGAACCGGAGTTTGAATACGAGAGGTATGAAGGAATGGTCGGGTGCTATTAGCAACACAGTTATCCCATACCCATATTGGTTTGACGCTCCGTCAAAGTTCATCGTCTAGGTTTCATCTTCGATATGCAGAATGGCTTCATCTGGGAATAGGTACTCAACTGCTTCATCCCCTTTAACTAGGTGATCAGCTAGGAACTCCGCTACCGCTCTCCTTTTTACTGACTTGCGTGTCACATACTTCAGATCGAATTCAGAAAGCAGAAGCAACCAACGGGCTAGTCTACCCGTAAGTGCCGGTTTCTCGAAGAGATATTTGATGGGATCTAATCTTGAAACCAGTATTACGGAGTGAGCTAACAGGTAGTGTCGCAGCTTCCTGGTAGCCCATACCAAGGCTAGACAAGCCTTCTCCAGCGGAGTGTAGCGGGTCTCGTACTCTAGCATTTTCTTGCTCAGATAGTAGATAGCTCGCTCCACTTTGTCCTCAGACTCCTGTGCGAGCATGAAGCCCATTGTAGTTTCAGTCACTGAAAGATACAAAATCAACGGCTTTCCCGGCTCAGGCGGTGACAATACAGGTGGGTTCTGTAAATATTGCTTAATCTGTTCAAAAGCAACTTGGCATCTGCCGTACCATTGGAACTTCGTTCCTTTCTTCAGGAGAGCAAATAGTGGTTCACAGGTCAAGGTTAATTTAACAATAACCGTCTTATGAATTGCACTTTACCCAGAAAGCCTCACACCTCCTTTTCAGTCCTCGGTGGGGGCATTTCTAAGATGGCCTTGATTTTGGAAGGATCGACCTCGATACCTCTCTGTGTGATCAAGAACCCCAACATTTTCCCTGCTGTAACACCAACTGTACACTTCTAAGGATTCAGCCGCAGCCTATACTCTCTAATCCATTGAAAGAATTTTTGCAAGGCGGTGTAGTGGCCCTCTCTTTCCTTGGACTTGACAATCATGTCGTCCATGTACACCTCAACCTCTTTGTGGATCATGTCGTGCAATATTGTGGTCGCAGCCCGTTGATACGTAGCTCCAGCATTCTTCAGCCTAAACGACATCACCCTATAACAATAGGTTCCCCACGGGGTGATAAAAGCAGTCTTCTTCCGGTCTTCGGGTGCCATCAATATCTGATTGTAGCCTGAAAACCCATCCATGAACGAGAGCAACGCATGTCCAGCAGCGAAGTCCACTAATTCATCAATATGCGGTAGAGGAAAGTCGTCCTTTGGACTGGCTTTATTCAAATCCCTGAAATCCACACATACCCGAATTTTGCCGTCCTTCTTCGGCACTGGAACAATGTTGGCCAACCAAGTTGGGTATTCAGATACCAGTAGGAACCCTGCGTCAATTTGCTTGGTGACCTCTTCTTTGATCTTGAGAGCCCAGTCTGGGTGGATCTTTCTGAGCTTCTGCTTAACAGGTCAGGCCTCTAGGTCAAGAGGGATCCGGTGCTGTACAATCTCAGGATCGATTCCAGGCATGTCTTCGTAGGACCACGCAAAAACGTTTTTGAAATCTTTTAACAAAGCGACTAAGTGCTCGCGCTCCTCCGAAGACAACGTGGACCCAATTTGGACCAGCCGCGGGTTCTTTTCAGTACCAATGTTAATTTGGGTGATTTCATCAACCAAGGGTTTAACAAACCTCTCCTGCTCTTGATTAAGCAAAAATTCTAAAACCGGAAGAATTTCATGCTTGTCGTTTTCATCAAAATTTTGAAAATCCTAATTCATGCAATAAATTAAGGGCACAAAAAAGTAATCGAAGGCCACAGCTACATCATTCTCATTAAGCACTTCCAAGTCGCCTAGTTCCTCTGTTACAATAAACTCAAAGGAAAAAGAAAAAGACAACCTAGGTAGGACTGTGGCATCCGGGTTATCACTCCTAGGAATACCATACTCAAACTCAGAGGAGCTAGAACCTGATTTTGACTCACAAGACTCAGTGGAATCAGATTCCAACTCACTACCTGACCCGATGCTGCTCGATAAGAAGCCTTCCTCGTATTGCCAGACGAGAGCGGGTACAATGGAAGCATCCAAAATGTTTGAAGGTGGGTTCGCAGCCATTTCATTCCCAATCATGGACACTGAGAGGTCATCCCCCAAGCACTCATGTACGATCAGAGGATCTGAAAGTAGATAAGCCAGTGCTACCCCCATTTCAATCTCTGCACCCTCGGAAACCTCCTCTTTGTACTGTTTAGCCTCAGTTATCGGGTCTGTTTGCTCCTCGGCAACATCATCCTCAGACAATTGCAAGTCAAAGAAGATCTCGAACCTCGACAAGCGTCTCCTCTCGGCATCCAACCATAGCTCTAGGAAGCCTTAGAACGGGAAGTCCTCCTCCTCCCAGACAAAGCATCCGTTCAGGGTACCCTAAATAGGTCGGTGCATCAACTTAAAATGCTTCCCCGCCTGCTTAGCTTTGGCCCTTCTGGCCATTTCTTTGCCTTTCCTTACCCAGTCCTCCTTGGCAGGTGTAGACGTTCCCGTGGGCTTCACTCTACAGGTCGGACTCGATTTGTGTCGCGGTTCTAAATCTGAACCAAAGAGTCCAAATCCGGCAAATCGTTTGAGAAAACAGATTTTTTGAAAAGTAGTGCCAAACATGGACTGCTTTGCCAGATTACAGAGTCGCCACCTAAATATTTTAAAATGGGAAATTTAGGAAACCCTGACTCGGTGCCGAAGGCCACATGTCCGTCATCACCAAAGTGGTCTTGGCTCGGGAGCTTGGGTACGATCGGGGAAGGTCAGCTATGAGCACCCCCTTTCGCCCGGTCCGAAGACCGGCCTCTACTAACCGTGATATCCAATTTTGAAAACTTTATGCGTTCTTATTCCGGTTATTAGCCTAGAATTACTATGTTGTGCGCACAGCAAACAAGTATAGACTAGGTCGCCTAATTTGGAAATAAGCATTGCATATCCGTCTTGTTTGGAAAACAGTTTGAAATTGCTACTCGCAAGTAGGCTAAAAACAGTTTCAATGAGTATTCCCAACTCAAGTAATCCAACCTCCACCCACAGGCATTCAAGCAGTTTATTTCACGTAAGCACTTAGCCGCATGTTAAGCATATTGTCATGGCAACATTCACACGCATGTGGTATGCTAAAGCATAATAGCTCACCTAGTACTCCAAGCCAAAACAGAAGCTAGTTAGCAAACATGCGTGTCCTAATTCATGTCAAGTGGCTAATGCATCACATACAAGGATGTAATCTAAACGGGCTCGGCTATCCTAAGCATGGCACATGAAATGCAGTAACTACCACATATTCAATTTGGAATTGAAAGTACGATGCGATTTGCATGATGTCAACCCGATGTATGTAAACAAATGCATGAATGCACGCATGCATTGCATAAGGTATGCTAATTTAGAGATGCCCTAATCCACCAACATAAACAGGTAAATAAAAGGGATAGAAAGAAATGGGGATTGGAAGACATACACCCACTCACCCACACTTATTACAATTATGCCCTCACTCGGAGGGACCAAAAGAATAATACAGTCCTGAAAGAATAAATGAATAAATATTACAAATTCTAATTACTAAAATTAAATTAAACAAATAAAATAAATGGAGCCTCAGCCCTGCCTCGGAACGCGCGAATGATGCATGCTCGTCGCGGCTCGCCCGGAAAACCCGTGTCATGGCATTCTTTGCTTCTTGCCTGCCTCCAAAAATTTCCAAAGTTCTGGAATACCTCCCAAAGGTTCAAATGCCCCAACCGGGGGAAGGGATCATCGGCTGCTCTTATTGACCATCGGCTGGTTGTGGTGGTTATCGGCACAAATAAAGTGCCAATCGGCACATTAAACTGCCGGCCGGCAGAAAGTCCCTGCAACAGACAGATTGACAGCAGCAGCAAGACAGCAATGCATGGCATGGATTTTAGGGGACATGTAAGCATTGTCATTGCCTCCTATCATGCTTGGGGACTCAAGGAGGTAAGACTCTTGGTTCTTGGGCCACCAATAGTGCATTTTGATACATGATAGCCCAAAGAATCAAGATTGCTCTTTTGATATGAAAATGCATGCAACCCAAAAAAAATGAAGACTAAGTCCCTATCATATGGAGATCAAGGGCCTTAGGGACTTGAGGATGGAGACAAGTTTCACCACTCAAGTGTGAACTCCTCTCAATCTTCATGTTTGGTTTGACAACCCCAAACCAAACCATGGAATGCAACTCATGCGACATGGCTCAAATGTAATGCAACCTATCATGTTAGGCATGCAAAGAGCTAAAGTATGGAAGGTACGAATGTCATGCAACATGCATGGAACTAGCATGTATACTAGGTTTCATCAATCAAACATGCAACAACCATGATATAAGCATGCGAAGGTAGACTAAGCTCAATGAGGAAGCCCTCAAAACTCCCTAAATCAGTGGCAAAACATGCCTCAAAACATGAACAAAATGCTACACAAGCATGCAAGCCATAAGGCTCAAGGCTAAGGCACAAAGTGAGACATTGAACCACCACTTAACAAGACCAAACATGGCACATGTGAGGCAACCAAAACAGGTTTTTTTAGCATACAAAATAGCACCCAAACCCCCTTCATGGCATCCCCGAAAATGCACTAAACATGTAAGCATGCAAAGGCCTACTTTAAAGCATACAAGAGCACACTCTTTAAAGCATGAACTAAGCCACGTATGCCAACATACAAACATGACTAATGGACTGAAATAGGGTCTAATATGATGCCAAATCATGGGATAAAGACAAGTTAAGCATGCTATAACTCCATACAAGCAAAGCCTACAAGCCAACAAGCAAGGCAACCATGCTAAGCATGCCAAACATAGCCAAAACAGTGGCTCACAGCCCTTATGCATGACAAGATGATACTCATATTTTCACAAAATCAAGCTAAAACATGCGAGAAATATGGCTTAGGCATATGGCATGCTTTTAGGCATAAAAGAGCATTTCAAAGGAAGTATGAGAAGCATGTTAGAGGCTATAATTCCAACCAAAAACAGAGATCAAACATGACCCAAAACAGCCCAAAAAGTCCTGAAATGAAGCCAAATGCAAACATGCACACATGCTATGCTATGAGCCCAAAACAAAGGCAAATAAAGGACCAAGGGGAGAGGGGTGTCTCTCCCCTAAATGAGGCTCGAAAATATCATCCTCACCACTGAAAACCCACTGGTTTTCAGTGGTGAGAAGGTCAAAAAACACCAAGCTAGACAATGCTCCAAGAAAAGGGCACAAAAAAGACCAAAACAAGGCCTAAAAGAGTAAGGCCTCAATCAAATGAAAAAGAGACCTTAATGAAAGTTCTAGAGCAAGCAAAAACAAGGTTTTTTTATGTTAAACACAAAGCCAAAAAACCAAGACAAGAGGGGTAGAAAGTGGTTGCAAGAATGGGGAAACTAAAGTGGTGTTCTTACCCTTGAAGATCCAATGAAGAACAAAGGTTGCAGCCTTCCTCTAATGCTAAAAACCAGTCCAAAAACACCTCAAACAACCTCCCAAGCCTCCTAATCTCGAGCTAAGGTGTAATGGTGTGTGTTTTAGTGCAAAAGTAAGGTAAATCACACTATTTGGTCCCAAAACACACACACACACCAGGAGGGAGAAGGGAGATATAGATATATATGGATGTATATCAGAGAATATATGCCTAAGCTCTAGTTTTTGACCTAAAGTTGCTAACCCTAAACAATGGAGATGAATGCAAGTATATATAGGCCAAAAACTAAGCCAAAACTTAATGACTAAGTAAGGCCAAAGGGTGCAAGGGGTGCAAAGGGTTCCTAGCTTCCAAGGAAGCTAAGATAGGCAAGCTTCTCCAAGAAGCTTGGCCAAGGGTTCAAGCTTCTAGAAGCTTCAAGAAGGGTCAAGGGTGCAAAGGGTTCAATCCCTCGTACGAGGAGTGGTGATGGTGTAATCCAGCTGGCACAGCTGGCATGCACCATCCTCAGAGGGGTTCAGAAGGGTCACCGTCAGCCAAAAACAAATATGTGCCGGCATCAAAAGGCCGATCGGCCAAGGATTTGGATAAAAGAGTGCCGATGGCTACTAGGAGAGCCGGTGGAGGTGTGAGGCGGCCGGTGGGTTCTAGGATGGCTAACAAGCCTTCCCCTACCCTCAAATGCAAACACACACAAGCCTTGGTGGAAAACCAAGCCTGTAACAAACTGGTTAAGAGATCCCGAGGCACGGCGCAATGGGACCTCCGGACTCAAAACGAACACAAACATGGATAATCACCGGTGTTCAAGCGGTGATGTCAAGTCTTGAGGACGGTCAAAAATGGGGTGTCTCTGATTGCCCCTCTTTGGAGAACTCGAAAGTCATAACAATGACGGAGTGAATGTCAAAGCCCGAGACGACCCATTTTTGACAAGGTCAAGACTTAGACAAACAGCAAAATATAGTCAATAAATGGTTGTGCCCAAGAAGTCCTACATATCCCTTTGCAAGGAATCAAACCAGCGTAGTTCAGGGGCAAGATGCAAAATGATGCACAATGCAAGTGCATAACTTATGATCATGCAAAGGATGCTGTGATGAAGCAATTATGCAAAATAAATGCAACATTTTAAGCGAATGCTATGCAAGCAAGTAAACGTAAACCAACCTACATCTCATGCAGAAAGGATGTAAGAAAATTATGCAATTCTCACGGTGTCTTGCGCGGAGAAGGCTAAAAGGGACTACCGAGAGTACCCGGAGTCTAACACATAACATCTCTCCGCGTATCACACACAGGAAGGGAAGAAGGTAAACCTTTCAGCGTATCATACGCAAGAGAAGAAAAGTTAGATTTCTCAGCGTATCACACGCAAGAGAAGAAAGGTAGATTTCTCAGCGTATCACACGCAAGAGAAGAAAGGTAGACCTCTCAGCATATCACAGGCAAGAGAGGAAAAGATCATCTCTCAGCGTATCACACGCAAGAGAGGAAAAGGTAGATTTCTCAGCGTATCACACGCAAGAGAAGAAAGGTAGACCTCTCAGCATATCACATGTAAGAGAGGAAAATATCATCTCTCAGCGTATCACACGCAAGAGAGGAAAAGGTAGATTTCTCAGATTTCTCAGCGTATCACACGCAAGAGAAGAAAGGTAGACCTCTCAGCATATCACATGTAAGAGAGGAAAAGATCATCTCTCAGCGTATCACACGCAAGAGAGGAAAAGGTAGATTTCTCAGCGTATCACACGCAAGAGAAGAAAGGTAGACCTCTCGAGATATCACATGCAAGAGAAAAGATCATCTCTCAGCGTATCACACGCAAGAGAGGAAAAGGTAGATTTCTCAGCGTATCACACGCAAGAGAAGAAAGTAAACCTCTCAGCATATCACATGCAAGAGAGGAGAAGATCATCTCTCAGCGTATCACACGCAAGAGAGGAAAAGGTAAATTTCTCAGCGTATCACACGCAAGAGAAGAAAGGTAGACCTCTCAGCATATCACATGCAAGAGAGAAAAAGATCAATTTCTCAGCGTATCACACGCGAGAGAAGAAAGGCAGACCTCTTAGCATATCACATGCAAGAGAGGAAAGGTCAACAATGTAAGTAAAAAGGTGCATAACCATACAGGTAGATGTGTGTAACAATGCAAGTGAAAAAGGTGCATATCAATGCAACAACTGAGCGTAGCAATGCTAGATAGATGTGCATAACAACGTAACGAGTGAACATAACAATGCCAGTGGATGTGCATGACAATGCGAGTGAATAAGGTGCATAACAATGCGAGATAGATGTGCATAACCATGCAACGAGTGAGCATAACAATGCCAGTGGATGTGCATGACAATGCAAGTGAATAACAATGCAGGTAGAGTGTGCATAACAATGCAGGTGAAAAAGGTGCATAACAATGCGAGATAGATGTGCATATCAATGCAACGAATGAGCATAACAATGCTAGATAGATGTGCATAACAATGCAAGTGAAAAAGGTGCATAACAATGCAGTTGGAACGTGCATCACAATGCATATTTGAAACAAAATGCCGAATAAGGGATTGCAAGCCTTAAGGAGACCAAATTCCAAACGCAACCTCCGATTTACCTCTTGGAGGGGTCACGATTCATCTCAAGAACGGGCACACCCTGTTCATATTAGAGAGAGATAATATCTGCTGCTGCTTTAATTGCCATTCTGACTTGAAGCAGGCTTACACTTGGAATAGAGGCACGCTCATTCTTCGGAATACTGACAAGGTTTGAAGAGGTATATCCGGAATACAATCTCAGAATTCACTGAAAGTGGAACACACTCAGATGCTTCGATTTTCCCTCTTTTTTTTTTGCTTTGCAGTCCGGAACCTATATAGCTTCAGATAGGCCCCGATTTCACTGTTCACACTTATCGGGGGTGGACCCTGCAGTTTTCGAAAGAACAAATTCCCTTTTTTTTGCACAAATGTGGAGAATGGCACAGCACTCTAAGCACATAACAAATCATTTTTGAAATTGAGGAAATGAGTTCTCGACCGGGTATTGAGCCTACAACTGGACACAGCAAAGACGACCCAACAACAGAAAATAAAGGTAAACAACCTAAACACATCTATTGATACTTGGAACGACTCAAAACAAGAATTGAGACAAACAAAACACAACGAAAGACACAAATGCGCACAGGGAGCCTGTTTCACCGGGTATTATTTCCCACCCTTTCTCATTTGTGATTCTCACATCACTCGGCATTCAATCTCTTGTTTTCTGAAAAAGCCTTTTTCTCACTTTTTCTCTCATCGCACATCTCTCTATTCTTCAATCTCTCATTTTTTTATCCCTCCCCTGGGTGGTTGATGGATAAACAAGAAGTTGCGGGCTTTTGCCCCTAGCATTCTGCTAGATTCTCTTTCTTCTGCTTACAACAGTGAACTTCCCCCACAGAGGGGCCGCGCTACAATTGGGTGTTTAGCGAATCTGCGGCTGACATTGGTCGACGATGCTCTGCCGGGGAGTTTGGACATGGTTAGATTTGCCCAGATGATGGAGTGGAATACCTTGATCCATTCCAGTTTGTGCTTTGCACTTGGCTTGATACCTCGTTGTTCGGAGGGTGAGAGAGCTTTCAGCCCCTTTGGTGTTGACTTCAGTTGTGCCCTCTTCATGAATCATCGTGCCCTTTCCGGCAAGTGGAGTGCCTTTTCTAGCAAGTATTTTGACAAAGGGGAAAAGACAGAACACTTGACTCAACTGTGCCCCTAGTTCATCATTTTGACCATTTTTTGTTTTAAAACAATTTTGACCAACATGAAAGTTAGATTAACATGCTTATTCAATTTTTGATTTGAAATCATGCAAGTCAGGTTGTAAGCACTGAAAATTTTCCTTTTTTTTTTGGGTCCAAGAAAATGGTCCAGTTTTGGAAAAATGGAATAATTTTTGAGAGAATAGTCAACCTCAGTAAAAATTCTCAAAAACTGCTTTTGCAAACGGCCACCGCTCAACAAGCAGGGAACCAACTCTTTGAGATGCACAACCTCGGACCCATAGCAATGGAAAATGGCCCCTTGTCTAAAGGACACTGCATGGCAACGGAAAGTTGCCCCTTGTTTGAAGTGACACCGCGACGTTTTGAATGGCAACGGAAAGTTGCCCCTTGTTTGGATAGCTGTCACGACCCAAACCCGGCCCTATGGGTTTAGCACTCAGAATCGCCAAGAATCCGAGATTACCAAAGGCCCGCCAATCAAGAATACAAGAAATACAGAGTTCGTGGCTGGCGGAAGCCAAACAAGCGGTAAAACTAGTGTCCATAGAGTCTGTTAATCAGTATGCCAAAAACATTTTTCATACATATATGCATTCACTACCAATCTGATATACACAATTATTACAGACATTCAAGACGGATTCAATCCTCGATAACGACATTCAAACAGTCTATACCAAAAGTACAATACAAGACAAAGCGTTGGAGACTAGTGGGGACACAAAACACCCCAAGCCATGGCATGGCGTCTCGGAACCTCACAAAGGAGGCACAAAAGGTCAGCCGACAAATCGGGGACCAATCCCACGCTCCTAGCTTCGGTCGGGCGGCTGAGCACCTACATATATATAAACAGTGAGCTAAAGCCCAGTGAATAACATAACGTGTAAAGAGGTTATGAATGAATGTCCTTACAGTAATGAAATCAGTTCATTTAAACAGTAGTTCAGTCTTGCAGTATTTCACCAAACAATATATGTGGTACATCCAATAGCCTATAAACAGTAGGTCCAAAAGGACCGAGTCTTAACAGACCCAACAGTAATGATGGCCAATCATTCAGTAAACAGTATGGTTCCACAAGGAAACCGACAGAGCTCTGTAACAGTCAATAACAGTGGGTGCTAAGGATGCCACAATACAGTTCAGGAAATAGGACATACATTCATTCAGTAATTAATATCAGTTCAGTAAACAGTTCAGTAACAGTATTCAAAAGATAACCATTTTGAACATATCTTTACACATCTGTTACTCACAGTGATTGGGCTATCAGTAGCTAGAGCGCGTCCCCGAGAGTCAACCCTAAACAGTCAATCAACAGAACACACACTAAGTTTTACAGTTGGAAAGGATGGTAATTAAATCCCTAAATTCCCTCGGTGTGGTTCTATGTCTAAATCCTCATTAAGATGCTTTAAACTAGGCCTAAGAATGCCTAGGATGCGATGAGGATGCAAAAATACAGTTGGAAGGCACTTTTCAAAAGTTGCTGAAAACAGGGGTCTCGCTCGAGCGAGCCTTCCTTCGCTCGAGCGAGGTTGCAAAATCAAAGGCTTCGCTCGAGCGAACAATCCTTCGCTCGAGCGCTCTGATGAAACAGTAAAAATACTGGATGCTCAATTTTTACGCGCGATACCACGCTCGATGCTCGCTCGAGCGGAGCCCTGAATAAAGGTGCTCGCTCGAGCGAGGAATCCTTCGCTCGAGCGAGGAAGCAAAATCTGGAATTTCCAGATTTGTCTCCCAAGTTCGAACCAAGTATTCAACCATCCAAAACTCAACCTCTTGGCCCCAAATTCTGGAAAAACACTTCAAACTCAAAGTGTAACAAGTTTCAAAAGCTATTTTGCACATGCAAGGGCCAAGGGTTGGTCAATCAAAGTCATTTCAAACCCATTTTCAAGCATGTTTTCCAAACATGAAAAGTATGAACTTCAAACCAATTTTCAGCTTTAAATCTTGCTCTAGAGAGCTCATTTCTTCAAGAATGTGATGAAAACATGGGCCATAATATAAACATGGACATGCATGCACCACTCAAGCATGAATTTAACTCCAAATTCACTAACTCACACATGCATGCACTAATTCTAACTTAATTCACCATGGATGAACTAAAACCAAACTCAATTCAACGACTTGGCATGAAAGATGCAAGAGACAGCATAACTCAATAATTGAATGGTTGTAATTCTTACCTAAGTCCCAATTCAAGATGAACAAGCTCAAATATGCAATACACACTTCAACCTTCAAGCAATTTCCAAGTAGTTCTAGCCAATTCAACCAAGAATGAATTCAATTCTCTCTCTCTCTCACTCTCTCCATGTTTGGTCGGCTAAGAGTAAGGAAATAGGCTGATCAAATGCTTAGATTAAGTGTGTTAAGGCTCTAGTAAGAATAAACAAAAGTCCCACTCAATGGCAAAACCGTAAATAAGTTCAAATTCTCAATTAACTCATTTTATTGTAATTTAATCATTCCTAATCACGTTTTAGATGAATATACCATAAAATCAGAAATATTCTACTGATTCTAAAACATCAAACGGTTTCTAAATCGGCCGCCGATAAGGCCTTCATTTAGCAGTTTAAACATAAAATGCAAACAGATAGTCATACACTCAAACAGATGCAACACGCAATTCAATAGACAAACTTATTCAGTTTCAGTTTCAGTTTCATTCAGTTTGTTCAGTAGTTCATCCAGTTCCCTTACCAGTCATTAGCAGTTCAGTTTAATGGTATTCAGTCTATAATTCAGTGGTTTAACAGTAATCAGTACGAGGGTTGTTACAGTCTCCCCTCCTTATAAGGAGTTTAGTCCCCTAAACTCGAGTTACCTTCAGTTTGGAAGAAAACAGGATCCAGTGGAAACAAATCCGGATATCGCCTAGCCATGTCATCTTCCCTCTCCCAAGTGGCATACACACCACCATGGTTTTGCCAGTCAACTTTCACTAGCGGAATCTCTTTGTTTCTCAGTTTCTTGATCCGTCGGTTCACAATCTGTATAGGCCGCTCCTCGTAAGTGTAGTCATCACTCAACACAATGCGAGTAGGCTCAATCACATGGAACGGATCTCGAAGATAGTCTCTCAACATCGAAATGTGGAAGACGTTATGCATATGCTCCATTTCAGGAGGGAGCGCAACTTGATACGCCACCGGATTGATTTTCTCAATAATCTGGTACGGTCCGACATATCTCGGTGCTAACTTGCCTTTGACTCCAAAGCGAGTCTGGCCTTTCATTGGTGTCACTTTCACAAAGACGTGATCACCCACTTCATACGCTCTATCCCGTCTTCTGACATCGGCATAACTTTTCTGTCTACTCTGTGCAGTTTTCAGTCTTTGCTGTATCAGTTTTACCTTTTCGGTTGTTTCATACACAATCTCGGGCCCAAGCAATGGCCCATCTCCAACTTCTGCCCAGCAGATTGGAGATCTACACTTTCTGCCATACAATGCCTCAAAAGGCGCCATTCCAATACTCGAATGGTAGCTGTTGTTGTAGGCGAATTCAGCCAACGGCAGATGACTTTCCCAATTTCCCTGGAAGTCAAGAACACACATTCTCAGTAGGTCCTCTAGAGTCTGGATGGTCCTTTCTGACTGGCCATCTGTCTGAGGATGATAGGCACTACTCAGCCTCAATTCAGTACCCAATGCAGTCTGTAGGCTCGATGTAAACTTCGAATCCCTGTCAGAAACAATAGACACAGGCACTCCGTGCAGTCTAACAATTTCATCAATATAAATAACAGCCAATCTATCTGCATTATAGATTGTCTTGACAGGTAGGAAGTGTGCAGATTTAGTCAGTCTATCAACAATAACCCAAATTGAATCCATACCTTTCCTGGAGCGAGGTAATCCAACGATAAAATCCATCGTGATATGCTCCCATTTCCACTCTGGTATGGGTAAGGGTTGCAGTAATCCAGCAGGTCGTTGATGTTCAGCTTTAACTTGTTGGCAATGAAGACATTTAGACACAAAGTCGGCAATTTCCTTCTTCATTCCTGGCCACCAAAAATTTTGTTTCAAATCTTGGTACATTTTCGTATTCCCCGGGTGAATAGAAAACTTCGAACTGTGGCCTTCTTGCAGAACTCTCCTTTTCAATTCAGTGTCATTTGGTACACACAGTCTGTCTTGAAATTTCAGTACATTGTTGTCAAATTTGAATCCCGGTTTCGGTTTTGAATCTCTTTCTTCGATGATTTTCTTCAAGTAATCATCCAGTTGTTGTTTCTCCTTAATCTCTTCAATTAATGCTGGTTGAGCAGTAATGGCAGCTATTGTTCCACCTTGTTCCTTCAAAACAATTTCAATTTCAGACTTTTCTAGATCAAGAAGCAACTCTTTCTGTCCAGTCAGCAAACAGGCTAAGTTGGCAATCGATTTTCGGCTCAAGGCATCGGCAACGGTGTTGGCTTTTCCCGGATGGTACAAAATCTGTAGGTCATAATCTTTGATCAATTCAAGCCATCTCCGCTGTCTCATATTCAGTTCTTTCTGTGTGAAAAAGTACTTTAGGCTCTTGTGGTCGGTGTAGACTTCACATGTTACTCCATACAAATAGTGTCGCCAGATTTTCAATGCAAAAACTACTGCGGCAAGTTCAAGATCATGGGTTGGGTAATTCTTTTCATGCGGTCTCAACTGTCGGGAAGCATAAGCAATAACTCTCCCATTCTGCATTAAAACACATCCCAAACCCTTATGAGAGGCATCACTAAAAACAGTGTAACCATCAGTACCTGTAGGTAGAGTCAGAATTGGTGCAGTCACAAGTCTAGTTTTCAATTCCTGAAATGCTGATTCCCTCTGGTCAGTCCAGTCAAATGATGTCCCTTTCTGAGTCAGTTGAGTCAGTGGTAAGGCAATTTTGGAGAAATCTTTGACAAATCTTCTGTAGTATCCAAATCCCAAAAGCTTGGACTTGGTCACATTTGTTGGTCTAGGCCGATTCACTCTGACTTCAATTTTCATGTCAATAGAAATCCCATCTTTGCTAACAACATGCCCCAAAAACATCACATGATCAAGCCAAAATTCACATTTAGACAGTTTAGCATACAGTTTCTGTTCTCTTAAGGTTTGCAGGGCAAGTCTCAGATGGTGTTCATGTTCTTCTACAGTCTTAGAATAGATCAATATGTCATCAATAAATACTACAATGAAATCATCAAGGTATGGTTTGAAAATTCTGTTCATAAGGTCCATAAATGCAGCTGGGGCATTCGTGACTCCGAATGGCATAACTAAAAATTCGTAATGGCCATACCTCGTTCTGAAAGCAGTTTTATCGATGTCCTCTGGTTTAACTTTCAGTTGATGATACCCCGATCTGAGATCAATTTTGGAAAACACTTGTGCACCCTGTAACTGATCAAACAGGTCATCAATACGCGGTAAAGGATATTTATTCTTTACAGTTACCTTGTTCAGTTCACGGTAATCAATGCACAGTCTCAATGAGCCATCTTTCTTCTTCACAAATAAAACAGGCGCACCCCACGGTGAAGTACTAGGCCTGATAAACTTCTTATCCAGCAGTTCCTGCAATTGTACCTTCAGTTCTTTCAGTTCGGTTGGAGCCATTCTGTAGGGAGCTTTAGATAACCAACATGTACCGTACTACATCAACAATAAACTCAATCTCCCTGTCAATCAAATCCCCTGGTAGATCATCTAGAAATACATCTGGGAATTCTCTAACTATAGGAATGCAATTCACATCGGTTTAACATTATCGATGCGGTCTGATCAATATGGAACAGATACCCTCTACATCCCTTTTTAATCAGTTTGACAGCCTTTACAGGAGAAATCAGATATGGAAGAGGTACTACTCCAACTCCACTAAATACAAACTCGGGTAAACCCGGCGGGCGGAAAACAACTTGCTTGGTCACACAATCGATAGTAGCATGATATTTTTGTAACCACCCATCCCCAATATCACATCAAAATGATCTATATTCAACGGTAGCAAATCAATAAACACATGCATGTCCCCAACAATAATCTCACAAGCAGGATACATATATGCACATGTCATGGATCCCCCAACAGGTGATGATACAGCTAGCAAATAATTCATGGGTTCTAAGGGTCTATTCAGTTTACGCGAAAAAGCATGCGACACATAAGAATGTGTAGACCCCGAATCAATCAATACATAAGCATTCTGAGCACAGATAGAGAGGATACCTGACACAACGGTCTCGGTGTTTTGCACGTCTCCCGGTACTAGGGCAAACACTCGGCCCTGCCTCATAGGCTCTTTCCCGGTAGCTTTGGGGTTCGGTTTTGGTGCTACATTTGATGCTGCTGCGCTTGGTGCAGCTTTACTACTGGCTTGCGGAGTAGAGGGACAATCTTTAATTCTGTGGCCCATCTTGCCACACCTGAAACAAGCTCCAGAAACCTGGTAGCAAACCCCTTTGTGCTTATTGCCACATGTGGAGCAGGGTGGAGTAAATCCACTCCCTTGGCTGGGGCTAGTAGTTGACCCCGTATTCTGTTTCTTGTTTGCTGGGTTGTGCTTGCCTTTCTTAAATTTAAAACTTTGCCTTTTTCCTTGCCATTCAGTGGTCGGTGTCTCGGATTGTTTCACTGCTGCAATATTTGTCTCGGCCATCAAGGCTCGGTCGAGAACACCCACAAAAGTTGGCATTTTCAGAACATTTATTCGATCCTGGATAGCAGCACTAAGGCCGCCTTCAAATCTTCTGGCTTTCTTATATTCGGTATCCACCATATGTGGTGCATACCTAGCAAACTCGGTAAATTGCTTCTCATACTCGGCAACAGATGTTTTGCCTTGCCTCAGTTGTTCAAATTCAGTCACCTTTCTATCCCTGATGCACTGGGGAAAATATTTTTCAAAGAAGGACTCCTTGAACTGAGCCCAAGTCACTACAGTGTTTGCATCACGGGTCAACATCCACCACCTTCTAGCTTCTTCCTGCAGTGTAAAGGTGGCTAACAGTACTTTGTGTGCTTCTGAGCACGGAAACACCTCAAATAACTTTTCTGTTTCAAGGACCCATGCTTCAGCCTTTAATGGTTCTAAGCCTCCCTGAAAGGACGGCGGTTTCATCTTGCTGAATTTCTGAGTCAGTGCAATAATATCCACCTCATTAACAT
The DNA here is from genome assembly GCA_025200525.1 of Camellia lanceoleosa. NCBI lineage: Eukaryota > Viridiplantae > Streptophyta > Magnoliopsida > Ericales > Theaceae > Camellia > Camellia lanceoleosa. Next base: position 1,238,744 of record JANUSC010000019.1, read on the forward strand.
TTTCATTTTGTACATTCGGTGCATTCTGGTCCGGTTGAACCGGAGGAGGAGGAGGTGGCTGTTGGTTACATTGTTGGTCGATCTTTCAATTACTAATCCCATCATTTGTTCAAGTCGGCCATTCGGCCTCAGAGGATGATGATTCATTTCATTTGCATTATCCATTTCACTATAAAGCGCGATTATAGCGATTATCATTATGAGCAGTTGTATCATTAAACAGTTTAACAGTTTAACATATAATCAGTGAGCTAAAGCACACACTTTTCATATTGATGCGTTGCCCTGCTCGCTTTTCTAGGACACCCTATAGCTCCTTTGGACACGTGTAGCGGTATAACTCGTGGTTAAGTATCGCTCGATACCACTCTGTCCACGACCCAAACCCGGCCCTATGGGTTTAGCAATCAGAATCGCCAAGAATCCGAGATTACCAAAGGCACATAATCGATATCTGATAAATCTGAGTTCGTGGGCTGGCGGAAGCCAAAACAGAAAAACTAGTGTCCATAGAGTGTTAATCAGTATGCCAAAAACATTTTTCATACATATATGCATTCACTACCAAGACTGAGATACACAATTATTACAGACATTCAAGACGGATTCAATCCCTCGATAACAGACATTCAAAGCAGTCTATACCAAAAGTACAATCTGAGACAAAGCGTTGGGAGACTAGTGGGGACACAAAACACCCCAAGCCATGGCATGGCGTCTCGGAACCTCACAGGAGGCACAAAAGGTTTGGTGACAAAAGCGGGGACCAATCACGCTCCTAGCTTGGTCGGCGGTGAGCACCTACATATATATAAACAGTGTGCTAAGGGCCAGTGAATAACATAAAGCGTAAAGAGGTTATGAATGAATGGCCTTACAGTAATGAAATCAGTTCATTTAAACATGAGTTCGATCTTGCAAGATTTATCAAACAGTCATATGTGGTATATCCAATAGCCTATAAACAGTAGGTCCAAAAGGACCGTGTCTTAACAGACCCAACAGTAATGATGGCCAATCATTCAGTAAACAGTATGGTTCCACGAAGAAACCGACAGAGCTCTGTAACAGTCAATAACAGGTGCTAAGGATGCCACAATGTCTGATTGAAATAGGACATACATTCATTCAAGAATTAATATCAAGATTCGATGGCAGTATTCAAAAGATAACCATTTTGAACATATCTTTACACATCTGTTACTCACAGTGATTGGGCTATCAGTAGCTAGAGCGCGTCCCCGAGAGTCAACCCTAAACAGTCAATCAACAGAACACACACTAAGTTTTACAGTTGGAAAGGATGGTAATTAAATCCCTAAATTCCCTCGGTGTGGTTCTATGTCTAAATCCTCATTAAGATGCTTTAAACTAGGCCTAAGAATGCCTAGGATGCGATGAGGATGCAAAAATACAGTTGGAAGGCACTTTTCAAAAGTTGCTGAAAACAGGGGTCTCGCTCGAGCGAGCCTTCCTTCGCTCGAGCGAGGTTGCAAAATCAAAGGCTTCGCTCGAGCGAACAATCCTTCGCTCGAGCGCTCTGATGAAACAGTAAAAATACTGGATGCTCAATTTTTACGCGCGATACCACGCTCGATGCTCGCTCGAGCGGAGCCCTGAATAAAGGTGCTCGCTCGAGCGAGGAAGCAAAATCTGGAATTTCCAGATTTGTCTCCCAAGTTCGAACCAAGTATTCAACCATCCAAAACTCAACCTCTTGGCCCCAAATTCTGGAAAAACACTTCAAACTCAAAGTGTAACAAGTTTCAAAAGCTATTTTGCACATGCAAGGGCCAAGGGTTGGTCAATCAAAGTCATTTCAAACCCATTTTCAAGCATGTTTTCCAAACATGAAAAGTATGAACTTCAAACCAATTTTCAGCTTTAAATCTTGCTCTAGAGAGCTCATTTCTTCAAGAATGTGATGAAAACATGGGCCATAATATAAACATGGACATGCATGCACCACTCAAGCATGAATTTAACTCCAAATTCACTAACTCACACATGCATGCACTAATTCTAACTTAATTCACCATGGATGAACTAAAACCAAACTCAATTCAACGACTTGGCATGAAAGATGCAAGAGACAGCATAACTCAACAATTGAATGGTTGTAATTCTTACCTAAGTCCCAATTCAAGATGAACAAGCTCAAATATGCAATACACACTTCAACCTTCAAGCAATTTCCAAGTAGTTCTAGCCAATTCAACCAAGAATGAATTCAATTCTCTCTCTCTCTCTCACTCTCTCCATGTTTGGTCGGCTAAGAGTAAGGAAATAGGCTGATCAAATGCTTAGATTAAGTGTGTTAAGGCTCTAGTAAGAATAAACAAAAGTCCCACTCAATGGCAAAATCGTAAATAAGTTCAAATTCTCAATTAACTCATTTTATTGTAATTTAATCATTCCTAATCACGTTTTAGATGAATATACCATAAAATCAGAAATATTCTACTGATTCTAAAACATCAAACGGTTTCTAAATCGGCCGCCGATAAGGCCTTCATTTAGCAGTTTAAACATAAAATGCAAACAGATAGTCATACACTCAAACAGATGCAACACGCAATTCAATAGACAAACTTATTCGATTTCAGTTTCATTCAGTTTGTTCAGTAGTTCATCCAGTTCCCTTACCAGTCATTAGCAGTTCAGTTTAATGGTATTCAGTCTATAATTCAGTGGTTTAACAGTAATCAGTACGAGGGTTGTTACAATAGCATCGCAGCGTACTTGTAGTCAGTCCTCAGAGCGACGAATACAACTAGACTCTCGGATACAGAGGAGACAAAGATGACCAGAACCATCGCATGGACACAATCGAATTTGAATTGTTTTACGGCTGGACTTCAGAATGAAGTTGCCTACGTATCCCAAACATGGGAATCAAGCCTTACGTAGTTCGGGGTTAAGGTACACTCGGGTATTTAACCTCTCCTTTTTATGCTCTAATTTTTGCCAAGGCGCCTATTGCAGGTTTTCGACCTTGCGAGCTTTGTTCTTCTTTCTTTTCAATTTTTTCATTTTTTTTTTTTCGCATTTGCATTTATTTTTCTTCTTTTTATTACATTTATTTTTTGTATATTTTTTGCATTTTTTCTTTCTTTTTTTTTCTTTTTCTTTTTTGTATTTTTCTTTGCTCTAACTTTTGCCTGGGTCGCCCTTCCGGGTTTTTGGCCCAGCGAGCCTCTCAAAGGGTAAAAGTGCAACAAGTCCATGCCAAATGTTTTTGAGATTGAAGCCCTCAGATCCGTGAGAGTGGGTATTGTATCGATTCTGAAGGATCCATCTTCGGCTCTTCGAGCACATCTGATATTTTTTACCCCTAGTTCAAAGGGTACTTCTGTTCTAACTTTGCAAGCTTCTTCTGATCTTCTGATCTTCTTGATCCGACTTTCTTGCCTCTAATTCATGGGCTGCTTTGAATCTGGCCACACAGGCCTCACGTTGTAGTTAACCGTTGAACATTCTGAGTTTGAGTCCAAGGTTCGAAAACGAGGGGTCGAGTCTCGAGGCTGAGAGCGATCCTAGGCTACACAATCTCAAGAGCGATTCCACACATGTCTTCGCAGGACCGCGCAAAACATTTTTTGAAAGTTTTTAAGAAAGCGACAAATCGCTTCATGGCGAAAACGATGTAGGACCAATCTGGATCAAAGCTAAGGTCCTTCTCAGTACTCACACTAACAAGCATGATTTCATTCATTAAGGGCTTAGCACGCCTCTCTTTCTCTCAATTTGATCAAAGTTTTGCAAATCCCGAGGAATTCCTCCCTCTTTGTTTTCACCGCAGTGTTCAAAAATGTTTTGAAAAACTTAGGTCATTACAATGATTTAAAAGCACAGAAAAGACACAGCTTCTAGTCAAATACTGCCATTTCATTTAGAAATTCTAGCACAACTGGCACACGGCAGAAGCAAACGCGAGAGCGTAAAAATCACTGTTGTTTAATTCAGATCTTCTGGTGTAACTGGCTCTAAGGCAGAAACAGACTCAAAAGAAACTGAAAAGACAAACACAAAACAAAATGGTGATGCTCGAGGTAACACCCCTGGAATCACCCGACTCTAACAAAACAGGACTGACTCGATACAACAAGACAGACCCAACTGACTCAGTATGAAAGGACTGACTCAATACAAAAAGACGAGACTGACCCAATACCCAAGTCAGAAAATACAAAACTAGCATTTGCAAATGCTCAAAATAGTGCGTGCCAAGCGCCACATCTGGAGTAAACTGAGTGTTGCCCGCAGGTAGTTCATCCCCCGATCACATCACGTTATCCCCCACAAGTTCACTGATCAAGTCTTAGATAGACTTTCGGGACCCGGTCGGGATGACTCTGTTGTCGATCGAGATCTTGTATTTCGTGGCGAAAAGCACATGTCAATGTCATGGCTGCCACGTGATGGAAGGCACAATAGTCAGCTGGGTTGTGCGAGAGAGGGAGGTTCTTTGGTAGTGGCTGCGGCTCCAGGGGCTTCAGATGCCCTTTCTTGATCAAAACCCCTAAAGCTTTGGATAGGGGCATGTATAGTGCAGCAAACACCCTTTGGCCCTAAGGTGGGTTTTTGGCTATTTGTGAGCTAGCTCCGGACACACCGGTGAATGAGGTGGTTGTTTTTTGTGTGGTGGTGGTAACCATGCCCACGTCTGAAGCTCGGGCATTTTCATCATTGCTTACGCCTGCATTTACATTGCGGTTGAAGGTCCTCCTAGGTTGCTCCCTATCACTGTCAATCAAGCCTTGTTTCATAGCATCCTCAATTTGTACCCCCATCTCATGCAAATCAGAAAAGGTAGGGAATGGGAGCACGATCATTTTCTGCATTAGCTTGGGCTGGAGGTTGCGCACAACCATCCATATTTGATCCTTATCCGTTGGCCTAATGGTCATCATTGAGGCCTTGGCCCTCCAACGGGTTACAAAGTCAGAGAAGCCCTCTTTCGGCTCTTGCCTGGTTGTCTCAAGATCACGGGTTGTGATCTCGATCTGGGTATTGTATGAATATTGTGCGACGAAGGCCTCGGACATCTCCTCCCGTTTCGCTTCAGAGTCCTCTAATTTGGCGTGCGGATGGTCGATACCAGCGGGGTCCTGCTAAAGAGGGAGAGCTTCTGTAATCTTGTCAAGCCCATCGGGCGTAGAACATCTGAAAACAGCCTCAGGTGCACCATGGGGTCCCCGGACCCATCAAATCGGTCGATTTGTGGCATCTTGAACCGATCTGGCAACGTCACAGCCGCGTCGGTATACCCATCCTCGATGTCGGGAATAGTCTTGACTCCCTGGGATTTCTTGAACAGCTTTTCAAGCTTGCTCAACTTCAGTGCTGTGGGATCCGTCTCGAACTCAAAGGGAGAGTCCGGTACATTGATAGGCGTGGGTGCCTTGGATAGTTGCGGTAGGATCGGGGGTGGAGCTGGCCCCGTTGGAAGGTCTGTATCCTCTTGGACATTAGTTGTTTCCCCGAGCGTTGGAACTCTGGGTAGGGGAGGAGCTCGATGTGAAGTAGATACTCTAGTTTGCTGTTCTAACCTGGCAATTGTCTCTGCCTGTTGGGCTATGACCACAGCCTGTTGCTTGGCGGATTCTGCTTGACAGACAGCATCTTGCTGCATGGCTTTCATACTATCCTGGAGTTGGCGCACCATCTCTTCCAGACTCGACATATTGTCCTGATCTAATTGAGCAACCGGTATATCTGTGTCTGCAGTAGGCTCGGAAATCTCAACCCGACTACTCAAAGATCAACGATCGTAGTATTGTCTGAGATGGTGCATGCACGACTAGCCTTCTCTGGCCCTGATTACCCTTGAACTGAGTCTCTAACCTGACAGAGTCTATCAGCACAAATCCGATGAACTTCGAGGATATTGGAGCCTTCTGAAGCTATAGTTCCAGAACTACCCTAGCAAAAGAGAAAACAGACAGCATCTCATTGATTTCTTTGGAGCGGATAGTGGAGCAGTACTCAACACTGATAACTGTTTCCCAAATATCTGCCTGTAAACAAATACCCTCGGGTAAAACTGATTCCCCAAATATTGATGCTGATGCCCACAGTTCGATACCTGCATTGACCGGTATATGCGTTCTCAGAGATACACTCTAAAAGCACATAGTAAGTAAAAGAGAGCCAAAACACCCCTATGTTGGGGGAGGGTTTCCCTGTCCTATTTTGTCAGGAGCTAGGGTTTCACTACGCACACAGCGGTTTCAAACAACCTAATATCGGGTGAGCAACCTGTCCTAGTTTGGAATGGTCACTACGGATTTCGATATGCACTAGGTCGAATGGTCGAAAAGGGTGCCCCGGTAAAACCGGGTTTGTGTTCCCATCTTGGCGAGAGCCATAACCCGTCACTTACGGACATGCCTTGACAAGACAAGCCTCCGGCAAACCGCTCAGGAATAGCAGATGGCCAACACGGTGTCCTAGGCGCACCAATGCACATGCAATGCAAAGAAACACATAAGTGAAATCAAAACTGGATATCACGAGTTCGAGTCAAGCTCTCTAAAGTCCCCAGCAAAGTCGTCAGAAACTGTAGACGTTCCCGTGGGCTTCACTCTACAGGTCGGACTCGATTTGTGTCGCGGTTCTAAATCTGAACCAAAGAGTCCAAATCCGGAAAATCGTTTGAGAAAACAGATTTTTTGAAAAGTAGTGCCAAGCATGGACTGCTTTGCCAGATTACAGAGTCGCCACCTAAATATTTTAAAATGGGAAATTTAGGAAACCCTGACTCGGTGCCGAATGCCACATGTCCGTCATCACCAAAGTGGTCTTGGCTCGGGAGCTTAGTACGATCGGGAAGGTCGACTATGAGCACCCCCTTTCGCGGTCGAAGGCCGCCTCTACTAACCGTGATATCCAATTTTGAAAACTTTATGCGTTCTTATTCCGGTTATTAGCCTAGAATTACTATGTTTAAGCCAAAGAAACAAGTATAGACTAGGTCGCCTAATTTGGAAATAAGCATTGCATATCCGTCTTGTTTGGAAAACAGTTTGAAATTGCTACTCGCAAGTAGGCTAAAACACGGATTTCAATGAGTATTCCCAACTCAAGTAATCCAACCTCCACCCACAGGCATTCAAGCAGTTTATTTCACGTAAGCACTTAGCCGCATGTTAAGCATATTGTCATGGCAACATTCACACGCATGTGGTATGCTAAAGCATAATAGCTCACCTAGTACTCCAAGCCAAAACAGAAGCTAGTTAGCAAACATGCGTGTCCTAATTCATGTCAAGTGGCTAATGCATCACATACAAGGATGTAATCTAAACGGGCTCGGCTATCCTAAGCATGGCACATGAAATGCAGCAACTACCACGTATTCAATTTGGAATTGAAAGTACGATGCAGTTTGCATGATGTGCCGAACCCGATGTATGTAAACAAATGCATGAATGCACGCATGCATTGCATAAGGTATGCTAATTTAGAGATGCCCTAATCCACCAACATAAACAGGTAAATAAAAGGGATAGAAAGAAATGGGGATTGGAAGACATACACCCACTCACCCACACTTATTACAATTATGCCCTCACTCGGAGGGACCAAAAGAATATCTGATCTGAAAGAATAAATGAATAAATATTACAAATTCTAATTACTAAAATTAAATTAAACAAATAAAATAAATGGAGCCTCAGCCCTGCCTCGGAACGCGCGAATGATGCATGCTCGTCGCGGCTCGCCCGGAAAACCCGTGTCATGGCATTGCTGCTTCTGTTTTTACTGCCCTGCCTCTCCAAAAATTTCCAAAGTTCTGGAATACCTTCCAAAAGGTCTAAAATGCCCCACCGGCTGGGGGAAGGGATCATCGGCTGCTCTTATTGACCATCGGCTGGTTGTGGTGGTTATCGGCACAAATAAAGTGCCAATCGGCACATTAAAGCCGCCGCCGTAGAAGTCCTCAGCAGACAGTTAATGGCCGAAGACAAGACAGCAATGCATGGCATGGATTTTAGGGGACATGTAAGCATTGTCATTGCCTCCTATCATGCTTGGGGACTCAAGGAGGTAAGACTCTTGGTTCTTGGGCCACCAATAGTGCATTTTGATACATGATAGCCCAAAGAATCAAGATTGCTCTTTTGATATGAAAATGCATGCAACCCAAAAAAATGAAGACTAAGTCCCTATCATATGGAGATCAAGGGCCTTAGGGACTTGAGGATGGAGACAAGTTTCACCACTCAAGTGTGAACTCCTCTCAATCTTCATGTTTGGTTTGACAACCCCAAACCAAACCATGGAATGCAACTCATGCGACATGGCTCAAATGTAATGCAACCTATCATGTTAGGCATGCAAAGAGCTAAAGTATGCAAGGTACGAATGTCATGCAACATGCACGGAACTAGCATGTATACTAGGTTTCATCAATCAAACATGCAACAACCATGATATAAGCATGCGAAGGTGGACTAAGCTCAATGAGGCAGCCCTCAAAACTCCCTAAATCAGTGGCAAAACATGCCTCAAAACATGAACAAAATGCTACACAAGCATGCAAGCCATAAGGCTCAAGGCTAAGGCACAAAGTGAGACATTGAACCACCACTTAACAAGACCAAACATGGCACATGTGAGGCAACCAAAACAGGTTTTTTTAGCATACAAAATAGCACCCAAACCCCCTTCATGGCATCCCCGAAAATGCACTAAACATGTAAGCATGCAAAGGCCTACTTTAAAGCATACAAGAGCACACCCTTTAAAGCATGAACTAAGCCACATATGCCAACATACAAACATGACTAATGGACTGAAATAGGGTCTAATATGATGCCAAATCATGGGATAAAGACAAGTTAAGCATGCTATAACTCCATACAAGCAAAGCCTACAAGCCAACAAGCAAGGCAACCATGCTAAGCATGCCAAACATAGCCAAAACAGTGGCTCACAGCCCTTATGCATGACAAGATGATACTCATATTTTCACAAAATCAAGCTAAAACATGCGAGAAATATGGCTTAGGCATATGGCATGCTTTTAGGCATAAAAGAGCATTTCAAAGGAAGTATGAGAAGCATGTTAGAGGCTATAATTCCAACCAAAACAGAGATCAAACATGACCCAAAATAGCCCAAAAAGTCACGAAATGAAGCCAAATGCAAACATGCACACATGCTATGCTATGAGCCCAAAACAAAGGCAAATAAAGGACCAAGGGAGAGGGTGTCTCCCCTAAATGAGACTCAAAAATATCATCCTCACCCTTTGAAAACCCACTGGTTTTCGTGGTGAGAAGGTCAAAAACACCAAGCTAGACAATGCTCCAAGAAAAGGGCACAAAAAAAGACCAAAACAAGGCCTAAAAGAGTAAGGCCTCAATCAAATGAAAAAGAGACCTTAATGAAAGTTCTAGAGCAAGCAAAAACAAGGTTTTTTTTTATGTTAAACACAAAGCCAAAAAACCAAGACAAGAGGGGTAGAAAGTGGTTGCAAGAATGGGGAAACTAAAGTGGTGTTCTTACCCTTGAAGATCCAATGAAGAACAAAGGTTGCAGCCTTCCTCTAATGCTAAAAACCAGTCCAAAAACACCTCAAACAACCTCCCAAGCCTCCTAATCTCGAGCTAAGGTGTAATGGTGTGTGTTTTAGTGCAAAAGTAAGGTAAATCACACTATTTGGTCCCAAAACACACACACACACCAGGAGGGAGAAGGGAGATATAGATATATATGGATGTATATCAGAGAATATATGCCTAAGCTCTAGTTTTTGACCTAAAGTTGCTAACCCTAAACAATGGAGATGAATGCAAGTATATATAGGCCAAAAACTAAGCCAAAACTTAATGACTAAGTAAGGCCAAAGGGTGCAAGGGGTGCAAAGGGTTCCTAGCTTCCAAGGGAAGCTAAGACAGCTGGCCAAGCTTCTCCAAGAAGCTTGGCCAAGGGTTCAAGCTTCTAGAAGCTTCAAGGGGGGTCAAGGGTGCAAAGGGTTCAATCCTCAGATGGGAGTGGTGATGGTGTAATCCAGTGGCACACTGGCATGCACCATCCTCGAGGGGTTCAAGGGTCACCGGCCGCCAAAAGTCACCGGCACAAAAATGTCCCGCCCGGCATCATACAGTGCCGATCGGCCAAGGATTTGGATAAAAGAGTGCCGATGGCTACTAGGGAGAGCCGGTGGAGGTGTGAGGCAGCCGGTGGGTTCTAGGATGGCTAACAAGCCTTCCCTACCCTCAAATGCAAACACACACAAGCCTTGGTGGAAAACCAAGCAGAACAAACTTAAGAGATCACGAGGCACGGCCTTGATCGGGACCTCCGGGGACTCAAAACGAACACAAACATGGATAATCACCGGGTGTTCAAGCGGTGATGTCCAAGTCTTGAGGACGGTCAAAAATGGGGTGTCTACAGCAGGCAGGTAACCTAAACTAAAGGTATGTGGGTTATGCGGCACTTCGGCCGATGCTGCAACGCCTTTCCGGCCACTTTTCCCGAATCCCATCCCGGGGATGTGCTGGAGTTTGTTCATGAGATACACAAATTGTGCACTGACATATAACCCCTTGTCGATAGCTAGTATGTTCTGTACGACCCGGGCCTCGGCTAGGGTGAACCCTAATAGGAACACATCCTCCGCACCATGTTTGATCTCCAACACTGGCGTAGAAACCTCTAGCGGCGGATGGATTAAAGAATTCCCAAAAACTATGGCCACCCCCTTCCCGTGGGGGTACTTCAACATTTGGTGGAGGGTGGAAGAGACTACCTTTACCTGGTGCAACCACGGCCGCCCTAGGAGTAGATTAAAGGTCGTGGGAATGTCCAAGACATGAAAGTCAATATCGTGTTGTCCTGGACCAACCTTAGTCCAGATCTGCACAGCCCCCATCACTTCTCTGCTAGTATTGTCATATGCCCGAATCACCTGGGCAGTAGGTACAAAGTCCACGGGTTTCAACCCGATTGCATATGCCGTCCTCGACGGACATACGTTGATTGCGGATCCTGTATCGATAAGAACTACTGGTACCCATTTGTCTTTACACCCCACAAAGATGTAGAGTGGTTTGTTATGGTTTGAGCCCTCAGGCGGCAACTCCTTATCAGTGAAGGTCAACGTCGAGAAAGCTCTTCTCGGAAAAACCAATCCTACCAGCTGCTCAGGCGTGGTATCGATCGAAAGTTTAGCCCTGTCCATTGCAGAAAGGACAGCTTGTCTGTGTACTCTTGAAGCCATAAGCAGTCCCCAGATGGAGATGTTTGCTTGTATCTTCTTAAGCTGTTCAACACAGCCTCCTCTTTGAGTAGTTTCTCCTTCTGCCTTTCCGCTTTCTTGTCCTTTCCGGACGCCTCTGGTTGATCTAGGTATGGGGGCTTGAAATGCCACCCACTTTTAGTCATGTGGTCAACCTCTCCAATATACCAGGTATCGTCCAGTCGGTTGTTCCCCCAATCCTCGTCTGTGTGGGCAAGACATAGGTCATCATCTTCCCACCACATCCTATCTGCTATCGACAAGCAACTATCTAGTTCTGTTGCTACTACTACTGCGCGAACAGCACATTCTGTCCCCTCGGGGGCTTGGGCCTTTTTAGCCTTCTCCAGATCTTCGATCTTTTCCGATTCAAACTGCTTCAGTGCAGCTTGCTGTTTAATATCCTCTGTACTCGAAATGCTCTGATCCCGAACAGAATTCTTAACACCGGTGCTCTCCGGTGGTTGCTCCTGATTCTCAGCCATTCCGTCCATTGCTGATGATATTCCAACCCCTGATTGCGCTTGGTCTGGCTAAAGTTCTTCAATAGCATCCGGCTCATCACTGAGCCACCCGATAGCTTCTGCTGACCCATCTAAATCAAACCAGTTGACAGTCACATCTCTCGGATCCTGTTCATTGAAGAATTGAAGGTTGGCTATGTCCTCTTCCAATTCTGCTAGGTCATCTAGCCCCTGATTAGGTCCATCCTCTCGAACGACACAGATCTTTGCCCCGGCCGGTAGTTCCACCATTGACTTAATCTGCCCTGTTGGTGTAATGTAACCACTCGGGTTGTACACAAATCTCATAGACCCCTCAGGCTCTGAATAATCATTTCCATCTACTCCCGCAATCATCCCGGTTCTATCTTCAATAGTCACCACTACCGGCTCAGGTTAGGTTTGGGAGATGTCCAGTATGCACAAATCCGTGCTTTCTGAAATGAACACCTCCGGCTTGGGTAGGTAAGAAGGAGTGATATATATGCTAGGGTCGTATGACACAACCCCAGTTTGGATTAGGTTAATGCGTTTGGGAGGTGGAGCTTCGTTATGTGGTGGGAGAGGGTTAGTTGTGACGTTTGGTTTTTCTGGAGATGCAATCACCTTATTGTCAACGAGATCTTGGATATCGTGACGCAGTCTAAAGCACTGGTTGGTGTTGTAACCATGCTGTTGGTGATAGGCACAGTACTTAGCTAGGTTATGGGAGGAAGAAAGCTTTTCTGGCAAGGGTCGCGGTTCTAGGGGCTTCAAGTGCCTTTTCTTGATCAAAACCCCCAAAGCTTTAGATAGGGGCATGTATAGTGGGGTGAAGGTTCTTTGGCCTCTGGGCGCATATCTAGCTGTTTGTGAGCTACTACTGGACGCACCAATGAATGGGGTAGCTGTGAGGGTTTTTAGAGTGGTGGTGGTGACCATTCCGACATCCGGTTCGCTACCGCAAAGACTACTTATACTGCATTTGTATCATGTTGAATGCCCTCTTGGGCTGCTCTCTCTCATTATCAATGAGGCCTTGTTTCATGGCGTCCTCTATTTGCACCCCAATCTCATGTAGATTTGCAAAGGTGGGTAGGGGGAGGACGATCATCTTTTGCATGAGCTTGGGCTGGAGGTTGTGCACAACCATCCGTATCTGATTTTTGTCCACAGGCCTGATGGTCATCATCGAGGCTTTGGCCCTCCAACGGGTTACGAAGTCGGAGAAGCTCTCCTTCGGTTCTTGCCTAGTTGTCTCAAGATCACGAGTTATGACCTCGATCTGCGTATTATAGGAGTATTGAGCTATGAAGACCTCAGCCATCTCCTCTCAATTCCTCTTAACGGAGTCCTCTAATTTTGCGTACCAAATAGCCGCTACACCCGACAGGGTCTAGCCAAACAGAGAAAGCTTCTGTAATCTGGAGAGGCCTATCGGCCTTAAGATGTCTGAAAACAGCCGCAAGTGCACCACGGGATCCCCAGAACCATCAAAGCAGTCAATATGTGGCATCTTAAACAGGTCCGGCAACGTTACGGCCGAGTCAGTGTATCCATCCTCAATATCCAGAATGGATTTCACGCCTTGAGATTTCTTGAAAAGCTTTTCAAGCTAGCTCATTTTTATTGCTGTGGGGTCCACTTCGAACTTAAAGGGCGAATCTGGTAGGTTGGTGGGTGTGTGTGCCTTGGACAGCTGGGATAGGATTGAGGGCGGAGCCGGCCCTGTGGGGATGTCCGTATCTTTCTGGGCATTAGCTGTCTCCCTAAGTATTGGAACTCTTGGTGGAGGAGGAGCTTGATGTGAAGCAGATGCTCTAGTCTGCTGCTGTAGCCTGGTAATTACCTCTGCCTGTTGGGCCATAACCTCGGCCTGGCATGTAGCAAATTATGTTTGACGGGCAGCATCCTGCTGCATGGTTTTCATACTTTCCTAGACCTGACGCATCATCTCTTCCAAGCCGGCCATATTGTGCTGATCTAACTGAATAATTGATATATCTGCCTCTGCAATAGAAACTGAGACCTCAGCCTGACTATTCAAGGACCACTGATCTAGCGACCTCTGTACTGATACACTGTGCCTTTTTGACCTCCGTCTAGTAACCAGGGGTAAAAAAGGAAACACTACTTGTCCGTCTATTAGATCCCTGGATCGATTGAGTCTTCAACCTCTGACCCAGAGTGCTTGGGGAATATCTGCCTGGTCGGATGCAATTGTGCTAAACTACCTTGCAAAAAGATAAATAAAGCATAATAAGGAAATAAACAACCAAAACGCACAGTGTGCTATGTTATGAACTGAATAAATTAAAGACAACACACAGTCGGCCAGACAACACACAGTTGGCATAGCAACACACAGTCAGTATTTGTAAGCTGAACACACTGTCATTAACTCTGATCATTGTGCCCCAAATTGCTGCCCCAAAATTGAATCTGATGCCCTCAGGTAAAGCTGATTCTCCAAATATTGATGCCCGCAGGCCTGACACCCAAACTTCTAAACTGATACATGCATTCCCTGTCGAGGCACATTCTAAAAGCACATAGCAAGCAAATGAGAGCAAAAACAACCCTATGAAGGGGTAGGGTTTCCCTGTCCTATTTTGTTAGGAGCTAGGGTTTCACTACGCACACAGCGGTTTCAAATAACCTACAATCAGGTAAACAACCTGTCCTAATTTGGAATAGTCACTATGGATTTCGATATGCACTAGGTCGAATGGTCAAAAAGGGTGCCTCGGTAAAAATCGAGGTTTGTGTTCCCATCGTGGCAGAGCCCACAGTCGGTCAGCCATATGGCACGCTTCTCAAAGCGAACCTCCGGCAAACCGTTCAGGAATAGCATACGGCAAACATGGTGTCCTAGGCGCACCAATGCAAATGCAATGCAAAGAGACACATAAGTGTAGTCAAAACAAGATATCATGAGTTTGAGTCAAGTTCTCTACCTCCCAGTGAGTCGCGTGCAGAATGCCCAACGCCAGCGCTCACGAAAAAGGGCGTAGGATTCCGTTCTGTTCATTTGGGCTTACCACAGTTCGGACTCAATGTCATGGTTCTGAATCTAATCTCACAAAATGCAATGCAAGACCGATAAATCACCAAAGAGTCCAAATCTGGTAAATCGTTTTGGAAAACTAATTTTTATAAAGAAGTGCCAAACATGGATTGCTTTGCCAGATACAGAGTCGCTACCTAAATATTTTATTTTGGGGGAATTTAGGAAACCCTGACTCATGCCTCAGGCCACGTGTCCGTCATCACCAAAGTTGCCTCAGCTCGGGAACTTGGGTACGAGAGGGGAAGGTCATTTAATGAGCACCCCTGCTCTCCCAATCAAAGATCGGCCTGTACTAAGCATGATATCTTGTTTTTGAAAACACATGCATTCTTATTTCGGTTAATTAGCTAATCTTACTTTATGATGCGCACAGCAAATAAGTATAGACTAGATTGCCTAATTTGGAACAAAACATTGTATATTCATTTGAAAACGGTTTGAAGTTTGCTACTCGCAAGTAGGCTAAAATGCGGATTTCAATGAATTGTTCCAATTCAAGTAATCCAACCTTCACCCATAGGCACTCAGGCAGTTAATCGACTAAGCAGTTAGCCTCATAGTAAGCATGCTTTCATGGCAACATTAACACACATATAATATGCTAAAGCGTAAACACTCACAGCGTACTCCGAGCCAAAACAAAGAACTAGTTAGAAATCAATTCATGATCCTAGTTCATGTTAAGATGGCTAATGCAACACATGCGAAAATGTAACTAAAATAGGCTTGGCTATTCTAGAATGTCATGTGAAATGCAACTTGGTACATGTATTTAAATTAGAATTGAAATACAATGCAGTTAGTATGATGCGTCGAGCCCGGTGCATGCAAGACAGATGAATGATGCAAACATGTGAGCATAAGATATGCTAAACAAAACATGCCCTACAACTAACCATCGTAAACGGTTAAGTAAAAGGGAGAAAGAAATGGAGGTTGGAAGATATGCATCACACACACGTACGCTTATTACAACAATACTCTCTCTCGAAAGAGGTACCAAATAAGAAGCTAACTAACTAATCTAAGCAAATTAAGCTAATTATTACCCAACAAATTAATTAACTAATCCTAGTTAACTAATTATTACAAAACGAATTGAATAGCTAACGCATTAACTAATTAAAGTACAAACCAAAGCAAAAACAAGCTATCTAAGCATGGCAGTGAAGGAAAACAGTAAATCAGTAGCCTCAGAGGGAGAGAAATGCATGCAAGCCCGGTCGCCTCGTTTGGAAATCCAATGCGATGCCTCGATTTGCCTCTATTTTCATCTGTCCTCAGAACTCTGAACCAAGCTCCAGAAAGATGAAACTCCAGCAAAGGAAACCTGTGTGAGGGTGGCCAGCCACTTTTGGTCTCTCCAGACACCTGCCGACCATTTTTGGTTGTTGGAAAACTAGAAAAGTGGTCGGCTAGCTAGTTTTTCTGGCTGACCGGCCAGTTGTTGTTGCTGAACTACAATTTGCCTTGAAGACCTCCTTTATAACTGCAACTCCAGCAAGTTTTTCAAGCTTAAGCCATCCCAAGAACACCAAAAACAACTTCAAGAAGCCTCAGCAACACAAGCAAGGTGTTTGAGTGTGTGTTTGTGTACAAAAGTGAGACAAATCTACACTTTAAGGCACAAAACAAGAGAGAAATGAAGATGTATAGATATAGATTATATGTATGGCTGGAGGAAAATATCTCCAAAAAGGTGCCAAAAAGCAGCCGACCACTTGAAGTGGTCGGAGTGGTCAGCCTGCTACTTAAAGTGGTCGGCCGACCACTTCAAGTGGTCTTCTAGAGCAACAACTGGTCGGCCATAGGTGGGAGAGGTCTAGAGCATGAAAGAAGACTAGTGGTGTGGTGGCCGACCAGAAAATGTGGCCCAAGGACCAAGCAAGCCAGTTATCCAACCAGAAAATTGGCTCGTAGAAGGAAAAGTGGTCTTCAAGGAGAAAAAGTGATCTCCCACCCTTGTACCACCTTCCAAACAAGGAAAACAAGGTTTGTACCAAAAACAAACCAAAACGGATGCAAGACGAGAGATCAGGAGGCAAAGCACGCGGCCGAAAGCCCCGAAAACTAGCTGACGAGCACCAAAAGTGGTATGCAACCACAAAAGTGGTCTTCCGGACCACAGTGTTCCTCTAGGTAGAGGCAACAAGGTGTGGTTCAAAAACCATGCCATACGGAGAACGTTAAGCAGTCCCGAGACAAGGCGCGCAGCCAAAGGCTCTAAAAATCGAAAATTAGTCTCCAAACGGGAAAAGTGGCCTACGACCACAAAGAGATGGTCTACAAGACCACTCCCTCCCTCTGGGAAAAGAAACCAAGATTCGGTCCACAAACCGAGCCGAAGCACAAAAGAGTTCAGAGACCCGGAGGCAAGGCTCTCAGCCAAGACTCCGAAACCTCCAAACGAGCACAACATGCACCATCACCGAGCGCTCAATCGATGACATCTGAGTCTTAAGGTCGGTCAAAAATGGGGTGTCTACACCCTCAAAATATTATATAATCCCAACATCTAACAGTTCTATATACATGATAGATAAATCACATTTCCATGCATACATCAAGGTTAATATTGCAAAGGGTGTTTCATATAAGTTGAAAATGTTTACACAGATAATAGAATGCCCTGTGGGCTTACGTCATTCCAAGTTGTTGCTTGGTTACACGAGAAGAGTTCTAACTCCTTTACAAGTGAAGCCCTCGGTGCACATTTTCATGAAACCAACAAAAACAAATAACAAAGCAGAGTCTTCAACTTCTAAACCTCCCAAGCAAAGATCTTGGAGGCGACACATCTCCTGTACCTGAAAATGGTGTCCCAAGTAGGGTGAGCCAAAGCCTAGCAGAGATATGCTAAACCCAATATGAGAAATAACTAAAACATTAACATTCGACAAATGATTAACACTTGTAACCCAACTTACACCCTTCTCATAGCCGAGCAACAATTACCCCCATGTTTAAATCCACTTCCCTTTATTCATCCAATTAAATTTCTAAATATGGTTCATTATCTAACCAAACAATTTAAATAAGGCTGCAACTTAACTTATTAACACTTTCGTTTTCCACAATTCAAAATGAGACTACAACTCATGTAATTAACACTTCAATTATCATCGATTCATAATGAGACTGCAACTCATGTTATTAACACTTCAAATGTCAACTTCATTCATGCACTTCAATTTATAAGGTTTCGAGACTTTCACCCCGGACACTTCGGCCAACTTAATTATCTATGGAGTCCGTCCCCTATCTCCTCCCAAACAATGGAGTACATCCCCTATCTCCTCCCAAACAAAGATACATATACAATGTATTGAAGCACATAATCACACGTATGGGGTACATCCCCTATCTCCTCCCAAACAAAGGTACATATACAATGTATTAAAGCAAATAAGCACATATGGAGTACATCCCCTATCTCCTCCCAAACAATATGCATATACAATGTATTAAAGCAAATAAGCACATATGGAGTACATCCCTTATCTCCTCCCAAACAATTTACATATACAATGTATTAAAGTCTTGATCTTATGCTATGACCCTGTTTGGTAGAGCTTATTTCAGCTTTTAGCTTAATTTAAGCTATTTTGATGTGTTTGGTTCAGCTTAACAATACAGCTTATAGCTTTTTGTAAGTCAAAAATGAACTTATTCTTTGAGTGGGGGAGGAGAAGCTTAATTTATAAGTCAAAAATCAGCTTATGTTTACAGTTATAAGCTATAAGCTGTTAAACAATAAGTTATAATCACTTTCCCACAGCTCTACCAAACGGGGCCTATGATCAGTTCGGGCACATATTCAATGTGTTCTTCCCACTATCATATTCAATGACATATTTCAATTGATTAGTTTCAATTTACCTAATCATCATGCAGTTCTACAACAACTAAGGCTATCCTCCACCGATAGCCCAAAGTAGTTATTTCTAAACAGATAAATGAATTTACCAAACAGAAAAATTATCACATTTTCCATAGGTGAGTGATTTATCAAATCGACTACACCGACTAGTCCTAATTCCATCCAATTTCATATTCCTCACAATTATCGAATTAATTATACAAATTAATTATTTAGATTGAATTAGGGTATTTTCTCCCTTTTTTTTCAAACATTGATCCTAAGACCATATCTCACCTATCAAACCCACAAAACCTCATTTTCAAGACCTCATATACATATGGAGCTTAAAAAAAAACACAAAACCCCTCTTTTATATAACATAAATCTCAAACCGTAACTTCCTAAATCACCAAATCTCAACATTTATACTAAATGACTAATATTTATGTTAAAACTCATAAGAAGGAGTAGATCATCCCTACCTTAAGTGTACAAGACGAGCCTAGCATGGGAAGAACTCCAAACACGCCGAAACCACTTTCCACTTAGATAAAAATGGAGGTCTTGAAGAGCCCAAGCCTTTTAATGAAGGAAGGGGGTGAAGAGATCACTTGATCTTAGCTAAAATGTAGAGAGAGAGGGTATTCTAGAGTGAGAAGTTCTTAACCTAGGGTTTTGGAATGTTTTAGAGAGAGAGAGAGAGCCAAAAAAGTGATTTAAAATATCACAGTCGCGATCTGATATACGTATAGTCTGCTCGAGCGGAGAGTAACACGCTCGAGCGTAAGACACAAAAACTTTACCCGCTCGAGCGCAAAAAGACCAGCTCGAGCGCCAAGGCACAACAGCAAAGCACTACCCGCTCGAGCGTAAAGATACCTGCTCGAGCGTAAAGATACACTTCTCCAATACTTTTACAGACTTCAGACTCCCGCTCGAGCGTAAAGAAACCCGTTCGAGCTCAGACCCGCCCGAGCGTTAGGAACGTCACTCAAGCGTGAAAAACACTTCTGCAGTATTTTTTTGCAGACACACAAAATGCTGAAAGAATGCAAACTCCGCTCGAGCGCAACAAGACCCGCTCAAGCGAATCATAAAAAATATGGGCAATAAGATTAGAGACTAAAACTCAACCAACTTGTTCGAAAGATGCCCAAGCCATTTCTAAAACTCATATACAATGAATTAAAGGATGGAAAGAGACACATACAGCGATACTCAACCAAGGAACCCAAGTCGGAATACTGTACATAAAGGGGAAAACTCGGGATCGCTATAAAATGTAACTTTTCTTTTCTATGAATACATGTCTCACATTCCTTTTTTGGGTCTCCATTGAACAATACTCTCAATGAGTTAGAAGAGTGTAGGAATAACCTAAACTCTTGCATTAGGAAAAAAATACACAGATACTCGCAAGATTTTATATCATGGTTTTACTATTGAATTCTACTTTTCTTTGGTTGTTTTCTTTTTCTTATTGTATCAAACATGATGTTTTCATTGCAATAGGTTTTTGGGTAGCTAAAGTCTGGAGATTTGTATGATTCATTGCCATTCTCAATTTGACTCTCTGGTATTGTTTTCTTTCTCTTCATTTATCTACTTTAATAGTGCATACAGGTTTCAATTGATCATAATGGCTGAACGTGTAATGACAGTTTTCAATTGACCATAATAGTTGTGTTGCTTTAAGCAGTGACATTGGCATTTGCAAAAGAGTTTGTAGTTATTATATTGCGTAATGGATATCTCAACCTTCAACCATGTACCATGCCAGATCAGATCAATTCTTCTTCTTTTTTTTCTTTTTTTTTTGAGTTTGTAATATTATGTAATATGCTACTTTCTGCCTACCAAGTTACTAAGCTAACTTTCACAATTTGCATTAATTTCTCACGGGCCAATGGAAGCAAGAGCAAGGTGGTGATAATCATGATGATGTTGCATTAATATATTCTGTTTCGTCATCACTTGAACTGTGAAGCTTTGTGAATTGTTGAAATTTAGGAATCATTATTATTACATTGTTCTATACTTTGTATCATTGTCCAAGTAGAGATTGAACAGTTGTCCATGTAGCATTTTAGATGGTTAAGATCAATTTTAAACATTGTTAGATTTCATACGGCTAAGATCAAGAAGGCATCTTTTTTTAAAGTATCTTGAATATTTTGGTATGAATGATTATTTCTTTCTAAGATCAATTGGTGAGAGATTGTTTTTTCACCTTTAAATTCCCTCTCAAATGTGTTTGTTTTTAAATTTGCATCAAGGCTAGAGGAGTTGTTATTTTATTTGAATTTTGTAGAACGTGTAATAAATAAAATTGTTACAAGTTCTTTAAAAAGTAAAGTATTTAAATATATTTTTTTAGTATCTTTATCAAAACAATGATATAAACTTCATAAATTTCAACATGATACGCATAAATTATAATTATATTTTGAACTAGTATATATATAAAATAAAATAAAATTGTAGCAGCAAATCGGCCGAAGCAAATTAGTGATAGCAAAAGAATTTCATTTTACTTGCCACTAGCATATCACCCGTGCTATGCACGGGTTGTGTTTCACCACTTTGTCTTCTTATTTTTTTTAATTTTTTTTATATTACATTAAAATTTAATATTTTGATAATAATCATATGTGTTGGACTTTTCAAGGAATTCATACGTGTTAGACTTTTTAAGGAATTTTTTTTATGCTTGTTCTTAATGCATTAAAATGTTATTATGAGGGATAATAATCATATGTGTTGGATTTTTAAAGAAATTCATATATACTTCACAATAATTTCTATATATGTGAATTGAGATTTTTAAATGTTTTTTTTTTAAATGTCTTCTTCTTTTTTTTTCTTTTTATATTATATTAAAGTGTAATATTTTTATAATAATCATATGTGTTGGACTTTTCAAGAAATTTTTTTTATGATTGTTCTTGTCACACCCCAAACTTGCCCCTAAAAGTTCAGGCATGACCTATTTGGAAACGGACATTTAACCTGATACACATAACACACGGGGCTTGAACGGAAGCATTAAATACCATAAAATAATAGAAAACAATCACCATTGAGCTACCACTACTATACCAGGATCACAAACATCATAATAGGTAAATAATATATAGAGACATGCACCCGAGCATCGGTTATAGACAGACACATATACAGACCCAGCCCTATGATTGGGCGTATAACAAAAACATTGGAGTTAAGGAAGTTATGTACATTCAACCTTAGACAGAAAATTAAAGTACGAGCCAACATCTTAACAAAACTTCACAAAAATGTAAGTGGCTTCATCTAGGGCCTGGACACACAGAGGTTGACAAAAGAGAACGGGTGTCACGGGTTAGGACTGACCTCCCGATTGGTTACCTACAGAAGCAGACATAACACAGAGTAAGCTAGGCTCAGTAAAAAATAGTACTTAAACAATTCGATGCTCAACTTAAATCATGATACATAACAATGCGTATGTAAATGCAGAGATCATATGGTTAATTTGATTCTGTACTAATTTTAGAACGGCCTTAGGCCCAGTCTTTAAACAGAATGGCTTTAAGCCCTTGAACAGAGTGGCATTGAGCCCTTAAACAGAGTGGCATTAAGCCCTGAATGCAGAACGAACTCAGCCTTGTTCATGCATGTATGAACCCAAGAGGTGTCTCACACAGATTCTAGAGGTGACTCACACTGTAGCACTTAGTTCCGTACAAACACTTTGTTTCATACCAGAAAATACAGATTGGCCATAGGCCCAGATATTGTCAGAGCAGAGTAGTTTCAGAATCTTACAAAGTTCCAGAGTCATATGAAAGTATCCACATCCTTTCCGTCATTCATTCACATTCTTTCAATTATTCACATAAGTTATATAATTAACATGCGATAACAGAATGCTAATAGTAATCATTAGCAGTAAGTAAGGCGTACTACAATAGTACTACTACTCATAATGTTGTGACGATGTGCTAGTTCCTCCCGGAGTGTGCCCTGCACATATTCATAACTTGCGAATTAGTTCATTTCTCTTGTTGAATTATTTCCTGATTCATGTCACTTCAAATGAATTTTCCAAACATCAGTAGGCATAAAATACAAATTCTAAAAATATTTGAGGGTTGAGCACGCAAAACGGAGTAAACTGTTTTTCTCAACATGGGCCGCACGTGCGGCTGTGAGCCCCACACGTGCGGTAAAGGCCCCACACGTGCGGCAGTGATGTCCCGCACATGCTTTTTAAGCAGTAGCCAAACTCAAAATTTCACCATTTTCCCACACGTGCGGCCATGACCCCCGCACGTGCGGCGATTTCCTATGTGAGAGCAGTCCGAAATTCAAACAAGGTTCAATTTTTTGTAGATTTTTGTAAGGCTCAAATGAGTCCATAAATTGCTAGACTTTGGTTCAAAAATCATATGAATATAATTTACAACACACATCAATCTAGGTATAAACTAGATCTTTAATCTTTAACCCATAAACATAACTTAGTTCTCGTTTGCACACAACATCACATTTGTAAACTAGGTAAGTTCTACATGAGAAATCAAGAAATAGAAGATAGTTTCTTCATATATATGTAACCAACTTAATTCTAAATCACCCAAATGATACAACATGGTCCAAGTTAAGCAATGATCACATCCCAGGTTCAATTCCAAGTCCTAGGTTACACAATTGTGAAGAAATCTCACTCAAATTCAAGAGAGGAGATATAGAAGATAAATAAACTTACTTTTGAGCTTAAATCTCTCAAATTCCCTCTAAATTATTCAATCTTTGATCTTTGATGAAGCTCCCCTCTAGATTCTTTCTCTCTACTCTCACTATTCTCTCTTAGGAAATATGTTGAGTTTAAGATTCACAAGTCAAACATTCAAGGGATAACTATATATATAAAGTGAATAAAACAAAAATCAATCAATTTAATCATTTCCAATTGAAATTTCACAGATAATCGGATTATGACTAAAAAATCATGCTAATTTCAAATGAAAAATCAATTTCGGATTATCAAGCCTCTAAGGCTCTCAATTTCTGATTCAAACATTTCCAATTGTGACAGATATTTTTCTTATTAAACAGATATGCATCCATAATCATAGGATTCACTTAAGTAACCTTAATTTCTCATAGAATTTCACAGTAAGCATTTGAAAGCACAGAATAGGGGCTAAAAATATATCAGAATCGTATACGAGGGTCGGGTTATTACACTTTCCCCCTTTAAATAAGTTTGGTCCCTCAAACTGGTTTTACCTCAAACGGAAACATATACGGATATTGGTGTCGCATTTCCTCTTCTTTTTCCCAAGTAGCTTCGGTTCCGTAATGTTCTTGCCATTCCACTTTTACCATTGGAATTTCTCGATTGCGTAACTATTTCACTTGCCGATCCAGAATTTGAAGTGGTTTTTTTTCATAATTTAACTTATCATCTAACACAATTTGGTGGTAATCTATGACATGAGACGGATCCGAAAGGTATCCCCGAAGCATAGAGACATGGAACACGTTGTGTACTTGACTCATACTCGGTGGAAGGGCCACTCGGTAAGCTACCAGACCCACTCTTTCCAAAATTTGAAAGGGACCAACAAACCAGGGTGTTAACTTACCCCTTTTCCCGAATCTCGAATGTCCTTTTATTGGAGTGACTTTCACAAACACATGACTATCCACTTCAAATTCCAAATTCCTTCATCGGTTATCCGCATAACTCTTCTGCCTATTTTGAGCAGTTTTCAGTCTTTCCCGAATAATCTTAACCTTTTCAGTCGTCAATTGAACAATTTCGGGCCCGAGCAATGATCTATCTCTGATCTTGGCCCAATACACGGGAGAACGACACGGTCTTCCGTACAGAGCCTCATAGGGTGCCATTTCAATACTCGAATGGTAGCTATTATTGTATGCGAATTCTACCAACGGTAGATGGGTTTCCTAACTTTCTTGAAAATCTAACACACACATTCGGAGCATATCCTCTAGAGTCTGTATCGTTCTCTCTGATTGACCGTCGGTCTGAGGGTGGAAAGCTGTGCTGAACTTTAATTTTGTACCCATAGCTTTCTATAGACTTTGCCAGAATCGCGAAACAAATTTTGGATCCCTGTCCGACACAATTGAGACCGAAATACCATGAAGTCTCACAATTTCATTCACATAGATCACAGCAAGTTTGTCTGCATTATATTGAGTCTTCACAGGTAGAAAGTGAGCGGACTTAGTCAATTGGTCCACAATGACCCATATAGAATTCATACCCCGAGGAGTCCGTGGTAATCCTACTACAAAATCCATGGTAAGATGTTCCCACTTCCATTCCGGGATTGGAAGGGGTTGCAACAATCCAATTGGTCTCTGATGTTCTGCATTTACTTGCTGACATTGCAAACATTTAGAGACGAACTCTGCGATCTCCTTTTTCATACTTGGCCACCAAAAATTTTATTTCAAATCCCAGTACATTTTAGTACTTCCTGGATGCATTGAAAATCTCGAGGCATGTGCTTCTTCCATCAATTTCCGTTTAAGTTCCAACACATTGGGGACACATATTCAGTTTTGAAATTTAAGTACTGAATCCACCAAACTGAATCTTAGTTTCGGTTTTGTTCCTAATTCATCACATATCTTCGTTAAAGTTTCATCTTCCATTTGACGTAGTTTGATCTCTTCCAATAATGTCGGTTGGGCTATCACCGCTGCCACTATGGTCCCTATTCATGCACCACAAGATCTACCTTTATTTTATCCAATTCAATCACTAATTCATTTTGCTCCGTAAACAGACTTGCCAAATTTCCTACATTCTTTCGACTAAGCGCGTCTGCAACCATGTTGGCTTTACTAGGATGGTAATGGATCTGCAAATCATAGTCTTTAATAAGTTCCAACCACCATCACTATCACATATTCAACTCCTTTTGGGTGAAAAGGTATTTGAGACTTTTATGGTCGGTGTAGACTTTGCAAGTAGTGCCATATAGATAATGTCTCCATATCTTCAAAGCAAAAGCTACTGCTGCTAGCTCAAGATCATGCGTGGGGTAATTCTTTTCATGGGGTTTAAGCTATCAGGAAGCATAAACAATAACTCTTCCATTTTGCATAAGCACAAAACCTAGCCCTTTATGAGAAGCATCACTGTAGATCACAAATCCTTTAGTGCCAGATGGTAAAGCAAGAACCGGAGCTGTAGTCAACTTCGTTTTTAATTCCTAGAAAGCAGATTCCTACTGTTCTGACCATTTAAACGCAACTTCCTTTTGAGTCAGCTGTGTAAGCGGTACAGTGATTTTGGAGAAATCTTGAACAAACCTCCTATAATACCCGGCTAATCCCATAAAACTACGCACCTCAGTCACATTAGTAGGAGTTGGCCAATTCACAATCGTCTCAATTTTGTGTGGATCAACAGAGACTCCTTCCTTTGTTATTACATGCCCCAGAAATGCCACCTCTTGTAGCCAGAATTCACATTTCTTCAGCTTTGCATACAATTTCTTCTCTCGAAGTGTTTGAAGGATTGTACGAAGATGATTCTCATGAGCCTTTGCACTCTTTGAGTATATAAGGATATCATCAATAAATACCACTACAAACTCATCCAAATAGGGTTTGAAAACACGATTCATCAAATCCATAAACGCTGCTGGTGCGTTGGTAACTCCAAAAGGCATAACTAGAAATTCGTAATGGCCATATCGGGTTCGAAAAGCTGTCTTCTCAACATCATCAGCTTTGACCTTCAATTGGTGGTATCCGGATCGTAAATCAATCTTCGAAAAGACTTGCACCCCTTGTAGCTGGTCAAATAAATCATCGATTCGCGGCAGTGGGTACTTATTCTTGATCGTTACCTTATTGAGTTCTCTGTAATCAATACAAAGCCGAAGTGTTCCATCCTTCTTTTTCACAAACAGAACTGGTGCACCCCAAGGAGACACACTCGGGCGGATGAACCCCTTATCAAGTAAATCTTGCAACTGAACCTTTAATTCCTTCATTTCAGCTGGTGACATTCTATACGGAGTCTTAGAAATAGGTTGAGTTCCCGGCGATACTTCAATTGTTAACTCAATTTCACGGTCTATTAACTGCCCTGGTAATTCTTTCAAAAAAACATCCGGAAGTTCACGGACAACTGGAATCATGTCAGTATCCCCATGCATCACTTGCCCCTCCAAAACACTGCATAAATACCCCTAACACCCTTTTTGAATTAATTTACAAGCCTTTGCTACATAAATCAAATAAGGTGGAGAAGTCACTTCCTATCCCTGAAAAGTAGACTCTGATTGTCCCGGAGGGTGAAAACTGATTTGCTTAGTCAAGCAGTCTATAGTTGCACCATATTCACTCAACCAGTCCATTCCCGGAATAACATCAAAATAAGTCATGTCGAGAGGTAATAGATTGGCATATACCCGGATATCCCCATGTTGGAGTTCACAAGCAAAATATACAGAAGCACAGATCATAGAGTCTCCTAAAGGTGAAGACACACATAACATATAAGACAAGTTTTCCTCAGACTTATGATGAAAACAATCACCATTGAGCTACCACTACTATGCCAGGATCACAAACATCATAACAGGTAAATAATATACAGAGACATGCACCTGCGCATTGGTTATAGACATACACATATACAGACCTAGCCCTATGATTGGGCGTATAACAAAAACATTGGAGTTAAGGAAGTTATGTACATTCAACCTTAGACAGAAAATTAAAGTACGAGCCAACATCTTAACAAAACTTCACAAAAATGTAAGTGGCTTCATCTAGGGCCTGGACACATAGAGGTTGACAAAAAAGAACGGACGTCATGGGTTAGGACTGACCTCCCGGTTAGTTACCTACAGAAGCAGACATAACACAGAGTGAGCCAGGCTCAGTAAAAAATAGTACTTAAACAATTCGATGCTCAACTTAAATCATGATACATAACAATGCATATGTAAATGCAAAGATCATATGCTTAATCTGATTATTTACTAATTTTAGAACGGCCTTAGGCCCAGTCTTTAAATAGAATGGCTTTAAGCCCTTGAACAGAGTGGCATTGAGCCCTTAAACATAGTGGCATTAAGCCCTTAAACAGAGGGCCATTAAGCCCTTAAACAGAGTGCCATTAAGCCCTGAATGCAGAACGGCCTCAGCCTTGTTCATGCATGTATGAACCCAAGAGGTGTCTCGCACGGATTCTAGAGGTGACTCACACTGTAGCACTTAGTTCCGTACAACACTTTGTTTCATACCAGAAAATACAGATTGGCCACAGGCCCGGATATCATCAGAGCAGACTAGTTTCAGAATCTTACAAAGTTCCAGAGTCATATGAAAGTATCCACATCCTTTCCGTCATCCATTCACATTCTTTCAATTATTCACATAAGTTACATAATTAACATGCGATAACAGAATGCTAATGGTAATCGTTAGCTGTAAGTAAGACGTACTACGATAGTACTACTACTCACAGTGTTGTGACGACGTGCTAGTTCCTCTCGGAGTGTGCCCTGCACACATTCATAACTTGCAAATTAGTTCATTTCTCTTGTTGAATTATTTCCTGATTCATCTCACTTCAAATGAATTTTACAAACATCAGTAGGCATAAAATACAAATTCTAAAAATATCCAAGGGTCGAGCACGCAAAACAGAGTAAACTGTTTTTCCTTAACATGGGCCACACTTACGGCTGTGAACCCCACACGTGCGGCAGTGATATCCTGCACGTGTTTTTTAAGCAGTAGCCAAACTCAAAATTTCACCATTTTTCCGCACGTGCGGCCATGACTCCCGCACGTCTTGCAGTATTCCCGCACGTGCGACCATGACCCCCGCACGTTCGGCGATTTCCTGTGTGAGAGCAGTTCGAAATTCAAACAAGGTTCAATTTTTGGTAGATTTTTGTAAGGCTCAAATGAGTCCATAAATTGCTAGACTTTGGCTCAAAAATCATATGAATATAATTTACAACACACATCAATCTAGGTATAAACTAGATCTTTAATCTTTAACCCATAAACATAACTTAGTTCTCGTTTGCACACAACATCACATTTATAAACTAGGTAAGTTCTACATGAGAAATCAAGAAATAGAAGATAGTTTCTTCATATATACGTAACCAACTTAATTCTAAATCACCCAAATGATACAACATGGTCCAAGTTGAGCAATGATCACATCACAGGTTCAATTCCAAGTCCTAGGTTACACAATTGTGAAGAAATCTCACTCAAATTCAAGAGAGGAGTTATAGAAGATAAATAAACTTACTTTTGAGCTTGAATCTCTCAAATTCCCTCTAAATTATTCAATCTTTGATCTTTGATGAAGCTCCCCTCTAGATTCTTTCTCTCTACTCTCACTATCCTCTCTTAGGAAATATGTTGAGTTTAAGATTCACAAGTCAAACATTTAAGGGATAACTATATATATAAAGTGAATAAAATAAAAATCAATCAATTTAATCATTCCCAATTGAAATTTCACAGAGAATTAGATTATGACTCCAAAATCATGCTGATTTCAAATGAAAAATCAATTTCGGATTATCAAGCCTCTAAGGCTCTCAATTTTTGATTCAAACATTTCCAATTGTGACAGATATTTTTCTTATTAAACAGATATGCATCCATAATCATAGGATTTACTTAAGTAACCTTAATTTCTCATAGAATTTCACAGTAAGCATTTGAAAGCACAGAATAGGGATTAAAAATATATCAGAATCATATACGGGGGTCGGGTTATTACAGTTCTTAATGTATTAAAGTATTACTATGAGGGATAATAATCGTATGTGTTGGAACTTTTCAAGAAATTCATGTGTGTTGAACTTTTCAATGAATTTTTTTATGCTTGTTCTTAATGCATTAAAGTGTTATTATGACGGTTAGACTTGGAGGTTGAGAGAAGTTAATAAATGCTAAGGTTTTTTTTAAAAAAAAAAAATCAAAAAATCAAGAAAGTTAGATTAGGATATTGGAGCTCCCACAAGGCTTGGGGTTAAAAACTCCATTTTCCTTAATATATATTAGCATATCACCCGTGCTATGCACGGATTCTGTTTACAATTATCTATATATGTGAATTGCGATTTTTAAATGTCTTTTTTTTTTTTTTTTAATGTCTTCTTTTTTTCCTTTTTTATATTATATTAAAGTTTAATATTATGATAATAATCATATGTGTTAGACTTTTCAAGGAATTAAATGTCTTTTTTTTTATTATATTATATTATATTAAAGTTTAATATTTTGATAATAATCATATGTGTTAGACTTTTGAAATTTTTTTTTTTTATATTTTGTGATTTTTAAATGTCTTTTTTTTAAATGTCTTCTTTTTTTTCCTTTTTAATATTATATTAAAGTTTAATATTTGATAATAATCATATGTGTTAAACTTTTCAAGAAATTAAATGTCTTTTTTTATTATATTATATTAAAGTTTAATATTTTGATAATAATCATATGTGTTTGACTTTCGAAGAAATTTTTTTTATACTTGTTCTTAATGCATTAAAGTATTATTATGAGGAATAATAATCATGTGTTATGACTTTTCACGAAATTCATATGTGTTGGATTTCAAAGAATTATTTTTATGCTTGTTCTTAATGCATAAAGTGTTATTCTGAAGGTAAGACTTGAAAATTGGAAAAGTTAAGAAATGTTAAGATTTTTTTTTAAATCAAAAAATTAAAAAATTTAGATTGAAAGATTGCAAATCACACAAGACTTGGGTTAAAAATTTCCTTTTACTTTATATATAGTAAGGTCTCGTTTGGGAACAGGCTAATTTAGTAACTTTTTGGCTATTTGGCTAAAATGTGTTGTAAAAAAAAACTAGTATGTTTGGGATGATTTTTTGGCTTTTTACGAAAAGATGTGCAAAAAAAAAGAGAGAAAAGGGAATCTTTGACTTTTTGGTATGGGTTGTTGGCTTTTTGGATTTTTTAGTAACTTTTTGGCTTTTTGGCTAAAATAGCCTCTTGCCAAACGAGGCCTAAGTATAGATATAGATATAGATTCATGTGCCCAATTTATTTTTCTCATTTTCTTTCATTTATTTTCCATTTTACTTAAACCCCTCATTGTGTAAAGCCCTAGACTCTCGTTTCCCAAATCTGATGTCGCTCGATCGTGATTTGGAGAATCCAAGAGAGAGAAGTACAATTGTCTAGACACATAGAAGAGTCCAAGAGATCGTGATCGATCGTGGTTTCTCTCGCTCGCTCTCTCCTCTTCCTTCACTTCTTATTTTACGAGGCACAGAGGAGAATCGAAGAGAGAGAGAGAGAAGGAGATCGAGGCCATATGATTTGGATCTCTTTTGATCAAAATCGATTTTAGGCCTTTGTGATCTGGATTGTCTGATGCAATTGCTCTGCCCTAGTTCGTTATATGATCTGATTTAATCTATTCTGATGCTATTGTTCTGTTCGATTTAGAGCTTCGATTCTAGAAATGGAGCAAAGACCAAGGGCAATGAACAGGTGTGGAGTTCTCTTTCACTCTCTTTCTGTAATCTCATCTTCTCTCCATTTTTACAGCTAGGGCCTTTTTTTTTTTTTAAATGGATTTTACTAGTTTTTAGATTTTATTTTTGATTTGAATTCAGTTACTCTATTACGTCGAATGTTCATTTGAACCTACTCTGAATTGGAAAATCAAATTGCTCTGTATGTATATTGTTCTTGTTTGTGAAATCAAGTAGTTCCTACTGTCACCATTCAGTCTTCAATTATTGCTGCATTTGGTGAATTTTGTGTTTTGTGATTTCAATATATAGCATCTGTGGATTGGTACTCGTTTTGATTGAATGAAAAGTTTTGATTCCTAGATTTGTTTCAAATTTGTTGTTTCATTGATTATCAACAAGTTTGAATTTGTAAAGGCAAGAACTGGTAAATTTGAAATTGGAAGATAAAATGTCCTAGTGTTGAAATAAAATTAGACAAATATGAGAAAAATAAATAAAGAAAATATATGCTCACTTCTCACTAACAAATAGCACTTGCTTCTTGATTACATTGTAAAATAAGATCAAAATCTTGTTGCTACCAATTAATTTTACAAGAAATTTACAAATTTGTGGAAAGGTTAGCAATGATATATAAAAGAAACTAAATAAATAGTAAACAATAGCAAAAAGCCAAATGAGAATCAAATTGCTTATTATTATTTTTATTTTTTAAACTTGCATTTCATTTATCAATGAACACAACAAGTTAACTCTATTCTTTTTTTTTTTTTATTGTTTTTATTTTTAATGTAAATAATTAGTCAAACAGTAACTTAGTATTATTCAGTTGAAGAATAAAAAGAAAATAAACAACGGATTTCTAATCTCGGACAGGTGGTCTGATAAGATATTTTTTGGAGAATGTACCCTGCATAGTTTCTATCTGATTTTGAACCCTTTTTGTATGTTTCATAGGAAGTACTATAATGTATTATATTATTGTGTAGTGCAGGTTTATGTCCCTTGAAAATACTGCTAGTTATGAAGAGTTCTTGTATATGTAGACACACTTTTATTACATGGGAATGCCCCTTTGTGATCATTTTTTTTTTGGGTCAAACCAAATGGAGATTGAATTTGCTCTCAGTTTTATTGAGATGAATGTGAATCATCCTCAAGTGACCATTCATGGGGGAAAAAAATTAAAAATGAAGGAACACTAATTGCTTTGTATATTTTATGGATAAACCATTGCTTCTAGGGAACTGGATTTGCATGTTAAACTCTATGCATTGGCTAAATCATAAAATACTAAAGCAAATTCTGCTTTAACATGCTACATGAATAGCTGTTTCTCTTGGAGAAGGCACCGGTGCAACAATGTCTGATGATGATGTTTGATGGAAGTTTTGATGGACCTGACACCACGGGATTTGGTCCTCTTATCCCAAGAGAGAGAGAGAGAGAGAGAGAGAGAGAGAGAGAGAGAGAGAGAGATCGTTGATGGAACGTGTAAGGCAAGAGTTAAAGCATGAATTGCAACAGGTCTGGGACTAAATAGTTGGTTATGTTATGTTTTGTACATTGTCAGTGTCACTAACATTCTTTTCCTTTTCTTTCTTTTTTTATTTTTTATTAAATATAGGGTTGCAAGGAGAAACTTGTGGACAATAGGGAGGAAATTTTAAGAAAGAGAAGGGTTGGAAAACTCCCTGGTGATACCACCTGTGTCTTAAAGGCTTGGTGGCAATCACATTCTAAGTGGCCATACCCAACAGTAAGTGTTTGCTTATCACTCCTTTAGATTGTGTGTTCAGTTTGGTGAATGGGAAGCACAATGAACTATTTATTTGAATGGGTTGCTTTAGTGCTATTGGTTTCACATATGGTTGGGTAGAGCAATTATGGGTTAGCATTGAGGCTTCAACTAAGTTTAGGCAAGCTTGTCCTCATGTGGCCATGATAAATTTAACAGTCCATTTGGTAACCTAGGTGGGAAAGAGAAGAATGAAAAGATTATAGGTGCTGGATGCATCTAGTGGGAAACAAGCTTCAAAAGAAGATGAACAGGTATGCCACTATTTGAACAAACATTGAGTAATCCATAATCTGGATAGTGAGCTTATTGATTAATTTTTTGAACAGTGAGCTTATTGATTTTGTTCTTGATCTTGTGAGGAAGGAGGTTAAGAATTATGATTATGTTAATAATTGCTTGTTGCTTGTAGTGTTTCTTTTTCTTTTCCTCCAAATGGTGTGTATTGAGATCATGACCGCCTTGTTTGGCAAGTGGCTTTTTTAGCCAAAAAGTCAAAAAGTCGCTCAAAAAGCCAACAACACATACCAAAAAGTCAAAGATTCCCTTTCCTCTCTACTTTTTGCACATCTTTTCGTAAAAAGTCAAAAAGTCATCTCATACTAGTTTTTTTTACCTCATATTTTAGCCAAATAGCCAAAAAGTTACTAAATTAGCCTGTTCCCAAACAAGGGCATTGATACTGCCAACTTATGAAAATCATGCTCAGATGTTAGTGAGTATATTGTTAATTCCTTTTTCTTTGGCTTTGCAGGTGTGATTAGACGTTAGTGAATATATTGTGCAATATTTGTATTCTGTTAAAAAGGGATGGTGCTATTGTGTTGTTAATATTGTCTGCCTTCCCATTTTACCATGTGCGACACTTCCAGAATATGAATAGCAATTTAGTTTTGGAGGCTTATTCCAGGAATTGAATTTCTTTAATGGGGTTTAACTTTTTTTTAGAGTGAGGATCATAATTTTGTGGAAAAAGTAGAAATTTAAACCATTAATATCAATTAACACATTTTATTGTACATTGCTTTGACAATATCCATGACCTTAAATTTTTTTCCGCTTTCCCTATTTTTAATTTTGATATATTTGTCATTTATTTCAGAAGGTTCGGGTAAGATTTATTGGGTTTGGATCCGAGGATGATGAATGGGTAAATGTGAAAAAGGCTATCCGCGAACACTCTCTCCCCTTGGAGCATTCAGAATGTGAAAAGCAGGAAGTTGGAGATCTGGTACTCTACTTTCAGGTAGTATTATTTTTTCTAGTTCATGTTTTCAAATGTTACAAAAATACATTTGGCCCACGGTATTACATCCTTCATTTTGGTGGTTTGGGCATATTTATTAGGAGAGGAGATTTTGGTGAACATTGTGTGGGTTGTTAGGTCACCAAACTTCTAATCTCTAATTTTTCTATTTTTTTTTTAATTTTTTTTTTCAAGGTTCATTTTAGTCGCAATATATAGAAAAATTGTTGCAGTAAGAATTTTTTTACCTTTATGAGATGTATTTGGTGTTGGTAACTTCATGGGTAAACATATATATGAGATAGATTAATATTTCTGTTATGTGAAATGTAATTTTTTATAAAAAAATTGTTTAGTGCTTGCAATTGATATTTTTGTTGTAACAAATGCATATATATTTTTTGTAATAAATAATTATTTGCAACAAATATCATTGAAAACTATTTGCGATGGTAACAAGATGGTCGCCAAAAAACATGTTAGCATTTTTTGTTTGTTATTTGCGACGGCAAAATAGCTGTCGCCATAAATAGTTTAGGCGGTCGCAATTATTTGTGACTACTTTGCCGTCGCAAAAAGTATTTGCCACCTCTACATTTGTGACCACCATTTGCCGTCGCAAAAGGTCTTTTGCGATTGTTTTTTTATTATTTGCGACGGTTTTTAATGGTCGCAAAAAATACTTTTTTTAGTAGTGTTATTACCCATCTAATCCCACATGCTCACCACAGTAGGTTCTACTTGTATTTTTATTTGTATTTGAGCCAATTTTGACCCCGGTTTATTATCGTTTGGATTTTTGTTTATATTGTGTTATTTCAGAGTTCTAGAGTTGTGATGATCTTTGATCTTTATACTCAAGTGAAACTGCATCATTCTTTGCAATGTAGGCTTGGCAGTAGAATTGTGTAGGGACGGGAGGGGGCCATGGCACCCCCCATTTAAAAAATAAAATAAAATAAAATATTTATATTTTTTCATAAAAACATAGACCCTTAAAGTGACCTCCACTTAAGGTTGTGTTTGGATCAAGGATTTGCAGGAGATTTGTCCAGGGGAAGAAAAAGAAAAGGGAAAGTAAAAAATTTAGCTTATATTTCATTTATTTTTCCCTGCCCTTTTACTTTCTTTCCACAAATCTTTTGTCAAATTCTTGATCCAAACACAACCTTAGTCTTTTATTTTACCAAAGACCCTGGTTTAAAATTGAGGGTTGAAAATCAACTAAGCTAGTTAATTTTTAAATAAATAAAAAAAATGCATTGGTTTAAAAAAAAACATGACTACCAGATTTATTTATCAATACAATAATAGCGATAAAAAAGTCCAATCAGCCATCTTCACTTTTATCAGTACCGACACTGTCTTTCTAATACAGAACTCTCTTTTAGACTGTGTTACACGGACTCTTCTATTTCCTCCATAGTACCCGTGTCCACCGGATATAATATGGGTAAGGGCATGGGATATGTACCCAATTTAGACACCGAGATCCTTAATTTGTGACAATACATTAAGAAGAAGAAAATCACATTTGTTAGTAAGGCAATATTTTTAGACTCCTGCATGAATTAGATATAAAAATTTCATACTTTTTCTGAATCCTATTTCATTTGTAATATGTTTCTATATAATGTAAAATATCTCATCCGAAAATATTATATAATATACAATATATGTGCATATGACGTGTTCCCCTACCCATATCTAATTTTGGATACGTACTCTTAAGATCCTAAGATTTAAATTTATGAAAGTTTGATGCTTGGATACATACCCGCACCCGATACTTACACCCGAGTCCATGTACCATAGCTTTTTGGTCAAATTTAAGTCTCAAAATAAATTGTCAAAACCTTATCATAATCAAACAACTGAACTTATATTGTTGAGATATTTTACTAATATTATTTTTGTAACTTTATCTCTATCTTATATAAAATTATAGAAAGATTTGCTAATAGCAATTTAAAAATTAAAAATGATAAAATTCTACCTAAAATTTTCTGTCACAAGAAAGATTAAGTGAATTAGCCATATTATCAAGTGAAAATAATATATAATGAAATTTGAATATAAGTTTTGATTATTAGTTATTTTTCCATCTTAAAAAGAGAATAAATTTTAAATAAAAAATAAAGAAAACAATATTGAAAATTGTAAAGAGCTCATTTAAAATTGCCCCTTTAGACCTCAAATTATCTTGAGTCACGCTGATTGGTGGAAATACTTTCTTCTGGTTCTGTCCCAAGTCACAATTCAAGTTCTGCCCGTGTAAGCTTGTAAATTCTCGCATGCTTGTGTGTTTGTTTTGTTTAGCTTTATTCATCCCTTTTGCCATAACAATTTCAATACATAGGCGGGTGATCAAGGGTTTGAAATCTAAAGCAATCCTTTTAAGTTTGTACTTTCATTATCTAACTAATCAATTGACCATTTCTGTTAAATGGATTGAGGATTCAACAGTCCATAGCAAGAAAAGAGAGATAGTGGTAGTGACCTTGGCATTGTTAATTGCACTTCTTCTGCTAGGTATAAGCCTGATCGTGTATCTCCGAAAAAGGAAAAGGAACAATTCACAGTTGAACAGAGAAGGTATATATCCATACGTGTCATTTTGTATTAAACTATGTACTGGTATGTTACATTTTTAGAACTACTTGTCATATTGATATCCATTTTGTTCGCGCTTTGCAGGAATTCTGATGCACAAGTCTGAACAAGGTTACACTGACAAAACTCAAAAGGAAGATCTAGAGTTACCATTGTTCGACTTAACTGAAATAGCTGATTCCACAAATAATTTTTCAATCAACAAGAAGCATGGATAGGGTGGATTTGGACCTATTTACAAGGTAACAATGTAAAGACAATGTAGTTTATAGGATCAATGCCCAATTTCATGGAGCCTATCCAGAAGCCATAAAACCATTCAACTTTTTTATCACTGCTTTTTCATAAATAGTAATGCTATGAACACACAAATTTTTCTACAAAAAAATGCATAGAATGTTGTTTTGCAAGCTGCAACGCTGCATTCATCTTGATGTTTGGGTCCCCACTTTTAGGAGAAAAAAAAAAGAAAAAAAGAAGAGAGTATTATTTCACTTCCCAAACTTACATGTTTTTCAATTTGACCCCCAGACTTCGATTAATATCAATTTTACACCTAAACTTTCAAAATTTTGATTAATTTGGCCCTTGCCGTCATATTCCGTCTATAATTGGATGGAATGTGCTGACGTGGGGGGTAAATTGATTTTTAAGATATAGTTTGGGGGGCAAATTGATTTTTAAGGTATAGTTTGGAGGGTAAAATGAAATTTCTAATGAACTTTGGTGCCACGTAAGCACATTCCGTCTAATTGTAGACGAAATATGACGGCGGGGGCCAAATTGATCAAAATTTCAAAAGTTTGGATGTAAAATTGATATTAATCGAGGTCTAAGGGTCAAATTGAAAAACGAGAGAAAGTTTGGAGGGCAAAATGATATTTTCTCAA
Source organism: Camellia lanceoleosa (assembly GCA_025200525.1). Taxonomy (NCBI): domain Eukaryota; kingdom Viridiplantae; phylum Streptophyta; class Magnoliopsida; order Ericales; family Theaceae; genus Camellia; species Camellia lanceoleosa. The sequence goes on from JANUSC010000019.1 coordinate 1,276,485, forward strand.
AAAAAATTGTGTTCCTAAACTTACTAAATCTTTTAATACAGGCCCACTAATCTGAAGGTAAAATTTTTATAAATATGCTTGCTTTTGAGAAGAGGAATTTTATATTTTTCTTTTCGCTTTCAAAGAAGACAATTGGTTTGATGCATCCTTTCTCCCTATGAAACTTCATAAATTTGTGCAATTTTGTCTTTCAAGTAGTTGTAACATAAATCACTAGTCATGGCTACACCTGTTGGAACAATGTTAGCCAGAGTAATATAAAAATAGTAAGTGTGAAGATACAATTAATAAGAATGGCAAAAAATATATATATATATATATATATATATTTGTTTGCTTTCAGGCTAATTCTAGCAGAAGATCATTCTATCAATTACAATGATTAATTCGCAGGATACACTGGAAGGAGGACAATAAATAGTTGTGAAACGACTCACAAAGAATTCTAGCCAAGGACTTGATGAATTCAAGAATGAAGTTATCTGTATTGCCAAACTTCAACACCGAAATCTCGTGAAGCTTCTAGGATGCTGCATTCAAGGAGAAGAAATGATGTTACAATACAGATAACAATGGTTAATTCTCAGGATACATTGGAAGGAGGACAATAAATAGTTGTGAAACGACTCACAAAGAATTGTAGCCAAGGACTTGATGAGTTCAAGAATGAAGTTATCTGTATTGCCAAACTTCAACACTGAAATCTCGTGAAGCTTCTAGGATGCTGCATTCAAGGAGAAGAAATGATGTTAATCTCTGAATACTTGCCCAACAAAAGCTTGGACTATTTTATATTTGGTTTGGCTCTCTTCAAAACTATAATACTATATATACAGCAACTATTTCACTCTAAGATCACAACCAGTAGTCGTTCTTTCTTTCGTTTTTCCTGTACTTTTTTTTTTGTTTTGTTTTTGTGTGTTTATTTTTGGTTTCATAGAAACCCTGTGCTTTATTTGTTAATGGGAACGAAATTATGTGGTTTTTATTACATGTGCATTTGCATGAACATGGTCTTCCAAAATTTGGGATTTTCCATTGAGGAATGTTGTTAAATTTATCCATCGAATTAGCAGGATTGTGGACTAAATCAAACAAAAAATTTGGACAGATCAAAGCCAAAGCACATTATTGGATTGGTTGAAGCGCTTCCACATTATCAATGGGATTGCACGGGGGTTTCTTTATCTTCATCAAGATTCTAGGCTAAGAATTATTTACAGAAATCTCAAAGTTGGCAATATTTTGCTAGATATTGACATGAATCCAAAAATATCAGATTTTGGAATAGCTAGTAGTTTTGGAGGAAATGAGATAGAAGCAAATGCAAATAGAGTGATTGGAACAGAGGAAGAATCTCTATAATATGTTTTGTCTAATTCACTTATATTGTTGCTCCAAAATCCAGTTTTTCATTCTCTGTTTTGTTGCAGTGGGTACATGTCTCCAGAGTATGCAATAGATGAGTTATTTTTAGTAAAATCGGATGTATTCAGCTTTGGCGTTTTGGTGTTAGAGATTGTGCGTGGGAAGAAAAACAGAGGTTTTTATCATTCAGGGCACCGCCTCAATTTATTTGACTATGTTAGTGTACTGATTAGAAGTAATCTTATATGCATGTGTTCTAATAAGGATAAAAGATCCTTCATTCCTAAATTATCTTTGCCTTCTGTTCTAAAACACTTAGTCGTTGGATCCTTGAGAATCTTGAGGTATGGGGTATCTTGAGGCGTAATCTAACTGCGAGTGTCTTGGGAAAGGAGAACGGAGAAATTTTGAGACAAAGGATCTTGTGTCTCATATTGCTAATATTGTAGTGGATTATTCAGGCATGGAGACTCTATAAAGAAGGCAAGTCATTTGAATTGATTGATGAGGCTCTGTGGGACTCATGCTACCAAATTGAAATGTTGCGATCAATCCATGTGGATCTTTTGTGTGCAAGAAAGTCCAAAGGATAGGCCAAGCATGTCATCTATAGTTCTGATGTTGGGCAGTGAAACTGCATGTAGCACCTGTATTCTTCACAGCTTATGGGAAAGTGTATTCAAATCCTTTATTTTTATTTTGAAAATCTTTGGTGTTGTTATGGGTTGGTTTTGGAGGAGTATAATCCGATTTAAACTTGTTGGGTTTGGTTTTTCACACTTATTCTTGTCAAAAGTTCCTTGGAGACTTAGAAATTCTATTATAGGGTTGACACCAGCCTTCCTAAGGGTTGACCCTTACCCGTTGGTGAAGTTTCTGGAAATATTGCTGGAAAATAGGGTAGACACCAGTCTGGGGAGGGTCGACCCTCTTATGTCTGTGTGTTAGTTGCTGGCAAATAAGGCCGACCCCCTCCTGTCTAAGGGTCGACCTCCTTGCATGCTATCAAACATAAGTTTCTTCATAAGGGTCGACCCCTGTAGACTTTTTTCCAGATTTTAGTCCGGTTTTTTGCCCTACTTTTTGGGAATTTTGACTTAATCTTTTGGATTGACTTTGGGACTTTATTTCACTTTGATCTAGTACTATAAATAGGCCCCTCACTTAACCTTTTCTTTACTTTTCCTTCTCTTTTTCTTTCTCCAAGCCGCGAGACTCTTTCATCCTCTCCAAAATCACTTTTTGCTCAAAGATCTTTAGATCTACTCTCTTGGAAGCATCTCCTCAACTTGCTCCTTTGAGATTAAGTGTAGAGCTTGCCAAGAGCTTCTTTTTGATCCAAGTAGAAGTTGGTTTCGACATCTTTGGAGTTTCAACCTTGTTTGGCTCACCTTCTCTTCTAAGCTTGAGGTAGGGATGTTCTGCTCTTCAATATGGGTTTTAACCTAGATATTTGTCATTTTGTATAAATGGTGAGATTTGGGAAGATTTGGGTGAAGTTAGGGTTTGGGTTTAAATTTTGAAAGAGGGGTTTCCAATATTTGGCTTCATATATGTAGATGAGGGCTTGATTATGGTATTATAAGAAAATAAATAGTGAGATTGGGTCTTAGGGATGATATTGGGGAAATGGGAAGGTTTTGCCCTAATTTGTGTTAAATGATTATTTTGAATAAATAATGAAATTGGAAGGGTGTATGATTGAATGGTGTAGTTGGATTTGTTAAATCATTCACTTATGGAAATTTGATAAATTATCTGTTTGATAAATTGTATATCTATTTAGAAATATCTATTTTGGGCTATCGGTACAGGATAGTTATGATTGTTGTAGAAACTGCATGTGGATTAAGTGAATTGAAACTAATCAATTGAATTATGCCATTGAATATGACGGTTTGATTAAACCATTAAATATGTGATTTGATTAATCATTGTATTTGACAACGTGTTTAAATACAATGTATATGTATCATTGTTTGAGAGGAGATAGGGGATGGACTCCATTGAAAATTAAGTTGGCTAGAGTATCTAGGGTGAAAGTCCCGAAATCTTATATACATATGGGTGTTGGTTCCCTCAGATGTGATTCCATAAAATGACAAGGAATAAAAGTGTTGGATTGATGAATGTATTGAATTGTGAACCATTGAGTTGTAGTTTTATTTTGGTTGTTTTGATAATAATGAATTTGGTTAATAGATTTACACGAGGTATTAGTTATCTCTATTGAATGGTCTTGGAAAGAACATGTGTTGGTTAAGAATATTGCACATTTATTTGATGCTTATATCTTAGTTAAATCTCATATATTGTTTTAGCATATCTCTACTAGGCTTTGGCTCACCCTATTTGAGAAACCATTTTCAAGTACAAGTGACATGCCGCCCCCAAGGATATAGCTTGGGAGGTTTAGGAGTTGAAGGCTTCATTTTGTTGTTTTGTTTGTATTAAATGTTTATTCAAGCCGAGGGCTTTGTTTGTATAGTGACTTGGACTCTTCTTTTATTGTAACCAAGCGAAGTCTTGGGAAGATGTATACCCGTAGGGTATTTATTTTGTTATCAATTAGAGTTACATGCTATAGTTTCAAGATGAACATTTATGAAAGTGTAATGCATGTAATATCTTTTGTAATGTAGACTCTGATGAATGAAAATATAACATTTCTATCATATTTGTAAATCTTATGAATGGTTGATTTATATCATATTTTGTGGGTGTTACACTGCATAGCCTGGCTTCTTCACTGCAAAAAATGTTTTTTAGCCTGGTTCTTCGTCAAGCAAGGAAACAACAACTACGGGCAATGAAATCACCATTAATCTGTTAAGTGCTCGATAGAAATTATACCATGTACAAGGTGAAAGCTTAATCATTGTTTTTGGTTACAAGTTTACATGCACGATTCACCCCAAAAAAAAAGTTTACATGCACGAAAGTAAATCAAAAAGTATCAAGAACATGTACTCTTTTTTTGTATACAAATTTTGTTTTTATGTTTGCATATCATTACTCTTTGTTTTATGTAACTAATTCTAGTTTGCCTACTTGTACATGTGAAAGGGAACTTCATTTTGAGAATGAGCATGTGTATCCACAACTTAACACCAAATCTTTGTTTATTTGTGAATTTGCCAAGTCCAAACGCATTACAATGTTATATACAATTGCTATTGGGATTCAGATGTGTATGTGAAACAACATTCAAAGGCTTCAAATAGTCAACACGGGACAAGGAAAAACAACCAAACCAAACTAAGCAAAAGACATAGCTAGGTGAGATTGTAAGAGAAGAAAATAGGGCTTAACATTGTTCTTATACAAGATCTTTGAAGCTGGTTGCCAAGAAAGATAGCCAGCCTTAACATTGGGTTAATTGGCTAAACAGACTCATGGGTCTTGTCTTTTTGTCACAAAAAAATTTTCATGGCAAAAGTGGTCATGTAAAAATAGATTTGAATTGTTCATTTATAAATCTATGTAAATGGACGATTTAGATCTATTTGTGGCATGATTACGTTATTGTCACGTGTAACAGTGAATAATTGTTTTTCCTACCAGATATATTGGGTAGTTTCTACAAACATAAAAAATCAGAGATTGAATTTGGCACCCATTCATTAGCCAGTTTTGAAAACTAGAAAAGTGTATTTGTATTGCTTCCCAATAAACATGGCCAAATTCTTTTTTATCTTCATTCATACTATAAATGTTATATATATATATATGTATAAAACTTATTATATTTAGAAAGATAAATTACATTTATTTCTCTCAAAATTTGTGTTAGATTTTGTTCACTTCAGAATATGTTGACTTGAAATTTGACTTATTTTCATTTGAAAAAAGAGAAATATTAGGGATACAAATTTTGAAAAAAGTGAAATAAGGGTATGAGTGGAATTTTGAAGTGTAAGGAGATAAAATACTTTTTTTAATTTTTTAATTTTTTTTTTTAAAAGGTAGCATAATTAAAAAGGGTGCTTTTGGGAAAAACCCTTTCCTTGGACCATTTTTGTGATGTAAAAATTTTATTTGAGTTTTGTTTAGTGACAATCTATTTTTAAATGACTGTAGACTTTTACTTTGGCCAAAACTCCCTTATTTATTAATAATTATAGTGACTATGGTGCTTAGTGTTGATGATGGTATTTTACTATTTAAAAATTAAAATTTTACAGTAATATTTACTGTAAATCAGAGTAAAATTTTACTGTTGATGTTAATTTCGATTGTAAAAATTATATATATATATTTTGAAGAATTTTATACCCAACATAAAACTTGTTTGATAGATATTGATTAGAATTCTAAAAATACTAATTTTATTAAAAAGTGACATTTAGATAAAAAGTTATATCATTTTAAAATTTAAAATATTAAATTACTCACTAAAAATATTTTGGTAATAGTGATGTATACTGAACTTTTGAAGAAAAAAATTATGTTTTTCCTTAATGTATGAAGTTTTATTACGAAGAGATTTTGACTAAATTATTTAATTAAAAAATATATATATGGGGTTTAAATTATTTTTTTTAGAAGCTACCAAAAGAGAGAAATTGGGGGAGACAAAGAAGCAACAATCATCTTAATAAATTAACAAAATAAATGAAATTACTATATTACACTCACCTTCATTCCTTACTCTAAGTCTTTGGCTTTACAGGTTGGATGAAGGATGGCCCAATCGATTATGCCACAGAGTAGCAGATTCAGGATTAGTCTTAGTTATGTAAGCATGAGACTCAGATGGAGATGAAGTAGATGGAAGAAACTGGTAAAGACCATGGATGTTAGTTCCCTTGTGAAGGACCTTCTTGGTAAATTTGTCCTGAATCACAAAGTTAGAATCATCAAAAATGATAACACAGTGATTATCCTGAGCTAGTTTTTGAATTGAAACCAGATTGGAGGAAATTGAAGGTGAATGCAAAATATTGTTAAGGCAGAAGGAATAGTGAGGAGTAGGTAAAATTCCATTACCAGTATAGTAATAGGCACTGAACTTCCATCTCCAATAGTAACCTGATTTGCCCCTTGATATGGTTGATAGCATGTGAGATTAGACAAGTCATTAGTGATATGGTCAGTGCCAACAAAGTCCAAATACCATGGACCTGGAAAAGCAAACGAAGATGTATCATTAGATAAGGCAACAAAAGCTCTAGATGTGGAATTAGGCATAGTATGTGAATCCTGATTCTGAGGAGAAGACTAGGAAGATTGATAGTAAGAATCCATTCTATGCCAACAATCAAGAGCCAAGTGACCAAATCGTCCACAAATCTGACAAATCAGATTTGACTGAGAATGAGAAGAAAATCTCCCTCTGCCTCTAGGAGAAGTGGTGGATCTGCCAGTACCATTGCTAGATTTGCCATTGCCTTTATAAAATATGCTCTCTCTGTTATTCCAAAAAGAATTGCGACCTCTAGAATAGCCAAAATTATGGCCTCTGGTTTGAAATTTAGTAGAAGATTGTGGTGAAAAACTTTGCTTGACTAAGGAAAAGGCAACTGTTGGCTCTGACAACTTCATAGTCTTTGCATCCATATGAATTGCTTCAGAACACAGGAGAGAAGACAAATCTTCCATAGAAATAGTACCAGATCTAGCTCTAATTGTCATTTTAAATGCATCAAACTCATCTAGCAAACCATTCAAAGTTAACAAAACAAGATCCTCATTATCAATAACTACTGACGCAAGAGCTAATTGATTAACAATCTCTTGAATCTTTGAGAGATAAACCTCCATGGAATCAGATATCTTTACAACAGAGTTCAATTTATTCTTGAGCTGATGTATATGAGATCGTGAAAGTGAAGTGAATTTCTTATTGAGTGCAGACCATACCTCAGCACAGTGATGAAACTGAAGAACAGTGGAGTAAATGGAAGGAGATAATGTTGCAGTGAGACAACTTAAGAGATGTTCATCGATTAAACTCCATTGAAGAAAATATGGTTTTGCAGATTCAATGCCAGTGTTATCAACTACTGTAGAAGAAGGACAAGGAATTCTACCATCAACATATCTTAAAAGATTGGTAGCACGAAGCATGTTGGAGATCGGACTCTTCCAAATGATAAAGTTTGTTGAATATAGCTTTACAGTAACAAAAGAAGAAAGATTTGAAATGAGAAGAGTTAAATTTGATGGAATAGAAGATGAAAGAGATGAAGTGGTAGCCATTGTTATCTTGCTTGTAAGAGCTTAGAAGCTCTGATACCATGTAGAAAATATCAGTATCTCATTTCTTGAAATATCAGTGATACAAGATCACTTATTTATATAACTTATCATATACAACATATATGTATCTAATAATCTAACTAACTAATCTAACTGATTTACACGTGTTAATAACTAGTAACAGATCTTCTAACAGACTCTCCAACCACCATTGGTGTAGTTAGTAAAACAGTTGAACTGCATGGTAAACTTGAACTGATAGAACTCTTCTTGAATTGATTGAGCTGAGGGAGAGAGACGACTGAACTGAGTAGGTTCAGATTCTGAGCTGAGCTGAGTAGGTAGTGCTACAGAGTTAGTATCTGCAGAGTTAGTATCCTCAACAGCTTGAGATGGGTTATTTTGATAAGTAGATTAAAAGTATTTTTTTAAAAAAAAAAAATGTAAAAAAATAGAGAGATAATGTGATTTAAAAAAGTCAAAAAATTAAAAAATTGACTTTTAACCCAATTGACTAAATAGGCCTTTTGCAGTAATTTACTTCCGTCCCGTATCATATTAAGAATGGGACAAATCGGTAGTGGTGGGTGCGGGACAAGAAATGGATTAATTTTATAAGTTAAAGAATAAAAATTATGAATAGTATAATATAACATATTACGAATAATAATAAGAATTACAAGATATAAGATATGAGGAAAAAAAATATAAGATAAAAATAAATAAGTAAAAATTAATATTAAGTATAATATTTTAATATTTTAATTTTATTATAATAAAAATTTAATTATATATTATATACATATAAATATAATTATATTTAATAATCAGACAGTTGGCAAAATGGGACGGGTAGCAAAATTGGTCCCCGCCCCACTTCCTTATTGGGTCGGGTAGAATAGGGCGGGTAGCAAAACCTGTGCCCCACTTTCTCTCATCACTCACTCACTCATTCTCCCTTCAATGGCCACCACTGTTAACTAGTCTGAACCAGAGGCCAAGCTATAATACCCATTTTATTGTAAGCTTCTTCAGCTTTGTCTCCTTTTCATTTGAATTCTATAATTTTCTTGTTATATTGTGTGTTTTTCAACAATTTTGGTGATGGGTTTTTGCTGCTTTGTGGAATTGGTGATGGGTTGATCAATGGGTTGCCCTTCAAACACACATGATCTTCAGTCAATGTTAATGGATTGGTTTTGTGGTTTTATTTGTTAAATTGGGCCTTTCAGTCTTCTATGCTTTGTATAAAATTGACTGGCTTGGGCTTGTTGTGTGATTAGCTTTGGGGAGAAGCACGCTTTTTCTTCCACTTGTTTGCCTGTTGTAGTATACATGAAATGGAGTTGTACACTTGAGAAACTAGACTATTTCCAATAAAAAATAAAAAAATAAAAAAGAAAGAAAGAAAAAGAAGAAGAAGAAGAAGAAGAACATAGACTATGAAAGAGTGATACAGATGATTTGCATTCTATTTATTAGCTTACTTGTCCTCTTATGAAGTTTCAAATGCCTTACTTTTCTCAAAACGTCCAGATCAGCTGTGAATTAAGTCGTTTGATTTTAGTGCCAATTTGATTTAGACTATTCTACTGACCATGACTGATTGTTCATACTCAACCATTTTGGACCACTAATTGATAGGAATCTGTATCACTTTCCCAAAAGGATGGTATGGTCTCGAATTTGATAGTCTTTAATAGGGACACTTGATATGTGTTTGAAACTTCTTCAGTGTTAATGAGAATAGCTTCGTCATGCATCAAAAATTAATTTTTGTTAGTTTTTTTTTTTTTTTTTTTTTATATGTAAAATTACTAATTAAGCTTAACATATCATTTTCAAGGATAAATTGCAAATACAGTTAATCTTTCTTGTGATATAATTAACCATAGGTAGGACTTTATAAATTTTAGAAATACTTTTTTTCTATAGATGCAATTGTTACGCGTATTGTTAATAGTATTTTGTAACCAATACATGCATTTGAAAAAGAATCTAGATTTTTAAAAATATAATTTAGCATGTCAATTGGTGTATTTCCCTTTCCTCATATTTGTGTGAATTCTTTTAAAACTTTTAATTTGGAAAATAAATCTAAACCGTCAATTTTATAAAAATCATCTTAACTTTCAAAATGAGGACAATATTTTTTTCAAACTACCATCTAGTGATTTTAATTTTTTTAAATTAAATAAAAAAATAAAAGGATAATTAAAGCTTGTCACAAATAAAAAACTTGGGATTTACAAAAGAAGCATAAAAAATATGAATTTTGTAAACGGTTTCCTTAAAGACACTTTTTAAGAAGTTTGAAATGGTTATGCATTATTTAAAAAAGTGTGTCAAATAAAATGCCCTGCCATTTTAAATTTTCTTAACCAACTATTTTAGGACACTCATTAATAAGACCCAACAAATATATAATTATTATATGGGCATTACACAAAATGAGCACTTCCCCTATTTGGGGGCCGAAAGCAATGGCGTTAATGGCTGTGCACTTGGGCTGGCACTGCAAGCCATTTAGCCAATCAACAACAAACAAAAAATGGCATACCCAGTGCACGAAACTTCCGCTTAAGCGGGATCTGGGAAAAAGTTGATATACGCAACTTTATCCTCACAAGCAGAGAGACTGTTTTCGCGACTCAACTCGAATACGTAACCACCAGGTCACTAAAGGATAGCTTACTGCTACGCTAGGCCAGCTGTGAGTGTGATATCTACTGTGGAAATTCTCCCACAATGAGTAAGCATTAACCAGTCTGCATCAAAGGCCAAGCTATAATACCCACACTTATCGTAAGCTTCTTTAGCTTTGTCTCCGTTTTCTTCGAATTCTATAATTTTATAAATGTGTAGTTGTATTGTGTGTTTTTCAAAAATTCTGGTGATGGGTTTCTGCTTTTTTTTTTTTTTTTTTGCAATTGGTTGTTAGTTTGTTACAAAGCAGTGGAATGACAGATCGGAGAGAGATGGAATATGTTACTAGAGTTAAAATTGGAATTTTAAAAGATAAAGAAAATTGTAATAGTTAGCCTAACAGTTGATTAACAGATAACCTAACAGTTGATTAACAGATAAAGAAAATTGTAATGCAACAAAAAAATATAAGGAGGGGCATGTAATTTTTAGAACCGCAGAAATACTAATTTATTAGCTAGAAACCTCAAGGGAAATTCAGTGGAATTTACCCTATCCATAATAGACTTCTGATACTAATCTTTCTTTGTCTCTCTTATTTTTATGGTGAAGGGAAAAATAATAGGCACACTATATTAAGCAGCCACATAAACGGTGAAAAAATTCGGTGAAATAGAATCAATTAATGTGAATAATTAGAAAAAAAATTTCTGGAAATTGAAAAGTTAGTCAATTGAGGGACTTCCAATTCAAAGTGAAACTTGTCAAAATTATGAAAATTGTGTGAGATATTTTTTTTCTTTTAATTTTCAATTGACTATTGCAAACTAAGAAATTCTAAAATGAAAATTTTCTTAATTTCATAGAAGTGAAACTTATAAAATTTAATTAAAATTTTTTTGTTTTCTAAAATTTAGAAATTTGAATAAAGTTTCACAATTTCATTCCAAATTTTCCTTTTCGCGATGAAATTTCTTTCTTATTAGGATGAAATTTACAATTTTCGGTAAGAACTTCTCATTTTCATTTATCAAATTTCCTAAGTTTGTATAAAATTTCCATGTTTCTAAAATCATAGAGAAAATTTTCAGCTTATTGATCTTTTTGCAAAAATATCAATTGGATGAAATTTCACAGTTTCATCCCAAAATTTATATGATAAAATTTACTATTTTTGGATTAATTGAATTTTTTTTAAGACTCCTTAAAATATTGAAAAATATCATTTTCACCCCTACAGTATAAAAATGTATAAATGGACTCACTACTGAGAAGTATCACTTCGTCTTCTAAACTATAAAAATGTACAAATGGACCCCTTAACTATAAAAATGTATAAATTGGACCCCTTAATGGAAGGGGTCAAAGTGAAACACGCAAAGAGTTTAGAAAGTCCATTTGTACGCTTTTATAGTTTAAAGGACAAAGTAATATTTCTCAATAGTTTAAGAGTTACATTTGCATTTTTTTATTATTATTTAGGGGTCAAAGTAATATTTCTCAATAGTTTAGGGAACCTCTATATAAATAAGACATATATTTTTTTATTTTATTTTTTTATAATTTCCACAAATTCAAATAAAACAAACTTATCAAACACGTATACGAATGTGAACAAAAACAGTGAGTCAGTACGAGTCAAGATTAGTGGTTTGGTCCAATGCCATGGCCCATTACTCTAATTTTCTTGCCCATTTTCCACGGTAAGTTGTCGGGGGATTCTATTTGAATCTAAAATATGTCTTTGTAAGTCTAATTTAAATTCAAAAATTTTAATTTCTATTATATTTTAATATGAATTTATTAATAAGGACGACACATATTAAATCTTAAAATAAGTTTTTTTTTTTTTTTTTTCTCATGATACACCCTAATTAGTTATTCCTATTCAAATATCTGTATCTTCTTTCTCAAAAGGTTAAAGTTATTTCTTCTTCTTTTTCTTCTTCTTCCTCCTCCTCCAAAACTCCAATCTATCCTACTAAAACTCACCACCACCATCAACATTATTGTTTTTTATTATTTTGAAATCCTAAATTCTAGAAGAAAGTTTGAACAAAATCAAAAAATAGATGAGAGTAATAATTAAAATAATTTTTTGAAACAACCCATCAAAAAGGAGGTAAGTAATTGTATAAAAGGAGTTTCACAATTTTTATAAAGCACTATCAATTATTTTCTATATCATTTTTTTTTTTTGACAAAACTTAAAGGACCCAGTAGTTAAATTAACAATAACATATTATTGGAGTTATTTTTATTATATCATTTAAATAGTACATTATTTGAGAACTACTCTTTCTTGTTAGGGCCTAATGTTTATGTGCTTATAAATTTGGTTTTTACTTTTCCATGAGTATTCTTGTGAATAATTTACAAAGTAATTTTTTTTTTCTATATTGAAAAGTTTTATAATGCTTATGTAAAAGTTTGATTTTTTTATGTATTTATAATACTTATGTGCTTATAAGTTTGGTTTTTTTTTTTTTTTTTTTTTTTTTTTTTTTTTTTTGAGAATTATTTTTTGTATTGAAAAGATTTGAAATAATTTAGTTTTTTTAATTTGTTTATTATTTATTATTTGGGTTTATCTTGAGGATAATTTAATAAAAATAATAAGATGTAATAAGAGTAAAATAAAATTTTAAATAATTAAACAGAGTGCGCTTAAAAATTGAAAGCACCTAATGGTTTTTTTTGGGTGTAAATAGAATCCCCCTAAGTTGTTGTATGAAATGAATCCTCGCCGCTCCTTTTTGTTTTTTTGTTTGCTTTATATTCTAATTGTTTACACGACCCAAAAAAAAAAACAAAACAAAACAAAACAAAAAATTATTGAACAAAAATTTAAAGTTATTAAAAAAATTAAGAATTAATTACCTAAAAATCCTATTTATAAATGTTATACTAGCTCAGGTCCTATCTAAATTTTTTGAACCAATAAGTCCTATTTAGTAAAACTGAGAATATTATCAATTTTTCCTAATTTTTAAAACTAAGAATATTATCAATTTTGTATAGTAATGTTTCAGATAATTATTTCACTAACTGATGAAAAAAAAAAAAAAACAGAACATGAGATTAAACATTTTTGTCATTTTACTTATTGGTTTGATTCAACTATTCAATAAAACCAAGAATATTATCAGTTTTTTCTAGTTTTAAAATTGAGAACATTATCAGTTTTTTCATTTAAAATTTTTTTTTCCTCCAGTTTTGCACATCAATGTTCCATCATCATGCTCCTTTATGGACACAAAATTTTCAGTTTTGCAAAAAAAAAAAAAAAATTCAATTTTTAAAATTTTTTCAAAAAAACATTTAGCTTTTTTTTTTTTTTTTTTTTTTGCACGTAATTGTTTTTAATTTTTTCAATTTGAAAGTTGATATTTTCAAGTTTTGAAAATTAAAATAAATGTCAGATCATCATGTTTCTTTATAGATAATCATAAATGATGAATAATTATTGTTTGAAGAATAATTTCAACTATTAAAAATTTAATGAGACTTGAAGGTCCAAAAAATCTTAATTAGGACTAAATGGAGCATAAGTTCATAAATTATGACTTGTGTGTAAATGCTCCAAAAATTAAACTAGTTGCACCACAGTATTACTTGAGTAATATTGTTTTAGAATAATTCTGTATGTACCAATTAATGTACTAACTAGTATACTAACAGATGATGTGGCATAATTTTAAACGTTTTAAGTTTTTGTAATTTGTATAATAGGTAAAATCAGTAATAATGATATAATACTATTTGGTACATTAGTATGTACATTAATCGATACATGTAGCACTACTTTATTATTCTAGCATGTTTAATTACAAAATTGGGTAAATAGCTTCAGTTTTATATTGAATTAATCCTTCTACCTTTTTTCGTTTCTCTTTTTTTTTTTTTTTTTTTTTCATTTATAGATAAATACTTTGTATAGGAATTTTAATCAAATAAACAATCCAATCCACAATTTAAAACGCAATAATCAATTCAAATTTTAGAGATTTTAATTTTCGTGTGAAGTTAATGAACAAATGAAGAAAAATAGAATGATTCAAAATCTGAAGAATAAAGAGAGAACCTAAGAAAGTTCAATTTTAGAATAATGAATTGGGTTGACAAGAAGTTTAGTAAAGTGAAATTAATTATTAGGTAAATTATGCAAATGGTTCCTGTAGTTTACACGATGTGTCAATTTGGTCTATGTTATTTTAATTTGCTCGATTTTGCCCCTTAATTTAACGAATTGTGTTATATTAGTCCAATAAATAACGACTGTTAGGTTTGGTGGACAAAAACTCAAACAATATGTCAATTTGGTCTCTATAATTTACACGATGTGTCAATTTGATTAATATTAATAAAAAAATTTACCTGAAAATAGCCATAATTTTAAAATATTTACGTCAAAATATTAATTAATTATTTATTTTTGGTACAACTAAAAAAATACATGTGTCTTAAAATTTTAAAATCTAACCATATAAATACATAGAATAAAACATTAATCTAATTAGTTATATCTAATGTGTCTTCAAAATTAGTTATGATAATGTAGTTTGGTTGGGTTGGGGTGGGATGGGTCGGACTGGTCCAGGCGCTCCATGGGTCGATTGTCTTTTGTCTTCCTAGTCGCATCTGCAACAAGTCTGGTAAGAAGGTTCTGAAATGGGGGTGGTTCCTTCTTATGGGCTCTCCGGCAATCAAGTCAGATGATATCGAATAATAGTCTAGAGGGAGAGAGCGAGAGCGAGAGCGAGAGAGAGAGAGAGAGAGAGAGAGAGAGAGAGAGTTTCTTCTTACCAAAATGTTCCTCAGAAGCTTTCTTATATCGTTTATTAATCATTTCCTTATTTATTCGTGTTGTCCCATTGGCCGAAAGCTTGCAATCTACTTGCCGTAGGCTATGGTGGTTTTCCCACATCTTAGAGTGAGAGATCTTGTTGCATTTAATGCTTTGACAGTCTTATTTAATGTTTGGCGCATGGGCTCAATAACTCTCCAAAATCTTTATCTACCACGTGGCTAACTCCTTATCTGATACATGTTTAGTTGATGCTTGGGCTTGACCACCGGGAGTTCTCTACTGGGCTTGGTGTTGGGCCTGTTCTGCTGGGCTTCAGCCAAGTGACTATTTTGGTAACCCAAGACAACTGTGGGTTAGGCCGTCCTGGTCCATGCCCATTAGTATTCCCCCATTCCTGAGCACAACTTTAGTCTAATGAAGGCAATAATAAAGGTGAAAGTAATCTCCCAAGTCGTAGAAGAGGAGGCCAACCAACTGGGTTAGTGCACGAGGAGACAAGGGGCTAGAGATGGCTTATCGAGCATATGAGGAAGGGTGAACATCGAGGGTGGCCAACTAGCAACATGGCTAAGCAAAGGCATCTGACTAGCAGAGTGGCTGACCGTCAAGATGGCCGACCCAGGGGGCCTGACCGGCGAGGTGTTTAACTATCAAGATGACCGATACTGGGTGTCCGACTGGCGAGGTGTCTGATTGAGTGACAACACCGACCGGCCAAGGGTGGCCAAGTGATAGAGTGGACTGCCCAAAAAAAGGAGGGGCAAAGGGTTAAATGTTTCAACGAGGCGGTGGGGCTCAAGAGCAGGAATACATGTGAGGACGTAATGCAGATGTGATGTGGGAGTGGAAAAAGAGAGATAGTGGGTGGGAGAATTAATCCTGGCTGTCTACATGGAGCAATCTAGACCGTTGATGGAGATTTTGAATTATTTCGAAGGTGAAAAGTCGCTAAAGTGCGCGGAGTTGAAGGGTTTTAGGCATAAACCCTTTTGGCTTTCTTCTTTTCCCTCAATCCTTAGCAAAGTTGCAAACTGGAAAATCTGAATTGTGACTACGACCCGCAGAAAACATGCAAACCTTGGGCCTTTGCATTTGTGCATTTCACATATCTTATTGCAAAAAATCGACACATTCCAGACTTTACCTCTTTCATTTCGTGTGATTCTCCTATTTTTCACATTTCTAACTTCTTGGCTCCTGCGATTGAAGCAATCGCCAGAAACGTAAGAGAGATGGCCTGAGAGAAAACTCCTGTCCTGAGAACTGACGCACTGGGGGATGACGATGGGGTTGCCTTGGTTGAGAAATACAAGGTGGAGAAAGGAACCGGAAGGCCTCTTCATTCGATACCGACAACAATGATCTTTGTCGCGCAACTGATTAGCCAAGTGGCTCATGATCACTGGCATACGAAGGCTGACAAGTCGACGTTGAAGGCTGAGGATTTGAAGAAAACTCGAAGCAAGTATCAAACCCCTGAGAACATGGAGTTTAGGGCTCTCACAGCGAGGGAAATGGCGTCAGATTCCAGATCTATAGATTTCACCCTCTACGAAGAGGCGTTGTTCGGAGGGTTGAGGTTGCTGCTCCTTTAACTGGTTGTGGACATGTTGAATTGGTTGGAGGTGGCGCCGGGCCAGTTGGTGCTGAATACATGGAAAAATACTATTCGCTAACGGGATCTCTTGGCCATAGGCAATCTGAGGGCGACAAATGATGGGCGACAAGTTATTCTTATGCTATAATGCGTCGGGCCAACAGAAGACCTGGGTATCATTGCAAGTGGCGCCATGCAGAGGATTAGTGGATAGGCTTCTCTTGTCAATTAAAGGGTGGAGGACGAAGTGGTTTTTCGTTTCAGAGAATGGTGGGAGAAGGGCGAGGACAATCTGGAAGATCCCCACCAGGTCAGTAGAGCCGAAGTTAACTGCGGCGGAGGAGAGGGAAGTGAAGGAGGTGAAGTAATGGCGAGAGAAAACGAGGCTTAAGTGGGATGATCTGGTTAAGCCCTTTGCCCTCTTTGCTGCCGGTTTGGGCCCTAAACATGTATGGAGGACCCTACACCAGAGGAGGTTGAGGCAAGAAAGAAGGCCTAAGAGACTAACAACAGTCAAGCGCTCATCACAGCAAAACAACTGAAGGAGTAGGAGCTGGGTCCAACTTCTAAGCCATATATGCACATGGTCATTCGTCAACGCCCCAAAGCCTTAGGGGAGTGTGACCTAGAAACTGTTGTGCCATTGAAGGCACTGGTTGATCCGATAAAGGAGAGAAGCAGAGTTGATATAGAGTAAGCAAAAAAGAAGAAGATGAGCACTGCCAGGGGCAGAGAGGAGGGAAGAAAGGTAAAGAGGGCCAAAGAGAGCGTGCCTGAGCCAAGAGCTGAGCCAACATAGAAGGTGGAGGTAGTACAGACATAGGAGTAAATGATTGGCCTGCCTTTAGCAAAGGAAACAAGAGATGGAGAGCAAAGGGTGGAGAAGGAGCCCCCAGCCTCAATAGGGACAAGTAAAATTGGGGAGAGTTCTGCCTTCAGATTAGCGAGCATTGCTGTCGCTCACTACCTGAAGTGAGCGAGCCAGCCAGAATCTTATGCGACGCCAGAGCAGCTGCTGAATGCCAATTAGGCACCATAGATGATGCGGTCCTCAGGGATGTTTCTCAATTTGGTGAGGCCAACCTTATGAGGGAGTTTTGCTAAACCCAAATGGAGTTGCTAACCTTGGTGGCCGCTCTGCTGGGCAAAGGAGTGGTGGCAAAGATAGATACTGAGCCACTGAAGGCCTAGTTAGAGAAAGTGTGCTCTGAACTGGAAGTGGCCAGAATGAAGATTGTTAAGTGGCAAAAGATGGCACGAAGTGCTTGCACCAAAGGGATTGTGTATGAACAACATTTAAAAGGGATAGAAGTGTTAGCCTTGGTGCAGGGCCACGTAGCCAACCAGGCAAGATAGATCAATCTGAGGCTGCGACTGAACTGGTAGGTGTCAAGGCTAGCTAGGCCAGGTGAAGTGTGAATTGGAGGGCACTCTCAGAAGGGCAGGGTTGTTGGAGTCCGAAATGGTGAGTGAGCGAAAGAAAGTGTTGGACGCCCAATAGGCTTACACCATGGCTAACGAAAGGCTAGAAGAGGTTCTGACCAACAATGAAGAGCTACGTGAGTCGTCTCTGAAGGAGAAGGAAGAGGCTAACGCGTGAGTCGCTGAGTTGGAGAGGGCGCTCAATGCAGAGACGAAGGCTTTTGAAGAGGAGAAGAGCAAGGCTGCAGAGTTGGCTAGGGCGATAGTATCTAAAAGAGCGGCTTACCCCGACCTTTATGCCACAGCAGTGGAACAATTCAAGCAGTGTACTGAATTGTAAATAGCGATAGACGCTGCTGTGGCCACAAGCTTGGCCAAAGAGAGAGGATCTGAGGCTGGTCTATTAGGCTTGAGTGTGGCCGATCAGGTGGAGGGGTAGACAAAAGCGGAAAAAATCCAAAACTTCCAACAGTCCGAATATTACAAGAACTTGCTGAGCAAGTATTGAGATAGCGGCTGGGTGAGGTTTAAGAAAAGAGCACAAGCGACCTTCCCAGACATTGACTTTATCGCGGTGAAGCCATGGAATGAAGACATTGCCGGTACGCCGTTGGATGAGGGGGTTGAAGAAGAAAACCTCCTATCCAACGAGGCAAAGGAATACTGGGAGGATGGGGAGGGGTGAACTCAACGGTAGCTTATCAAATGTAATTGGAGTGTTATTTGAATTTTCCTTGTAATGACTTGTACATTTTGTAATAAACTTGTGTATAATACAAAAACTGGTCTTGGAAATTAGTAAGTTATAACAATTTGTTTCACTATGTGTGTCCATTGAAAAATGAGGTTTGAAATATGAATTACTTGAAATGAAAGACGAAATGGAGTTTGAAAAATGTAACATGTAAAATGTAAGGGTGAAGGTAAGGGTTCAAACTTGAAAGTAAAATAAAACAAAACTTCAAGTAAAACTGAAAAGTGAAAGTTTATGGTGCTTTTTAAGAAGGTTGGCTAGGGTGGCCATCAATCACACAACTGCATAAAAATTGCACTTGTGCACAAAGCAGAGGTTGAATTGGTGAAGTTGATCGACCAGCACTACTGAGCACTTGAACTCATATAAAAGGAAATGGCACTGCCAACATTGAATTTGAACTTGAAAAACGTAATTGTAAATGGAAAGTAGGTTAGGCCGACCATCGAGCGGGAAAATTTCAATTAATGGAATAATAATGTTGTAACTGGGGAAAATTTTGGTTAAAAAGAGAGATTTAAAACTCGCAAAAAGGACTTAAACTAAGGGTGCAGACCGTTCTTGTCATTGTGCTGTTAGATTTAAGGACGATCTGGTGTCCTGGGTAACGATCGGGTGTCCCGGTCAGCCAGCTAGCCTATGCCAAACGTATATTTGCAAAATGTTCTTGATCGGCCATGCTGGTCCAGACTTAGTCCGGCTAAGACTTGTCGAACTCAGTCTGGCTGAGGTCTTCATGCTCAGTCTAGTTGAGGCTTTATTGAACTTAGTCTGGCTGAGGTCTTTATGCTCAGTCTGGCTAAGACTTTCTTGAACTCAGTTTGGCTGAGGTCTTCATGCTCAGTCTAGCTAAGGCTTTATTGAACTCAAGTTAACACTCACGAAATGTACAACACAGATAACAGAGGTTGAATATCCTTTTCATTAATACGAAGTCCTGCCATGGTGAGCTTATACATTGTATTGAAAAGACAAAAATTGAACAAGCGGTCTGAGTTGAACAACATAGCAAAATAAACGTCATGAGAGAAAATGACTTCATTTTATTGAAAATACCACTTCAAATGCTTGGCATTCCACAGTTGGGGGAGATCTCTGCCTTCCATATCTTGTAAGCGGTAAGTGCCTGGACGTGGCCTAGATTTGACAATGTAAGCCACCTCCCACTTAGTTTCTAGCTTGCCTTCGGCCGGGTTTTTGGTGGCTAGAGTTGCCTCCCGCAGAACTAGATCGCCCACAGTGAATTCTCTAGGTTTGACTCTATTGTTATAATGTTTCCTTATCCTTTGTTGATATGAGGCCAATCTGACAGTGGCTGACTCTCGTAGTTATTTAATTAGGTCCAATTTGGCCCATTGTAGTTATTCGTTTAGTTTTGAGTTCAGATATATTACTTGGGGGGTCGACAGGCCAATCTCTACGGGGATGACCACCTCAGCGCCATATGTTAAACGACAAGGGGTCTCCCCAGTGGGGGTTCTTGTTGTCGTTCGATATGCCTAGAGTACGTTTAGTAATTCTTCTGCCCAAAGTCCCCTAGGGGCCTCCAACTTGGTCTTCATAATCTTCAATAGAGACTGGATGGTGACTTCGACTTGCCCATTAGCTTGGGGATGACCTGGAGAGGGAAAAACATGTCTTGATGCTGAGCTTCTCACAGAATTCCCTGAATTTGGCATTGTCAAACTATTTACCATTATCTTACACCATGGCTTAAGAGATCCTGAATCGGCACACAATTGACTGGCATATGAACTTGGTAGTATTTCGTTTGGTGATATTAGCAAGAGGCTTTGCTTCCACCCACTTAGTAAAATAGTCAATGGCAACCACAATGAACTTGACTTAGCCTTTTCCAGTGGGCAAGGGACCTACTAGGTCGATTCTCCGTTTGGTAAAGGGATAGGGACTACTAAGTGTGACCAGTTCTATTGGAGGGGCATGAGATATGTTGGTGAAGCGTTGGCATTTGTCACATTTGAGCACAAAATCGTTGGCGTCTTGGCTGAGCGTGGGCTAGAAGTAGCCCGTACGGAGAATTTTATAGGCTAAAGACTGTCCTCCTGAATGGTTTCCACAAACTCCTTCATGTATTTCTCTCATTACATAGGTAGCTTGATCAGCATTTAGACACCTAAGGTATAGCCGTGGGAATCCCCGCTTGTACAGGATGCCTTCAATGATAACATAATTGGACGATCGAGCTCTGATCTTGTCGACCTCCTTCTTATTTTCTGGCGATGCTCCCTGCTCTAAGAACGAGATAATGTCTCATGTCCATGGAATATGCTGGTTTTGGAGTAAGTGGACCTTTTGTTGATCTTGTGCAATTTCTTGGTGCATCAGGTATTCAATTCTAACTCTGTGACTGAGGTCTGCCTAGTCTACTGAGGTTAACTGGGCCATTTCATCTACTTGGGAGTTCTCTGACCGTGGGATATGCTTGATGTTGAAAATTATAGCGACCCCGGTCTTTTTCTATTTGGTTGTTGTATCCGGACTTAGGTTCCGTGGATCATATTGTTATATAATTGTTGTTGTCGTCCTTTAATTTCTTATTTCTGAGTTATGGGATGCATTGGGCAGGTTTGTTATAGGTTGGGAGTGTTTGGAAGCAAAGGGTTGCTGCCCATAATTTTGGCGAGTTTTTCGCCTGAGCGAGACTTCTGTCGCTCGAGTGTGCTTCTGGGTTGCAGACCTGAAGCATCGTATTGTTGGCTCGAGTGAGGCTTTCTACGCTCGAGCGAGTATTCTTTGTGTCTGGTCGCTCAAGCGACCATTCCTTCGCTCGAGCGAGCCTGTTTTATTTAAATACGCAGCAGCGATTTTAAATATACTTTTTCATCCTCTTTTTGATTTCAGAACCCTAGGTCCGTGTTTCCTCTCCCTCCACTCACCTTCTCTCTTAGGTTTCATCTAATTATAGGGTGTTTCTACCCTAGGTTCTTTATTAAAAAGATAGAGGGTCACGAGAGCTTTACTTTAATCTGGGAGTTTGGCAGTTTGGAGCACTTTGGATTTTGGGTCATCATCTCCATCATCTCCATTTGAGTTCTTCACTTTGAGGTAGGGATTTCCTACTCCATATTATAGGTTTTGTCCTAAGTTTTGGTATTTTTGATATGTTGGTGTCGTTTGGTAATTTTGGGAAAACTAGGGTTTGTATCATAATTTGAGAAATAGGGAATTGTTTATTTATTAAATTCCATATGATTGTGAATCATGAAAAATGATATAGGTAGTGTCAAGTTGATAAAATTGAACCTTAGGGTTAATTTTGGGAAAAGGGAAAAAAAACCCTAACTGTTGTAATAAATTAATTTGTATAATTAATTTTGGGAAAGATGTGGAATTGAGTTTAATTCATGAAATTGGGGAATTATGAGATAAATGGTGTAGTTGAATAGTTTAATCACTCACCTATAAAAATGTTGAGTTTACATTTGTTGATACATTTATTTCCTGTTTAGAAATAACTGTTTTGGGCTATTGGTGGAGGATAGTCGTGATTGTTGTAGACATTGCATGTGGATTAGGGAAAACTGAAACTAATCACATTGAATGGGTCATTGAATATGACAGTTGAATTAATACAGCGAATCTGTGTATTGATTGAATATTGTGTATGACAAATGTTTAATACATTGTATATGCATATTGTTTGGGAGGAGATAGGGGATGTACTCTATGGTTTGAGGGAAGATAGGGGATGGACTCTCAAACCTGTTTGTGAGGAGAAAGGGGATGGACTCCATTAGTACAACAAATCTGTGTACTTATTGATGTATGGAAATGTATTAGTACAGCATATATGTGTACTTATCGATTTATGGAAGTGTTTTGGTTTGAGCCTTTGTCTCACTTAAATTGTTGTTATTGGAAGGAATGTTAATCTGAGATGTAGTCTCATTATATTGTTTGGCCAGGTTCTGAGCCACGTTTGTATAAATGGAAAGTTGAATAATGATGGAAAGTGAAACATGTCATGGGCATTATTGTCATGAAACTGTAAAGTGATATAATGGATTTAACAGTGTTAACCATCTATCGAATGTAATTGCTTTAGTCAATTCTTATATTTGGTTTAGTATATTTCTGCTGGGCTGTGGCTCACCCTATACGGGAACATCATTTTCAGGTCCAGATGATATGCTACCTCCAAGGACTTAGCTTGGAAGGATTTGGAGTTGAAGACTCTGTTTAGATTAGTTGTTATTTTGTTTTATTTGATATTACATGTAAAGTCAAGCCAAGGGCTTAATGTGTAATTGAGTTAGTACTCAGACTTTTGTGTCCAAGTGTTGGCTTAGAAAGATGTAAGCCCGTAGGGCATTTACTTTCGTTATTACATGAAATGTCTTTTAATAAGATTACTCTGATGAATGGAATAAGGTCTTGTCTTTCTTAATCAATGCATGTTAATATTATATATATTATGGGTTTATTTTGAGGGCGTTACAAAAATGTTGAAGAGGCGGGTGGGGGGGAAGAGTGATGTCTCTATATGATCTCATTTTTTTCCTCCTTTGCGTCAAACTTCGCAGTTATTTGCCTGACAACCAATTGGGAATCACTGAACACTTAGAGACGGTCTACCCTAATGTCTTTGGCCAGTTGGAGACCTGCTATCAAGACCTCATACTCAGTGTCATTGTTACTTGCGTCAAACTGGAATCGGAGGACACACTTGAAGTCCTTACCCTCTGGGGTGGTGAGGATTAAGCCCGCTCCACTGCCTTCTTTTCTGGATGAGCCATCAACACTAAGAGTCTAGGAGTGGGGGTTAACCTCCTCAAAAATGACGTGTACCAGTGAAGGAGGTATGTTTGGGGTGAGATTGGTGAACTCTAAGATAAAGTCTGTAATGGCATAGGCTATGATAGTTGTTTAAGGTTAGTAAAAGATTTCATATTGGCTCAATTCAATAGACCACTGCATGAGCCTACCTGATGACTTTGGTTATTGCATAACGTTTTTCAAAGGTTGGTCGGTGAGGACCACGATGGAATGGGCTTGAAAATATGGTCGGAGGCGTCTGAAGGTGATGAGGAGAGCTAGAGCTATTTTCTCCAACAAGGGATAGTTCTGTTCGGCCCCCCGAAGCACTTGGCTGATGTAGTAAACCGGGGGTTGAACTAAGTCTTCCTCTCTGATCAGGGCGACACTGACTGCAGTATTGGAAACAACCAAGTAGATGAAGAGGGTTTCCCCTGGAATTGCTTGAGAGAGGAGAGGAAGGTTGGCCATGCACAGTT
Source organism: Camellia lanceoleosa (assembly GCA_025200525.1). NCBI lineage: Eukaryota > Viridiplantae > Streptophyta > Magnoliopsida > Ericales > Theaceae > Camellia > Camellia lanceoleosa. The sequence goes on from JANUSC010000019.1 coordinate 1,300,538, forward strand.
TCAGTTGTTGGAATGTCCCCTCACACTCGACGTTCCAAGCAAAAGCCTTCTTAAGCACCTTGAAGAATGGGAGACACTTGTTAGTTACCCTTGAAATGAAGTGATTGAGGGCAGCTACTCTGCCAGTGAGCCGCTAAACCTTCTTTACCATTCTGGGAGACTGCATTTCTATTAAGGCCTTGATCTTTTCTGGATTGGCCTCAATTCCCCTATGGCTGACCATGATACCCACGAATTTGCCAGACCCAGCGTTGAAGGCACATTTCTCTAGATTTAGCTTCATTTTGTATTTGTGTAAGGCCTGGAAGGTCTCTTGCAGGTTTGTTAGGTGATCTAAGGCGAGTTTGCTTTTGACGAACATGTCATCAACGTAGATATCCATATTCCTACCTATATGGTTTTTGAAAATGGCATTAACCAGTCGTTGGTAAGTACCCCCCACATTCTTTAGACCAAACAACATCACACGGTAATGATAAGTCCCCCTGTTAGTAATGAAAGATGTGTGCTCTTGATCTGCTGCATGCATTAAGATTTGGTTATAACCTGAAAAAGTATCCATGAAATTGAGCATCTGGTGCCCTGCTATTGCATCGACCAATAGATTTATCCTGGGTAATGGATAGCTATCTTTGGGGCAAGCTCGGTTGAGGTTGGAATAGTCGACGTAGAGTCTCCACTTTCCATTACTTTTGCATACCAAGACCATGTTGGATAACCACTTGGGATAGTCCACATTTTTTATGACTTTGGCCTTCAATGGTTTTTTTACCTCTGCAACGAAGAGATTATTGTGCTATGGGTAGAAAATGTGCTACTTTTGACAGAATGATCAGAATTAGGGTTCGATGCAGAGGCGATGAGTAATAAAATAAGGGTCGATGCCTAGTATGTCTGTATGAGTCCAAGCAAAGACATTGTTAAGCTGTAAGGTTGGCCTTGGCCTGAGGGCACTGCTGGCTGCCGATCTTAGCCGTCTTCTTTGGTTGGCGAGATTAATGGGTACTTCCACTAACTCTTTCACTGGTTCTCTTCGGATTAGTTCCTCCTCGTCCCTAACGTCAAGGCCTTCAATGATTATGGCCTTCTTCATCTTCATATCTTTTAACGAAGCGACGTAACATTCTCTGACTACGGTCTACTCACCCCTTATGGTTCCGACCCAATGATCGGCTAGAAATTTTATTGCCAGATGGTAGGTAAATGCCACAGCTTGGAAAACATTGAGAGTTGTACGTCTAAGTATAACGTTGTAAGCGGAGGGGCAGTCAACGACCAGGAAAGTAAGGATCTTCGTGGTTTGCCTTGGGAACTCGCCAATAGTGATTGGGAGATCGATGGACCCTATGGAGGTTACCCGATCTCATGTGAAACTGACTAAGGGGGTTTATAGAGGTGACAACTTTTCTTCGCTGATTTTGAGCTACTTGAAAGCATTGAGGAAGATGATGTCTGATGAGTTGCCATTGTCGACGAGCACACATTTGACTTTGTAGTTAGAGAGGAGAGAGAAAATGACCAAAGGGTTGTTATGAGGATACCGGACTCCCGCACAATCTGCATCGGTGAATGTGATCAATTGAGACCACTGTTTGGGTTGCTTCGGAGGGTGGTCGACCGTCATCACTTCTTTGTCAGACCTCTGCTTGATCCTGCGGAGCTCGACTTGTTGTACCGACCGAGATGATCTGCTGCACTTGAGTTCTCTCGCAATGACCCTGATTTCTCTCATTGGGGGAGCGGGTCCGCTTGGAGGTCGGGGTTGTTGTTGGGCTCTATCACTGTTTCGCCTCGACTGATCGGCTTGCCTTGGAAGAGTGCGTCTGTTGTTCTATCTTGAGGGATCAACCTTGGCTCTTTGGTGTGGTCATGTTGTAGTGAACCGAGCCAAATGTCCTTGACGGATCAAAGTCTTCAACCTCATCCTTAAAATTGACGCACTCCTCGGTGTTATGGTCATGGTCGCGGTAAAAATGACAATATTTGGACTGATCCCGTCAGATGGAGGGATACTATGAAGGTTAGAGCCATTTTAAATTGTAATCTTGTTGGATTTGGTTTAGGACTTGCTCCATGGGTGAGTTAAGAGGGGTATACCGCTTGAAACGGCTAGATGGGCGGGAAGGAGCTGATCGGTCAGTGCGTGAGGGTCGGTCGAAGTATTAGGTAGGTCGGTGAGTGTATTAGGAGTGTCTAGGTTCGGGCTCTTTTCTCTTGTCTTTGGATTGTGGGGGTTTGAGTGTAGAATCTTGGCAAGCTGCGAAAGAGTCTTCAGCATTCATGTATTTCTAGGCTTTGGCAAGGAGGATGGCCATGGTCGCTGGAAGATTTTTGGAGATGGAAAAGAGGAAATCTGATCGGCGTAGACCGACCATCAAGGCTATTAAAATGACCTTGTCATCATTCTTCTCGACCTACAGAGCTTCTGAATTAAAGCGAATGACAAAGCTACATAATGACTCCTTTTCCGTTTATCGAATATTCAGTAACTGCATAGCCGGACATCATTGACGTTGAGCGCCAATAAAATGGCTCAAGAAGGAGTTGCTTACCTGGTGGAAAGTAGTGACAGAGTCTGGCTGGAGCTAATTGAACCAGAGTCATGCCGACCCCTTGAGTGTCACAGGGAAGGCACGACACATGATCTCGTCAGAGAAATCATGAAGGATCATGAGTGTCCTGTATGCTTCCAGGTGGTCGACCGAATCAGTTGTACTGTCGAAGGTGTCAATCGGATCATTTTTAACTCAGGGGGTAGAGGTTTATTGCTGATGGAAGTGACAAAGTTGGAGTTGGCGGTGGTAGAAGGTTTGTTCTGCATGTTCTGTAGGACCCCCTGACGTCAGAGCTTCATGGCTCGTAGCTTCGCGTCCCAAATGGGAACATTGTCTCCTATGGAATGAAGCGGGGGTTGAACACTACTAACTTTTCCTTCATGGACAGGAGCGTGGTGTGGTGGATGACGGTTTTGGAAGGGCTGAGGCTCGTCCTAATGAAACTGCAACCTTGAGGAGGGGGTGCAGGCCCTCAAAGTTTGATAACTAAGCTTGTGGCACGAAGGATGGGGCAAGCGGTCCTTGGGAAATATGCAGTTGGTATGGGTGGTGGTGGTTTGGGGTTTGTTCCTGGTTTGGAGAAATGTCTTGTGGTGGTGGAAGGAGAGGAACATGGGGATCACACTGGTGCAAAGCGTTGATCAGGGCCTAGTTTTACTCGGCCAGATGGTTGATGCTATTAATGAGTTCTGTGAAATATGGAGATGGGTTGTTTGGGTTGGAGGACTCAGCTTGAGGGTTGTCGGTATTGCGTTGCGAAGCCATGGATCTCATCATAACCATTCACTGCGATGTAAAAAGTGGGTGATGAGGGAAATGCCTCTGGTGGCAATGAACATAACTACCAACCAGAGAGGCTCCACGGTGGGTGCCAGCCAATAATGCAGTTTGGTCGGGGTAGGATGGTTTGGACTGGTCTAGGCGCTCCATGGGTCGACTGTCCTTCGTCTTCCTAGTCGCACTTGCAACAAGTCTAGTAGGAAGGTTCCGAAATGGGGGTGGTTCCTTCTTATGGACCCTCCGACGATCAAGGTAGATGATATCGAATAATAGTGTAGAGAGAGAGAGAGAGAGAGAGAGAGAGAGTTTCTTCTTACCAAAACATTCCTCAGAAACTTCCTTATATCGCTTATTAATCATTTCCTTATACATTCATGTTGTCCTATTGGCCAAAAGCCTACAATTTACTTGCCATCGGCCATGGTGGTTTTTCCACATCTCAGAGCCAGAGGTCATGTTGCATTTAATGTTTTGACAGTCTCATTTAATGTTTGGCGCGTGGGCTCAATAACTCTCCAAAATCTTTGTCTGCCACGTGGTTAACTCCATACTTGACACATGTCTAGTTGGTGCTTGGGCTTGACCATTGTGAGTTCTTTACTGGGCATGGTGTCGGGCCTATTCTGCTGGGCTTCAGCCAAGTGACTGTTTGGGTAACCCAAGACAATCGTGGGTTGGGCCCTCCTGAGCCATGCCCATCAAGTTATATTTAATTTTAAATTTTAAAAATATATTAATAAAATGTGAAAAGAAAATGAATTTAACCATATCTAAATTACATCTAATTTTACATTTAAAATGAAAATCTAAATGTAATTTTAATCATATGTAATTTCAAAATATTTAATAAAAATCTAAACTAAACTTTTAGATATAAATTGTAATTTATCAAATGGTTATAAATTCAAGTACACTTGTTTTAATCCTATTGAAAAAACCATTTAAAAAAAAAATTGTAAATTTTTAAATAAAAATTTAAATTAATAATTAACAAATATTTTTATAAAAGAAATTAACAAGGATTTACATGGTTCACCCCAGAATAGGGTTACGTCCATGGCTGTTGCGGTTTTCACTATGATCAGAAAAAATACAACTCTCTCTTCACCTAAAAGAGACACCCCCTCATCTTTTTATAAGTATAGAATTAGGGTTACATGGAAGCACATGGGAATTACGAAAGTACCCAAACCCCCCATTGAACCTAGTGTTTGAGTGAACAGTAAGGTTGAGTGAACAGTACTTATCAGGGTCCATCAACCCAACAATCTCCCACTTGGAACCTGATAACACAAGCTTTTCATCATCTTCATCACATAGAGGAACGCCACAACAACTCGATCTTTCTTCATCAATCTTGAAGGCCAACTGAAGTTGCACACAACTTCAGTTTGTCAATGGTGACTATCTTGGTCAACATGTCTGCTGGAATCTTACTGCCTTGGATCTTCTCAAGAGACAAGACTCTATCATCTATAAGTGAACAAATGAAATGGTGTCGCATCTGATCGTGTTTTGTCCTAGAATGAAAAGCCGGATTCTTTGCAAGATGAGTAGCACTTTGACTGTCACTATGCAACATACTCATCTCTTGTGTCTTACCCAACTCTGCTAAGAAATTCTGTAACCAAGTCATCTCTTTCCCAGCTTCAGTAGTAGCAACATACTCAACCTCTGTTGTAGAAAGGGCCACAATCTTCTATAATTGTGAAATCCAACTCACTGTTGTACCACCTATTGTGTAAACATAACAAATAGCACTCTTTTTGTTAACCATATCACCAGCCAAGTTTGCATCAACATAACCATGTAACCTGATGCCGGTTTTTCTGAAACAAAGTGCCATGTTTGTAGTACCACTCAAGTATCTAATGATCCACTTCACTACCTCCTAATGCTGCTTGCCTGGATTACTCATGTACCTACTAACCACAACCACTGCATGTGCAATGTCTGGTCTAGTTCAAACCATAGCATACATTATGCTATCGAGAGATAAAGCATATGGAACACGTTCCATGTAAGCCTGCTTTTCTTTGGTCTTCGGAGATTGCTCTTTGGTAAGTCTGAAGTGGCTAGCCAATGGAGTGCTCACTGGTTTTGCACCATCCATGCTAAACCTCTTGAGAACTTTTTTGACATACTCAGCTTGTGACAACATCAAAGTACCATTTGCCTTGTCCTTGTGAATCCTCATACCAAGGATTTTGTTTGCAACTCCAATATCCTTCATCTCAAATTGGTTGGACAAAAGTTTCTTCAATCTTTTTATCTTTTCAATGCTAGATCCTGCGCTAAGCATATCGTCAACATATAAGAGCAAAATAATATAACTTTTGTCAAATCTCTTGAAATAATAACAATGATCTGCTTGACATCTTGTAAAACCGTTACTACACATAAACCCATCAAAGTTCTTGTACCTACCTTAGGGCCTGTTTCAAACCATACAAGCTTTTTCAAAGTTTGCATACAAACTCCTCTTTGCCATGTGCCAAGAAATCTTGTGGTTGCTTCATGTAAATTTCCTCCTCCAAATCACCATGGAGAAAAACCGTCTTCACATCCATCTGCTCAAGATGCAAATCTTCAGTAGCCATAATTCCCAGCACCAATCTGACAGTGGTCAACTTTACAACTGGAGAGAAAATTTCACTGTAGTCAGTCCCTTCTTTTTGCTGAAATCCTTTTGCAACCAATCTGGCCTTGTAGCGTTTATTTCTATCATGTTCCTGTTTGACCCTGTAAACCCACTTGTTATGCAAAGCTTTCTTACCCATTGGTAATTCAGTCAACTCCTATGTCTGGTTTGCCATGAGTGAATCCATTTCATCCTGCATAGCTAACTCCCACTTAATTGAATCATCAACCTGCAAAGCCTCATCATAAATTTTGGGTTCTTTCCAATCAGATAACAACAAATAATGTAAAGATGAAAAGCAACCCTATGTAGGTTTAGACTCTCTTTCTGACCGTCTCAACTTAGGAGTAGGAGTATGTGGCTTAGTTTGTGGAATAAAATTTTCAGGATTATTCTGAATCCTACTATTCAAATCATTCTCACTAATCTCCTCTAACTCAACATGCTTATGGCAAGTAACAGATTCAGATTTAGATGCAGGCTTATCCCTATCCTTATACATTACTTTCTCATTAAATATGACATCTTTACTTCTGATTATTTTTCGATTTTTATCATCTCAAAACCGATAACCAAATTGATCAATGCCATACCTAATAAAAGTACATTTAACAGAGTTCGGATCAAGTTTACTTCTATCAGTAGAATCTATATGCACATATGAAACACAACCAAATACCTTCAAAAAAGAAAGATTTACCTCTTTACCGCTCCAAGATTTTTTTGGTAGCTCTCCATCCAATGGAACAAATGGACCATGGTTAATCAGATATGCTGCAGTGTTAACTGCATCTGCTCAAAACATCTTTGGTAATCTAGCATGTATCCTCGTACTTCTAGTACGTTCATTTACAGTTCTATTCATGTGTTCTGCAATGCCATTCTGTTCAAGTGTCTTTCAATCAGTCTTCTCCTTTCTAATTCCACTTTCTACACAATATTTCTTGAACTCATTGTCCTCATATTCTCCTCCATTATCTAATCTCAGGCACTTAATTTTTAGGCTTGTTTCAGTCTCCACCAAGGCTTTCCACTTCTTAAAAGTAGTATAAACTTTAGATTTATGTTTCAGAAAATAAATCCATACCTTTCTCGTTGAGTCGTCGATGAAGGTAACATAGTATGATGATCCTCTAAGAGATGAAATTGGTGCAGGTCCCCACACATCTGGATGAACGAACTCCGATTTTTCTGACTTCGGTTTCTTGCCATCCTTTGAAAAACTGACCCTCTTTTGTTTGCCGAAGATGCAATCCTCACAAAAGTCCATCGATTTCAAATCTGACAGTTTCGCCTTAGATGCAAGTACCTTCATCTGTTTTTTACTCATATGCCCAACCCTTTGGTGCCACAAATTTGAGTCTTCCTTCTCACCAGCAACTACTACTGCATCCCTATTGTTTATAGTCATGTAAAGGGTGCCTTCTTTTTTACCATGAGCAACAACCATGGCTCATTTGGTGATTTTCCACAAACCACCCATGAAGGTTACAACATGACCTTCATCATCAAGTTGTCCAATAGAAATCAAGTTTCTTTTCAAACCAGGCACATGTCTGACATTCTGTATCTTCCAAATAGATCCGTTTGGCAACCTAATTGTTACATCCCCTTTATGCACAATCTTCAAAGGTTCGTCATCAGCCAGATAAACCTTCCCGAAATCACCACAAATGTAATTGTCCATGATTTCCCTCTGTGAAGTAGAATGGAATGATGCCCCAGAATCTAAAATCCAAGATTCAAGAGGGCTGTAAATACTCAAGATCAAAGCATCATAAATCTCCTCCGTTGTAGTATTGGCAGACTTCTGATTTTGATCACCTTTATTCTTATTCAATGTCGGGCAATCTCCCTTTAGATGTCCCTTTTTTCCACAGTTCCATCAACTCCGTCCCTCTCTAGTTCTTGACTTGCTTCTGTGTTTGGATTTTGATCTATTGCAGTTCGAGTTTTTTCCTACTGATCTTCTGCTGGCTTCTGTATTCAGGGCAAAACCTGATGTTTCCCCTAATTCCCTCCTGCGAATTTCTTCACTCAGAATTAAATCTCGAATATCATTGTAATTCAACTTTTCTTTTCCTGAAGAATTACTTACTGCCATTACAGTACCATTCCAACTTTTTGGAAAACTAGATAGAAGAATCAAAACCCTAACCTCATCATCAAATTCGATAAATACAGAACTTAATTGTGTTAACAATATTGAATTCGTTTAGATGCTCAGCCACCGAGGCACCTTCGATCATCCTCAGATTAAACAATCTACGCATCAAATAAATTTTATTTGAGACAGAGGGTTTTTCGTACATGTTTGAGAGTGCCACCATGAGACCCGTTGTAGTCTTCTCCTTTTCTATGTTAAACACAACGTTATGAGACAACGTTAGCCGAATAACACCTAGCGCTTAGCGATCAAGAAGAGTCCACTCATCATTTTTCATCTTTTCTGGTTTCGTCCTTGAAAGGGGCTCATATAGTTTTTTCTGATACAAATAGCCTTCAATCTGCATCTTCCAAAAGTCAAAATCTGTGCCATTGAATTTATCGATTATAACCTTTTCATTTGTAGCCATCACTTCCACTTGAATCAATGCTCTGATACCAGTTGTTAGGAATTGACCCTTCCTAACCAAGATCTGTGAGACATGAAATAACAAACAAGAAAGAAATTAATGAATCGCACAAATCACACACACTAGAACATAAGGATTTATGTGGTTCACCCCAAAATAGGGTTACATCCACGGCTGTTGCGGTTTTCACTATGATCAGAAAAAATACAACTCTCTCTTCACCTAAAAGAGGCGCCCCCTCATCTATTTATAAGTATAGAATTACGATTACACGGAAGCACATGGGAATTACGAAAGTACCCAAACCCCCTATTGGACCTAGTGTTTGAGTAAACAGTAGGGTTGAGTGAACAACACTTATCAGGGTCCACCGACCCAACAATCTTATTAGAGTCCATCGACCCAACATGTGATGACCCACATTTAAAAAAAAAAAAAAAAAATAGACAGTGAATAATTTAATTAAGCAAATTTTTGGATTTGACTGCTGTGTAAATTTTGTGCAAAAACAGTTCGGTTTTGTATTTTTTTTTAAATAGTTCTTGATCTCAGAAAATTAGGAAATTTTTATATGTTGTTCACATATGAGTCTAGAATGTTGGATAAAAATTTCAGAATTTAATTTTATTTAATGAAAATTTGCAGACTGATTGGTGTTCAGTTTTATTTATAGCAGAATTTTGTTATTTAATTTTAAATGTTTAGATCATGATTTGGATAAATTTGTTGGGACTATTTTAGTATATAATTTGACCATGTTGGCTTATGGGTGGGACCCATGACTTAGATTTAATTTAATTTGTGTTTGTTTAGTGACTCATGTTTAACTGTTTGTCCATTTTTAATTATGTGATTGGTAGTAACCACCTTGGGAGTTGTTATTATTTATTATATAGGGGTTATAATAAATATTTTATAGTTGATTTTATGATGTGTACCATATGGTGAAAAATTATATATTTTATAAAGAATGAAAATATGTATATTTCGTAGTGAGCAAAATATTATATTTTGTGGTGCACAAAAATGTTATATTTTGTGGTGAGAAAAATTATATCATTTTATAATTTATATTATAAAATTTTGAGGTATTGTTACAAAAATTATATTGTACTTTTTGAAAAACCCATTTTGGGGAAGTGAACCCACGTGGGGTTGCTCCCCATGCCTTCCCCCTTCTTTCTTTTCTTTCTTGGGTGCTTGGCAGAGAGCTTACCGTCTTTGTCTCTGTCTCTGTCTCTCTCTGTCTCTCTCTCTCTCTCTCTCTCTCTCTCTCTCTCTCTTTTTCCCTTCGTTGTTGCTCAATCTTTGAGCTTCAAATGGGAATCCTTAGAGTGAGATTTTGCAAAAGTGTTGTAAATGAAAGTTGGAGAGCTCGTCGTGATCTTCGCAATGATGTTCTCGGATTCATGATCAGGTGATGTTTGCATTTTCGGATTGCTTTTCTTCATATTTGAGGTAGGGACTTTTTTCATATCATTATATTAAAGCTATGCTAGGGTTATTTTGAGAAAATATGTCATTTTATGAGGTATTGCACATATATATATACATATATATATATATATTGTTTGGTAATTTTTGGAAAAAAAATTATGTTGAAATGTTAAGAATGTTGGTATTTTGAGATTGATTTGGAAAAAAACCATTTTGTGTTAATAATTTTGTAAAATAAATCCAAAAATAAAATTTAAAAGATGTATGGATTGTATCTACATCATATTATGATTAGATGATTTATTTTGAGAAATATAAAGTCGAAATATTTTTTTTTATCATTGATTTGGAATTTATTTTTGAGAAAAATAAATTGATGATAAGGAATATTATGTAGATTGTTAAGTTGAGATTATAGAGTTGTTTTGGGATTAAAAAACTTTAGAAGTGTTATATTCATGAAACTTTATAGAAGATGATATGTTGATGATTAAGTTGTGGTCATTATTTTTGTGAAAATGAAAAATGTGAAATATGGACTTTTGAACTCATAACCTTGAAAATGTTACTCTTGGGCATATTTCATAATTTTTGATGTAAATATCATGTCACTACAAGAAAATACAGATTTCGTGACTAAAATTAATTTTTTCGTCCCTGAAAGTAGTACAAATGGCGACTAAAATAGATTTAGTCGCCAAAATTGGTGACTTTTGCCGACTAAAAGGGTTTAGTCGCCGAATACAAGGCTTTTAGGGACTAAAAGGCAGTTTAGTCGCCCAATGTGGGGGTTTTAGCGACTAAAGTCAGTTTAGTAGCCAAAAGTGACGGTTTTTGGCGACTAAAATAATTTAGTAGCCAAAAGTGATGGTTTTGGCGACTAAAACATAGATTGGTCGCCGATTGTAGGTGTTTTGTCGACTAAACACAGATTGGTCGCTGAAAGTCAAGGTTATTGGCTACAAAAAAAAATTAGTAGCTAAAAATTGAGTATTGCCGACTAAAATTCAGTTTAGTAGCCAAAAGGGGACGTTTTTGGCGACTAAAAACAGGTTTAGTCGCCAAAATTACTTATTTTTAGGCGAAACTTAATTTTTTTGCGACTAAATTATAATTAGTAGCCGAAAATGATAGAATTGGCGACTAAAAATTTAATTTAGTCACCAAAAGTGGCCTAAATTTTTTTTAGTAAATAATTTATTTTTTACATAAAGTATATTGAATTAAAAAAATTATATATATATATATTATTTTGTATTAATAACGGTTAATATACTATATAAATAATATATATTGCATATATATTCATGTGATATTATAGTGGCATAGTGGAGGGAGTGTGTTGCAAAAAATTTGGTGTGTGGTGGTGGGATGTCTCATGTTTGAAACCTGCGAGCAACAAGTTCAACATTTTTTTTTTAAATATGCTTTTGGCGACTAAAACAGGTGGTCGCCAAAAGCTTCAGTATTGGCGACGAAAAAAATAGTCGGAAAATGTATAAATTAAAAAAAAAAATTTACTATTGGCGACTAAAAATTTAGTCGCCAAATGTATAATTAAAAAAAAAAATGAGCTTTGGCGACGAAACTTGTGGTCGATACAGAGTTTGTTTTTGGCGACTAAAAGTGGGTTAGTCGCCAATACCTTCCGCGACGGTTTACCAGCGACCAACATGGCGATTAAAAAATTTAGTCGGGAAAACCCAAAACCTGACTTTTGGCGACTAAAAAATCACTTTTGGCAACTAAAAATTTAGTCGCCAAAAGTGATTTTTTTTTTTTTTGTAGTGTGTTGGCTAGGTAATTTTAGAAAAAGTGGTGGAATTGTTATTGGTAGAGAATTTGGGAAAAATATTACCTCTTTAAGTAGCTTGGCATGAAAAATGATTATGTTAAAATATAGTTATATTTGAGGGATGAGGCATGTGAAGTTAGGTTTGGTATTATTAATTTGAAATTTTTTGAATATAATAAACTTACTAATTTAGTGGATTAAATTAGTTTTGGTTAAAAGGTTATATCCATTATGGTTAAAAGTGTGTTATTGAGATTATACCATAATTTTTGACATAGTAGGATGTAAATTGTAATATTTAATAAGTATTGGATTTGGTGAAAATCATATTGGTTATCTTGGTTGAGGTGAAACAAAAATTGATTGAAGGTTTTGTGTGAGTCAAAACAATTAGGAAATTGATAAATAGTTTTAGTATTTGGTGTATGCTAATACGTTGTTTTTGAACATCAAATTTATATATGGGATGTTTGAAGTGTAATTGAGAGTTTGGTTAAATTAGGAGTTGTTTACATATAATCTTTCTATTTAATGCATTTTTGTATATAAAATTACACTTGGATATTTGAAGGTGAGAAAGCCCCAATTTGTGAAAAATCCTAAATAGTAATGTTTTGGGAATTGTCAAATTATTGAGAAAAGACTTTGTTTGGTTTCAAAATTTAGGATTTTGATTCAGAAAACACTTATGAAACTTTTGGAATATCGAGTATTAGTTACTCCTTTGAAATGTTGAGTTTAACGGAAAGTTATATAAGTCTTGAAAAGTTGTCTTTAAAATGTGGAATATGGATTGTTTCTAAATGTTGGGAATCATGGGAGATTCCAGGTTATGGTTATATGTTGGACCGTATGTCCAGGCTGTTATCTTTTAATTAATATATTAGAGATAACTATTTTGGCTATTGGTGAAAATTTACCATGTTGCATTTAAATGAGGGATTTCTTGGAAGGATGAGAAATGATGGAACTTTGGAAGTTTGATATATAATATGTTATAAATTTGCTTTGAAATGACTAAATTGGGAATGTTGATTAACATGTGGAGACTATATGAATATGGATATGGTTGTATTATCTCTTGGAGTTGTATTATGATATTACGTTGATAGAGATATGGAATTTGATCACAATGGAGCATTGTGTGGTGGAATTAAAATTTGAACTATTCTAATGCATTGTTACATATTGCATTGCCATTCCATTTCATTGTTATCATGGATTTTGAATTGCAATTGAAAACTATTGTTTTGAGAAAGGGATTGTTTTTGGTGAAACAAGATCATTTTGAATTGTTTTGGGTAAATATGTTGGTGAGTCTGGCTAGGGGGTGTAGTTTGATATTGGTTAAGTTGGCCTGAGTGTCCATGGTGAAAGACCAAAAACCTGCACGGATTGGTGTCGAGCCTTCCGGTTAATACTAGTAAAAATGACAATTTTGTAGTACTTGTATAGTCTACTTGCAGACACCAGCCTAGGAATTATCTGAGTCGTATTTACTATCTTGGAATTTTATTGAAATTGTTGGATTAATGTATTTTTCAAATTGGCATTGTGCGTAAGATTTTCAAAAGATGAGAAAAATATTTTGAGCATGACATGGCATATGCATTCATCTCATAAGACTGTATAAAATGGATTTGATGAATTGTTTAATTATTTGATTCAATTGATAATGAGATAATTGAATGAATTGAAAAAGATGTCATGTTGCTATTGAAACATGTTTATTTATTTAAGTTAACTTGTTGTGGTTAATTAAATAAATTGGATTTAAGAGATTATGTAATAAAATCATATGATTTTGACATGATATGATTTTACGTATATGTATGAGTATTTTGGTACCCGCCTATCTTCTAATGTTTTAATATGAGATTGTTTGGTGAGCTAGTGGTTGCTTACCTCCTGCCTGTATATGTGTACAAGGAATGCTTTTCGGATTTGAAGATCAAACAATGGGTTTTGCCATTCCATAAGTGTAATATAGTGACGGATTGTACTACTTCATTTGTTTGTTTGGCTGAGTGTTTTTTTGTAAAGAATAGTGTCCTCTCTTTTATTGTAAGCCTCAGGGCATTTCTTTTATTTATATGTAAATGTCATTGTTGTATAACGAGAGGGAGTATGTATATTTAATTATTCATCATTTCATCCAAGGACGAAATGTTATTTGTAAATGGACTTGATTAATGAATATTGGTAATGTTATCCGAGTAATAAAATACGGGGCGTGACATAACAAATATTGGGTTAAGTATTATGTGAATTAAAATCTTAAGAGAATTCAGTGTAATTATGTCAAAATTTAGAGACTTACTGTAATTTTTTCAAACTTCAAAAAGATCAGTGTAATTTATCCAAAAAATTAAGTCTTTCCAAGAAAACCTTTTTAACGCACAATTTTTTTTTTTAAATTTTAAATTTTATTTATTTATTTTTATTTTTATTTTTGTCATTGTTTAAAGGCTTAGTTACACTTTTCACTCAGTTTGACTCAAATTTGATTTTAATTCCTATAGTTTTAATTTAAACAATTTGTTTCCTACACTTTAGTTCTAATTTGGTTGTTTTGTTTAAATTTTTGTTAATTTTTGGGGTAAATTACACCAGTAATCCTTACATTTTGTCCCTAATGTCATTTTGGTCCCTACACTTTCAATTAACTCAATTTTGACCCTTAATTTTAAATTTTTGTCAATTAAAATTGGCATACATAATACTTATGACGCCCCTATTTGAAGCTGCACATGATGAGATTTCCAAAAATCTATGGTAATGAAGAAGGTGATAGTAATAACAGATTGGACTTTTATTTTCCTATAATAGTATGCATTAAATGGAGTTGTTCAGTTGAGAAGCTAGCAAAAAGGAAATGAGCTTTCTACTATTTTTTTCTACTATTTTATGGGGTTAGGAGAAGTTAGAGAAGTTAGGCAACAAAGATATGGTGGGAATTTACATTGCCTTATTTGTTGGCTTGGATGCCAATTTATAGAATACATCTTGTAAATACAAACAAAAAGCTAAAAGCAAAAGTGTTCTAGTCTAACCGTAGGCTTTCTCCAATCTTTTAAGTCTAGAAACGAAAAAAAGTCTACAAACTAATAAATACAAAGACAAGAAATTCTTTAGAAATATAAATAAAAGAACTACAATTATTTGCCATCTTCTGACAAAACATAAATGAAAAACTACAATTATTTGCCATCTTCTGACAAACTACCAATTATATACACTGTCTACCCTCCCGTTGTTCAAAGAGATAGACTGATATAGATAAGATTTGGTTGATCTTATTTGTCATGTAGCATCGGCTAAAAGGATTTGTCTAACCACTTTCTATGTAATAATGCAGGTTGCTCTACGTGTCCTGGATAAGGTTGGAGTCGATCATGAGACAACTGCATGTGATAGTGGGGTCCACTATGCTTCCATCCTGTTTACGAGATTGTGATATTCTTCATCAGTCTCTGATGGAAGGGAATCAGGATCTTGGCTATATTGCTCATTTCAAAATTGTTCTACAACATCCGCGATCATAGCTAATTCCAATGGAAGATCTAAATTATTTCTCTTTTTGAGATTTAATAACATGTCAAGAGCCTCATTAATTTTTGTATGAGACCTTTGATATGTTATGGAAAAATGAGTTACAAATAGTATTCTACCATCTGTGACCATGAATGACAACTTTGTTGAGCCATGGATATTAGAAGCAGGTTGTGAAACAATTATTAGACTGCTTATCCAATATTTTGTTAAAAGAAGTTTTTGAATATTTTCCAATCTCTCTCTTCGGTGCTCTTCATCCAAATAGTTATCTTCAAATTCAAAATCTTTTGTTTCGTTAAGATGCCAAATTTGATATGGTTGGAAAAAAATGTCCTCTTTCTTACCAACTAATTGTGCTGGAGATCCAAAAAGTAAAAATATTTACTCCATCGGAAGGCTTTTTACTACCTATGAGAGCATTGCTTTTATGATCATTGGATACTCTATCCACTGAATTGGATTTAAAATTTGGAAAATAACTTGATTAGTTATTCCCTAATCTATGTTTTCAAAAAACCACATGTTAGGATTTGCCGTGATAGTTATTTTGAGAATTCCATCTTTAAAATTTAATTTATCATAGGATCATTCTAAGATTTGTCTAATCTTATCACGATGATCGTCAACTTAATTTTTTATTAAAAGAAAATTTTCTTTTGAAAGCAAAGTTGTTGTTTTTTCAAAAATAATATATTTCTGTTCATTTGGTTTAAATATTCTAGAATTATATCCAGAAATTAGTTCTTATTTTTGTAATTGTATGGATATTGGATTTTTTCTTGGTCTAATCCCATTCTCTGATAAATGTATCTCTTTATTATGCCATAATTTACTCAGTATTGCTTTAAGAACACATCCCCAACACGATTCTAAGCCATTTGTTTCTAAAATTAATTTATCACCTGGTTTTGGAAGATAAACGTTTGGTAAAGTTTTAACATTTTCTTTAATTTGTTTAATTAAAGCAACATCCTCTGCTGTCTATTCAAAAAGAACTTTTTTTTCCCTTAATTTGGTTAACCAAGGAATTTTTATTTTTGAAAGATTTTTTGATAAAATTTCGTCCATAATTTAAAATCCCTAACAAACTCTGTAATTGTTTTATATTTTCAAGAGTATTAGAAAAATTTTGTACTTTGGATAAAATGTGTTCCTGCAATTTTAAACCTTTCTGGTTTAATATTATTTCCAAAAATTCAATTGATTCTTTTTCTAGTTCAAAATTTTTTTTTTTTGGTGACAAAATAATTCCATGTTTTTGAAATTTTTCACAAAGTAGTTTTAAATGTTTCTTATGCTCCTCCCGAGTTTTAGAGAAGATAAATATATCATCAATATAAACTACACAACAATCCTTAAGATCTTTAAAGATTGTATCCATCCACCGTAGAAATACTTGTGGTGCTATATTTAAACCAAAAGGCATAACATTCCAGTGATAATGTCCTCTAGGTGTACTGAAAGTTGTCAATTTTTTTGACTCTTCAGTCAATTGAATTTGCTAAAGATTTTTAATCCTTTGGTTAAGTTAATCAAAACATCTTTTCTTGGAATAAAATATTCATCAAATTCTAAATTTTCATTTAGCCATTTATAGTTGACTACCATTTGGGCTTTTCCTCTTTTAATTTCAGCATGGTTTCTTACCATAAAAACTGGATTAGGATGAGGGTTTCTAGTTTCTTCAATTAACTTTTTGTCTAAAAGTTCTTGAAGTTGAATATCAAATTCATCTATATCTTGTCTAAAATAGATCATTGGTCTTACTCTAATGATAACATTAGGGTCTTTCAATTTCAAATTACAATAACACAGAATACGTTGCCATAATTTTAATGGATTTTCACTGAAATTTTCTTCTAGAATTTTATAAATCTAATGTGATTTATCAATAGTTTTGATGATGGGAGTCAAATCACCACGCGGAATGGGCGCAAACTCTTTATCACAAATGTATTTATGTTGTTCTAACAATGAAATATGAATTAAGACATTGTTTATGCTTAATGAAATGGCTTTTTCCTATATTTGCATTGGAAGGTATTTATATATAAAATTATTTCCAAGAAGGAAATCTCTATGCATATAACGAAAACAAAAATTTTTTGGTATAATGAACGTGCTATCATTTAACCGAATAGCTATATTTTTAGCCTTCAATTGTATGGAAGTATGGTTTCCATCAATTCCAGTAACCAAAATAGGATGTTTCATTAATTTCCATTTTTCTTTTGGTATGGCATTCTATTTACATGAGCTGATTGTAGCTCTTGTGTCTATGAGAATACTAAGTCTATAGGGTTTATAACCTGCAAAATTAAATGTTCCCAACACAAGTGTATCTTCTTTTTCCATGGCTAGGAGAAAAAAATAATATCATTATTTTTTGTTTGAAAATGATACATATGTGTAGACTTAATATGTTCAAATTATATTTTTGTTTCTGGAAAAATAGGAATTTGAACATTTTTCGAGGCAATAGATTCTTGATTAGAATTATTATTCGATTCACCAATGCTTAATTTTGAAAATTTGTTAGGAAAATCTTTTTCAAATATAGAAGTTGATCTTTTAATTTTTGGCTTTATATTTTGAATATATAATTTTTTTTTTCCTGATGCTTGTATTTGCATATGTGCAGGATTTTTTGTTTTGGAAGATTATCCTTGTTCCACTAGGTCATGGATTAACCATTGTCGAGGGACTCCTAGATCACTCCAGTTCATTAGATGCGGTTGGATTGTCGTGTCAAATGGTCTTGGTTCAAAGATTTCAATGATTTTATTATCGTGTGATCTTGCTTTTGTTTCAGGAAATTTGGTCAATTCATGAATTGTTTTCCAACGAATAGCCAAATCATGGGAATTCGATTTCATTCCTAATCCTTGTGTTTTAATTCTTATTCTGACTGTGTCCTCAAGATTAGGATCATTTATGGAAATAAAGAAATTTGGTCGAACATTAAACCAAGCTACTCCATTAGCCAAATTAGATTGAATTCCTCCAATGATTGTTTTCATTGGATTGGAAAATCTTTTATCAAAAATTACCGACAAAATAGGAGTATCTATCCCTTGTCGAAATAAAGCTATTATGGTTACTTGTATTAATCCAATATGAATAAATTGAATCTCAGGATATTTCTTTTTCCATCTTGTAATCTTTTTCTTATAAAAAAAGGAATGTCAATGTTTCCTTCTTCTGACCATTTTGCTTGAGTGTTGCCACTATATCATTCAAACACCCTTGTTGAAAAGAAGTTGAATTTTGAAAGTTTGTAAATTTCTGGCACATAAGCTTATTGCATTTTTTTGAATTTTGTTAATTCTTCTTTGATAAATGTTTTTTCTTCTCCAATTACATCTCTAAGTCGAATTGATTGTAATTCTTCTTGAGATATATCTTGACCATCTACTTTTTAAGATATTTCTTGACTATCTGTATTAATCATCATGAAGATTAGTTCTTCATCTGAACTTTCTTCATCGCTAGGAATTTCATACAAGATTTCTTCTTCATCAGAAATTTCTTCGCCATATATTATTTCAAAGTCTTGTTCCTCAAGAACTTTGATCATTTTCTTTTCACTTTTTCTCCTTTTTGGGCATTCGGGTGCATAATGACCTTTTTTTTATTATAAATGTAACATCTACAAGTTTTCTTTTTTGAAATACTTCTTGGTTTTTTTTTTCGAACATGTTTTTTCTTTTTTGAAAAAGTTTTTTTCTTTTTCCAAGGTTTCCATTTATATTTTTTGCATTTTTTGGAAAATCCTTTTCTTGTGGGAAATATATTACAGCAAATTTTCCAATTTTCTTTTAAAATTTTGTCACAACATTTTTGACCATATTTTGAGTTGGAAATTTGATTTTTTTATTTGTTTTTCGCCTTTGCTTCTAAACACTGATCTGCTATTAGTCTTAGAACATAATTAATGCAAAAACCAAAATTATCATATTCTTCCTTTCCCAGGATATGTTTTAATACATAACTGATCCCATGGATTAGGGAGTTTATGAAAAAATTGATCTCACTAGGATTGATTTGCTGGTAGATCAATAAGATAATAATATTTTTTAAAAGTTTGAACATAGTTTTCAAAAAGACAAATGTTACAT
Source organism: Camellia lanceoleosa (assembly GCA_025200525.1). NCBI lineage: Eukaryota > Viridiplantae > Streptophyta > Magnoliopsida > Ericales > Theaceae > Camellia > Camellia lanceoleosa. The sequence continues at coordinate 1,319,995 of JANUSC010000019.1, forward strand.
AATTCTAATTTAGTCAAACTATAATTTGCATTTGCGCTTGCAAATTAGTATCTCCTGCAAAATCACATAAATTTTCTTTTATGATTTTTGCAAACTCAGCTAATATTGTATCAAGTGTGAGAAAATTAGCCAACAAAGTTTTCTGATTTTTTTTTTCCAATTTTAGATTTTCTCCACTGTTTTAACCATTGCAATACATCTCCCTAGAGAGTTGTTGCAATATAATCAAGGAATTTTTCCTTTGCTAAACTATTTTTATTATTGGTAATAATGATGGACAATGATTGTGCCCAATCATCAATTGCTTGTGGCTGGTCCTTAAATGGGACATGAGACAAGTCTAAATAAGTACCATTTTGAGCTATTGGATACTTACGATTATTATCTTTTCTAGATATTATTGGCTCAGGTGTAGGATTGAAGGTACTTTCAGTGTTAGTATCATTTTTAACTTTATTTATTTGAATAAAGTCAAAATTTTCTCCCTCTCCGCATGTGCCAAACAATTCGTTGTTAGGACCCTATTTATTGCCAATTTTGTGAACAAGCTTGGGTTAATCGAGTTGTATCTTTTCTTTTGTTTTTGGTCTTCCCGCTTGATCGGGTAAAGTTGCGATCGAGCGGAGCTTCCATCTGTCCAGTACTTTGGCTCATCTGCAAAAATACTATGAGGTGTGATTTTACGCTCGAGCATACGTTCCTACGCTTGAGCGTGAATCCTGGTTTGGAACACGCATTTTATTGTCCTCGCTCGAGCGTCTATTCCTACGCTCGAGCTGACATCGCGATTTCAACAGCTATAAAATTGCAGGTTGCCCCAACTCTAGGGCTCGACTTCCAGATCTTCTTTGAGGGTTTTAGGGTGTTCTTTTGGGGCTATTTTGCTAGGTTTCTTTGATGTTTGATTGAGCATTCAACTCATGGTTTGACAAGCATACAACAAAGAGTTTGATTGTTCATCTTCGTGAGTGTTCTTTTTCTTCAATGGAATCTGGAGATTTAAGCGTGGATAATTCGAAGGAGTTCAATATTGTGCATAGTCATTGGTTTGACATGGATGTTGTGGATTCAACATCGAGCTGATCAATTCCGAGACGAAGACGATATGAAAGAGTTACAGATTGTTGAAAACAAATTGATTGCGTTTGTATAATTTGTTTTGGTAAATTTGCATTGTTTCTTAATTTCATAGTAGATTGATTTGTGGCATTTCACCTGTGGTTTTTTAATCACAATTGGAGGTGCTCTAATTGTGATTTTTCTACGTAAAAATCGTTTGTGTCGATTTATTATTTTTGAAGTGACAATCTAAATCCCTTTCGTATGTGTTAGATGATTTAGATTGTTTGTTTTAATCGTTTGGGAATCTAATCATGAATCACTTAGGTCTTTTAATTAGTATCAAAGTAGGTCACTCTTTGTTTTTTTTTTTCAAAACTATAGGAGTGTGATTTTGTGTGATTGGTGATATGGATTCAATTCTCAAAGGTAAGTCGACCCATAGACCTCAGTTACTTGATGGTACAAACTATTCTTATTAGAAAGCTCATACGAGAGCGTTTTTAAAATCTATCGATGAGAAAGTTTGGCATTGTGTGATCTATGGGTGGAGTGAACCTGTTGTCACCATTGATGGTGTTGATATCGCCAAACCTCTTGATTAATGGGACGTATTCGACTATCAAAACTCGAGTTGGAACAGTAAGGCTCTCAATTCCCTCTTTTGCTCCATCACACCTGAAGAGTTTCATCGTATTTGCACGTGTGAGGTAGCAAAAGAGGCTTGGGACATTCTTGAAACTATTCACGAGGATACTACTTCTGTTAAAATGTCAAAACTTCAACGTCTCACCTCCTCTATTGAAACTCTTTTTATGCGTGATGATGAGACATTTGATGATTTTTATGCTAAATTTAGTGACATCATGAATGTAACAACCCTCACTTTGATTAAGTCATACTCGCATACATTCATGTATGATCTTGTCTTGTCGTGTTTATAAATCTTGTTATCTTGCTTTGCCTTGCTTTGTCTTGTATACTTGCTTGATCTTGTACCTTGCTTGGTGTGTAGCCGAGGTTGGCTTAGCCCAGTTCGCCTTGAACCTTTACACTTAGAACCGTGTTGGAACCACTTGGTTGACCTCCATCTTCACCTCGGCATGTTTGCCGAGATGTCCCCCTTTGGGCCGATGTGTTTGGAGCCGAGGCCGAGATGTTTTGTACTTGTGATTCTTGCCCTTGGGCAGGTATGGCCTAGACCGAGGTGTGGCACACCCAGGCCAAGGTGTGGCACAGCTTAGTCAAGTGTCGTCCTCCCTAGTCGATGTCTTTGTCATCCTGTTGCCGAAGCTGACTTTAGCCGATGTCATTACTTGCCGATGTGTCTTGCTACCAAGCTTGTTGAATACGCTTTGTCAGGGATTTGTCTAATCAATCAGTCACCTTTTTGAGTTGAACCAACCCGGTAGTGCCACGTGTCCGAGCTGTGTGTTAAGACAGCCGGCAGACTTTGAACGAAATCATTTTGTCTCAAATCTTTGTTTTAGAGAGAGAGTGGTGACTTTCGAGCTTGGTCTTGGTTGATCGAACCGTTAGTTCCGTGATCTGAGGTCAGAATCTTGATTTGCTTCGGTTATTCTTATCGATTATCAAGCTGCATTGCATGATTGGGTTTGTTTTGCATGCCATGCATGGATTTGGAGTTGGTTTTTGAAAGAGAAAGTTAGTATTCATGTGTTCTTGATGAAAGTTGTACTTTGATCTAAAAGTTTATGGCAAGAATCATGTTTTTGTGTTTGTTCTTGCATGGTCTTCTTGTCCAGGTACCCAGGTCCACGTTTTTGAACTCTTAGCATGAAAACCTCAGATTTCGTATAAATAAGTTAAGATTTCAGCATGCATGATCTTGATGTTCTTGATGATCTTGTTCTTCCTGTTCCTTGAAGGGAAACCCTGGTTTCCTGGCCTTGTTTTGTTTGTGGTCATCAGGTCCACACCTCGGCGGGGAGGTGTGGGACCTCGGCTGGACCTGGACGGTACCCAGTGTGTCTTCCCGAGATGGGAGATAACGTTTTGACCCCCAGCATGTTTTGCTTTGTTATTGACTTGGATTCGGTGAGAGTGCCGAGATCATTGTGCGCATGTAAAGCTTGTCTTGAGAATGTGATTTGCCATGTGATTGTAGGACTTTGATCTTTGCTTTGAGCCTACACCTGAAGACCGAGGTGAGTGGTGCTTTTAATAAAGCTATGTTAAACTGTTTTGATAAATCTTGTCTTGCTTTGTTTTGATAAAAGTATTTGATGAGCATGAATGATTAGCCTATTTCGATGTATCAAGTATAAGCTTTGTTTTGATGTTGTCTTGAAAGTCCCTTGGCTGGAGGACTATAAACTTTCGCAGCACTGAGTGTAAAAGTCCCTTAGCTGGAGGACTCTAAACTTTTGCAGCATTATGGACAAAAGGATACGGTCCTTTCTTGGAACACAAGTCCCTCGTGCTGGAGGACTCTAAACTTTCGCAGCACCCTTTGTCAAAAAGGGCTACGGGCCTAAGTGACACCAGTCTTGTATTAAAAGGATACGGTCCTTTCTTGGAAAAGCCATTGTGTTAAAAAGGGCTACAGGCCTAAGTAACACAAGTCCCTCGTTGAGGACTATAAACTTTCGCAACACCATTTTTTCTAAATCGATTACGGATCATACAGTCCTTTGTTTTACCGCTGATGGACTACTACACGGATTCTTGTTTAGAAAGCTTTTGGGTTATGTTTTGCCGATGTCAGTAAGGCATCCCTTGAAACTTGTAAGACTTGAAAGATGAATACGGTTCATCCTTTGACTTGGTAAAGGTTTATTGTATTTTGCTTTGGAAGGATCTCGACTAATATTTGTATGGTTTTGTCATGCTTTGTTTCGTAAGGACTTCGGCTATATTCATGCAAAACCTTTATTTCTAGTATCATTCACTGAGTTTCCATACTCACCCTCTATATATATATGTAGGTGATGTGCAGGACGGCGACGACGCCTAGATGTGTTTACCAGCTTGTTTTGGATACTTGATTTATGTCGGCTTGTTTTGCATTCTTGTCGGCAATGCTGTTTCTACCTCGGCATTATGTATTTACGTCGGCAAATCTTGAAAATCATGCTTCTTGGCTTGTATTCCCTGTATCTTGTACATATCGGCTTAGAAGCCTTTTGATCAAGATGTGAATTGTATTTTGTTATTTATGGACTGGTTGTAAGATCATATTGTACATGTCTGCCCATTTGATTTACGCACAGCTCTTATGGACCACTTGTATTTTGATTTATTGCTTCCGCATTTTTGCAAGCCCCTTATGTATACTTTGTTGTGTGTGGATTTTGTTAAGCTGGCCTTCGGTAATCACGGATTACTGGCCATCACGGCACCATCCTACTAGGGGCGGGTTGGGATCGTGACAGAATGGTATCAGAGCACAAGTTTCCTTAGTATACATTATTCACACAGCTTGAGTCCTAGAGAGCATAGGAATTCCCTTAGAAAGATGTTAGGGCTGCATCATAGTGCTTGTTATTTGAACAAGGTGTGCATTGTCGTGATATGTCTATTTGTTGCTTGCCTACGTGGTTATTCGTTTAATTGTTTTAAAACTCACGCTTTGCATAATCATAGCATCATGAGGAGAGGTAGACCTCCGTTGGGCCGAGATCAGTCCGAAGACAGATTGGACAGATTGGAAAGATTAGTGGAATGATTGGCCCGCGAGTTGAGGCAAACAAGACAGCAGTACGCTAGTGCTACAACGACTCCGCCGAGCGGCATAAACGGCAAATGTAGTCCCGCCTCTCCTCCTCCAAGATCAAGAAGTTCCTCCGCAACAAATTTTTATATGGAGATGGCACGATAGCTTTGATCAGGGAGTTCAAGAAAATGAAACCGCCGAGATTCTCTGGAGGTATAGAGCTGATGAAGGCCGAGGCATGGGTTTTGGAAATGGAGAAGCTGTTTGAGATCTTCCCCAGCACCGATGTTCAGAAGGTGACATTAGCTGCATTTACCTTGGACGACGACACTCGAAGATGGTGGATGATGATCAGAGAAACTAATTCTAGTTTAACTTGGGCAAGGTTTTTAGAATTGGTTTACAGCAAACATTTTCCCTTCAGTGTACAAAACCTCAAGGCTGCTGAATTTCAGACTTTGACGCAAGGCAACCGAACAGTGGCGGAATACGATCGCGCTTTTACTAAATTGGCAAGGTTTGCGCCTCACATGGCCAACGATGAATATATGAAGGCTAGAAAGTTTGAAGGTGGGCTCCGCGGACCGATTCAAGACCGGGTTAACCTGCACAATATGCCGACCTATGCCGAAGTATTGGACAAAGCCATTTTGGCCGAAGCTAACTTGAACAGATACCAGAGCTCAGGAGAGAATCAATGAAAGAGGCAGAACCATGACAGTCGCCGAGTACAGTTGGACACCAAGAAGAAGATGAATAAGGGTAGTACTGGTTATCCAAAGCAGGAAGGTAACACTAAGCCGAGGTGTTCGGATTGTGGGAAGCAACATTTTGGGGTTTGTCGTCAGACGTCTGGAGCTTGCTATGAATGTGGAGAAATGGGTCATTATGTGAAAGATTGTCCTAAGACGAAGGCCGAAACCAGCAAGAAGGGCGAGAATACCTCGGCTTCCGTTCAAAAGAATAATGCTGGGAAAGGACAGATGAGGCAGGGCAGAGTGTTTGCACTAGTACCTGGAGATACTCAGAATGCTGAGGCAGTGGTGTCAGGTACACTCTCTATTTGCTCTCAAGATGCTTATGTGTTGATTGATTCGGGTTCTACACATTCGTTTGTATCTGCTAAGTTTGCCGAGAAGATTAATAGGAAACTAGAACCCCTTGGTCATGTATTATCTGTGTCTACTCCATCTGGGAAAAGTATGATTGTTGCATCCATTTATAAAGCATGTGTTGTTATGATTAAGAATGTTGAATTGTTAGTTGACTTAATGCCATTGGACATAGCCCATTTTGATGTTATACTGGGAATGGATTGGTTAGTAGAATTACGATCTATTAATTGTGTTTCAAGAGTGTCACATCGAAACCCCGAATCTAGCCGAGGTTATTTTTCAGGGTAAAGGAGTAGTGCCCCCACCTTATTTAATCTCATCCATGAAGGCCTATAAGTTGGTCCAGAAAGGGTGTAAGGGTTATCTGTGTAGTATACTAAGTAACCAGAATGGAAATGCCACCTTAGCTGATATCCCAGTTGTCAATGAATTCGCCGACGTCTTTCCGAATGATTTGCCTGGTCACTTAGTTGATAGAGAAATAGAGTTTACTGTTGATATCATATCGGGAACCCAGCCGATCTCCAAGACACCATATAGAATGGCTCCAGCCGAGCTTAGAGAGTTGAAACTGCAATTGCAGGAATTGTTGGATAAGGGATTTATTAGGCCGAGCACTTCACCATGGGGAGCACCCGTTTTATTTGTTAAGAAAAAAGATGGTACCCTCCGCCTTTGTATCGATTATAGAGAACTCAATAAGGTCACCATTAAGAATAAGTACCCATTGCCTAGGATTGACGATTTGCTTGATCAGCTACAAGGAGCACGAGTCTTTTCTAAGATTGACCTTAGGTCGGGTTATCACCAGCTTAAAGTTAAAGCCGAGGATGTTGAGAAAACTGCTTTTCGAACAAGATATGGTCACTACGAGTTTCTTGTAATGCCTTTCGGAGTGACCAATGCCCCTGCTGCATTCATGGATTTAATGAATAGAGTCTTCAAGCCACACTTAGATGAGTTTGTAGTCGTCTTCATTGATGATATATTAATCTATTCCGGGAGAGAAGTTGAACATGAGAATCATTTGAGACTTGCTTTACAGATTTTGAGAGAACGGGAATTGTATGCTAAGTTTAACAAGTGTGAATTTTGGCTTTCTACTATCTCATTTCTGGGTCATGTGATAAATGAAGAGGGAATTTCAGTTGATCCTAGCAAAGTTAAAGCCGTGGTAAATTGGCCGAGGCCGACTAATGTGTCCGAGGTCCGAAGTTTTCTTGGGTTGGCAGGTTATTACAGGAAGTTCGTAAAGGATTTCTCAAGAATTGCAATTCCATTGACGCAGTTAACTAAGAAGGGAACACGGTATGAATGGACTGAAGATCGGGAGTCAGCTTTCCAGGAACTGAAGACGAGGTTAGTTACAGCACCAGTACTTGTACTTCCATCAGGTAATGAGGAATTTCATATCTATAGTGATGCGTCGCATAAGGGTTTGGGCTGTGTATTAATGCAAAAAGGTAAAGTCATAGCGTATGCATCTCGTCAGTTGAAGCCTCATGAAAAGAACTATCCTACCCATGATTTGGAGTTAGCAGCCGTTGTATTTGCTTTAAAGATTTGGCGTCACTACTTGTATGGAGCTTCTTGTCAGGTTTTTACAGATCATAAGAGTTTAAAATACCTGTTCACTCAGAAAGAATTGAATTTGAGGCAGAGAAGATGGCTTGAGCTGTTGAAAGACTATGATATGCAAATTCAATATCACCCAGGAAAAGCTAACAGCGTAGCCGACGCTTTGAGCAGAAAGTCAGTTGGGAATTTAGCATGTTTGACCATGATTTCAGTAGAATCAACTGTTGTTGAAGAAGTAAAGGCAAGACAAATGGAGGATAAATTCTTCAGAAAGATAGCCGATGAGATTGTTACAAAGCCGAGGTCAGGGTACACTTTTGAGAACCAAGTGCTCAAGTTTGAAGGGAGATTGTGTGTGGCCGATGTTCCAGAGTTGAAAAGGAAAATTTTGTTGGAAGCTCATAATTCCAAGTTTGCTGTTCATCCAGGGAACACTAAGATGTACCAAGACGTGAAACAGACATTTTGGTGGCCGAATATGAAAAGAGAAATAGCCGAATTCGTGTCTCAGTGTTTGCATTGTCAACAAGTAAAAGCAGAACATCAAAGACCAGCAGGACTCCTACAACCCTTGCCGATCCCTGAGTGGAAGTGGGAACACATCTCCATGGATTTTGTGGTTGGATTGCCAAAGACACAGAAGGGTATAGACTCGATTTGGGTTGTTGTTGATAAATTAACTAAGTCAGCACACTTTTTACCTGTTAAGACTACCTTCAACGCCAATCAACTTGCCTTGTTATATGTGAACGAGATTGTTAGACTCCATGGAGTGCCGATGTCAATTGTGTCAGACAGAGATCCTAAATTTGTTTCCAGATTTTGGCAGAGTCTACAGAGGGCTTTTCGAAAGCTGAGATTTAATACAGCTTTTCATCCCCAGACGGATGGGCAGTCAGAGAGAACAATTCAGACACTTGAAGATATGCTTAGACTTTGTGTACTGGACTTCCAAGGAAATTGGGGAGTGCATTTACCTTTAGTAGAATTCGCTTACAATAACAGTTATCAAGCTAGTATTGGCATGGCACCGTATGAGGCTTTGTATGGGAGAAAATGCAGATCGCCGATATGCTGGACCGAAGTGGGAGACAGAGCTCTGCTTGGTCCCGAACTAATTCAAGTAACAACAGAGAAGATTAAACTTATCTAACAGAGGATTAAGACTGCCCAGAGCCGACAAAAGAGTTACGCCGACCAGAGAAGGAACGAGTTAGAATTCGAAGTTGGGGATCATGTATTCCTGAAAGTTTCACCAATGAAAGGAGTTTCTAGATTTGGGAAGAGAGGTAAGTTAGCGCCCCGTTATATTGGGCCATTTGAAATTCTTGACAAGGTTAACACCGTTGCCTACGGACTTGCTTTGCCGCCAGAATTGAGCCAAGTCCATAATGTGTTTCACATTTCGATGTTAAGGAAGTATATTCGGGATCCACTGCATGTGATTGATTACTTTGGAATTGAAGTTAACGAGAATTTAGATTATGAAGAGAAGCCAGCGTCTATTGTTGACAGACAGGTTAGGCAATTGAGACACAAGTCAATACCAATGGTAAAAGTGGAATGGAAGGAGCACTACGGCAAGGATGCCACCTGGGAAATGGAAGAAGAAATGAAAATTCGACATCCAGAATTATTCTTGGAACAAGGTACCTTAAGTTTGGGGACCAAACTTCTTTAAGGGGGGTAGGATGTAACAACCCTTACTTTGATTAAGTCATACTCGCATACATTCATGTATGATCTTGTCTTGTCGTGTTTATAAATCTTGTTATCTTGCTTTGCCTTGCTTTGTCTTCTATACTTGCTTGATCTTGTACCTTGCTTGGTGTGTAGCCGAGGTTGGCTTAGCCCAGTTCGCCTTGAACCTTTGCACTTAGAACCGTCTTGGAACCACTTGGTTGACCTCCATTTTCACCTCGGCATGTTTGCCGAGATGTCCCCCTTTGGGCCGATGTGTTTGGAGCCGAGGCCGAGATGTTTTGTACTTGTGATTCTTGCCCTTGGGCAGGTATGGCCTAGACCGAGGTGTGGCACACCCAGGCCAAGGTGTGGCACAGCTTAGTCAAGTGTCGTCCTCCCTAGCCGATGTCTTTGTCATCCTGTTGCCGAAGCTGACTTTAGCCGATGTCATTACTTGCCGATGTGTCTTGCTACCAAGCTTGTTGAATACGCTTTGTCAGGGATTTGTCTAATCAATCAGTCACCTTTTTGAGTTGAACCAACCCGGTAGTGCCACGTGTCTGAGCTGTGTGTTAAGACAGCCGACAGACTTTGAGCCAAATCATTTTGTCTCAAATCTTTGTTTTAGAGAGAGAAGCTCTCAAGGGAGAAGGAAGAGCTTTAGAGAGAGAGTGGTGACTTTCGAGCTTGGTCTTGGTTGATCGAACCATTAGTTCGTGATCGAGGTCGAATCTTGATCTGCTTCGGTTATTCTTATCGATTATCAAGCTGCATTGCATGATTGGGTTTGTTTTGCATGCCATGCATGGATTTGGAGTTGGTTTTTGAAAGAGAAAGTTAGTATTCATGTGTTCTTGATGAAAGTTGTACTTTGATCTAAAAGTTTATGGCAAGAATCATGTTTCTGTGTTTGTTCTTGCATGGTCTTCTTGTCCGGGTACCCAGGTCCACGTTTTTGAACTCTTAGCATGAAAGCCTCAGATTTCGTATAAATAAGTTAAGATTTCAGCATGCATGATCTTGATGTTCTTGATGATCTTGTTCTTCCTGTTCCTTGAAGGGAAACCCTGGTTTCCTGGCCTTGTTTTGTTTGTGGCCATCGGGTCCACACCTCGGCGGGGAGGTGTGGGACCTCGGCTGGACCTGGACGGTACCCAGTGTGTCTTCCCGAGATGGGAGATAACGTTTTGACCCCCAGCATGTTTTGCTTTGTTATTGTCTTGGATTCGGTGAGAGTGCCGAGATCATTGTGCGCATGTAAAGCTTGTTTTGAGAATGTGATTTGCCATGTGATTGTAGGACTTTGATCTTTGCTTTGAGCCTACACCTGAAGACCGAGGTGAGTGGTGCTTTTAATAAAGCTATGTTAAACTATTTTGATAAATCTTGTCTTGCTTTGTTTTGATAAAAGTATTTGATGAGCATGAATGATTAGCCTATTTCGATGTATCAAGTATAAGCTTTGTTTTGATGTTGTCTTGAAAGTCCCTTGGCTGGAGGACTATAAACTTTCGCAGCACTGAGTGTAAAAGTCCCTTAGCTGGAGGACTCTAAACTTTTGCAGCATTATGGACAAAAGGATACGGTCCTTTCTTGGAACACAAGTCCCTCGTGCTGGAGGACTCTAAACTTTCGCAGCACCCTTTGTCAAAAAGGACTACGGGCCTAAGTGACACCAGTCTTGTATTAAAAGGATACGGTCCTTTCTTGGAAAAGTCATGGTGTTAAAAAGGGCTACGGGCCTAAGTAACACAAGTCCCCTGGTTGGAGGACTATAAACTTTCGCAACACCATTTTGTCTAAATCGATTACGGATCATACAGTCCTTTGTTTTACCGCTGATGGACTACTACACGGATTCTTGTTTAGAAAGCTTTTGGGTTATGTTTTGCCGATGTCAGTAGGCATCCCTTGAAACTTGTAAGACTTGAAAGATGAATACGGTTCATCCTTTGACTTGGTAAAGGTTTATTGTATTTTGCTTTGGAAGGATCTCGACTAATATTTGTATGGTTTTGGCATGCTTTGTTTCGTAAGGACTTCGGCTATATTCATGCAAAACCTTTATTTCTAGTATCATTCACTGAGTTTCCATACTCACCCTCTATATATATATGTAGGTGATGTGCAGGACGGCGGCGACGCCTAGATGTGTTTACCAGCTTGTTTTGGATACTTGATTTACGTCGGCTTGTTTTGCATTCTTGTCGGCAATGCTGTTTCTACCTCGGCATTATGTGTTTACGTCGGCATTTTGTATTTACGTCGGCAAATCTTGAAAATCATGCTTCTTGGCTTGTATTCCCTGTATCTTGTACATATCGGCTTAGAAGCCTTTTGATCAAGATGTGAATTGTATTTTCTTATTTATGGACTGGTTGTAAGATCATATTGTACATGTCTGCCCATTTGATTTACGCACAGCTCTTATGGACCACTTGTATTTTGATTTATTGCTTCCGCATTTTTGCAAGCCCCCTATGTGTACTTTGTTGTGTGTGGATTTTGTTAAGCTGGCCTTCGATAATCACGGATTACTGGCCATCACGGCACCATCCTACTAGGGGCGTGTTGGGGTCGTGACAATGAATTCCTATTTCACACTCGGTGAAAAAATCCCTGAAGCTAAGGTTGTTAGAAATTTTTTGAGGACTTTACCTGAGAGGTTCCAACCAAAAGTTATAGCTATTGAGGAGGATCAGGATGCTGATACCCTCAAGTTTGATTAGTTGGTTGGAAACTTGCAGACTTATGAAGCCCACCAGATTTCTAAGAAAAAACAAAAAGATAGTGTGGCTTTTTCTAGTGCTCATGAGATTGCTAAGACCCCTAAGATTTAGTTTGATTTAGAGTCCGAAATGACGGCTATGTTTACCAAACAGTCCAGAAAAATTTTAAAGGAAAACCAGCCTAATTTCAAGAACCCTAGTTCAAAAGATAAGGGTAATGAAAAACCCAAAACTTTTCCATCAAAAGTTGCTCCAAAAACTGAAAAGAAGACTATGAAAGGGCAATGTGTCAAGTGTTACAAATGTCAAGGGTTTGGTCATATTGCTCTTGAATGTCCATCAAAAAAGAACCGGAAGAAAGTCTATGCAGTGACTTGGGATAATGAAAGCGGGTTAGAGCAAGAATCCGAAGAAGCCGAATCCGGTGAAGATGGAGATAGCACTTGCATGGCATTTTGGTCTATTGTCACTTAACCTCCTCCAAAGCCAGTGGAGTTTGCTCGCAGTCAGAATCTACACCGTGCTCCTACCTTTGATGGGTGTAACTACTTATTTTGGAAGATCCGAATGAGGATGTTTCTTAGAGCTCATGACCCTGAAGGCTGGCAAGCCATTGAAGAAGATGTTGAAAGTGCTGACAATCTAATCAATCAAGAGTTCTGATTGTCATCCGTGAAGCAATTTCTGAAGAAGAACAACAATGGATTGCTCACTGCATAAACGCCAAAGATGCATGGAACATTCTAAGTCAATTCCATGAAAGAGAAGAGTCGTCGTCACTACCATCCACCAACTTTCATGCATTGGTTGCTCGACTGGATGAGGTCAAGGAGAAAGAGGAGCAAAAAGAAGATGAATATGATGAAACCTTAGAAGATAATGATGAGATCATTGGTGATGATCTACAACAAGCTTATGAAAAGCTTTACAATGAATCTCTGAACTTGTCCAGGATCAATGACAAATTGACTTTCAAGTTCAAAGCATGTGAAAGCGAGAATGTCAAGTTAAAGGAAGAGATTGCAACAGCAAAGCAGGATATCATCAAGATCTCTAATGATAGGCAAGACCTATGTGGAAAACTTCTATCTTGTGAGATCGGAAGGAATGAACTTCTGAAAATATATGCCACATATAAAGAGAATATTGAAATCCTTGAGATGTCACAAGCTGCATTGGAAGAGATGGTTGGTCAGAAAGATGAAGAACTCTAAGATGCATGAGCCATGATTGATATGTGGAACAAAGGGTCAAAGACACTAGAAGACATCCTCAGGTCTCAACAGATGAGTTGTGACAAAAGTGGGCTAGGCTATGGTAATACAACAGTTCAAAAGGAACATGCCTCCACATAACATAACTTCAAAACTCAAACAAAGAAAAAACTGAAGGTTCAACAGGGTGATCCTTCTCTTCATCAACCTAACGGGGGTAAGATCAACAAAAGGGAGGTAAAACCTATTTTTGTTTGTCATCATTGTGGTAGTTATGGCCACATTCGTCCTTATTGTTTTTAGTTGTTTGGTAAGGTCTCTCAAAAGGGTAGAAATTCTAATACCTTTTGGGTTAGGAGACAACCTTACATGTCTATGGCGTTCACAACGCTAAGACATTTACCAAGATTGCCAGTCCTAATTTTGTTAAGACTAAAAAGATATGGGTGAGAAAGGGTGACTTGACTTGTTTTGTTCACATTGCTTTGAAAGCACGTGACTCACATGTGTGGTATCTTGATAGTGGGTGCTCTCATCACATGTCTGGTGACAAATCCTACTTTAATTCTCTTGAAAAATATGAAGGAGGAATTGTTACTTTTGGAGATGGTGGCACTTCTAGAGTCATTGGTAAGGGCTTTATAAGTGTGGTCTGTTTTCTCAAGCTCGAAAATGCATTACTTGTTGATGGCCTTAAAGCAAATCTTTTGAATATTAGTCAAATGTGTGATTCCCACCATGAAGTATTATTTTCAAAAAATAAATGTGAAATTTTAAATAAGAAGGGAAATACTGTCATGCATGGGGTTCGCACATCTGATAACTGCTATGAGATTATTACCACTAATAATCTCACTTGCCACTTAACCATTATAAGTAATATTGATCTGTGGCATCAAAGATTAGGTCACATGAATTTCAAAGACCTAACTAAGAACACCAACAAAGAGCTTGTGAGAGGAGTACCAAAAATGGGTAAGAATGTGAACCATGTGTGTGGGCCATGTCAACTTGGGAAGCAAATTCGTGCCCCTCATAAAAAGGTGAACAACCTCGCAACCAAACGTCCACCTAAACTGGTTCATATGGATCTTATGGAACCCACTCGCACTGAAAGCATTGGAGGTAAAAGATACATTTTTTAACTGTGGATGATTACACTCGTTTTTCATGGGTTAATTTTTTAAGAGAAAAATCTGATACATTTGATGCTTTCTAGACATTAGTCCATAAAATCCAAAATGAATAGGGTGTTTCTATTGGGCGTATCATAAGAATCCGAATTGATTATAGTCGTGAGTTTGAAAATAGTTCGTTTTTGGATTTTTGTGATATGCATGGTATTAAGCATGAGTTTTCTACTCATATTACTCCACAACAAAGTGGAGTTGTTCAGAGGAAAAATAGAGTTGTTCAAGAGATGGCTAGGGTCATGCTCCTTAGCAAGAAAGTTCCTCCAAAGTTTTGGGCTGAAGCCTAAAATACCACTATTTATGTTGTGAATTATGTGTATTTAAGGCCCGAAACTTTACAAACTCCATATGAATTGTGGAAGGGATTGAAACCTAATGGAAAATTTTTCAAAACTTTTGGGAGTAAATGTTACATTTTCAAAGATAGAGAGCCCTTGGGAAAATTTGACTTCCGAAGCGATGAATGTATTTTTCTAGGGTATTCAACCACTAGTAGAGCTTTTCGTGTCTATAACCTGCGTACTTTATCTCTAATGGAATCAATCAATGTGGTTATAGATGACACAGAGTCTTTTACTCTAGCAAGACATGAGGAAGAAAATAGTGAGTCTCCAATCTTGGATACTGAACCACATAGTCAAGGAGAAGCAGAGGGTCAAGCTCAAGAAAGTGAGTCGTTACCAACTTCGATGGTAAGTCCGCGTCCAAGGAGTGCTCAAAGAGACACCACCTCTGATGCTCCTGTCACAACTAGTTTAGGTTTCAAACCTTCAGCAAGGGTAAAACTGAATCATCCGGTTCAACAGGTAATTGGCAATGTTTTCGACTGAATGAAAACCCGAAAACAAGTTCGGGAAGAGGTAACTCACATGTGCTATGTTTTGTTAATTGAACCTAAAAATATAAAAGAGGCCTTACTAGATCATAGTTGGGTGGGTGCTATGCATGATGAATTAGGACAGTTTGAATGTAACAAAGTTAGACTCTTGTCCCCATATCTAAAGACAAATGTGATAGGTACCAAGTGGATCTTTAAAAATAAATCTAATGAGAATGGTAATGTGGTCAGAAATAAAGCTAGGTTGGTTGCTTAAGGCTATACACAAGTAGAGGGTGTTGACTATGATGAGACGTTTGCCCCTGTTGGATGTCTCGAATTTATTCGTATTTTACTTGGTGTTGCATGCATTCTAGGGTTCAAACTGTTTCAAATGGATATGAAAAGTTCCTTTCTGAATGGGTACTTGAAAGAAGAGGCTTATGTTGAACAACCAAAAGGGTTTGAGGACCCGAAATGTCCACATCATGTCTACAAGTTAGACATGGCATTATATGGGTTGAAACAAGCTCCTCGAGCTTGGTATGATAGACTTACTACCTTCTTTCTTGATAATGACTTCCAAAGGGGTAGTGTGGACAAGACCTTATTTGTGAAACATACTAAGTCTCATATACTTGTTGCTTAGATTTGTGTTGATGATATTTTGTTTCAATCCACTGCTGATTTTCTTGTAAAATATTTCTCGGATTGCATGACACATGAATTTGAAATGAGCATGATGGGGGAATTGTTTTATTTCTTGTGTCTTCAAATTAAATAGTCTTCTTCGGGTATGTTTGTTTCTCAGACCAAGTAAGCCAAAAACCTTGTGTCTAAGTTCAATCTAGAGTCAGCCAAACATGCTTGCACTCCCATAAGCACTAGCCTTCACATTTCCAAAGATTCCTCTGGTATTGATGTTGATCTTACCCTTTATAGAAGTATGATAGGGAATCTCTTGTACCTCACAGCCAGTCGTCCTGACATTGCATTTAGTGTAGGTGTTTGTGCCTGTTACCAAGGCTGTCCTAAAGAGTCTCATTTGCTTGTAGTTAAACACATCATTAAGTATGTAAATGAGACATTGGGGTATGGGATTTGGTTCACGACCGACACTACCGTTGAAATCACTGGTTTTTCTGATGCCGACTGGGTAGGGTGTACTGATGATCGTAAGAGCACATCTAGAGAGTGTTTTTACCTTGGGAATAATTTGGTTGCCTGGCATAGCAAAAAAAAAAAATGCCATATCTCTTTCGACTGCTGAGGCTGAGTACATTGCAGCAAGGAGTTGTTGTGCACAAATGTTGTGGATAAAGCAAATGCTTCATGACTATAGTATTGACCAGAATACTCTAACTCTTTTTTGTGATAACACTAGAGACATTAACATTTCTAAAAATCCTGTCCAACACTCTCGCACCAAACACATTGACATTCGTCATCATTTCATTCGAGAGTTAGTGGAAGAGGGCCTTGTTGTTCTTGAACATGTACCCACTGAGCATCGAAAAGCTGATATTTTTACAAAACCCCTTGATCTTCTTAGGTATGAGTTCCTTAGAAAGACCTTGGGTGTAGTGCTCAGTCACTAGGGTGTTACCTATTATTTGAGTGGGTAAGAGTGATTGGTTTTATGTGTACTTAGATACTATAATCTCATTTTCATTGATTCTTGTCATATCTGCATTTAGACTCATATGAACACCTCTCATGTTGCTTGCAAGATTTCATTCGTCTTTGTTCACAATTCATTCTGAATGCTCATACTCATTGACTTCATGATCTCATTCTGCACACATCCTTGAGATAAGCTGTTGTAGGGGTTTCCACACAAGTGATCAAAGTTCTCTATGGACCTCTAACAGTGTCTCTCATCCATTTTCAGAGGAATTGATTGATACTGGCATATCATGTGTGATGTTGAGTCTCTTAACCATCTACCATCATTTTTCACTTTCACGGTTCCTCCCTCAATTCATTGATGTTCGGGCATTAGGAAAGGCTACCTCAGAGGCACCAACCAGGCCATCCTTATTGATTCCATGCTTCTCTAGTTTGGTTTCCATACTCTTGAGCGTGCATGCCACCAATGAGTGCCCACAAGCATAAAAATTCAAAATTAAAAATAAAAAAAATGTTCTCATTGATTGAGGGAGAGCCTCCGCCTTTACTCGACAAATACCCCATGATTTCTCGCGGTTTGACTTTTCTCAGTGATGTTTAGTTACTCTTGCTGGAGGTCTAGCCATTCGATCACTATGAGGATTAATTCTAGGTCTATGGCCTCTCAAGGATTGCACACACACACACACACACACACATTCAGTATGTGAGCTCTCATGTTTTTTTTTTTTGAGTTTTGCATTCCCATGTAGATTATGCTCATTGATTGATGTTTACCTGATTTGCTCGTGATACTATGCTTTATATTGTTAAAATTGTGAGTTCACGGGTTTCATGGTTTGTGGATTATTTCATTCTAGTGTCACATTCTTGCTATTGTGCTCACCCTTCTTGTTTCAGGTTTCACTTGACAGTGTGGATGTTTTTAATCTGCTCAAAAGGGTGCATTTTGCCTTGTTATTTTTTTCACCCCGTTCGAGTGGAGAGTGTGGCATTCGAGCAGAAATGTCAATCTTCTAGCACTTTTGTAGAGGCGACAAACTTCTGAGAGCGTGTTTTTGGCGCTCGAGCTCATGATTCTTGGCTCGAGCGTAGCCACGCGTGTACAGGCTCTTGCTCGAGCATTTAAAGCCTCGCTTGAGTGGACTGGTTTACGTTAAAAACCCAGCCCTCGACTGTTCACTTCATTTCCCCCCAAATTTCATCTTTCTCTTTCCTAGGGTTCTTTTGGCAACTCCGTTTTCATCCCTCTTTAGGTTTTGGATTGGTGTGCTCATCTCAGTGCTTTGTTTCATGCGCTTCAAGTATGCTTTCTCTCGTCTGTGTTTTTTCTTTTCACATTCTCTTGGTCGTGTCTTAGTTTGTTTGTTTTTTTTTTCATGTCTATTTTTGTAGATTTTTGGTTCCGATGTGGGTTGAGTCTGCTCTATAGTTATTTTTTATTGGTTCATACTCTATTGTGTTTTGGCATTTGCTTGCTCTGGCCTTGGGTCTATCATTGGTTTGGGTCTATTTGTTTTTCATCTGCATTTGTTCTAATATAATGTTACTCATTGGTTGTGTTTCTGCTCAGTTTTGCCACTAATGGATTTTAATCTATTGGATATTTGTCATTTGTTTTTAGTCACTAATGTTTTCTAGTTACTAATCTTGTTTGTTTTTTCGTGACTAATGGTTTGGTTATTGTTGGGTTTGGGGGGTTGTGGTTGTAATTGGGTTGTCTTTGGTTTAGCCATGTCCTCCGTCAAACGTCGGAAGTCCACTGCCACTCGCTCCTCTTATAACACTGACCGGTTTTGCTCGGCAGAAAAAGCCAAGTCATTTAGAGAGTCTTACACCTCTAGGATAGTTCATTTAGAGAGTAATATGTAGCCCAACACCTTGGAGTCCATTCCCATTCACCTATTGTTTGATTTATTAGGGGGTGACTTGGTTCTTTCTTTCTCTAGTCATCAAAACCTTGATTGGGTTCGGGAGTTTTATTGTAACATCGATGGTATTGATGATATCGGTCCTTCCTTCAAGACCTGGGTTAGGCCTAAGTCCATCACCATTGCCCCCGATCTTATCCATGAGCTTTTAGACATAGGCGAGGTCTTTCCGTGTCACTATCCATTCCTTGTCTGACCCACCTGCGAATTTGACAAGGTGGCCATTGCATTGTGTGGCACACCTTGTACTTGGTTCAAGGGTGTCGTGATAAAACAACATGAGCTTCTTCCCAGTTTCGTTTGCTAAATCTCATTGTCTGTGCCAACATTATAGTTACGACTCATAGCTCTAAAATCAATCAAGAACAAGGCTTTGAATTATTTTGCATTGATCAACACCATTCTATCAATCTTGCCATACTCATTATTCAAAAAATGGTAGCCGCGTTTGAGCGCAACAACTTAGGTCTTCTTTATGGTTACCTTATTAACCATCTTCTCACCAAATTTGAGGTTCATTCTTTTGACGAGGATGAATTTGCTTTTCCTACCAGCCCATTCACCAAAAAGATCGTCTCTTAAAGTCAGTCTCATGTCAAGGGGGTTCCTTCAGGAGTGGGTAGTTCTAGTGTAGTTGCAGGAGATGGTCCTTTGCCTGAGGAGGCCAAGTATGACGCTGTTACTGCAGGTGAGGCTGCAGGTGAGGAGGTGCAGCTTCCTCCAGCTCATTCTATCAGAGGCCAGTTACGTCAGTTTGAGCAGGCATGGTTTCCCGTTTTGATCGCTTGGAGGGCCAAATGGATATCTTTGATGCACGGCTTATTGATCTCTAGACCACCACCAATACCTGACTCATTGCTTTGGAGGTTTCTTCTAGCCGCATTGAGGGTTTTGTTGCTCAGTCTTCTCACCATATTGCTCAGATCTTGACTCTGCTTCAGCCCCAGCAGCCTCCGCTGCCACCGAATCAATGATGCTTTTTTTTTTCCCTGTTTGGCCAGTGGTTTGGACAGTATATATATTTTTTCTTTTTCCTCTCTACTCAGTAGATCTTGATAGTATATCTTGTTTGTCTTGTTTTCCTTGCCTCCCGGACAAAATGGGGAGTAAATTTTAGACTGTTGCATGGTTATTGAGATACATTAAATATTAGACTGTCGTATTGTTGTTGGGATGCATTATCTTTCGATATTATATTAGCATTTTTTGATTACTTCTATCTATTTACTTTGTTTATCTTATTCGGTTCCATAGTTTTGGTTTGTATAGTTTTCCACAAGTGGTTTGTTCAAAAGGTTTCGAAGTGTTCTTCAATCAAATCGGCTTGTGTGATTTTGCAATTGTTGTTTTTCGTTTCGTCGGGGCTTTTAATTATGTTAGTTAGTCTAGTGCGTGTGTTTGTTAGGAACAATTATTAGAAAAGTTTTGTCCGGGAATTGACAAAGGGGGAGATTGTTAGGACCCTATTTATTGCCAATTCCACGAACAAGCTTGGGTTAATCGAGTTATATCTTTTCTTTTATTTTTGGTCTTTGTGCATGAGCGGGGAAAGTTGCGCTTGAGCAGAGCTTCTATCTTCCTAGTACTTTGGCTCATTTGCAAAAATACTGTGAGGTGTGATTTTACGCTCAAGTGTAAGTTCCTACGCTCAAGCATGAATCCTGGTTTCGAACACGCATTTTATCGTCGCCACTCGAGCATCCATTTCTACGCTCGAGTGGACATCACGATTTCAGTAGCCATAAAACTGCAGGTTGCCCCAACTCTAGGGCATGGCTTCCAGATCTTCTTTGAGGGTCTTAGGGTTTTTTTTGGGGGGGCTATTTTGCTAGGTTTCTTTGATGTATGATTGAGTATTCAACTCATGGTTTGACAAGCATACATTTATAGCGATTTTGATTTTGACCTGTCACTTGTAATATTTCGAACTTGGGTTTATGGTTTCTGAATGTTGTTCATTGTCTTTTCCTCTTTATTCCTCCTCAAATTTGGTTATTTGGGCATTTTGAGTGTGTTTGGAACAGGTTGGTTGCTTGGTTTTCAAACCTTGTGCTGCCCATAATTTTGGTCCTTTGCTCGAGCGGCCCTTCTTGTGCTCGAGCAGGGTTTGCAAACTCTTAGTACATTGCACGTCTACAAAAGTATAGGAGGGGTGTTTTCCACGCTCGAGCGGCATTTCTTACACTTGAGTGGGTGGGCGCTTGAGTGGCATTTCCTACACTCGAGCATTGGTTTGTTATCTGCAAAACTTTTGGATGTGTGTTTTCGACGCTCGAGTGGTGAATTCTTGCGCTCGAGCGGTGAGCGTTCGTTGTGTCTTGACACTTGAGCCATCTTTATTAAGCTCGAGTGGAACAACTTTTTTTGTGTCTGACTCTCGAGCGTTAACTCTCCCGCTCGAGCGGACTGTGTGTATATCAAATCGTGGAAATGACAGTTTATGTCACTTTTTCATTCTTCTCTCTCTCTAAAACTTTCCAAAAACCTAGATCTTGATTCTCTCTCTCTCTAAAACACACACACTCTCTCTCTCTCTCTCTCTTTCTCTCTCTAAAACACACACACACACTCTCTCTCTACATTTTGGCCTAGATCCTTTGGGTTCTTTACCCTAGTGTCCTTGAGAAAAAGTTAGAGCATTCCAAGATCTTCATTTTGATCCGATTGGAACTCGGTCTCGGCGTGGTTGAGGTTTCTACCTTGCTTTGCTTAGTCTTCTCTTCTTGAGGTAGGGATTTTCTACACTTTAATATGGTTTTTAGCTTAGTTATTTTTTGTTGTATAACAATGGTGGGATTTGGGGTTAATGTGAACAAACCTAAGGTTTGGGTGTAAAATGGAAAGAGGGGTTTTTGGTGAATGGGAGATAAATGATTGTGGGGCTTGAAAATGATGTTGTATGGTGTCAAAATTGTTGATTTTGATACTTGGTGAAGACTTGTTAAGAGAGGGAGTTTACTCTAAAATGATTATGATATTTATTTTGTATGAATAAATGAAATTGGTGTTGTAAACATGAAATTGAATGAGTATTGAAATGCATGGTGGAATTGAGTAGATAATACATCTCATCTTTGGAAATTTTAAATAAATTATATGCCTTGAGATTGTATATCTGTTTACAAATAACTATATTGGGCTATCGGTGGAGGATGACTATGATTGTTGTAAAAATTGCAAGAGGATTAGGTGAATTAAAACCAATCCATGGTTGGTTATCATTGAATATGATCATGTTGTCAATACGTTGTATATGTATGATTGTTTGGGAGGAGAAATGGGATGTACTCCATGTATGATTTTGTGTATAAATACATTGTATATGTATGATTGTTTAGGAGGCGAAAGGGGGTGTACTCCACTGTTTGGGAGGATAAAGGGGATGGACTCAATTATAATTAAGTTGCCCGGCGTGTCCTGGGTGAAAGTCCCTAAATTTATACATGGGTGCCGATCCCGAGGATGAAATTTTCGTAAAATGGTAGATTGAAGTGTTTGTGTGATAATTGTGTAATTGTGGAACCATTGAGTTGTAGTCTCAATTGAGTTATTAAAAGATAATGAAATTGGCTCATGTATTGAAATGAATTGAATGGGAATGGATTGAAGATTTGGATTTGGTACCTTTTGACTATATAAAATATGAATGTTTTGTCACATGCATTATTTATGCATATTGTACTTATATCTTTGTTAAATCTCATAAATTGTGCTAGATTATTCCTACTGGGCTGTGGCTCACCTTATTTGGAAAAAACCATTTTCAGGTGCTGGTGACATGCCTCTGCCAAGGTAGTAGCTTGGAGGAAGTTTGGAGCAAGAGCTTCATTTTTGTAGTGTTTATTTTGTATAGCCAAGGGCCTAAGTTGTATTAAGTTAGACTCTTCCTTTTGTTGTAACCAAGCAACGTCTTGGAAAGATGTAAGCCTGTAGGGCATTTATTTTGTTGATTATCAATTGGTATTACATACTATAGATTCAGGATGAACATTTATGAATGTATATTGCACGCGTTATCTTTTGTAATGCGAACTCTGATGAATGAAAGCATTTTGTTTCTATTATTCTTCCACTTATGAGTTGGGTTTATTATATTATTTTGGGGGCGTTACACATCAAAGAGTTTGATTGTTCATCTTCAAGAGTGTTCTTTTTCTTCGGTGGAATCCGGAGATTTAAGCGTGGAGAATTCGAAGGAGTTCGAAGCTGTGCACAGTCGTTGGTTCGACATGGATGTTGTGGATTCAACATCAAGCTGATCAATTCCGAGACGAAGGCGGTATGAAAGAGATACATATTGTTGAAGATAAATTGATTGTGTTTGGATAATTTGTTTTGGTAAATTTGTATTCTTTCTTACTTTCATAGTGGATTGATTTGTGGCATTTCGCCCATGGTTTTTTAATCACAATTGGAGGTGCTCTAATTGTGATTTTTTCACGTAAAAATTGTTTGTGTCGATTTATTATTTTTGAAGCGACAATCTAAATTACTTTCGCATGTGTTAAATTATTTAGATTGTTTGTTTTAATCATTTGGGAATTGGTGCAATTAAATCTTGATCTAATCACGAATCACTTAGGTTTTTTCAGGGATCAATCGACTCTTTTGCCTTTCTTTTTCCCTTATTTATTTATGGTGAAACATCTTGATCTATTGTTTCTTTAGATAAGGATGATTGACTATCATCATCATTAGTTGATATATTAATATCATAATTAAAGTGCTGTAAAATGGCTTTATATTTTGGATAAGTTTCTCTTATTTCATCTAGTAGCCTATTTCTTTCATCAATACCTAAATATGGGTCTTTATATAATTTTCTCCAATAATCCAATATTCCAACAATATTTTTATATTTAGTCCTATTATAGGTATTGGTTTGAAGTACGAGAATATCTGTTGTACCATAAAATAGCCTAGGAATGGAGTTATCTCCTGCACTATTCATTCCATCATTGTTTATGAAGGATATAGTTTCTAATTGAGTTACCAAATTGTTTATTTGGGTTTTTTCTTCTTTGTTTAAGTCAGTATTTATCATAGAACCTAAATTGTCTATTTTAGATTCTATAGACTCAACTTTAGATTCTAGATAATTTTGATTTATTTTTTTGATTTTTATCTAATTTAGAAAACCAAGAGCACATAATATTGGTAATATTATTTAAACTAGAACACACACTATTTATATTTGTAGATTTTTTAGTGATATCCAAACTATGGTCATATTTACTATTAACACTATTTTTTGTATTTTCAATGCATATTATATCTTTAGAGTTAATTGCCATTATAAATTGTTGTTGGTACCTAAGACCCTCCTAGTGTATTTATCTGGTGCCTAAAACCTCTTTTTATGATCTTAAAGACTTAAAAATGCCTAATTATGGCCAATAGCCAGTATATGGGCTTTGACATCACTAAGCATATAGGTTTTACAACAACTATAAATGAAACAAATGATTATGAAGATATAAAATACAAAGGATACACAATTAAAGACTAAACTTGACTAATAATATTTTTCTGATTTTAAACACTTTTTTAAATCATTAAACACACTATACACGCTTATATATATTAAACTTAGTATATAGATTGGAATACTTATATAGCTTGATATTAATATGTTAACTAATAATGATGATCGTCACTCATCCTTATCTGAAGAAACAATAGATCAAGATGTTTCACAAAAATAAATTAAGGAAAAAGAAAGGCAGAAGAGCCGATCGATCTCGAATTGTTTGACACATGGGAAGAGAGAGAAAATTTTGACTTATTCAAACAAATGAAGTTAAAAATAATACTAACACTGAAAGTACCTCAAATCCTACACTTGAGCTAATAATATCTAGAAAAGATAATAATGATAAGTATCCAATAGCTTAAATGATACTTTTTTAGACTTGTCTCATGTCCCAATTAAGGACCAGCCACAAGCAATTGATAATTGGGCACAATCATTGTTTATCATTATTACCAATTATAAAAATAGTTGGTCAAAGGAAAAATTCCTTGATTATATTGCAGCAACTCTCCAGGGAGACATGTTGCAATGGTTAAGATAGTGAGGAAAATTTGAAATTGGAAAAAAAAAAAAATAAATCAGAAAACAACTTTGTTGGCAATTTTTCTCACACTTGATATGATATTAGCTAAGTTTGCAACAATCATAAAAAAAAATTTATGTGGTTTTGCAGGAGATACTAATTTGCAAGTAGATGCAAATTATATTTTGACTAAATTAGAATTATGTAACATTTGTCTTTTTGAAGGCTATGTTTAAACTTTTAAAAAATATTATTATCTTATTGATCTACCAGCAAATCAACCCTGGTTAGATCAATTTTTCATAAACTCCCTAATCTATAGGATGAGTTATGTATTAAAACATAACTTGACTTTCTCAAAAACGTGGGAAATGAAGAATATGATAATCTTGATTTTCGCGTTAATTATGTTCTAAGACTGATAGTAGATCGATGCCTAGAAGCAAAAAAAAAAAAAAAAAAAAAAAAAAAAAAAAAAAAAAAAAATTCAAATTTCCAACTCAAAATATGGTAAAAAAATGTTGTGACAAAATTTTAAAAGAAAATTAGAAAATTGGAAAATTGGTTGTAATACATTTCCTATACGAAAAGGATTTTCCAAAAAAAGCAGAAAATATAAATGCAAACCTTGGAAAAAGAACAATTTTTTTTAAAAAAAGAATAAATATGTTTGAAAAAAGAAACCAACAAGTATTTCAAAAAAGAAAGCTTGTAGATGTTATATTTGTAACAAAGAAGGTCACTATGCACCTGAATGCCCAAAAAGGGAAAAAAGTGCAAAGAAAATGATCAAAGTTCTTGAGGAACAAGACTTTGAAATAATCTATGGCGAAGAAATTTCTGATGAAGAAGAAATCTTGTATGAAATTTCTAGCGATGAAGAAAGTTCAGATGAAGAACTAATCTTCATGATAACTAATACAGATAGTCAAGAAAATTCTCAAAAAGCAAATATTCAAGATATATGTCAAGAAGAACTACAAGCAATTTGACTTAGAGATATAATCGGAGAAGAAAAACTTTTGCCGAAGAAGAATTAGCAAAATTTGAAAAAATGCAAGAAGTTTCTGTGTCAAAAATTTTCAAACCTTCAAAATTCAACTTCTTTTTAGCAATAGTGTTTGAACAATACAGTGGCAACACTTAAGCAAAATGGTTAGAAGAATGAACCATTGGCATTGCTTTTTTGATAAGAAAAAGGTTGCAAGATGGAAAAAGAAATATCCTGAGATTCAATATATTCATTGTCATGGAACCCGCCCCTATTGGTTAAGGACATAATCGGCCAGTAATCCAGGGATTACCTACGGCCTCAAACCAAATTAGACATAACTCATCAGAGTAAATGAGCTAAACGGAAGCAAAATTTAAAACTTTGTCCATAGAGTTGTGCTTACATGGCACGTCATAACAATCCATACATATACTTGTTAATAACTCACATCAAAATATGTACTAAAACAAAGTACTGGACAGACAGGATCATTCAAGTCCAGGTTAGCCAATCAAAACTATATACAATGTGTCCAAAGTCCTCGCCAACATGACAAAATAAAACAAGATAGTAAAAGGGCGAAGATGAGTCTCGTGCGTGAGATGTAAGGGCTGACTCTTCAAAACCTTGGTTGTTCCACACAAACTTCACTGAGGCTAGGTTTGGACCTCCCTTGTCTCACCTACAGACACATGAATGAGCTAAGCAAAAGCCCAGTGAATAATATCAAATAAAGAAGATCCATTGGAACAATATACATCAAACGACCTTGGGCCTAATTCATATTTCTGTCTAATACATACATATATACATATGTAGGTCAAGTAACTGTGGTTCCAAACATATCGGACGGCCTCGGGCCCAATCCATTCGTATCAAACTGGCCTTTGGCCCATTTATCTTTCATGTCAAACTGGCCTTTGGCCCATTCATTTATTCATGTCAAACTGGCCTCCGGCCCATTCATACTTTCATGTGAAACTAGCCTCTGGCCCATTCATCCATTCATGTCAAACTGGCCTCTGGCCCATTCATACTTTCATGTCAAACTGGCTTGTGGCCCATTCATTCATTTATGTCAAACTGGCCTCTGACCTATTCATTCTGTTATGTCAAACTGGCCTCTGGCCCATTCATTTATTTATGTCAAACTGGCCTTTGGCCCATTCTTACTTTCATGTCAAACTGGCCTTTGGCCCATTCATTCATTTACGTCAAATTGGCCTCTGGCTCATTCATACTTTCATGTCAAATTGGCCTTTAGCCCATTCATTCATTTACGTCAAACTGGCCTCTGGCCTATTCATACTTTCATGTCAAACTGGCCTCTGGCCCATTCATACTTTCATGTCAAACTGGCCTTTGGCCCATTCATTCATTTACGTCAAACTAGCCTCTGGCCCATTCATACTTTCATGTCAAATTGGCCTTTGGCCCATTCATTCATTTACGTCAAACTGGCCTCTGGCCTATTCATACTTTCATGTCAAACTGGCCTCTGGCCCATTCATTCTATCATTCGTGTCCAACTGGCCTCTGGCCCATTCATTTGGCATAGCAAACATTGTCCACCATTCAAATTAACGAACTTATGAGACTTACATAGAAGTAAACAATTGGACAAACAACATATTTCAGATATCTTTATTAAGATATTACTCACAGTGATCGGCTGGATGATTTGCCTTGGAGCTCGACCCTACACATTCCATGAACACAATGGGTCACACACAATTCAATCCATTCTTAATTCACATATTACTTTTTAGGCTTCATTCTTATCCTTTTAACTCATTTACAATGTTCAATGCATGCCTAAGAGTGCTTAGAAGTGAAAGAGAACGGAAAACGAAACATAGAACGCATTTTCAAACTTTCAGAAACAGGGGTCCCCGCTCGAGCGTGGACTTCCTCGCTCGAGTAGACCCAATATGTTTGCAAAAGTGCTGGTTGCCTCGTTTTTACGCTCGAGCATGAACTCGGACACTTGAGCTGAAGGTCATCCTACATAGCTCCCCGCTCGAGCGTGAACTCCCCTGCTCGAGCGGACATCAAGCTTACAAAAAGTTCTGGGAGCCCGTATTCCCCGCTCGAGCGGACATCATAAATTCTGGAAAATCCAGAATTGTTCTTGAGCTCAATTTTGACCTTCCAAGGTCCAAAACCCATAATCTTGGTTCAAAACATGCAAAATATACTACACCACATGAGAACATGAGTATATGGGACCGAATTGTTCAAAATCACAACTTAATTCTCAAATAAATTCTCATTTCTCTTGTATGGTCCAAACTCACGTGTTCAAGCTTTACACCAATTTCATCAATCATACATGCATGTAAATTTTTGACTTTATTTCTATTTCAAATGGTCAAATGGTGTTCAAAATCATGAAGCTACACAAAATTACTCATGCATGTAAGGTTTGGTGCTTAATTCCTCATATTCAACATGCCTCATGCTTGAACATACAAAATTACAACAATTATGCACATGCATGTTTACACAAGCTCCAAATTCAACAAATTCAATTCAAGTTATGTTCTTGATCATCATCAAGCCTTGAATTCACAAAGTTACAATATTAAACTTATGAATTCATAATCAATCACTCACCTAGAAGCTCAATCTTTCCAAATTCTAGTTGAATCTTGAGTCCAACCTTCCAATTTCACAAACTTGAGCCAAACACACAATGATGTCTTCCCTCTATCTCAAAGTCGGTTCTCTCTTTCTCTAGAGAGTTGATCTCAGCCAAAATGACTTAAAAGAGGAGGAATTAAGTGTATAATGCCCCATTTATATGAGCTCTCATAAGCACAATTAATTAAGATTAAATAATTGAGCACTATAACACCAATTTAATCTATTTAATTTGATCTGAATTAATTTTCAATTAAATTTCACCGTAAGTTCTAAAAATTATGCCAATCACAATGGCGTAGTCAATTTCGGGTTCCGCGGCTGATAAGGCCTTCAATTTAATTTCCAAAGCAGAAAGTCAAACAGATATTCCTATAGTGAACAGATAGAAATTCAAAACCACATATTTTCACATAAATGGCACACAGAATCATATCAAACACATAATCATGTTCATAATAAGGACCAATTAGCATAATACGGGACAAGGTTATCACAATCTTCCCCCCTTCAGGAAGTTCGGTCCTCTAAACTTATTTTACCTTCGTCGGGAAACAAATATGGATAGCGTAGTCGCATTTCATCCTCTTTTTCCCACGTGGCATCCGTTCCATAGTGTTCTTTCCATTCCACTTTTACCATTGGGATGGACTTGCTTCTCAATTGTTTCACTTGCCGGTCAACGATTCGTTCCGGCCATTCGGCGTACTCCATATTTTCATCAAGAGCTACCCAGTGGTAATCAATCACATGAAACGGGTCTCGAAGATAACCCCTCAACATCGACACATGAAACACATTATGGATTTGCTCGAATCCCGGTGGCAAAGCAACTCTATAGGCAACTGGTCCAAGTCTTTCTAGAATTTGAAACGGCCCAATGTAACGGGGTGACAGCTTGCCCTTCTTTCTAAACCTGACTTGGCCTTTCATCGGAGACACACGGATGAACACATGGTCACCAACCTCATACTCAAGAGGTCTTCTCCGAACATCTGCATAATTCTTTTGTCGGTCCTGAGCTGTTTTGAGCCTTTGCTATATGGTTTTAATTTTCTCAGAAGTGTCTTGCACAATTTTGGGCCCAAGCAAAGCTCTATCCCCGACTTCTGTCCAACAAACTGGTGATCTACACCTTCTACCATACAAAGCCTCATATGGTGCCATGCTGATGCTGGAGTGGAAGCTGTTAATGTATGCAAACTTTGTTAGTGGCAAATAGTTTTCCCAACTCCCCTGAAAATCTAAGGCACACATCCTTAGCATATCCTCCAAAGTCTGTATGGTCCGTTCTGATTGTCCATCTGTCTGTGGATGGAATGCAGTACTAAATCTCAATTCTATCTCCATAGCTTCTTGCAAACTCTTCCACAACCTAGATACAAATTTCAGATCTTTATCCGATACAATAGACATCGAAACTCCGTGTAAACGGACAATCTCGTCAACACATATTGTAGCCAATCTATAAGCATTAAACGTAGTTTTAACATGTAGAAAATGTACAGATTTTGTCAGTCTATCAACTACAACCCAAATAGAATCCATGCCTCGAGAAGTCTGAGGTAGACCAACAACAAAATTCATAGTCACATGTTCCCACTTCCATTCAGGAATAAGGAGGGGTTGAAGTAGACCGCCTGGTTTCTGATGTTCAGCCTTAACTTGTTGACATTAAAGACACTTGGACATATATTCTGCAATTTCTTTCTTCATTTTAGGCCACCAATAGCTTTGTTTCAAATCCCGATACATTTTATTGTTACCCGGATGCATAGCAAACACTGATTTATGGGCTTCATCTAAGACCCTTTTCTTTAGTTTCGAAATATCTGGGACACACACTCGGTTTCGAAACTTCAACACTTCATTTTCAATACTAAACTCTGCTTTTGGACTTGTCTCAAATTCATCAATCACTTTCTTGAGGAATTCATCCTCTTTTTGTTTCTGTCTAATTTCCTCAATGATTGCCGGTTCAGCTGAGATAGCGGCTATCAATCCGCCCTGTTCACACAATACCACTTCAATTTCAGACTTCTTAAAATCTTGCAAGATTTCTTTCTGTTCAGTAAGCAAACAAGCCATACTCCCGTTGATTTTCTGCTCAAGGCATTAGTAACGATATTAGCTTTCCTGGGGTGGTATTGAATCTCAAGATCATAGTCTTTTATCAGTTCAAGCCATCTCCTCTGTTGCATGTTTAACTCCTTCTGCGTAAAGAAGTATTTCAGACTTTTCTGATCCGTGTAGACTTCACACTTTGCCCCATACAAATAATGCCGCCAGATTTTCAAAGCAAACACAACTGCGGCCAATTCTAAATCATGTGTTGGGTAGTTCTTCTTGTGTGGTCTTAACTGTCGAGAGGCATAGGCAATAACCTTCCTGTTCTGCATTAATACATAACCCAAACCTTTATAAGATGCATCACTGTAAATTACAAAGTTTTCCATACCTGTAGGTAATGCCAATACTGGTGCAGTGGTCAGTCTCGTTTTCAGTTCATGAAAGGCAGATTCTCTCTCATTGTTCCATTCAAATGGTTGCCCTTTGCATGTCAGTTGGATAAGGGGTACAGCTATTTTTGAGAAATCCTTCCCAAATCTCCTGTAGTACCCAGCTAAGCCCATGAAACTGCAGAATTCTGCCACATTAGTTGGTGTAGGCCAATTCACAATTGCCTCTATCTTCTGTGGGTCCACTGAAATTCCCTCCTTGTTGATCACATGCCCTAAAAAGATAACTTCATCCAACCAAAACTCACATTTCTTTAGTTTAGCAAATAATTTCTTTTCCCTAAGTACTTGCAGGACAGTTCTTAAATGATGTTCATGTTCAAGTCTATTCTTGGAGTATATCAAAATGTCGTCAATAAAAACCACAACAAATTCATCAAGGTAGGTTTTAAAAATTCGGTTCATTAGGTCCATAAATGCTGCCAGAGCATTAGTCACTCCAAATGGCATAACAAGAAGTTTAAAATGTCCATACCTCATTCTGAATGCAGTTTTCTCAACATCTTCTGCCTTTACTTTCAACTGATGATACCCGGATCTCAAATCAATCTTGGAAAACACTTGTAATCCTTGCAACTAGTCAAACAGGTCATCAATTCGGGGTAAGGGATATTTATTCTTTATTGTTACCTTGTTCAGTTCTCGGTAGTCAATACATAAGCGTAAGGTTCCATCTTTCTTTTTCACAAATAGCACTGGTAAACCCTATGGCAAAGTGCTAGGTCGGATAAACCCTTTGTTAAGCAGGTCTTGCAACTGTTCTTTCAGTTCTTTCATTTCAGTAGTAGCCATTCTGTAAGGACTTTTAGAAATAGGTTGGGTGTCTGGCTTAATCTCAATTGTAAACTCTATCTCCCTGTCTACCAATTCTCCTGGCAATTCATTTGGAAACACATCCGGAAATTCTCTAACAATAGGGATATTATTCAATTCAACATCTACGGATTGTTTAGACAACACATAACACAAATAACCTTGGCACCATTTCCTGATCAATTTACATGCTTTCATTGCAGATATCAAATAAGGTGGAGGCACTACTCCATTACCCACAAACACAATTTCTTCCTATTCTGATGGTCTAAACACCACTCGTTTTGTCACACAATCAATGGTGGCACAATATTTAGTTAACCAATCTATGCCCAGAATTATATCAAAGTGCCTAAAGTTCAAGGGAAACAAATCCACATATAGAATGGCATTCCCAACACGCATGTCACAAAAACGATATACAGATTCACACAATACAAATTCTCTGGATGAAGCAGATACATATAGAAGATATGGAAATAATTCTAGAGGTCTACTCAATCTAGATGCAAATGCACATGTCACAAAAGAGTGTGTTGATCCGGAGTCAATTAATACGAAAGCATCCTGATTACATATAGAAATAGTACCTAAGACAACTGCGTTGGCATTCCATGTATCGCCCGGGACAAGCGCAAAAACTCTCCCTTGTCTCACGGTATCTTCGGTGGTAGTAGATCTCATAGTATTTCCCGGCATCGGGATTGATGCAGTGGAACTAGCAGCTATCTTCCCACTGTTCTGATTACAATCTCGGGCCATATGCCCTTGTTTACCACATTTAAAACAGGCTCCCGACACACGGTAACAAACCCCACAATGCCTTTTGCTACAAATGTTGCACATAGGAGATGTATCTTGGGAAGAATTCAAAGTACTTGAGGAGCCCATGCTTTGCTTTTTCAAAAATTTCTTCTTTGATAAGAAGCCTTGTCTTTTGTTGCCTTTCCAGTCGGTGGTTGGTTTAGCTTGTCTAGCTATGTTAACTTATGATATTATGGCCCAGTCTAGCACCCCAATGTAGGTTTCCAGCTTCAAGACATTCACCCTTTCTAAAATGTTGCTTCGAAGCCCACCTTCAAAATGCCTCGCTTTCTTATAGTCAGTGTCAATCATATGTGGTGCAAACCTAGCCAATTCAGTGAATTTGGCCTCATACTCAGCTACAGTCATACTGTCTTGCCTAAGTTCCATGAACTCTGATACTTTCCTGTCCCGGACACATTGCGGGAAATACTTATCATAGAAAATTTTCAGAAATTTAGTCCAGTCAACATCTTTATGATTTTCACGCATTAACATCCACCATCTTCTTGCTTCATCTTCTAGCATAAAGGTGGCTAGAAGTACTTTCTGTGTCTTCGAACAAGGGAACACTTCAA
The DNA here is from genome assembly GCA_025200525.1 of Camellia lanceoleosa. Taxonomy (NCBI): domain Eukaryota; kingdom Viridiplantae; phylum Streptophyta; class Magnoliopsida; order Ericales; family Theaceae; genus Camellia; species Camellia lanceoleosa. The sequence continues at coordinate 1,353,026 of JANUSC010000019.1, forward strand.
ATAGCTTTTCGATGCCGAGGACCCATGCTTCGGCTTTCAACGGATCTAATCCCCCGTGGAACTGTGGTGGTTTCATTTTCTTAAACTCTTTGGTGAGAGCTATTATCCGATCATCATTCTGATTATCTGGCACAGGAGGTGCCGGAGGTGGAGGTGGAGGGTGTGGTTGCTGCCACTGTTGTTGCCACTCTTGTTGTTGCCTCAATGTTTCTGCCATTTCCTGAATCAATCTTTCCATTCTATCGATTCTGGCAGTAGAGGACTCCTCTATCTCATCACCTCTTGTTCTCACCATCTGATTAGACTTGCATTATACTTTATACAAAAGATTCATAGGTATGCATATACTAAAGAGCATACATATTCAAATAATTTGCAATGCAAGCAAATCACAAACTTATAACACATAATCATTCAAATTAAACATTTAAGCATATTCTAGATGCTTTCAAATTCATACTTATCACATGAATACATCCTAGATCTTTTCTAGACGCTTATCACTCATTTGGACAAGTGTGTGAGTTATTAACTCGTGCTCTGATATCACTCTATCACGACCCAAACCCGCTCCTATGGGTTAAGGACATAACCGGCCAGTAATTAAGGACATAACTGGCCAGTAATCCAGGGATTACCTACGACCTCAAACCAAACCAGACATAACTCATCAGAGTAAAGGGGCCAAACGGAAGCAAAATTTAAAACTTTGTCCATAGAGCTGTGCTTACATGGCATGTCATAAATGCCTTGAAAGTACAAGGATTTCTAAATGCCTTGAAAGTACAAGGATTTCTTTGGAACAGTTAACAATCAAAAGAAAGAGTATTCAAATAAACAAAGATAACTCCAAATGAAATTATCTAAGTTTACAAGAACTACAAGTCACAGATTATAGAGAACAAAACTACTCCTAACTTGATAATCTACACCTGAAATAAAGACTAAGTTATTGTTGGATTGTTGATCTCTCTTCTTTCTGCAAACTTCTGTCCTTTATATTTCTCCTTTCTCATTTTTCCTTGATCCATGATCCTATTTCCCTTGGAAACTACAGGCCACTAACCTCCAACTACTGCTGCAACTATCCCATTTCCCTTAGAAACTGCAGGCCACTAACCTCCAACTGTTGTTGCAACTACTCCATCACTTCGAAGCCTTCAAACTTTAACAATTCTTCATATTTCCTGTCGAACTAACTTTGCTCCATATTGCCACATGCTCCTCATCATTTTGAACACTAAATCGACATAGAAAACTTTTCCTTCATAAATCAATTTTCACACAAATTAGTCCACTAAGCCAACAATTATTTAATAACTACTCCATGACTACTTTAACAATTCATGCACTTAAACAATTCTTTCTTGCCTTGTGTCTCTTTGATCAAATGAAAGACTTTTACTTTTGACTTTATTACCATGTGTCATCATTCAATTGATCCACCTGTCGATAGGAAATTTACGAAAATGGGTGCAAACAATGCCCCTCCCCTAAACTCTTTAAGAATGAGAAGTTTTGAATTCTTAAAGAGTTGTATAAAAAATTAAATTGGCAGCAACCCTTTCAACAAACAAACATATATAAAATATATGCTTAGGGCCAAGAAATCTGGTGATCAAACACCACATTATTAATAATCATATGCCACATAATTGGCAAAATCACAACTCAATCCAAGTAAGCTACATTCAACAGAGCATATTAGAAACATTTCAAGTATATGATGTGCAAATGGCTAATTACAACCACCTTCCACAAACATAGTATCTTTGTGCAAATACAACTGTTGCAATTTCCTTTGGTCTTGTGTTCATATTTGATTAACACAATTTAGACCAAAAAAGTTTCTTCATGCACTTGAAAATCTGAACACATGCTTTCAATTGTTACTGTTCAACAGTGAAAACACACTTTTGCTTAATTAGTTATAACTTCGAAGATTCAAAGTCAGAAATAGAGGCCACACTCGAATGACAATTATCTAGCTTGCTTTATATACATTTTTCTGAATGTATATTTTCCAAACAATGTTGGTTCATTAACCATTTTATTAAAACCAAGTTTTGGTGTGATCCACATATCCAAAAAGGATTTTGAACAACAAAAGCCATCAATGGCCTTAAAAACTCATACATGTTGACATCTTGAACAATGTCAAAAATTTTAAATTCATGAACATATCGTTGTTCATCATTTTCAGCCATATTTGGCTTAATATCACACTTCTTTGTTTCACACATTAATGGGTTAGAAACATTTTTTGAAAATCCATAAAAATATTTCTTCTTTGTGAAATTGTCCCCTACTATGGAATCCTTATTCTCATGGCCATTTTTTTTTTCACCCATAACAATTGATGAATTAACTTTTTCGTCATTCACAACCTTTAAAGGCATAGGAAGAACAACTGTAAAGCCACAAATTTTGGCTTCTGTAAGAATTTTCAATATTTCTCTCCATTGATAAATTTCGATCTCAAAATGGTCAATTTGATCACCAAGTTGACAAATCATGTAGCAACCCTAATTTTTCTTAAGTCATAATTTATTATTATTATTATTATTATTATTATTATTATTATTATTATTATTATTACCTTATTTTATTTTTGACTTTATTAATTGTGTGGATACATGAGAATTTAATGTGGTATTTAATTATATATAATTAATTCAAATATATCTATATATATATAAGGTTTTATATGTATATATTGATCTTTTATTATATATTTATATATGTTATATTTAAGTATAATAGGAAATTAGGTTATCTAGTAAACAAAAAAAAAAAAAAAAGATGAAGGGCTTTGTGGTGTGGCAGCTGAGAGAGAGAGAGAGAGAGACTCTGATCAAGAAAAGAAAACTAAGAAAGACGAGAGAAAGAGAGACAGCGGGAAGAAAGAGGAGTGGAGAAAAAAAAAAGGGTTATGGTTTTATTTTTGGTGACTTCATTAATTCTCTAAGTATTTTCTTGATCTTCAAAAAAATAATTGTCAGTGCAAAACCCACTTCCCTTGATTTATGTTTATTTCATTGTTTTTATTTATTTATTTATTTGATGTTGGTTTAATATTGTATTTGCATGAAGATGATGGATTGATTTCAATTATTTTAATTAGTTGTGTATGCAAGGTTTAGGTTTATATATATATATATATATATTTTATGAATGTAATTGCACTCTTGGATATATAAAATTAAAATAAACTAGGAACCCATAAATAAATTCTGAATACTCCACCATAACTTCATGGATTGTTGTTGTATTTGAGTGTTTGTGAGAAAAAGTGTATAAAAAAAAGTGAGGATTATGAGATTTATTTGAATGCCTTAGGCTCGGCATTGTTATGTTTGTTCTCATGAGTAGATGAGGGGTTGTGTATATATATATATATATTGTTGCCTCGTTCTCATGAGTAGACAAGTGCTTTGATTTACGCGCGTACGTTTATGCTAATCGTTTGGGGAGTGTAGGTCAAACTCGGGATGATATCCTCGTGCAAGTTTGGCTTCAGAGCAGTGTTAGGTATACGGAAGGCACATGGATATATGTGTAGGCAAGAAGTGAAAGGCCAAAGTGGTGGAGTTAAGGTATACAGAATTATATATGAACTTATTGGTATAGTTTGAATTGTAATGATTTGTACATCTTGAAAAATAGTAAACGACCTTGATAAATTACGAAATTTGGGCAGAGGCATGTATACATAATTCTAGACAACTTTTGTATTTTAACTTTTTTACTAAAAAGATCGATTAGAACTTGTAATCGGATGATCTTGGTTACAACAGTTTTTATTCATTTTAGCAATGTAGATTTTAGATGCTGCTTTATCCCATGAAACGAGCTCATTTTTATTGATTTTGCGTAAAATGAAATAAAACATTATTCTAAACACTTCTCGGGAAACTACCTCTTTATCTCGGTGTGGGTGGAACTACTCATCTCGTCCCGTAATAAGAATTAAATGTACTTTTGTTTGTGTCTGGTGGACATGTGGGTGTCAAATCTTGTACTCATACTAGTATACTTGTATACTGACCTGTTTTGTCTCTTGGCATCTTGAGTGTATTCTGTTTGAGCGCAGTCGAGCTTCCTTTGCAGAATTAGTTGGGACTACGATGGTGACGAGAAATAACTACGATTGTAAGACATGTCTTTCGGACGTCTTTTGTTTTCTGGAGTTTAGGGTTGATATTATTTTAGTTATTTATTTATTATGACTTTAGTATTTTGGTAGTTTGGCATTGTGAGTTATTTTCTAACTTTACATTATTTAAATTATTTTGACGATTTGTTGCTACTTTAATGTTGGAGGTATTAGACAGTTATGAAATTATGATGGATGGTTTGGTTGGCGTTTTGTTAGTTTTTTTTAATCCCTTGTAATCTTTTGGGGATGGAAATTTTTAGATTTTGTTTCACCTCTAGGATTTTGATGATGGAATATTGATTGGGGTTTAGTCCTAATTTAATATTTAATTGTTCAAATTTTGGGGCGTGACAAATCACTTTATCAAAATGATTTCGTATCTCTAACCTCAAATAATATGGCAATGGCACTATTGTTTGAAATTCTTGCCAATCAAGATAATCAATTTTTTCTTGTAAATATAAAATTTCATTCTCATGCCAACGCATCTCCTCTTCACAAAACCAAATCATTTCATCTTGTACTTCATCTTGCCTTCGAATTCTGATCATCATTCCAAATTAGGAAGATGTCTGAGAAACATTGGGTTTTGATGTGATTTTAACAAACCTAGGGTTTGATGTTTAAATTCAAAAGAGGGGTGTTTCAAAAAGGGTGTCTTGGAAATGATCATGGGAGTGGATATAAACTTGTGTTGTGTTAAAATAGATGATGTGGTGGTTGGGATGAGATTTGGAAGGAAATAGGGTTTTGTCCTAAAATATTCAAATAATTATTTTGCATAAATAATGAAATTGGAAATAGGAATATGAAATTAGATGAATGTTTATATCAATGGTGAAGTTAGATGTGTATCATCGCCCACCTATGAAAATTTGAAAAATTTGTCTATTTTAAAGATTGTATATCTATTTAGAAATATCTGTTTTGGGCTATCGGTGGAGGATAGCCATGATTATTGTAGAAATTGCATGAGAATTAGGTGAATTGAAACTAATCTCTTATTGATTGTCATTGAAGGAGAAATGGGATGTACTCTATGTTTGGAAGGAGAAAGGGAATGGACTCCATTGAATTAAGTTGGCCTATGCGTTCAGGGTGAAAGTCCCGAAAACATTGTGTATACATGGGTGTCGATTCCTGCGGACGAAATTTTTGTAAAATGGCAAATTGAAGTGTTTGTGTGTAATGGTTATGTGGTAAGAAGACCATTGAGTTGTAATCTCAGTTGGGTTGTCGGGATAACAATGGATATGACTCATGAATTGAGGAGATATGAAATGACATGAAACGAATTGATATAAAATGTATTGAGATATCATGCTTGGCATAATATGGATTTGGAAAGAAGAGTTGTAAATGATTTTATTTTGAGCATTGGCCATGTGCATCATGTTTATAACCTTGTTAAAGTTCATGTATTGTGCTAGATTGTTTCTGCTGGGCTTTAGCTCACCCTATTTGGGAAAAGCCATTTTTAGGTGCCGGTGATATGCCTACGCCAAGACAGTAGCTTGGAGGGATTGGGAGCAAGAGCTTTTATTTTGTTATATCTATTTTTGTCTAGCCAAGGGGTTTAAATTGTGTTGAGCTAGGCTCACTTTTGTTATAACCAAGAACTATCTTGGAAAGATGGAAGCCCGTAGGGCATTTATTTCGTTGATAATTTAGTTTGGTGCCAAATGCTGTAGATTCAGGGTAGAGCTTATGAATGTGTAAGGCATGTGTCCTTTTGTAGATGGAGTCTGATTAATGAAAGCCTAATACTCTGTTTATGTCATTTTGTATTAGTCTTTACTGTTGAATTACTATTTTTTTTTTTGGGCATTACAACTTGGTATCAGAGCGTACCGGGTTTAAATACTTTGGGTACATGGGAAGTGGTTAGTACCACAATGGGTTTGTCTCACTTATAGAGACTTTAGTATGAACGATGTGTGCATATATGATAACATGCTTATGTGATTATATGGGTATGGAATTTAAATTTCTGGGATGTTGATTAAATCTACAGGTTTCTAGAAGTCCTCTTAGAAAAGCACTTGATCACTGTTGTTTCTAATTAGAACTCTAGCAACACCGCAAGACGGTCATTATCCGAGAATGAAATTCGTAGGTGTTTACGTGATTACGTGCTTATATGGAGTGAATTACTGTTGTCTACCATATTAGGACGCGAGTGAGTTAGCCTCGCAACATTTGTAAATGTGCTAATCTCTTTTGTTACCTTTATTAGGATGTCAGGACGTGCACGTGGTGGTGGTAGGCGTGGTAGGCCTAGGAGGCAAGAGGTGCCTTTATCGGTTGAAATTCCGACGCAGGGAGAGGGGGCTAGTCAGGCCAATGTGGCTGAACCAGTTGGTCAACAGGCCATGAGCGCCTTAGCCCGCGAAATGGCTGGAGCATTGAGGGAATCCATGGATATTCTCAGGGCTGAGAATCAAGTCCAGGCTCAAGTAGCTAAGGCAGGGCCATCTTTTCTGAAATAGGAGTTTTTTCGGTCGAATTCAGATGAGTTTTTGGGTGATCCTAAGGGGCCATTGAAGGCAGATGAGTGGTTAGAGCAAATAGTGAAGACGTTTGAGACACTTGGCATTGAGGACGACCAGTTGAGAATGACCTTGGCATCCTTCCAGCTAAAGGGAGATGTAGGCCAGTGGTGGAAGTATGCGCATAGGCGCATTGGGGTGTCTTGGGAAGCTTTTGTCAGCGCCTTCTAGGACAAGTTTCTACGTCCCATGGTTAGGGAGAAGTTGAGAGACCAGTTTTCCAAGCTGGTATAGTTGAACACTCCAGTAGTGGAGTTTGAGGCCATATTTATGAGCTTATCGAGGTTTGCACCCGAACTCGTGGCGACTGAGGAGTGTCGTTGTTTAGAGTTTGAAAAGAGATTGAGGACCAGGCTAATGTTCAAGATGGACGGGTCAATGATTAGAGATTATGGATGCCTTGTGGAGGCGGCGGCTCATCTTGAGACCGTAATGTAGATGGAGAAGGGGAGGATGAGGGGCTCCAGGAAGAGTTAGGATATGTAGGGGGACAATAAGAAGCAAAGGGGTTCTAACCCACAGTCATCCCAAAGAGTTCAGTCGAGCTCCACATTTCCAATACCGAGTCCAGGTTCTAGGAGAGGTGGTCTAGGAGATTTCACTTGTACAAGTGTGGCCAGTTGGGCCACAAGTCTCCAACTTGCCCGCAAAGAGGAGGAGGGCAACGGTCTACACCGTCTTCGGCTCATTCTCAGAGCCAGAGTCAGGGGAGAGGGCAGTCGCTCTCGTGTTATTAGTGTGGGTAGGTGGGGGCACATGACGAGATTTTGCCCTCAATTTGGTGGCACACCCGGTGCGTTTGGTTCGAGACAAACACAGAGCCACCAGCCAGCATAGTCTGCACAGGCTTCAAGGGCTAATCAGGGAGCCTCTTCAGCTTAATCAGTGTATCAGGCCTATGCTCCATGGGGAGAACAGGTAGATCAGTGGCCAACAGGGCGCGTGCATGCTGTTACCACGTCAGATCTAATAGTAGCACCTTTAGTAGTGAGAGGTACCTTATTGTTTGCAATTCAGTTGCTAATGTGTTGATTGATATGGGTGCATCCCATTCATTTATCTTGTCAACAATTGCATTGGTTTTGGGGTTAGAGTTAGCTCGGTTAGCATCTTCTATCTGTGTAGAATCACCTATTGGTGATGAGATTATTTTGAAGCAGGGGTGTTGGGGTTGTGACATAGAGGTTGCTGGTGGCCGACTTCCTTTTGTATTTGTATTGATTGATATGTCTATGTAGACACCCCATTTTTGACCAACCTCAAGACTTGGATATCATCGTTTGTGCACCCGATGATTGTGCTTGTTTTGAGCACCCGAAGTTCTCGGCGGAACGGCTTGTCTTCGAGCCTCTAAATCCATTTTGTTTTGTGCTTGTTTTTGGGCCAAACCTTGTTACCTCTTGCTAGGAAGGAAGAGGGGCCTTGTCGGCCACTTTTTGGCCTTGTCAGCCACCTTTTGTTTTTTTCGACCACTTGAAGTGGCTGGTCGGCTACTTAGAGTGGCCGACGGCCATTTGTGTCTTTTTCCAAATATTTGTTTGCCAGTTGTGCCAGCTGTTGCTCACTGAAGGGCATCACCATACACGTGTATGGAGAGATAAATACAAGCTCTAAGCTTGATTTTCTATATATAGGGGATGCTCTCCCCCATTTAGAGAGGTTGGAAATTTTGGATCAAATTTCTCCTTCTCTCTCTAGAATTCACGCTCTCTCTCTCTCTTCTTGTTTTGTGCCTTATATTTAGAATTCTCTACACATTTGCACATCAAGTCTTAACCAAATTGGACCACCTTGGAGCTGAGGTCCCTTGGAGCCTAATTTAAGCTTTTGGAAGGAGGTTTAAGCCTAAAAGAGTGGCTGTTTTGTGCTAAGCTTCCAGAGGCATAAGACTTACCTTGTAGGCTTTGTTTTAATCAATTGCTTTGCCATCTTTTTATACTACTTTTGGCCTAGTTTTCAACTAAAAAGCTCTAATTTTTTAGCCTTAACATGTTGGTTTGAAGTCATTTTGTGCGAAGGGGTAGTATACCCTTCTTGTTGCTTATTTGTGTGAGTTTTTGCACCATCTTTTAGCATATTAAAATCAAAATTTTTGGGCCTTTGAACCACTGAAATTCAAAGTTATTTCAGTGGTAAAAAGCATGTTTTGAAGTCCAAAAATGAAGGGGTTAGTCTCCCCTCCTTGTGTCTTACTTCCATGCCTAGGTTGCTTCACATGTTAGCTTGATTTTCTAGCTTAACTTAGCTTAATTCAAGCATGTTTTAGGCTCTATTTTGGCATGTTTTAGCTCTGTTTTGGGCTGGATGGAACACTTGAGGCTTGCTTTGTATGCTTGTAGTGAAATTGTGCTTGTTAGTCTAACTTGTACTATGTTTTGGCCCCTTATTCTAGCTATCTTTAGCCTAATTCAAGTATGTTTTATAACTCATTTTAGGCTTTCTTAGGATTGTTTTAAAGTGTTTGTGCCATTTGAGCTTTGTATTGCATGCTCATAGTGTAATGGTCTTCACTAGCTCTTTGTTTGCTTTAAGCATGAAATGCTTGAATTGTTTGCATGTTGTAGTGTTATTTTGCATTTAATCTCAGCACCATACTCTCTGTCACATTCTTATTTGTCTCACTTTCAATCACTTTTGAGAGTTGTTTCAAGTTTGGAATCCTTTAAGCTTGAGATAGAGTTCATGCTTAATGGTTTTAATCTTTTTTTGAGGGTTTCTACTAACCAACGGCGTGACCTCTCTCTTGCCTTAAATCATTCCTCGGTTGCCACTTCTTTCTCTTTAAAAGACTCTTCCCTTGGACTCAATCGATTAAAGGACTAATCGGTAATGTAAAATGAGTAAACAAAATGAACAAAGCAAAAGAGGCAAGATTAAGCATCTTTGTGTTGCATTGCATGTGTTCGGATCGGACATTAATCCGAACACGAGAGAAATGGGATGTTTCATAGTTGATGGTTCGAGATCGGACGTTAAGCATCTTTGTTGATGGTTCGAAGGCCAAGAGATACCTTCCTTTGAGTTCGCGCAATGATAAGGAAGGTAGCAATACATACATTCCTTGAAAATACATTGCTTTGCCTCTGTTTGCTCTCTGTTGCAGCAAAAGAAGAAGTTCAGGAAGTAGTGGCCGACTGGCCAGTTTTAGTGGCCGACCGACCAGTTGGAGTGGCCGACAGCCACTTTTTGTAGCCGACTGGCCACCAGTCAATTTTTGCACAAATGTGCTCCTGAGTTGGAGCAAAGGCATTTTGGGAGTTGGTGCAATTTTCAGTGATCAAAACAAGTGCAAACAGAGGTATCCGATGGCAAGGCAATGGCATTTACGGGGGGATCAACCGAGCATGCATGCGTCCCTCGCCCTCGAGGCCATTTAAATGCTTTAATTAGTTAGCGTAGCTAATTATTCCATTCAAGTGTTGTAATTAATTAGCTTAATTCGTTTTTTAATATTTTAGCTAGCTTAGAATAGTTAGTTAATTTATTTTAATTGTGTTATAATAATTAGCTTAGAATAGTTAATTAGTTTCAATTGTATTGTAATAGTTAGCTTAATTAGCGTAGCTAGCTTAGCTTAATCATTCGGATCCTCCTTCGTGAGGGCATAATGTTGTAATAAGTGTGCGTGCGTGTGTGCATGTCTTCTAAGCCCACGTCTTTCTTCCTTTTACTTAATCGCTTTTGATGGTTAGATTAGGGATCATATTTCGATTAGCATACCTTATGCTCGCATGTTTGCATCATTCATTTATATTGCATGCACCGAGGCTCGGCTCATCATTCAAATTGCATTGTTATTTCAATACTTCTTTGAATACGTGTTTCAAAGCATGCTATCAAAGTGTTGCATATACCATGATTAGGTAGTCGAGCCTATTTTATCGCATTATTGTATGTGTTGCATTGGGCACTTTGTATAGTTAGGATCATGCATTATTTTCTAACTAGTTTTTGTTTTGGCTTAGAGTACTTGGTAAGTTTTATGCTTTAGCATACTTGCATGAGTGTGATTGCCATATTACCATGTTTCGCATGCTTGCCATGAGGCTATGTGCTTAAATGATTAATTGCATGAATGCCTATGGATGGAGGCTTAATTGTTTGAATTGGAACGATTCGACGAATGTGTGTTTTAAGCCCACTTTGCGAAGTGGCAAATCATGTTTTAAGCCCACTTGAGGTGGCAAATCCGCGTTTTAGCCCACTTGAGGGTGGCAAATTCAAATCATTTTCGAAAACAAACATGAGTTGATTTGTTCCAAGTCTTGCGACTCAGTCTATACTTGCTTGTGTGCGCCATATAGTAAAATAACCGGAATAAGAACGTATGAGGTTTATAAAACAACATATCACGATAGTAGACGTCGATCTTTGATCAGGCGAGCGGGGGTGGTCATTTCAGGACCTTCTCCTCTCGTTCCCAAGTTCCTGAGCTGAGGCAACTTTGGTGATGACGGACACGTGGCCTTTGGTAGGAGTCATGGTTTCCTAAATTTCCCAAAATAAAATATTTAGGTGGCGAATCTGTAATCTGGCAAAGCAGTCCAGTTTTAGAATTATTTGATTCAAAATCGATTTTCCAAAATGATTTGCCAGATTGGACTCTTTGGTGTTTATCAGTTTCATATTGCACTTTGTGAGATTAGATTTAGAACCGTGACAGGAGTTCGAACTGTAGACCAATTCGAGCTCTCCGAAAGAGGGCACGAAAAAGTTGAACTACAGTTTCTGGCAATTTTGTTGGGGATTTAGAGAACTTGACCCAAACTCATGATATGTTGTTTTATTTACACTTATGTGTTTATTTGCATTTACATTGGCATCGGTGCGCCTAAGTCACTGTGTTTTCCATCTACTATTCCTGAGCAGTTTGCCGGAGGCTTGCTTGGAAAAGCGTGCCGTAAGGCTGATCAATTGTGGGCTCTGCCACGATGGGAACGCAAGCCTTGGATCCGGACTACTGTTGTACCGTTTGATCCTTCTTTCATTTCTCGGTGTTAGGAGCGAGAGGCATATTAGGCGGTCTTGTTGAGGTCCCCTTTTTGACCAATCTACCTAGTTGCATATCGGAAGCCTTAGAGACTTTTCCAGACTAAGACAGGTTGCTCACTTGAATGCAGGATTGTATGAAACCGCTTGTTTACGTAGTGAATCCCTAGCTCTTGGCGAGATTAGGACAGGGTAACCCTACCCCACCATAGGGGTGTTTTGGCTCTCCCTTGCTTGATATGTGCTTTTAGAGTGTAACTTTGCAGGAATGTATGCATTAGTTGCAAGTCTGGGTATCAGTTTGAGGGTATCAGTTTTGAGGCAGGAATTTGGGAGCAAAAATTAGTATTTGAGTGCAGTATTCCAGCTTATGATTTCAACTGTATGTTGTCTATGTCTAAGCCGAGGTGCTGTGCGTTTTCTGATTTTTGTTTCTTTTGCTTTATTTTCTTTTTGCAAGATAGTATTTCACAATAGCTTCCGACGAGGCAGTTACCCCCTGAGCACTCTGGACCAGAGTAAGGTGGATTTACCTATCTAAGGATCTTATTGGAGGACAACCAATGTTTGCTTCAATGCCCCCGGTTACCAGACAGAGGAGAGTCAGGCATAGCTCACCGGTTTAGTAGTCGCCAATTCAGCAGTTACTAACTACTTCACATGTGCTCAATCAAACCCAGCTTTCTGCTTCTACATCAGAAAGAGATTACACAAGGATAGATCAGCACCACTCAGACAACATGGAGGATATGTTGCGTCAACTTCAATAGACCATTGAGGCAATGCAGCTGGACGCTGCTCGCTAAGCGGAAGTCACCACTCACCAAGCAAAAACTGTAGCTCAACATGCTGAGTTGATCGCTAGGCTTCAACAGCAACAACAACCACAACAGGTAGCAGCTTCTGCTTCATATCCACCCCCAATCAGGGTTCCAATACTTGGGGTTATTACTAATGTCCAGGAAAATGCAGACATTTCGGCAGAGCCAATCCTACCCCGGACTTCCAAAGCACCGGTCTACCCAACGGAGGCACCATTTGAGTTTGAGGTCGACCCTACTGCACTAAAAGTGAGCAAGCTTGAGAAGCTTTTCAAACGAGCTCAAGGTGTTAATTCGATCCCGGATATAGAGGATAGCTATACTGATGCAGCGGTGATCTTGCCAGATAGGTTTAAAATGCCACATATCGATCGTTTTGACAACTCGGGTGATCCCATGGTCCACTTGCGGTTATTTTCAGATATTCTGCGACAGATGGGCCTAACTAGGCTACAGAAGTTATCTCTTTTTGGCCGGACCTTGTCAGGTATCACGGCCATTTGGTATACTAAACTTGAGGATTTTATGAAGAGGAGCTGGGAAGAGATGGCCGAGGCCTTTATTGCTCATTACTCCTATAACACTCAAATCAAGGTCACAACTTGTGATCTTGAGGCAACTCGTCAAGAGCCGAAGGAGGGCTTCTCCGATTTCGTTACTCGATGGAGGGCCAAGGCTTCCATGATGACCACCTGGCCAGCTAAAAAGGACCAGATCAGAATGGTCATCCGCAATCTACAACCGAGGTTGCTACAAAAAATGATAGTCTTACCTTTGCCTACATTTGCCGACCTCCATGAAATAGGGGTGTAGATAGAGGATACGATGAAACAGGGTCTGATTGACCATGAAAAAGAGTAGCCCAAGAGGGCTTTTATACGCAGTTCAAATGTGGTTACGAGTAGTAATGTAGCTGCAAGGACTTCTAATGTTGGAATGGTCACCACCACACCGAAGACAGCCACCCCCTTTACCGGTGCATCCGAAACCACCTCATAACCTGCAAAGCACCAAGCCCTCGGCCAAAGGGTTTTCACCCCACTCTATATGTCTCTATCTATGGCCTTGAGGGTCTTGATTAGAAAGGGGCATCTAAAGCCCATGGAGCCGCGCACATTGCCTAATCCCCTCTCTCCTACACACAACTCGGCCAAGTACTGCGCCTTCCACCAACAACATGGTCATGATACCAACCTGTGCTTTAGATTACGTCATGAGATTCAGGATCTCTTTGATAACAAAGTGATAGCGCCTTCTGAAAAGCCTAATGTCACTACAAATCCTCTCCCACCACATAACCAACTTCCACCACCTAGGCAAGTAAACCTAATCCAAACACTGGCCGTTCCATACGACCCCGGTATATACATCACCCCCTCCCACCTACCTAAGCCAGCGCTGTTCATCCCGGAAAGCATAGACTTGTGCATGCTGAGCGCGTCCATATCCCAACTTGAACCAGCGGTGGTGGCTGTGGTAGAAGAAGGCATGCCTAAGGGCTCCGTGAGCTTAACTAAAGAGGCATATAACCCGTGTTGCTACATTGTGCTAACGAGTCAGGCCAGACCAGGGGTTGAATTTCCGACGAGAATGAAAGTTAATGTAGTTCGGGAGGACAGACCAAGCCAGGGACTGGATGACTTAGTCGAGCTTGAGGAGGACATCAGTAATCTGCAGTTCTTCGATGAACAAGATCTAGGAAATGTACAAATCGGCTGGTTTGATATGAACGGATCAACGGATAATACAGGGTGGCTTAGTGATGAACCGGATGTTAATGAGAGGTCTCAACCAAAGCAGGGGCAGCTGGAAATAGGAATTCTTTGCAGCGGAAGCGATTCGGCGACAAAGGAAAGTTCTTGGAAACCGGTACTAAGAATTTTGCTCAAGAATTGGGTAGCATTTGTACAGCTAATATAGAACAGGAGGCTGCACTGAAGCGATTCCAGCATGAAAGAACTGAGAATGATCAGAAAGCTAGAAAGGCCAAAGGCCCTGAGGGGACTGATTGTGTGGTGGATACAGGAGTGCTTACAACGGAACCAGACAGTTGTTTATCGGTTGCCAAAGGAATGTGGTAGGAAGATGATGATTTGCATCTTGCCCACATGGACAAAGATTGGGGACAGAATTTTTTGGATGATACATGGTATTCTGAGGAAGTCGATCACATGACTCGGAGTGGACGGTACTTTAAGCCCCCACACTTGGACCAACTAGAAGCATTAGGGAAAGATAAGGAAGCTGAGAAATAGAAGGATAAAGCGCTAGGAGAAGAAGCTGTACTGAAGCAGCTAAAGAAGATTCAAGCAGACATATTCATCTGGGGATTGCTCATGGCTTTAGGGGTGCACAGACAAGCCGTCCTATCAGCAATGGATAAGGCTAAGCTCTCTATCGACACAACCCCCGAGCAGTTAGTGGGACTAGTTTTCCCGAGAGGGGCTTCGCCGACTTTAACCTGTACAGATAAAGAATTGCCGCCTGAGGGCTCTGAGCATAATAAGCCACTATACATCTCTGTTGAATGTAAAGAGAAAGTGGATACTAGTAGTCTTGGTTGATACAGGGTCTGCAATTAATGTGTGTCCGTCGCGCACGGCCTATGCTATTGGCTTAAAGCCAGCAGACTTTGTACCAATGGCCCAGGTGATTCGGGCTTATGACAATACAAGTCGGGAAGTGATGGGGACAGTTCGAGTTAGAACGCAGGTTGGCCCGGCACAATAGGACATTGAGTTCCACATCTTGGATGTTCTGGCCATTTTTGATTAACTCCTTGGACGGCCGTGGCTGTACCAAGTGAAAGCTGTCTCTTCCACTCTGCATCAGATGCTGAAGTACCCCCATGGGAAGGGGGCAGCTATTGTTTTTGGAAATTCTTCTATACATCCTCCACCGAAAGTTATTACACCGGTACTGGAAATTATGCATGGCGATGAGGATGTCTTTTTGTCTGGGTTTACCTTGGCCAAGGCCCGGGTAGTGCAAGATGTTTTGGCTATTGATGAGGGGATGTATGTCAGTGCTCAATCCGTCTACCTCATGAATAAGCTACAACATGTACCCGGAATGGGATTGGGAAGGAGCGGCTAGAAGGGTGTTATTGCATTGGCCAAAGTGCCACATAACCCTCATACCTTTGGTCTAGGTTACACGCCTACCAAAGAGGACTAGGTAAGAAAGGGAAAGGAAATGGCAGGAAGGGCTAAAGCTAAGCAAACTGGGAAGCACTATGAGCTGGTGCATAGACCCATTCAAGGAACCCTGAACGGCTGCTTTGTCCGGAAGGGGGAAGATTTCTCATTTTGCGGCTTTCCTGAGCCATGGTTGAACTCTGAAAAGCGGCGTTTGCCAGCCTTTGAGATCTTCTTTGACCTACAATTGCAAGGGGTTGAAGTTGCAGAAGAGCAGATTGACCTACCAACTGAGGCTGAACAGTGTGTAGAGGATGAGTCCGATGGCATAGAACTTGAGATAGGAGCAACGCTGGCTTGTCTCCTTTCGGATTCTCAGATCAAACTAGAGAGCTTGGGGGATGACTTCATTATTTCCATGATTGGAGATCAATCGGCTGTGGACCCTTCTATCGGCATTTTGGATGCATCTATCGCACCCTCCCTCGTTTGGTAGTTCGAGGAGGGCTTTTTGTCCAGCAGTTCTGAATCAGGTAGTGAACTAGAATCTGATTCCACAGAGTCTGTGGAGTTGAAATCATATTTTAGTTCTTCTAAGTGAGAGTCCTGTATTCCTGGCGTTGATAACCCGGATGCCGTTGTTTTGTCCAGGTCGTCTTTTTTCTTTTCTTTTGAGTCGGTTGTAACTGAGGAATTGGACGAACTGGAAGTTGTGAATGAGAATGGTTCCACTGCTGTTTCTGAGTACTTTTTTGTGCCACTTGTGTATTACATTGATCATGACTTTAAAAATTTTGATAAAAACGATGAGGAAGAAATTCCTTTGGTTTTAAAACATTTGATTGATCGGGAGGAGGAAAAGTTTGTAAAACCGTTGGTTGATGAAATCATTTCAATTAATATGGGTACTGAGAAGGATCCGCATTTGGTCCAGATCGGGTCCACGTTGTTTTCGGAGGAATGCGAGCACTTAGTCGCTTTATTAAAAGATTTCAAAGATGTTTTCGCGTGGTCCTACGAAGACATGCCTGGAATCGATCCTAAGATTGTACAGCACCGAATCCCTTTTGACCCTGAGGCCCGACCCGTCAAGCAAAAGCTTCGGAGAATACGCCTGGACTGGGCTTTGAAGATTAAGGAAGAGGTCACTAAGCAGATAGATGCAGGGTTCTTGCTAGGATTTGAGTATCCTACTTGGTTGGCCAACATTGTTCTAGTGCTGAAGAAAGATGGCAGAATTCGAGTGTGTGTGGATTTCAGAGATCTGAACAAAGCTAGTCCGAAGGACGACTTTCCTCTACCGCACATCGACGAATTGGTGGACTTCACCACAGGCCATGCGTTGTTCTCCTTTATGGATGGATTTTTCGAGTACAACCAGATCTTGATGTCACCCGAGGATAGGGAGAAGACTGCCTTCACCATGCCGTGGGGAACCTACTGCTATAGGGTGATGCCATTCGGTCTGAAAAATGCTGGGGCTACTTATCAACGGGCTGCAACTACAATCTTGCATGATATGATCCACAAAGAGGTTGAGGTGTATGTGGACAACATGATTGTCAAGTCCAAAGAAAGAGAAGGCCACTACATCGCCTTGAAGAAATTTTTCCAACGGATCAGAGAATATCGGTTGCAACTGAATCCGCAGAAATGTACTTTTGGTGTCACAGCAGGGAAAATGCCGGGGTTCTTGATTACACAAAGGGGCATTGAGGTCGATCCTTCCAAAATCAAGGCCATCGTAGAAATGCCATCACCAAGGATTGAGAAGGAAGTGCGAGGCTTTTTGGGTAAAGTGCAATTCATAAGACAGTTTATTGCAAAATTAACCTTGACTTGTGAACCACTATTTGGTCTCCTGAAAGGAAAGAAATTCTAATGGGATAACCGATGCCAAGTAGCTTTTGAGTCGATCAAGCAGTATCTACAGAACCCACCCATGTTGTCACCGGCAAAGCCGGGGAAGCCGTTGATTTTGTATCTATCAATAACCGAGATGACAATGGGCTGCATGCTTGCATTGGAATCTGAGGATAGAGTGGAGAAGGCCATCTATTACCTGAGCAAGAAGATGCTGGAATATAAGACCCGTTACACTCCGCTCGAGAAGACTTGCTTGGCCTTGGTATGAGCTACCAGGAAGTTGAGGCACTACCTGTTAGCTCACTCCGTAATTCTGGTTTCGAGATTGGATCCTATCAAATATCTCTTCGAGAAACTAGCACTTACGGGAAGGCTAGCCTGTTGGTTGCTTCTTCTCTTTGAATTTGATTTGAAGTATATGATTAGTAAGTCTGTGAAGGGGAGAGCAATAGCGGAGTTCCTAGCCAATCACCCAATGGAGGGGGATGAAGTAGAAGAGTATCTATCCCTAGATGAGGCCACTCTATAGGTCGAAGAAGAGATTTGGACTATGTACTTTGACGAAGCGTCTAACCAGTACGGTTATGGGATAGGGGTGTTGCTGATAGCACCCGACAATTCCGACATATCATTAGCTTTCAAACTCCGGTTCAAGGTATCAAACAACGAAGCAGAATACGAGACATGTATTGTGGCTTGGAAACCGCCTTGGAACTAGGGGCAAAATGGTTGGACGCCATTGTGGACTCGAACCTGGTTGTGTCTCAAGCAAAAGGAGACTAGAAGGTTAAAGAAGAAAGGATGAAAATCTATCACCAAACCCTGGACGTTCTGATTCCTAGGTTTGAGAAGCTGACCTTCACGTATCTGTTAAGAGAGAACAACAGGTTCGCTGACGCTTTATCAACTCTATCTTCCATGATAGACATCCTTTTGGGAATCCGGATGCATTCGATTATTATTGAACAGAGGTATGTGCCGACCTTCAAGTTGATCGCCGCAATAGATGAAGTACATGATCAGAACCCCTGGTATCATGACATCTGGAACTTCTTGGAAAGGGAGGCTTATCCACTAGGGGCAAATGCCAAAGATAAAAGGGTAATACGGTGAATGGCTGCTAAGTTTATCATCTGCGGGACTAAATTATCTAAAAGAGGCCATCTGGGAATGCACAAGTTGTGTGTTGATGAAGAAGAGTTGAAGCGCCTAATGGAGGCCATCCATGGAGAGGAGTGTGGATGATACATGAGCGGAATGATGCTAGCTCGGAAAATTCTCAGACAGGGTTACTACTTGTCAACCATGGAGGAGGATTGTATCGGTTTTGTTTGGCAATGCCACAAATGCCAAATTCATGCAAATCGCATGAATATCCCGCCGTCGAAGCTGTACAACATGACTTCACCATGGCCATTTTCAGTCTGGGGAATTGATATTATTGGGGTAGTTACTCCGAAGGGGTCAAACAGGCATGAGTATATCCTGGTGGCAATAGACTATTTTACAAAGTGGGTCGAGACCCAATCCTACGCAGTGTTGAAAGCGTCGCACGTAGCCCAGTTCATCAGGAATAATATCATCTGTTGCTATGGGGTCCCGAATGAGATCATCTCGGACAATGGTTCCCACTTCAAGAAAGAATTGATTGACTTGTTAGAGAAATACAACGTGGCTTTTCATAAGTCATCCACATATCAGCCGCAAACCAATAGATTTGTTAAGGCCACCAACAAGAACATCAAACACATTCTATAGAAAATGGTGGAAACCTACAGGGACTGGCCAGACAAGCTACCATTTGCTCTTTGGGACTACAGGACATCAATTTGGACGTCTACTGGGGCAACTCCGTATTCTCTGGTTTATGGAATGGAGGCTATTCTGCCAATTGAAGTTGAAGTTCCGTCGCTGCGGGTTATGGCTGAGTGCCAAATAACAGAAGCGGATTGGCAGCCGAGCAGGTTTGAGGAACTAATGATGTTCAATGAGAGGAGGCTGAAAGCACTATACCATGTCCAAGGTTATCAACGCAGAATTGCCAGGGCTTTCAACAAGAAAGTTAAGTCCAAGAATCTAAAAGAAAGGGATTTAGTTCTCAAAGACAACCGAGCTCCCATCCATGACCCTAGGGGCAAGTTCAGACCTAATCGGACCGGTCCTTACATCCTCAAATCTATCTGGTCAGGTGGAGTTGTCATTCTTATGGACCTAGATGGCCTCGAATTCTCCCAACCAATCAACATGGACAAGTTGAAGAAATGCTACCCTTAAGAGGCTCGTTAGGCCGAAAACCCGAAAGGGCGACCTAGGCAAAAGTTAGAGAACAAAAAATTTGAAATAAGAAAAACTAAGCTCGCCAGGTTGAAAACCCAAAAAGGGCGGCCTTGGCAAAAGTTAGAGTGCAAAAGGAGAGTGTTAATACCTGAGTAAACCCGAACCAAACTACGTAAGGCTTGATTCCCATCTTCGGGATATGTAGGCAACTTCATTCTAAAGTCCATCCATAAACACTTCCAAATCAACCGTGTCCATGAGATTGTTTTGGTCATCTCTATCTTTTCTGCATCCAAGAGTTCGGTTGTGATTAGGGCTGCTCACGGGTCGGTTTTGGCGGGTTGCGGGTCAAAACCGACCCGACCCGCACTTATGCGGTTGGGGAAAAATGGACCCGCAACCGCCCGCGATGCGGTTTGCGGTTTGTGCGGGCGGGTGCGGTTCGGTTTGCGGTTTAGATTTTTTTTTTTTTTTTTTAACTTAAGCAAATTTGACATTTTTTGTTACTTTCTAAACAACTTTTTTTTTTTTTAGAAGAGTTATAAATTAAATTACAAGATATACAATTCATGATCATAATAAATAGTACACATGATCATAATAATATGCATTAATGTGATAATAGAATGACAATTCAAAATATCATATTTAACTGTGTTTACTAGACTAATAGAATATAATGATTTTATATATATATATATATATAAATAAAAGTCAAACTAGTAACACTAATTTAAATATCATTAGATCATGATAATGTATATAAGTACCCATATAATAAATTTTACTTTCATCCAAAATGTAAAAATAAAAATAATAACTAGTTATCTCCATCTATCCAAAATGCAAAAAAATAATAATAATAACTAGTTATTTTTTCTTAAAAATTTAAAATTTTTTAAAAAAAAAAAAAAAAACTGCGGGTTGCGGGCGGGTCGGGTTCGACCCGAACCCGAACTTTTGTGAATTTCTTGACCCGCACCCGCCCGCCTACCTACATCGAAACCGCCCAAAGCAGTGCGGGTAGGGTAGGGTCGGGCGGTTTGTGCGGGCGGGTGGGTTGGTTGCCCAGCCCTAGTTGTGATCTTCACTATGAGAGCTCATTACAGTATAGTGCAGTGCTATTTAGACAAGGGGCAACTTTTCCGTTTACTGGATTTGGGGTTGTATATCTCAAGGATAGATTCCAGGTGTGTCCAGTTGTGATCCTTATCGAAAATGGTTTTGAAAAGTTTTAATAAAAGTTGATTTTGTTCAAATTAATCTTTTTACAACTTAGACTATTTTTGAACCAAAAGGAAAATTTTTAGTACCCACAAACTTCAATTTCATTGATTTCAATACAAAGTTCTCCAACTCATGATACAAATCAAAGTTGCTTTTTATTACATTCAAAAGGAAAACTTGAAAATACAGATTAAAGCAATAAACTTGGGGCACAGGTGAGTTAGGTGTTCCTGCATCCCCTTCCAGTGCTTATGGAAGCTTCAGAAGCTAAAGTAGGCCCAGTTTGTGCCTCCTCTTCAAGCCAAGCTATGCATTCGCCAAAAAGGGTGCAACTGAAATTGGGAGCGGGAGCCAGAAGTTCTCTTGTCCTCCAAGCAGTGGGATATCGAGCTAGTTGTGAACCTCGGATTGGAAATGGAGCCGAGTACTCTATCCCCTCTTCTGGGCAGGTCTAGTCGTGCCTGAACTAACGCTTGAACCGGAATGGAAAGTACAAGACACAATGTGTCAAACTAATCAATTGAATGCCAGGTTATCGAGACATGCTTTAATTTATCTCGGGCAGATCAAACCAGGGGCAATGCCAAGTAATGTCGGCAACAGACCTATGGCACATCCAGTGGCACCACCATCCCTCGATCGGGAAATCAACCAGCCGTGGGCGAAAGAAATAGCCTCGTGCTAAGTATACAGGGCAAGAATCCACTACCTTCAACCTGTCCATGAGCCATATCTAGGGAGGGATAAAAAATAAGAGAGATTAAATAATAAAGAGGTATATGTGGAGAAAAAAAGTGAGAAAGGGTTTTAGCAAGAAAAATAGAGCTTGAGGGCCGAGTGATGTGAGAAACACATGTGAGCGGGGTGGGAAACATTACCTGCAAGAGTAGTGGACTTTCTGCGAACTTGGTTGTCTCCCGGCGATGGAAGGCATCCAAGCCGTCAAAGTCTCGGCTAGTGTCAAGCCAATGCAGCTCTTGTCCTCTTTCAAGCCTTGAGCTACTTCGATAAAGCGAACGCTAGACCCTCCGAAGCCCGGGGCAAGTAGGAAATGAGCCAACATACACAAGCAAAGGGCATGCTGCCGAAAACCTTGCCAAAGACGGTTCCCGCAGTCGCCGGTGTCAAAAAACGGTGAATGAGACTGGGAATGTCTAGTTCTCCATTGTGAATCAAAGATCGGGCATCATGTAAAGTGAGCCCAAACATCCTTCCTAAAGCCTGGATGTGGCTGAAACGCGACTGGGGCAGGATTTCCTCGTCACGTCGGGATTCCATCAAAACTTGGAATTCTTCGATTGTAGGGCACATCTCTTGCCACCTGAAGTTAAACACATATGTAACTGGGTTCCAATATCTAGCCGTAGCATGAAGGAACGGAAAACACAGCGGGGTACGACTTAGTGAAAATAATGCATTTATCTCGAAACCTCAGAAATTCACTTTTTTCGAGCCATTTAAAGTTGCAATCCAAGATGAGAGTTTTTCAGTGAAGAATGGCTCCATTTGTGGCAAAAACAGAGCTGGAATGAAGAAACTACGAAGTCCCAACTTTTATAGAAGATAAGGCACTGAGTAGAAGACAGGTGGCAACAATCTGAAGCCTCCATGCATCAATGGCGGACCGGCCACCATTAGTAGCCGACCAGCCACTTTTTGTGGTCGACAGTCACCACTAAGTGGCCAACGGCCCCTGTTTGTGCCCAACAGAATCCCTTTGGTCTCCCTGTGTGTTGAGAATGTTGAGAACCTGTGTTTTTGTTCTATTCCTGGTGCATTATGTTGTTTTGTTTTAGTAGTTTTGTGGAGTTTCTCTCAAGTTTGTTTCAATTTGTTTATCGAGTTGTTTTGTTGTTACTTATCGAGTTGTATTTGTTTCATTTATCGAGTTGTTGCCTTAGTTGTTCTTTGAGTTGTTTTACTCTATTTGTTATGTGTTGGTAGGTTCATTACCTGACTAAGCAATTGTCAAGACAATGTACAATATTCAATTTCCATCAATTCTGTTTTTGTGTAAAATGGTGCAATACGATGCTCAGAATATAAAATGCAACACGTTTTCATCAAAAAGTTGTTTTCATTCCAATCATGGTTTCTTTTTACAAAGAGTAAAAGTTTTAAAGAAAATACAACTACCTAAAGATGTACAATGTGCTAACACTACTAGTAAAAACAAACAAAGCAAAGCACACGAATCAACACTGGCTATCTCAAGCTCTAGAGGCCCTCTTCGTTCTTTTCCTCGGCGGAGCAGACTCTATAGAGCTATCTCCATCTGTGCCACTATCTGAATCCGATGCAGAATATGAACCGGAGTCGTCATCCTCTGCATCTGAACCTGGCTCAGCCTCATCTGCACTAGCGGAATCTGAGTCAGTATCATCGTCTTCGCTCTCAGATGACTTGTCATGCTGAATGCCAGTCTCCTCAGTCTCATCATCATCGCGCATGATAGGCTCCCGACGTCTCTCTCGGCTGCGTGCCGGAGCCAATCTCTCTCTTCCTACTGCTGGAGGGGTTGTTGATGGTCCTGCTTCTGTCGCCGCCGGTCCTGTCGGTAGAGGTGTGAGTATGCATACCGGTGAGAGTATGCATGATAACTCTGATTTCTATGTGTAGTTTGAACAAGAATATGAACATAAAATTGTTTCTGATATGAACTCTGATTTCTAAATCTGTTATGGGCATCATTCATTTAAACCCTTTACTCTGTTATTATTCACTGGGCTTCCGCTCACTATTTATATTATGTATGTGCGTGAGCAGGCATGTGACTAGGCCTAAGTTGCTACCTGGAGTGTTTTGAGTCAGCCAACCACTGTACCTCACGAGGAGGTTCCTTTTTGAGAAGTCAAGTTTTGTGAACATGTTGAAGATGTTTTGTAGTTTATTTTTTTGCTTATCTGTCTCATGTATGTCTACACAACTCTATGGACCTGTATTTTATATAATTGCTTCAGCAACCCCTTATATTTTGTGATTCTGTTAAGAGGCCTTTGGTAATCCTAAGATTACTGGCCGGTTACGTCACTAAACCTAAAGGGGCGAGTTTGGGTCGTGACAATAAAGCTTATGAATGTGTAAGACATGTGCCCTTTTTATAAATGGACTCTGATTAAAGAAAGCCTAATACTCTGTTTATGTCATTTCGTATTAGTCTTTATTGTTGAATTATTGTTTTTTTTTTTTTTGGAGAGGGGGGGGGGGGAGGGGGCGTTACACACTAGGCGTGCAAAAAAAATTTAGTAAAAATTATGCTGAGCTTAGGTCGACAGCAACCGAGTAATAATTTTAAATGAACAATTTAAATAGAAAATCAAACGATTGTATAAAGGTTGTAAATGCCTTGAAAGTACAAAGACTTCTTTGGGACAATTAACAATCAAAAGAAAGAGTATTTAAATAAACAAAGATAACTTCAAATGAAATTCAGGATCGGCCTTGGGCTAAAGCAAGTGAGGCCTGTGCCTAGGGCCCCATAAATTAGGCCCAAAAAAAGGCCCCCCAAATTCATTATCTTGTGCTATATTAAAAATTCAAAATGGCCCAATTTTGTTTAATTAATTTAGGTCATTCTAAAATGCCTCAAAAGTTCTATTTGGCCCAATTGATAAAAGGCTCAGTTAAAAAATATTTGTAAGTGTTAGTTGTCATCCCAATTAAAAAATAAAACATAAAATATATGTATATGTATTAGTCGTTAGCCTAATTCTGCGTGGACTATTTTTTCCTTCTCTTTTTATGGCTAAATTATGTGTTTTTTAGTATTTTTTAAATATTTTAATTTTAATTTATTTATTTTGTAGATACATCTAATTTAGATACACTTAAAAATTATAATATTTGTCCTTTTTAAAAACAAAAACAAAAAAAAGTTGCCAAATACAAAAAATATTTAAAAAAATACGAATTGCAAACTCAGATAATTATTTTTGAGAATTCTAAACTAATCAGGGTGATTTTTATTTTTATTTTTTATGAATATCTAAAAGGCCCCAAAAAATTATTTCGCCTTACTACAACAAAAAAGGCCTTTGGTGACAGATTGATTTTGTCTCCAAACATCAAAATTTCGTCACTAAAGTGATCTGTGAAAAAAATTAAATCCACGTTAAGTGGCCTATAGGTCGTAAATCAGAAAGTACTGGTGACGGTTAAATCACCTATTATTCATTTTTGGTGATGAAATGTTTCGTCTCCAAATGTTGAATTTTTTGTCCTCTAAAACACCAATTTCGTCACCAAAACTAAATAATATTTTATTTTAATTATTTTTTGCGACGAAATATTTCGTCACCAAATATATTTTAGTGACGAAAGTTTTCCTCACCAATGATATGAATTAAGGTGACAAAAAAATTCGTCACTAAAATGAGCAAAAAAGAAAATTATTCAATGACAAAAAACATTTTGTCACCAAATATTTCAATTTAGCGACGAAATATTCAGCAAATGTGACGAAATTATTTGTTTCGTACTATATCATTAGTGACAAAATTATTCGTCATGTTTTTTGAAAACTAATAGCGACATTTTTTATTTCGTCACTAATAAAAATTAAAAATTTTGAAAATGAGGGTACTATTTTCTTCCGAAATTTTTTCTTTTCAATAACAATTCCCTGCGCATTTCAATAACCTGTTCAATAAAACATCTATTACAAATCAATACAAAAATCTGTTCATTTTCATAAACATCACAATCGAATTTTAGCACTATTCACAAAAATATAATATGAACTGCATGCAGATTATAAACATGTCTCCTAATATCCACAAAAAACGTCTACTAATATCCAAAAAAATATAATATCAACCTTATGCAGATTAGCAAACACATCTCCTAATATCCAACAAAAAACATGTCTACTAATATTAACAAAAATAAAATATCAAGGGCGGATTAAACACGTCCATATTCTACCATCGGCCCTCCAAATTACCAAACACGTCCATATCAAATCTCGAATCTGCAAAAAAATGAAACACAAAAAAAAAAAAAAATGTCAGTTAGACAATTATTGTCCTATCCATAACATATACAATTTAACATGCATTTTTTGACTTAATTTTCAAACCGGGAGTCCCGTGCTAGTTCCGTAAGTTTCCACAACTCACATTGGTCCATCCCGAGGTGTTTGAGGTGTTTCTCGGGCCGTCTCGTGGCTGTTGCACGATTTTGGCCCCCGAAGACCTATTTTCAAGCTTAAGTGTGAAAAAGTGCATTTTTGGACTTAGTTTTCAAACCGAGAGTCCCGTGCTAGTTCCGTAAGTTTCCACAACTCACATTGGTCCATCCCGAGGTGTTTGAAGTGTTTCCCGGGCCGTCTCGTGGCTGTTGCACGATTTTGGCCCTCGAAGGCCTATTTTCAAGCTTAAGTGTAAAAAAGTACATTTTTAGACTTAGTTTTTAAACCGGGAGTCCCGTGCTAGTTCCGTTAGTTTCCACAACTCACATTGGTCTCTCCCGAGGTGTTTGAGGTATTTCTCGGGCCGTCTCATGGCTGTTGCACGATTTTGGCACCCGAAGGCCTATTTTCAAGCTTAAGTGTGAAAAAGTGCATTTTTTGACTTAGTTTTCAAACAGGGAGTCCCGTGCTAGTTCCGTAAGTTTTCACAACTCACATTGGTCCGTCCCGAGGTGTTTGAGGTGTTTCCCGGGCCGTCTCGTGGCTATTGCACGATTTTGGCCCCCGAAGACCTATTTTCAAGCTTAAGTGTGGAAAAGTGCATTTTTGGACTTAGTTTTCAAACCGAGAGTCCCGTGCTAATTCTGTAAGTTTTCACAACTCACATTGGTCCTTCCCGAGGTGTTTGAGGTGTTTCCTGGGCCGTTTCGTGGCTGTTGCACAATTTTGGCTCCCAAAGGCCTGTTTTCAAGCTTAAGTGTGGAAAAATGCATTTTTGGACTTAGTTTCAAACCGGGAGTCCTGTGCTAGTTCTGTAAGTTTTCACAACTCACATTGGTCCGTACCGAGGTGTTTGAGGTGTTTCTCAAGCCGTCTCGTGGTTGTTGCACGATTTTGGCCCCCGATGGCCTATTTCCAAGCTTAAGTGTGAAAAAGTGCATTTTTTGACTTAATTTTCAAACCGAAAATCCCGTACTAGTTTCGTAAGTTTCCACAACTCACATTTGTCCGTCCTAAGGTGTTTGAGGTGTTTCCCAGGCCGTCTCGTGGCTGTTGCACGATTTTGGCCCCCGATGGCCTATTTCCAAGCTTAAGTGTGGAAAAGTGCATTTTTTGACTTAGTTTTCAAACTGGGAATCCCGTGCTAGTTCCATAAGTTTCCACAACTCACATTGGTCCCTCCCGAGGTGTTTGAGGTGTTTCCCGGGCCGTCTCGTGGCTGTTGCACGATTTTGGCCCCCGAAGGCCTATTTTCAAGCTTCCGTGTGGAAAAGTGCATTTTTGGACTTAGTTTTCAAACCGGGAATCCCGTGCTAGTTCCGTAAGTTTCCAAAACTCACATTGGTCCCTCCTGAGGTGGTTGAGGGGTTTCGGCTGCCTTGTGGGATGTGTCGTGGGCATTTGGTCAATACGATTTTGGCACCCGAATGCCTATTTTCAAGCTTAAGTGTGGACAAGTGCATTTTTGGACTTAGTTTTCAAACCGGGAGTCACGTACTAGTTCCGTAAGTTTTCACAACTCACATTGGTCCATCCCGAGGTGTTTGAGGTGTTTCTCGGGCCGTCTCGTGGCTGTTGCACGATTTTGGCCCCCGAAGGCCTATTTTCAAACTTAAGTGTTAGAAAAGTGTATTTTTTCACTTAGTTTTCAAACCGGGAGTCCCATACTACTTCCGTAAGTTTTTTAAAATTACATTAGTCCCTCCCGAGGTGTTGGAAGTGTTCCCCACGCCTTCTCGTGACTGTTACACGATTTTGGCCCCCGATGGCCTATTTTCAATCTTAAGTGTGAGAAAAGTGCATTTTTTGAGTTAGTTTTTAAACCGGGAGTCCCGTGCTAGTTTTGTAAGTTTCCGCAACTTACATTCGTCTCTCCCGAGGTTTTTGAGATGTTCCTCAGTCCTCCTAATGACTATTACACTATTTTAGCCCCCGATGGCCTATTTTCAAGCTTAAGTGTGAAAAGAGTGCCTTTTTTGACTTAGTTTTTAAACCGGAAGTCCCGTGCTACCAATTGATCTCTTTTAAGCATTTAAATTGATACTCACATCACTAATTGAACTCACAAATAAAGCTAAGCAGAGTTTACAAGAAAAACATTTGTTTCATAAGCTAAGAGAGGACATGCTAAATAAAAAAATAAGTGTAGTACATACCTGCACGGCTCTTTGTCTCCTCTTGAACTTTATCAACAACCTAGAAAACCGACGAATAACAATGCATGAGGGCAATTCAAACATTTAAAAATGGATAACAATAAAATGGTGATAGCTAGAGTTAAGACTAAGAGGAGCACGCCAAAAAGATAATAAATTATGACAATCAAGCAAATGCCTTCGTGGGAAGCAAATACAACAATATTGGATAGTACACCAAAATTAAAAGAGATTCTCAGATCTTGTAAGGCCCAAAAATAACAGATTTAATTTCAGCCTCAGAAAGAGAACCCATCCAAAAAAAGCCTCAGAAAGAGAAGAAATAAGCAAAGGGAGATGAGATTCAGATAAACAAGGTTGAATAAGCTCAGCAACTTTGGCTTTCCCATCCCTAGAATAATCAACAGAAGAACAATCATTTTTTTGAAATTTAATAAAATTAATGAGTATTGGCTTCCCACACAATAAGCTAATATCACATCATATCATCAACATCAAGTAGTAGTATCCGCGACCACTGCCATAGAGACGGGTACAATACAAATAGCTAAAAACATGCTATGGCACATCAAATGGGTACCTAAATGAGCAATTAATCAAAGAAAACACATGCTTAGATGAAGTGTCAATTGATAGAACAAAGTGCTCTAGATTTTTCATATCCACCAAGGAAAGGGGCTAGTTTGTAAACCTTATTGTGCACGCTAGGGGAGTCTGATGCTAGCCATGTATCTTGTGACTCACTTTGGCAATGCGCAAAACATGAGTTTATGAACATCCCTCCTCTTCTTGAGTATTTAAAAAATAAACTCAAAGCTGCAAGCATATCTTTCCGGAACCCTGAAGAATAGAAATTTTAATAAACATGTCTATCATAAAGGAAAACACATATTAAAAATTACATGCAAAATTTATGAAATTTTATATTTAATATGGGAGGTATGCTCTCTAAATTGAAGATAATCATCATTAAAAATAAAAATGAAAAGAAAAAAGAAATTTTAGAAAAGAATATCGAAAGCAATCGAAATTTAAGAATGTAAGGACCAAAAAAAACCTTGCAAGATATTTGTCTGGTTTGTATTACATGCCGCAGGATTAAGCATACAATGATTCCAATGCCCACTCAAATCAGCAGAAGGTGGCACCAATATGTGATGGAACTGTGATAAGAAAGTAGTACTCATTTTTCACTATTACCTCAGAAGCAATGAAGACATCAAATGCAGTAGAAATTTAATAGGAAGTGTTTAATAGCTTCTGAAGGCAAATTTGGTGCAACCTCGCTAGTTTTCACTTTGCTGAAATGCACAATAAATTCCATAAAAGAAGAACAAAAAGAAATAAAACCTTCTTTAAACAAAGATGGTATGGTGGAATTGGCAATGGCATATGGCTTGCCAAAGCATCCAACCCATCCCGCAGTATTTTAGCTCTGATACCATGCTACATTGTCTTAGATAGAACTCAACCCCAAAAGCTATCTATTTGACGTGAGAAGACCCTCATGGTTATATATTGCACATTATTTTTTTACCATGTGACATGGGACTTTCTTTCATTGTTTTCAAGGCATAAGAAAACATAAACAAGTTAGATTGTGGGCCATAAATGAACACAACACAAGAAATCGAAACACGAGAGCAGGCATGAGTGATGAGCAGGGCAAACCACAACATTTTGTTTATCATCACATAAGTCAACCTTCAGTTACTCTAAGGAATTAGCTGAGTGGTAAAAACTTAAAAGATAAGATTCAAGACCTCAAATTTGAGTCTCTCAAGGGACCTAGAGGTTAGATCATTTGTTAACTTCTAGTGTCAGCACATCCCTTAGGTGAGTAAGGTAATCTTCTAAAGCCACAAAATTTTATCCTTTCTTTTCTGAGGTTTTATTGAAAAAATAAAACAAAATAAACTCCTTGCTTCAAGGCCTTCCATATGTAAAAACTCTATCTAAAGGCTTAGCCCCCTCCCCCCCCCCCCCCAAAAAAAAAACAAACCCCTCTTTGTTCAATAACCCACCAAAAAATAAATAAAAAAATTTCATCCAAAGGCCCAACAAAGTAAAAGTTCTTCTTGTTCATGAGCCCCAATAATAAAACACTTATTATCCAAAAGGCCCAATGAAAAAGGAAAACAAATTCTTACATAAAAGCCCAATAAAAAAAAAATTGTTCCTCGTCGAAAGATCTCTATGGTGAAATAGTAAACACCACTTAAATACTACAATAGTATTGGGCTGCCAACGCTACTATAGGGGAGCAACGTTACTAAGGTGGTTTGGATTATGATATCTTGTACATTCAAATGAGGCATTTGTTTACTAGTGTCATTTTCCATAGAGTAAACAATAATTGGATAGTAATGCTTCACAGAAATAGAATAATCGAAATTTATTATCCACATCATATAATACCTACTATTATCTCAACTGGAACCATTACAATACTTACTTCTTCATATGGAAAGATTTACCAGTAAAGAAATAAGATCGCTATAGAAGGATCTAATAGTGTGATTCAAACTTATGTCTCTTCTGCAAAGAAAAGGCCAAAAATTAATTTTTAAAAGAGGGAAAGATAGGATACAAAATTACAGATTAATTTCTATTTGAAGGAAGGAACTTACATTGAAGAAAGATAGGATACAACAAATCGTTAAAAAAAATAAAATAATGGCACATGATGCATGTTATACATTGAGTTATATTCAACAAATCATTAAAAACAAAAAATAATGGCACTTGAATCTATGTGTATACATTGAGTTATATTCAACTATTGAGTTATATTCAACAAATCATTAAAAATAATAATAATAATGGCACATGATGTATATTATATATACATTGAGTTATATTCAACTATTGAGTTATATTCAACAAATCATTAAAAAAAAATAAAATAATGGCACATGATGTATATTATATATACATTGAGTTATATTCATCAATCTGAACAACAAATCAACTATTGAGTTATATTCGGAATCTAATTATAAATAAAATATTCAATATGAACACAGAGTAGGATTTGTTACAAGGTTCATATGTGGGCCTCATAAATTGTAAAGAAGTTTTGAATTAGGGCAAGAAAACATGATTAGATATGTGGGCCTCATAAATTTGAAAAAGAAAATGATGAATGATTCTACAAAGGATGACGGATGAAACTGACTTCTTTTATATAATTAGTGTCACATTTTGTTTGTTATCTAATCTAATGCGACGCATCCACAAATAATTGGTATAATAGGTCCCACATGAATTCAATTAATTTTTAACATTGTGAGTATGTCATCGGGAAGGTTATTATGTGGGTTCTCGCCATTGTTTTTCAAAAGAATATCAAACAACTTGGAAATTTTTACTAAAATAAAATATTAAAGGAGGAAGGAATAAGAACTACCAAATCAAGTATTACAAATCAAATAGTGGAATAAAGAGAGAAATCGCAGACGGTCGAGAGTTCATATATCAAGCCACATCATTACCTTGAACCATATTATCTATGAAAACCCTAGATTTATTCTCGTTATTACAGATCTCAAAATACTTGCATTCTCGGCATTTGGAACAAAAAGCAGAATATAGATGCAATTTCAGATTATCAATCAAATTAACCTCTTTCCCCACCATTTAGATTGAAATCACGCCAAGATCAATGGAGATATGGTTCACAAATTCATACGAGTTCGCCAAATCTCCTAGAGACGCGAAGATCTCATGGTAAACTTCGCATCAAGCCCTTGCGACATCAATGCAACACTCGCCTTCAAACAGATCGGATCCTCGCAATCCATCACCGTGGTGAGTAGAGTGAGCCGATCGGCGATCAATCTGGTCTGAATCGATGAGAGTGAGCAATGCATCGTCTCTGTGTGTTTGTGCGTGAGAAATAGGTTTGAACCTATAAATTATTGTGTGTGTTTGAGGCGCCAAAACATTTTATTTCCCCCTAAAATATTTAGTGACAAAATTATTTATTGGTGACAAAATTATTTCTTCACCAAAGATAAAAATATTGGCCACAAAAATCGTTTTGTCACTAAATGATATTAAAATATTAAAAATTATTGGTGACAAAAATATATTTGTCATTAATAATTTTATAATTGGTGACAAATTTTTTCGTCACCAAAAGTCTCAAAATTTTGGCACCCTCCGGAAACATTAGCGGGAAAATATTTGGTGACAAAAAAATATAAATAACGACAAAAAATAATTTCGTCGCCTAATTTTTTTTATTATGATTTAGATTAGTGACGAAATTTTATTTTTGTCTCCAAAAATGATACATTTGGAGACGAAATATGATTTTCGTCATTAAAAGATACGTATTTCGTGACAAAAAAAAATTTCGTCATTAGTTTTCGTCTCTAAAGGTTATTTTTGTCCCGAAAACTCAAGGCCGGCCCTGATGAAATTATCCAAGTTTACAAGAACTATAAGTCACAAATTACAGAGAACAAAACTACTACTAACTTGATAATCTACTCCTAAAATAAAGACTAAGTCATTGTTGGATTGTTAATCTCCTTTCTCTCTGGAAACTTCTGGCCTTTATAGTCCTTTTTTCTTCTCTTTCCTTGATTCATGATCCCATTTCCCTTGGAAACTGCAGGCCACTAATCTCCAACTGCTGCTGAGCTGCTCCATCACTTCCAAGCCTTCAAACTTTAACAATTCTTCATATTTCCTATCGAACTAACTTTGCTCCATATTGTCACATGCTCCTCATCATTTTGAACACTAAATCGACAGAGAAAACATTTTCTTCATAAACCAATTTTCACATAAATCAGTCCACTAAGCCAACAATTATTCAATAACTGCTCCGTGACAACTTTTAGCAATTCATGCACTTAAAAAATTCTTTCCTGCCTTGTGGCTCTTTGATCAAATGAAAGACTTTTACTTTTGACTTTATTGCCATGTATCATCATTCAATTGATGATAGGAAATTTACGAAAATGGGTGCAAACAACACCCTAGTATAACACATAAAAAAACTCTATACTATACTTTTTCTAAAGATAACACTCCAAAAAAAACTCCTTTGTGTAACATTATAATGTAACACAAAAATAAAAAAATAAAATAAAATAAAATAAATAAATAAATAATTCTTACACTCCAATGTAACACAAAAAAATTCTTAGTGTACTTTTTTCAAATGTAATACTCTAATATAATACTCTAAAAAAACTTCTTAGTGCAACACTCTAACGTAATATACACAAAAATTCCTTAGTGTAACACTTTAACGTAACACACAATAAAACTTCTTAGTCTACTTTTTCTAAACGTAACATTTCAATATAACGCTAAAAAAAAACTCCTTAGTATAGCACTTTAATGTAACACACAAACAAATCCTTCGTATACTTTTCCTAAACGTAACAGTCCAATGTAATACTAAAAAAACAAGAAAGATGTGGGATTCTTCAAACTATTCCAAAAGGAGTACATATATTCCTTAGTAAGTTTTGGACAAATGTATAATTTCAAACTGTAAGTGTTACGTTTGGAAAAAGTATACTAAGGAGTTTTTTTTAGTATTTTTGTGTGTTACATTGGAATATGTTACATTGGAGTGTTACGTTTGTGATTACATTAATTGGAGTGTTACGTTTGGAAAAAGTACACTAAAGAGTTTTTTTGTGTTATATTGAAGCATTATGTTTGGGAAAAGTACACTAATGATTTTTTTTTTTAGTATTACGTTGTTATGTTCGGCAAAAACACATCAAGAAGTTTTTTAGTGTGTTACATTGAAATGTTACGTTATTAGAGTGTTACATAAAAGTGTTACGTTTTTGTTCATAATGTGGGGTTTGTTCTAGAATGAGGGAAAATCCAAAATTTCTATAGTACGGATTGTCCAAATATGTAATTTTATATTTTGAGAAACTCACTTTTATCTCTAAAAAATTAAACCCAAACATATAAGTGACTACCTTTTTGTATAATTTCTACTTTAATGGGACCTTTGGGTTCATAAGAAAAAAGAGAGAACTAAATAATTTACAAAATTATATTTTGAGATTTATTGGTAATTCACCCTTGTTTGTACTCAATGGGATTCCCTCAATGGTATTCCAACTCTTCGGACCAATAATTAAAAGGAATCTTTATCTGCTCTCCAATTTAGTGTTTAATAGAGAAAAAACGAAGGGCATGTATGCTGATTGTGGTATCAGTCTTTGTAATCTGTATGCTTATCCTATAGAATAAATGAAAATAAATAAATAAAATGATCAGTAGAAAACAAAAATGACAATTTCTGAAGTTGACATTGCAGGGATGACTGAATACGTGTTTGAAATTTCTTTAGTTTCAGTGAGAACAGCTTCTTCGTGCTCCATCAGAAAAGATATCAAGCCATTTATGCAATCAGCAACAGACAAGCAAACAAGGAGACACAAAAATTGTATGGTCTATGAATTTTGTTATCCAAGATTCCCAATATCTGGCAGTTCCAATTGAAAGGTACATTTAGAATTTAGAAAAGTATGCTTTTCTAAATAATGACGCAACTAGGGGGAAATGAAGAGTTACTGCAAGAGGTCTTAAGTCTTCCTCTCTTCTCTTTCTTTTTTATTTATTTATATATTACATTTCTTATAAATTGAATAAATAATGGAAAAACAAAGGTAGTCCATGAATTGAAGATGAAACTGTCGATGGAAAGCCTTAAAATTCGTTTATTTTTTTCCTCTTTATTTTCCATCTTAATAGTCTCCAATACAGTAGACACCATAACCAAAACTTACTCCATTACAGCCAGCAACACCATAGTGTCTTCTGGTGGAAGCTTTGAGATGGGTTTTTTCAGCCCTGGCAGTTCCCGGAATCAGTACTTAGGAATATGGTACAAGAATATTTCAGTTAGGACCATTGTATGGGTTGCCAATAGAGAAATCCCACTTCTCGATTTGTCAGGCGTCTTAACTATAACCAACCCTGGAAGTCTTGCCCTTGTCGATGGTACTGGCAGCGTCATTTGGTCTCCCAATATGACAGGATCTACACGGGACCCTGTTGCACAACTGATGGAGTCTGGAAATCTTGTTGTGCGAGATACCAACGATCAGTCTGGGCATTTTCTGTGGCAAAGTTTTGATTATCCATGTGATACTCTTTTACCGGGCATGAAGCTTGGAAAGAACTTTGTAACGGGCCTAGAGCGCCACCTCTCCTCCTGGAAGAGCAGCGAGGATCCAGCTCCAGGTGAGTTTACATACCGGTGTGATCCTCAAGGATACCCACAAAATATTCTGAGTAGGGGTTCTGTTGAACTGTTCCGAACTGGGCCATGGAATGGTATCGGATTCAGCGGGAGACCAAAACTTAAACCTAATACAATCTACAAATATGAAGTGGTTTACACTAAAGAGGAGGTGTATTATCATTATGAACTCCTCAGCTCAGTTATTTCAAGGGTTATTATGAGTCATAACGGTGTTCTCGAGCGCTGGACATGGGTTGATCAAACAAGGGAATGGGTCCTTTACTCGACTGGACCAGCCGATAACTGTGACAACTATAAACTGTGTGGTCCGAACGGTGACTGTAACGTTGGAAACTTTCCGCCCTGTGGTTGTTTGAGTAAATTTGTGCCCCAGAACCAAACGGAATGGGGAAATGGAGATTGGTATAATGGGTGTGTTCGGAGGACACCGTTGGATTGCCATAATGGAGATGGATTTATCAAGTATTCAGGGTATAAACTGCCGGACCCACGGAACTCCTGGTTTGATAGGAACATGACACTCGGGGAATGCGAGATGGTATGCTTGAAAAACTGCTCTTGTATGGCTTACGCAAATTTAGACATAACAAGAGCTGGAAGTGGCTGCTTGCTTTGGTTTGATGAGTTGATTGATATGAAAGAGTTAAATGTAAATGTGCAAGACATTTACATAAGGATGGCTTCCTCTGAGTTAGGTAAGAATTCATACCAAACACATAGATTAGTGAACATAGATTGAATAGATTATACATATGTAAGAACTATGTAAACTTTTACATTTCTTCCTTAAAAAATTCCTCACTATATTACTTTTCTACATCTAACTACAATCTAGCAAAAAGAGAGTTCATTTTGATTTCATCTTGAACCTTATTTTTTGTTGTGGGAATTCAATCTGGATGATACTTATTACCCATCTAAACCTACATGCCCACCACAGTAGGTCCGATTTTTATTTGTATTTGAGCCTATTTTGATCCCGGTTTATTATCTTTTGGATTTTATTTATTTTTTTAAAATTTATATATTATGTTATTTCAGTGTTCGAGAGTTATGATGATCTTTGATCTCTATGCTCAAAGTGACACTGCATCATTCTTCGTCATGGATGTAGGCTTGGAAGCAATTGTGTAGGGACGGGAGGGGGCCATAGCACCCCCATTTAAAAAATAAAATAAAATAATATATTTATATTTTTTCAAAAAAACATAGACCCTTAAAAGTGACTTCCACTTAAGGTTGTGTTTGCATTAAAGATTTGAAGGAGATTTGTGAAGGGGAAGAATAAGAAAAGGAAAAGTAAAAAATTTAGTTTATATTTTATTTATTTTTCCCTATTCTTTTACTTTCTCTCCAAAATATTTTTGTCAAACTTTTGATCCAAACACAACCTTAGTCTTTTATTTTACTGAAGACCCCAGTTTAAAAGGAAGGCTGAAAATCAATTAGGCTAGTTAACTTTTAAAAAAAAACACGAATATCAGATTTATTTATCAATACAAGGATAGTGATATAAAAGCCCAATAGTTGCCGTCTTCACTTTTATTAGCACCAACAGTGTCTTTTTACTACATAACTCGCTTTTTGGCTGTGCTATATGGACTCTTCTATTTCCACCACAACCTGTGTCATCTGAATATGACTTGGGTAACGGTGTGGGATATGTGTCCAATATTCGTACCCATTTTAGACACTAAGATCCTTTAATTTGTGACAATACATGAAGAAGAAGAAACTCACTTTTGTTGGGAAAGCAATATTTTTAGGCTCCAACATGAATTAGATATAGAAATTTAATATTTTTCCTGAATCCTATTTAATTTCTAAGATCTCATCCAAGAATATTATATATTACATATATGACGTGTCCACTGCCCATATCTAATTTTGGATACATACCCTAAGATTCTAAGATTTAAATTTATGAAAGTTTGACACTTGGATACACACCCGCACTCAATACTCATACTCGAGTCCATGTAACATAGCTTTTTGGTCAACTTTAAATCTCAAAATAAATTGTCAAACCCTTATCATCATCAAACAACTGAACTTATATTGTTGAGATATTTTACTAATATTATTTTTATAACTTTATGTCTATCTTATATAAAATTATAGAAAGATTTGCTAATAGCAATTTTAAAATTAAAAATGATAAAATTTTGCCTAAAATTTTCTGTCACAATAAAGATTAAGTGAATTAGCCATATTATCAAGTGAAAATAATATATTAATGAAATTTGAATATAAGTTTTAATTATTAGTTATTTTTCCATCTTAAAAAGAGAGAATAAATTTTAAATAAAAAATAAAGAAAACAATATTGAAAATTGTAAAGACCTCATTCAAAATTGCCCCTTTGGAACTCAAATTATCTTGAGTTGCCCTAATTGGTGGAAATACTTTCTTCTGGTTCTGCCCCAAGTCACAATTCAGGTTCTGCCCCCATGTAAGCTTATAAATGCTCAAATGCTTGTGTGCTTGTTTTGTTTAGCTTTATTCATCCCTTTTGCCATAACAATTTCAATACATAGGAAAGTGATCCAGGGTTTGAAATCTAAAGCAATCCTTTTAAGTTTGTGCTTCCATGATTGTATTGTCTAACTGACCAATTGCCCATTTCTGTTAAATGGATTGATGATTCAACAGTCCATAGCAAGAAAAGAGAGATAGTGGTAGTGACCTTGGCATTGTTAATTGGACTTATTTTGCTGGGTATAAGCCTGATCGTGTATCTCCGAAAAAGGAAAAGGAAGAATTCACAGCTAAACAGAGAAGGTATATATCCATACGTGTCATTCTGTGTTAAATTATGTACTGGTATGTTACATTTTTGGAACAACTTGTCATATTGATATCCATTGTGTCCCCACTTTGCAGGAATTCTGATGCACAAGTCTGAACATGGTTACACTAACAAAACCCAAAAGGAAGATCTAGAGTTACCATTGTTCGACTTTACTGTAATAGCTGATTCCACAAATAATTTTTCAATCAATAATAAGCTTGGAGAGGGTGGATTCGGACCTGTTTACAAGGTAACAATGTGAAGACACTCTTATGTAGTCTGTAGGAATGTGATTGATGCGCAATCTCATGGAGCCTATCCGAAGCCATAAAACCATTCAACTTTTTTTATCACTGCTTTTTCATAAATAGTAATGCTACAAATACATAAATTCTTCAACAAAAAGGTTCATAGAATGTTGTTCTGCAGGCTGCAGCACTGCATTCATCTTGATGATTGGGTCCCCACTTTTAGAAAAAAAATTACGTTTCTAAACTTACTAAATCTTTTAATACAGACCCCACTATTCTGAAGGTAAATTTTTTATAAATATTCATGCTTTTGAGGAATTTTATATTTTTCTTTTAGCTTTCAAGGAAGACAATTAGTGTGATGCATCCTTTCACCTTATCAAACTTCATAAATATGTGTAATTTTGTCTTTTAAGTAGTTGTAACTTAAATCACTAGTCATGGCTGCACCTATTGGAACAATGTTAGCCACAACAACATAAAAACAGTAAGTATAGATACAATTAATAAGAATGGCAAAAAAAAAAAAATGTTTGCTTTCAAGCTACTTCTAGCAGAAGATCATTTTATCAGTTATAACGCTAATTCTCAGGGTACACTGGAAGGAGGACAAGAAATAGCTGTGAAACGGCTCTCAAAGAATTCTAGCCAAGGACTTGATGAGTTCAAGAATGAAGTTATCTGTATTGCCAAACTTCAACACAGAAATCTCGTGAAGCTTCTAGGATGCTGCATTCAAGGAGAAGAAACAATGTTAATCTATGAATACATGTCCAACAAAAGCCTGGACTATTTTATATTTGGTTTGCTCTCTTCAAAACTATAATACTATATATATCACAACTATTCCACTCTGAGACCACAACCAGCAGTCGTTCTTTTTTTCTTTTTTCCTATACTTTTTTTTTTTTTGTTTATTTTCAGTTTCATATAAACCTTTTGCCATATTTGATAATGGGAATGAAATTATATGTGGTTTTTATTACATGTGCATTTGCATGAACTTGGTCTTCAAACATTTGGGATTTTCCATTGAGGAATCCAATTAAATTCATCCACCAGATTAGTAAGTGTGGACTAAATCAGACAAAATTTGGACAGATCAAAGCCAAAGCATGTTACTGGATTGGTCGAAGCGCTTCCACATTATCAATGGGATTGCACGCGGGCTTCTTTATCTTCATCAAGATTCTAGGCTGAGAATTATTCATAGGGATCTCAAAGCTAGCAATATTTTGCTAGATATTGACATGAACCCAAAAATATCAGATTTTGGAATAGCTAGAAGTTTTGGAGGAAATGAGACAGAAGCAAATACAAATAGAGTGATTGGAACATAGTAAGAATCTCTATAATATGTTTTGTCTAATTCACTTATATTGTTGCTTCAAAATCCAATTTTTCATTCTGTGCTTTGTTGCAGTGGGTACATGTCTCCAGAGTATGCAATAGATGGGTTATTTTCAGTAAAATCGGATGTATTCAGCTTTGGTGTTTTAGTGTTAGAGATTGTGAGTGGGAAGAAAAACAGAGGTTTTTATCATCCAGGGCACCGCCTCAACCTACTTGGCCATGTAAGTGTACTAATTAGAAGTAATCTTATATGTGTTAGAAAAAAGTTATGCACTAATATAATTTAATTAATAAAATGATGATTTATGATAAATAAAATATGAAAACAAGTAAATTCACAAAGAGTAAGAAAGAATTGGCCTGTGAGATTAAGAGTAGTGCTCTAAAGCCTAAGGTTGTTGTTTCTCCCCACGTAAAGGTACAACCGAAGTACAATGGCTCCAAGATACAACCCAAGCGCTCACAACTTTCCTCATCTGATGTTCATATCTACCAACAGGATATGAACGAGTCACGAACCATAATTGTCAGAAATACATAAAATTGATAAAGTACTCTTATTTTAAAACTCAATATCTCATATACATATGTCTTCTTGTGGTTTTTATTCATTCTCCATCTTTAGAAAACACAGGAATATATATAAGTGAAAATCTCATAATATTTAATCATTACATAATTATAATAATAAAACTTAATAATATCTTTGTAACCGAAATCTTTAAAATCAATATTAATGTTAATAACGGTCAAACAAATTAAATAGAAATAATTAATTTTATTTTTATTAAAATTCCAACATTCTCCCACTTTTAATAAAAATAAAATTTCTAATACTACCATAATGTTTATATTAAACCCCCACAATTTAAAACTTTATATTCAAAACTATATATATATATATAAGGGCAACTGCATACTACGCAATAGGTGTAGGAGTCTTCCGGGCTTGAACCACACTTAATGTTGACAATTTTCATCTGAAGGATCATAGTGAACTATATCTTGAACTGGACCCTTTGTGCCAGAGTTTAACTTGTCACACACACAGCATTGGTATCAGACATCAGTTTGCGAGTTAGTACTCTTAAAGGCCATGAACTAGATCTTGATTCTCATGGGGTTACTAGAGACTAGCCCAAGTCTCCAAGTCGCGGCCTCACGACAACTCCCACTTAGTAGAACCCTTCAAAGGTACAGTGACGAAATGCACCTTGCAGGAGATTGCCTGCCTTGGATTTATTCAGGGTAAAACCCTTCCTAACCAATCACTTCTTCAGCATTACTGCCTTAGGGATGAGCAGGAGATCAACCTTGATATGGTGTCTCCTATAAAATGAATGCTAGAATCAAGTCAAGCTATATGAATTGTTTTTACCCATTGAAATTTTTTCATAGGATCTCCAATCACAAAAGATGGGTTACCTCCCTATGCGACTTCCTAATAGGCTTACACTCATCCCCCTTGACAAATAATGTGAGGCAAAAATCCACCAAATAATTTAAAAGGAATTACTTGACAAACCAATTTCAAGCTACATATCTAGTAATAAATAATTTATAACAACAAAAGTAGAGATATATAGTTGTGAGATTTTGGAGTCATTTTGATTATTCAATAACTTTCACATGGATGAAAGCAAACAAATTAGACAGAGATACCAACTAATTTCACATATGAAGAGTAAGGGAAGACTTTAAATTCAACATGTACCAAACATTTTTTTTCCTTGACATTTCCTCTTCTGGCTTCTCAAGCCTAACTGTTGATCAACAATGTATTTCTTCATCTCATGGAGTATATAATTATTAAGCCTTTTCCATTACAGTATTCCTTTGCTTATCTTTATACACCTATAAAATTTTCAAACACACTTCTCCAATAAACAATGTTAACATAGCCTCTCAAATATCAATTATACTCATATACAACACATTGACAATATATATAATCGTCATGCCATTCAATTATCAAATTAAAACCTTATTAAGTTTTATGAATTTCTCTTCTAATTCATGACCTATGAATAAAGAATTTATTTTCAAATTACATCGAACTAAATAGACACAACTTCTCACAATTATCAGATATAATTTAGCCAAAACAAACATTCAAATTTGTTTTACCCAAAATAAAAAAAATTCAAATATAGGTCCTAATTTTTACATAATACACATACAAGAATTCTTCAAAACACAGATATTAATGTAACCTCACAAACACTTCCCATTTCAAATTTTCATTTCGCACAACAAGAATATTGTAGTGCTTTTAGATATAGCCATCTCATTTTCCTTTTCATTTTGAGTTTAAATAGAAATTTTGAAAAAAACTTCAATTATATAAGCAAAATAATTTCAGAATATTTCTTGCCTTTAAAATTCTCCACACCATTCCCTCAATAGAAAATTTTTTAAAACCTCAAATTAATTCAGATTTTCAAATATATTTATCTTTCAACATTTGTAGATGGTACCATAAAATAAGAACTAAAGTGTGAAAATAATTGCACAAAACCCTCATATATTTACATTTTTCTAACCAATTTTAAACATTTAATTTGAATTATTTTTAAACATTTGAAAAAGTAAAATTTTCACAAAGTAAGCACCAGTCGACTATACAAATAAAGATTTAACTTCACATTAGCAATCTTCCCAAAGACTTAAAAGAATTTTAACAAAATCTGAACTATAACAATTTTACTACAAGGCTAGATGGTAAGCATGAATATATATTGAACATTTTCTGTAACTAATAATTTATGAACAACCAATGAGATGCAAGCCTACACATGACCATAAGTTACAAAACATTTATAATTCTCCATTTAATTATTTGACAACAATTCATTAATCAGTCATAAATTAATAATAAAATACAAATAAATAAAACTGAAATCTAAAAGAACATTGATCAAGAACATCCAATCTAATATATAAGATTCTTGCAAACACATCATTAAAACCCTTTTATGAGCACACAAAAGTGGGCACACTTTAATTTTAAATAAACTTTAACTAAAAATTACAAAACCAAGATTAATGGGGTAATAATTCAAACCATTTCCAACACACAGAACTAACTTCTTAACACCACGAAAGTTACATGTAACTTGATAAGACATAATTAAAAGAAATATAATTTTTACCACTACATTCCAACCCAAAATATTTTCCACCAATAAGGGCTGAGACAACTAATTCGAGTAATAGGTATATTAAATAGCTAACTATTATAAAGAATTAAAACCCATGAATACACATTCACACATTATGTTAAATCATGTAATTTTATGGAATATAAAAACCCTCAAATATTTGTAACTCATAAATTCAGTTTACCACAGCTAATAAGAATGATTTTAGAGTGAAACCTACAAACATTGATCAAGCTCCAAACCAACTGAAATAATTTTTCCCCCACATTGCAATCCTCATTATTTTTAACAAAATAAAATTATTAATTTACATAACAACAACTCTTTTTCCCTTTCGAAACCAACAATCAATTATACTAAATAATGACGCAAGATTAACATTATGCTAGTACTTAGAATAAACCAATCTTCAACTAAGAATTTGTAAATATACAAATAATTTCATTCACCACATTCCAATCCTTTTTTTTTTTTTTTTTTTTTTTTTTTTTTTTGTAACTTGCTCAAATAACATAATTGAATTTATCTCACATTTTTCAAACTTTTAAAACTCCCAAAATCATAAATATTCAAA
Organism: Camellia lanceoleosa; assembly: GCA_025200525.1. Lineage (NCBI taxonomy): Eukaryota > Viridiplantae > Streptophyta > Magnoliopsida > Ericales > Theaceae > Camellia > Camellia lanceoleosa. The sequence continues at coordinate 1,396,720 of JANUSC010000019.1, forward strand.
TTGTAACGCCCCCGAAATAACCCAACACAATTTAAGCACATTAATCAACGTCCATTAAGAAATAAAGATTAGTCTCCAACCTTGACATCATTAATCAATAAAGTGTGTACAAAAGTTCCGCATGCGAATTTTACGTTCAACGGTATGAAATTACATGAATGTATAGCATGTAGAACGTCAAATCCCAAAAGATAAAACAATGCCATCATGGGCTTACAATTTTCTAAGGCTTAAGCCCAGTTATACAAAAATAGTTTCACGAACTCATACACTTTAAGCCATTAGCTAGCAAAATATATCACAACAAATGAGAGTTATTTACTCTTCACCAAAATGTGTCCGCACCCTCAACTTGGCGGGATCACTACATCTTTTCCTGCACCAAAATCCCATAGGGGTGAGCGTAAAGCCCAGTAGAGAATCCTTAACAAAGTATATACGTTTATGCAAATTTCCGATATTAAATGCAAATGCCATGCAATGCCCAAACTTAAAGAGAATTCATTTACATGCTTTTTTTAAAAGTCACCATGTTCAACCGTAGTTTGAAATCTCAAAATTTCTAAAATTCACAATTTTTATTCAACAGGGCAGTAAATACAACTCAAGTAATCCCTAGGTTGGTGTCTGCAAGTAGGCTCAACTAGCACCACCCAAAACCCCACTTTCTCGGTTGCTAGCCGGAAAAGAAGTGGTACCTCCTCCGCGCGTGTTTTTGGTCTTTCACCCCGAACACTTAGGCCAACTTATCAATTTCATCTACACCTTGTATCTGGACTTACCAACGTATTTACCCCATAAACATTTCCATAGTTCTCATTTCAATACATACTTAGCTCAATGCAAACGTTTCTACACTCAATTCAAAATGTATAATAATCGATGAAATGAGTGTGTAATGCAACAATTATAAATGTCTCAGAACATTTTTCTGTTCTCAAGAATCTCAACGATAATATCATAACAATCACGTTTTCCCTTTCTTTCCTCTCTTTAATGTTATTTCACAAAATAACCACATGCTTAATCAAGTCTAATGATACGTGTCAACCGTTCCAATTCACCATTTTAATAATTTATGGAACTCAATAATGCACCAATCCATATATACATGTGTATAAGCATTAACAAAATTTTCAAGTATAATCTCCAAACCTCCATACGTTAAGAAATATTCACATTTGTAACATTAATATGAAATTCTCACTTACTTTTTCATTTAATTCAAGAAAAGTCCATTAATCCCCACATTGTTTCTAAATCCCCCAATTTCTAGGTTTTTTACCAAAAACCCCAATATTTCCTCATGCCTTTGCAATCCTCCTTAAATACCTCAATCTCAACCCATGTGGTTCAACATTTCAAGAAAAGTCTTTAAAAAGAACAAAAGATGAACTTCTTCTACAAAACCCTCAATTTTCTTGAGCCCAAAACCCATTTTCGAAATCAACAAGGGAGAGTTCTCAAAAATCAATCAAAAGCTTGCAAAACATATATATAACTTTAAGTGATTCCCTAACTCAAGGTTTGAAGAAGAAAAGGAGATGAAACCCTAGAAATCAAGGATGCCCAAGTCCAATCTCCGCCGTACACTATGTAGCTCTTGAGGAGTTCTTAAGCTTTGATGACAAAACTATGGATAAATTTCATATAGATGGAAGAAGATCAAGGATTTTGATCTTGTTTTGAGGTACAAATGTAGAAAGAAGGGAGAGAAATGTTTTTTTGAGAGAGAGATATAGGGAAAAGTGATAGACAATCAGCCCCAAAGGAAAGAAAAACAGAAAATTTTGGCTGCCTAGAATCCTGCACGTGCGGTGCCCTCTCTCGCACGTGCGAAGCGTCTCCCCCTCATGTGCAGCCTTCACCCCTGCACGTGCGGTGGTCCCTTCCCGCACCTCACTCCGCACCTACTTATTAGGTAGTGTGCAACCTTCCAAAGCTTGCCCTTCTCGTACGTGCGGCCTCATCCCCCGCACGTGCAGCCTAGGGCCCCTAAATTTTTTTTCGCTCCTAGGCACTCGGGCGGTGCATCCTCCCACCCGGAGTTAGACAAGAACCAGAGCGTGAAAGAAAGCTCTCGAACGCCACAGACTCAAAGAGGACAAACGGAAATGACACGCAATGAAACCGGTCATCACACAAATGATATATATCATAACCCATTAATTGTTTAAATATATATAAATTCTTTGTAACTCTTTACAAAAGCTATGAGGCTAAATAATTTACAATTCAAGTCTCCCTTTATTAAATGACATTGGGGTGAATTAAAAATTAAACTATGAAATAAATATTATGGCATTTATCCATTGTAAATCTAATTTATATTTTATAAATAGCAAACCTATGGCAAAATACCATCCCATCTTATATTTATAATAATTGATTACGTAATAAAGTAGAGCTAAAAAAGTCATAAATATATGTATGGCTGTGATATGACCAAAATGATTAATTAAAATCAAATAAGACTAATCATATGTACAAACATCATGGCTTGTACATAATTTGTTTTATTTTTTTTAAATAAAAGAAACCACATAAATTTCCAATCACACACTACATTAAACAATATAATTTACAAGATATAGTAAAACTCTCAAAATATCTGTAACCCACAACATTAACAAGGCCAATAACCTTTAATTCACTAATTGTAAAATTCATGACACACTTTAAATTTTTTTGCAGTTACAAAATAATTCAAATCTTAATTTTGTCAATTATGAACCAACTATAAATCACAAACAGAACAAGTAATTTAATGTTATCAAACTTTTATTATTTATCTACTCATGTCAAACCTATTATCACACACAGAGTTGCATACATTCTATCATGTCTCAAAAATCACAATACACTTTTAAGTTTTTAACAGTTACAAAATTTTAACACATTTTTCCTCATAAATATTTATTTCTATTTAATTAACATTAAGATCCAAATATTGATATTCAACAGTCACATGCTATCCCTTACATATAAGAACGGTAAATCAAAGACTGAGCAATAAATTAAATATGCAACTATTTCACGTACTAGTTAGCAACAAATTCGAAATGTTATTTGATGACAATTATATTCCATTTCAAGTTATTTTAATTTATAATCCTTGACTATTACTATTATTTAACATTAACATCGCAATACAATATTGTCAATATGAACCACCAATGATTAAAAGCTACAAATCGCATATACAATAAAAAATTCAAATATGCTATAATATTATTTATCATAGAACATATGACAGAATTATAAAAGCCCCTTAACCATCATAAAAGTCTAATTTCAAATAACGGTACATATGAAATTTATATTAATCACTCTCTAAAATGTTTCACAAGTTAAACACAAAACTACTTTTTCCTTATATATATATATATATAAATGATTATAATAACTTATGTTGCCAATAGATAATTATTAATTTTCTACAAATTAGAGGAAGGCTCAAAATTACATATAACAGAAACTCATGAACCAAATAATTAAAAAGGAATTACTTAACAAACCAATTTCAAGCTACATATCTAGTAATAAATAATTTACAACAACAAAAGTACAGATATATAGTTGTGAGATTCTAGAGTCCTTTTGATAATTCAATAACTTTTACATGGATGAAAACAAACAAATTAGACAAAGATACCAACTAAATTCATATATGAAGAGTAAGGGAAGACTTTAAATTCAACGTGTACCAAACATTTGTTTTCCTTGACATTTGAAATAGATATTTTTTATAAAAAAAAAAACTCGGCAGCTTTAGATTGTTAGAAAAAAAGTCATGCACCAATATAATTTAATTAATAAAATGATTAAGAAATTTACGATAAATTCGATATGAAAGCAAGTAAATTCACAAAGAGTAAGAAAGAATTGGCCCGTGAAATTGAGAGCTGTATAGTCACTGCCCTAAAGCCATTGTTCCTCCCCTCATGAAGGTACAACCGAAGTGCAACGGCTCTAAGATACAACCCAAACGCTCACAGCATTCCTCATCCGATGTTCACGTCCACTAGAAGGATATGAACAAGTCACGAACCATAGTTGCCCAGAAATACATAAATTGATAAAGTACTCTAAAGTTAAAACTCAATATCTCATATGCATATGTCTTCTTGTGGTTTTTATGCATCCTCCATCTTTAGAAAACACAGGAATATATATAAGTGAAAATCTCATAACATTTAATCATTACATAATTATAATAATAAAACTTAATAATATCTTTGTAACCAAAATATTTAAAATCAATATTAATGTTAATAACAGTCAAACCAATTAAATAGAAATAATTAATTTTATTTTTATTAAAATTCCAACAATATGCACGTGTTCCAATAAGGATAAAAGATCCTTCATTCCTAAATTATCTCTGCATTCTGTTCCAAAACACTCAGTCGTTGGATCCTTGAGAATCTTGAGGTACGGGTCACTTTGAGGCATAATCTAACTGTGAGTGTCTGGAGAAAGAAGAATAGAGAAATGTGGATATAGAGGATCTTGTGTCTCGTACTACTAATATTGTAGTGGATTATTCAGGCATGGAGACTCTATGAAGAAGGCAAGTCATTGGAATTGATTGATGAGGCTCTATGGGACTCATGCTACCAGATTGAAATGTTGCGATCAATCCATGTGGGTCTGTTATGTGTACAAGAAAGTCCAAAGGATAGGCCAAGCATGTCATCTGTAGTTCTAATGTTGGCCAGTGAAGTTACATTGCCTCAAGCCAAACAACCTGGCTTCTTCACTGCAAGAAATGTTCTTCAGACTGGTTCTTCGTCAAGCAAGGAAGCAACAACTACAAGCAATGAAATCACCATCACTCTATTAAGTGCTCGATAGAAATTATACCATGTACAAGGAGAAAGCTTAATCATTGTTTATGGTTACAAGTTTACGTGCACAATTCACCCAAAAAATAAGTTTCCATGCACAAAATTAAATAAAAAAGTATCAAGAACATGTACTTTTTTTTTGTATACAAATTTGGCTTCATGATTGCATATCATTACTCTTTGTTTTATGTAACTAATTCCAGTTTGCCTACTTGTACATGTGAAAGGTAACTTCATTTTGAGAATGAGCATGTGTATCCACAACTTAGCACCAAATTTTTGTTTATTTGTGAATTTGCCCAGTCCAAACACATTACAATGTTATATACAATTGCTATTGAGATTCAGATGTGTACGTGGAACAACATTCAAAGGCTTCAAATAGTTAACACAGGAGAAGGAAAAACAACCAAACCAAACTAAGCAAAAGACCTAGCTAGGTGAGATTGTAAGAGAAGAAAATAGGGCTTAACATTGTTCTTATACAAAATCTCTGAAGCTGGTTGCCAAGAAAGATAGCCAGCCTTAACAGTTAATTTGCTAAACAGACTCATGGGTCTTGGACCATAACAATCAAACATCACCATGAATTGTCTTCTGCCACGAAAAATTTTCATGTCATAAGTGGTCATGTCAAAAATAGAGTTGAACTATTTATTTATAAATCTATGTAAATGGACGATTCAGATCTACTTGTGGCATGATTACATTATTGTCCCGTGTGACAGTGAATAATTGTTTTTCCTACTAGATATAACAATAAATCAGAGATTGAATTTGGCACCTATTCATTAGCCAGTTTTGAAAACTAGAAAAGTGTATCTATATTATTTCCTAGTAAACATGTCCAAATTCTTTTTATCTTCATTCATACAATAAATGTTATATATATGTATAAAACTTATTATATTTAGAAAGATAAATTACATTTATTTCTCTCAAAATTTGCGTTAGATTTTGTTCACTTCCGAATATTTTGGCTTGAAAATTTGATTTATTTTCATTTAAAAAAAAATAGAAATATTAGGGACACAAATTTTGAAAAAAGAGAAATAAGGGTATGAGTGGAATTTTGAAGTGTAAGGAAATAAAATACTTTCTATTTTTGGCCAAAACCCTCTCCTTGGACCATTTTTGTGATGTAAAAATTTTATTTGAGTTTTGTTTAGTGACAGTCTATTTATAAATGACTGTAGACTTTTACGTTGGCCAAAACTCCCTTATTTATTAATAATTATAGTGACTGTAGTGGTTTGTGTTGATAATAATATTTTACTATTTAAAAATAAAACTTTTACAGTAATATTTATTGTAAATCAAGGTAAAATTTTACTATTGACGTTAATTTCGATGGTAAAAATTATGTTTTATTTTTTTTAAAAGAATTTTATAACCAACATAAAACTTGTTTGATGGATATTGATAAGAAAATTCTAAAAGTACTAATTTTATTAAAAAAACAACATTTAGATAAAAAGTTATATCATTTTAAAATTTTAAATTTTAAATTATTGAGTAAGAATATTTTGGTAATAGTGAAGTGTGATGGACTTTTGAAAGAAAAAAAAATTGTGTTTGTCGTTAATGTATGAAGTTTTATTATGAATAGATTTTGATTAAATTCTTTAATTAAACAATAGATATAAAGAGTTTTTTTTTTTTTTTTAGAAGCTACCAAAAGAGAAATTGGGAGAGACAAAGGAGCAACAGTCATCTTAATAAATTAACGAAATAAATGAAATTACTATATTACACTCACCTTCATTCCTTACTCTAAGTCCTTTGCTTTACATTGGGATGAGTTATTTACAGAAGTAGATTAAAAGTTAATTTTTTTAATTTTTTCGGTTGTTTTTAAAATAATGTATAAAAAAATAGAGAGGTAATATGACTTAAAAAAGTTAAAAAACTAAAAAGTTGATTTTTAACCCAATTGACAAAATAGGCTTTTGTAGTAATTTACTTTTATCCCATATCATATTAAGGACGAGACAAATCGGGAGTGGTGGGTGCAGGACAAGAGAAATGGATTAATTTTATAAGTTAAAGATTAAAAATATTAATAAAAATTATGAATAATATAGTATATTACGGATAACAATTTATACTTAATAAGAATTATAAGATATAAGATATGAGCAAAAAAAATATAAGATAAAAAATAAATAATGCATAACCATTTCAAACTTCTTAACAAGTGTTCTTAAGGAAACCGTTTACAAAATACATGTTTTTAATGCTTCTTTTGTAAATCCCAAGTTTTTTATTTGTGACAAGCTTTAATTATCCTTTTATTTTTTTATTTAATTTAAAAAAATTAAAATCACTACATGGTCGTTTGAAAAAAATATTGTCCTCATTTTGAAAGTTTTGATGATTTTTATAAAATTGACGGTTTAGATTTATTTTCCAAATTAAAAGTTTTAAAAGAATTCACACAAATATGAGGAAAGGAAGATACACCAATTGACATACTAAATTATATTTTAAAAAGTCTAGATTATTTTTCAAATGCATGTATGACTTACAAAATATTATTAACAATAAGCGTAACACTTGCTTCTATAGGAAAAAGTATTTATAAAATTTATAAAGTCCTACCTATGGTTAATTATATTACAAGAAAGATTAAGTATATTTGCAATTTATCCCTGAAAATGATATGTTTAGAAACCTGATTACAAAAGCTTAATTAGTAATTTTGCATCACAAAAACTAACAAAAATTAATTTAAATAAAAAGTATCATTTTAAAATTTAAATTATTAAATTACTCACTAAAAATATTTTGGTAATAGTGACGTGTGCTGGATTTTGGAAATAAAAAAATTTTATGTTTGTCCTTCCTTAACATATAAAGTTTTATTATGAATAGGTTTTGACTAAATTCTTTAATTAAAAAATAGATATAAGGAGTTTTATTTTTATTTTAGAAGCTACCAAACGAGAGAAATTGGGGGAGACAAAGGAGCAACAGGAATCTTAATAAATTAATGAAATAAATGAAATTACTATATTGCACTCACCTGCATTCCTTACTCTGTCCTTTGCTTTACAGGTTGGGTTTGAGATGAGTTATTTGAGAAGAAGGTTAAAAGTTAATTTTTAATTTTTTTTGATTTTTTTTAAATGTGCAAAAAAATAAAGAGATAATGTAACTTTAAAAAGTCAAAAAGTTAAAAAATTGACTTTTAACTCAGTTGACAAAATAAGCCTTTGTAGTAATTCACTTTCTTCCTGTATCATATTAAGAACAAGACAAATCCCGAGTGGTGGGTGCATGACAAGAAATGGATTAATTTTATAAGTTAAAGAATAAAAATATTAATAAAAATTATGAATAATATATAGTATATTACAGATAACAATTTATACTTAATAAGAATTATAAGATAAAAAAAATAAAAATTAATATTAAGTATAATATTTTAAAATTGTAATTTTATTATAATAAAAGAATATATTATATATTATATACATATAAATATATTTAATAATCAGACAGGAAAACGGGACGAGTGGCAAAATTGGTTCCTGCCCCACTTCCTTATTGGGTCGAGTAGAGCAGGGCGGGTAGCAAAACCTGTGCCCTACTTTCTATCATCACTCTCTCTCTCTCTCTTCAATGCCACCACTGTTAACCAGAGGCCAAGCTATGATACCGATTTTATATTGTAAGCTTCTTCGGCTTTGTTTGGTTTTCATTTGAATTTGTGGGGAAGTATTTTGTGATTGACAACACGTGGTTAAGGTAACGCCGAAGTGTCAGCCAATGTGCCACGTGGCTTGGTCACGTTGCCGAAATGATCTTGGCTAAGCCGAGGTTATCTGTGGAGATACCAGAATCCGAGATAAGCGGATAAGGGGCAAGAGTCCTATAACAGAGGAGGATCTCGGTTTGGATAAAGATAAGGCTCAAGAAGAGTTTATCTCTATCTAGCTGGGAGTCTAAGATAAGTATTGAGCCTGAGTCCATCGAACTAAGGCTTCTAAATGGATCAGGTCACTAATCATTATAAAATTGAGGCACCATTGTGGGTCAAAAGGGAGTTCTTTTCTTGAGTTTAAGCACAATTTGCTATTTTTTGAGAGATATTGATTACTGACTTGATCATCGGAGTGCCCCCGGGTGGACGAACCACTGTCAGAATCTCATTATCTTGTGCAAGTTTTTGGGCTTAATCTATTTTGTCGGTGCTCTCCAGCTGAGTTCGACATTTGGTTGTGTGGTCAAAAATCAACACCCACAATTTGGCGCTGTCTGTGGGAACTTAAGGAGAATAGATGACTAGCGACGAGCAGGAAGAAAAGGTTGGGGATGACATTATCAGTGAAATGGTGAGCATACAGATCCTAACTCCGGAGAGAAAAACCATAATGAAGGAGCACAGGATCCGAATCCTGGGGAAAAGAACGTCGGCAAAGAGGGTAACGCCCCGAAAAAAGCAAGTCGAGATTAGTATTACAACGAAAGCAATCTCTAGGTTTAGAAGAATAGATGCCTGAGGAGTGACGGCGAGATAAAAAGAATGGTAAATAAGTTGGCAGACCTACAATCGGTTGTCAACTTCATGATGTAAAACAACGTGATGCAACCACCGTTCTCGTTGCAAGACGCGCCAATGCCAGCAGCCAAGACTGATGCCCAGAAAGGGGGACAGAAAACAATCCCAACAATCTCACAGCATGGCAAGGAAAAGGAGCGCTCACATCAGCCTTTACGAGATATCGGGCGAGCAGAGTCGGTAAGAGCTAAGTCGTAGAGAATGCCTCGTACCAGGGGAACTTATGTCAAAGAACCCCTACATATCTAGGGGAAAGGCCTGTGTTTTGACACGGTGAATGAAGAGAAGTCTAAGAGGACACATAACAATATTGGGAGCAGCACACCAAAGAGGCTGAAATCTGTTGATAGCCGAGCTCCTGGTTGGACGAAGGAGGATTTGAAGGACTACCTCTAGAGGAAGCTGCAAAATGCCAAGGTCATATCCCCCATGAAGCCAAGAACACCGGTCTCAATAAAATTGGATAGGCTTGAGGCCCCAAAGAGGTTCTATGTGTCGAGGTTCTAGATTTATGACGGTAAGTCTGATCCAAACTTTCATGTCGGCTTATATTTGAATTCAATGGCTTTGTATAGCGGGAACGAGCAGTTGATGTGCAAGGTGTTCCCCTCTGTAGACGTCCCCGAACGCATCCCGGGGGAAGGAGTGCGAATCCCCTCCCCCGGTTCTGGTTCGATATTGGGTCACTACAGTTCGAAGGACTCAAATGTCACGGTTCTCAATCTTGAACCGAAGAGTCCAAATCCGGCAAATCGTTTTGAAAACAGATTTTTTTGAAAGAAGTGCCAAACATGGACTGCTTCGCCAGATATAGAGTCGATACCTAAATATTTTAAAATGGGAAATTTAGGAAACCCTGACTCGGTGCCGAAGGCCACGTGTCCGTCATCACCAAAGTTGCCTCGGCTCGGAAACTTGGGTACGATTGGGGAAGGTCACTTCGTGAGCACCCCCGCTCACCCGGTCAAAGACCGGTCTCTACTAACCATGATATCGGATTTTGAAAACATTGTGCGTTCTTATTCCGGTTATTAGCCTAGGTTACTATGTGATGCGCACAGCATACAAGTATAGACTGGATAACCTGAATTGGAACAAGACACTTCATGTCTGTTTCTTTGAAAAATGGTTTGATGGTGCTACCCGCAGGTAGGCTAAGACGTGGATTTGCCACCCTCGGGTGGGCTTAAGAAAATATGATTTTGCCACTATCTAGTGGGCTTAAAACAAGCATTTGATGAATTGTCCCAATTCAAGTAACTTAACCTCCACCCACAGGCATTTAAGACAGTTATATCACATAAGCACATAGCTTCATGGTAAGCATGCTATCATGGCAGTCACTCACACGCATGCAAGGATGCTAAAGCATAAAACTCACCGAGTACTCCAAGCCAAAACAGAAGTTCGTTAGAAATCATGCATGATCCTAAATGCACAGAATTGCCTAATGCAACACATGCAAAGATGCAAACTATAGCAGGCTCGGCTATTCTAAACATGGCATGTGATGATGCTACAACTAACACATATTCAATTTGGAATTGAAATACAAATGCAGTTTGTATGATGCGCCGAGCCCGGTGCGTGCAAAACAGATGAATGATGCAAAACATGCTGTCATACTGTATGTGTAGACGTCCCCGAACGCATCTCGGGGGAAAGGGATTGCGAGTCCCCCCCCCCCGGTTCTGGTTCGATATTGGATCATTACAGTTCGAAGGACTCAAATGTCACGGTTCTTAATCTTGAACCGAAGAGTCCAAATCCGGCAAATCGTTTTGAAAACAAAATTTTGAAAGAAGTGCCAAACATGGACTGCTTCGCCAGATACAAAGTCGCCACCTAAATGTTTTAAAATGGGAAATTTAGGAAACCCTGACTCGGTGCCAAAGGCCACGTGTCCGTCATCACCAAAGTTGCCTCGGCTCGGGAACTTGGGTACGATTGGGGAAGGTCACTTCGTGAGCACCCCCCGCTCGCCCGGTCGAAGACCGGCCTCTACTAACCATGATATCTGTTTTTGAAAACTTTGTGAGTTCTTATTCCGGTTATTAGCCTAGGTTACTATGTGATGCGCCTGACATACAAGTATAAATGAATCGCTGAATTGGAACAAAATGCCTCATGTTTGTTTGTTTGAAAATGGTTTGATGGTGCTACCCGCAGGTAGGCTAAGACGTGGATTTGCCACCCTCGGGTGGGCTTAAGAAAATATGATTTTGCCACTATCTAGTGGGCTTAAAACGAGCATTTGACGAATTGTCCCAATTCAGATAACTCAACCTCCACCCACAGGCATTCAAGGCAGTTATATCACGTAAGCATTTAGCCTCATGGTAAGCATGCTATTCATGGCAACACTCACACGCATGCAAGGATGCTAAAGCATAAAAACTCACCGAGTACTCCAAGCCAAAACAGAAACTACATTAGAAATCATGCATGATCCTACATATACAGAATTGCCTAATGCAACACATGCAAAGATGCTACTATAACAGGCTCGGCTATTCTAAACATGACATGTGGAATGCTACAGCTATCAAGTGTTCAATTTGGAATTGAAATACAAATGCAGTTAGTATGATGCGCCGAGCCCGGTGCGTGCAAAACAGATGAATGATGCAAACATGTTGTCATACTGTATGCTAATTGAAATATGCCCTATATCTAACCATCATAAGCGGGTAAATAAAAGGGAAGAAAGACGTGGCGTTGGAAGACATACATCACACTCACCCACACTTATTACAATTATGCCCTCGCGCAGAGGGTCCGAATAAATAATACAGTCCCAAATAAAAGAATAGTACAGTCCAAATATACAGTCCGAATAATATACAAATTCCTAATTAATTAACAAATTAACTAAGAAAAACTGTAAACTGGCATGCAAGCCAGGGGGCTGCCTTGACTCCGTTCCGGATAATGAGATGATGCATGTTTGGGCTGCTTTGCGCGAAAATCCACTGGGATGCCCCAATTAGCATCTGTTTGCAATGTTTCTCGAAATGCGTGCCAGACTCCGAAAGTGCTGATTCTTCATTTTTGCTGTAACAGAGAGCAGGAAAGGGACATAGCAATGTATTTCACAAATTTATGCATGCCTCGATCCTCGTGCCACCAATCACGCATATCGATGCATGATGGCCGAGGAATCGGATTGCACAACTCAATATAGGATGAATGCATATGAATGCTACAACAAAACCTAACTCCATCATGGGTAATCTGGAATGTCGGTGACTTGGGAATTGAGACCCGTTTCGTCACTCGGAGTACGAAATGTGCCTCGTTTCCCGTGCCCGGGCTAACTCCTATCCCAAACACATGCATGATATGTATGAAATGAAACTAAGATACAATCCCAACATACACAATGCTATGAAGATGAGATGCCTTGAAATGCGTGCACACGGGCATGCAAACCGAGGAAATGATCCTAAGGCATAAAATGGCATACGCAATGCAATTGGACTTACACTAACATGAGAGGGCCTCAGCCGCACCTACGTAAAAGGCCGATGGATGAAAATGAAGTGCCTCGAAGTACATGCACACGGGCACGCAAACCGAGACAATGACATAAAGGCATGAAACGGCCTAAAATATGACATACAATGAGACTAAAATGAGATGTCTCGAAATGCGTGGCCACGGACACGCAAATCGAAAAAATGGCATACGGAATGCAAAAGGACTAAAATGAGATATGCGATGCAATATGGGCTTACACCAACATGAGCGAGCCTCAGCCACACTCATACAGGAGACCGCGAGATGAAAATGAAGTGCCTCGACATGCGTGCACACGGGCACGCAAACCGAGGCAATGGCATACGGAATGCAATGATGCTAAAATGACATAAACAATGCAAAATGGACTTATACTAACATGATTGAGCCTCAGCCACACTCACATAAGAGGCCGTCGAATAAAAAATGAAGTGCCTCGAAATGCGTGCACACGGGCGCGCAAACCGAGGCGATGACCCTAAGGCATGAAATGGCACGGAAATGATATGCAAACATGCAAATGAATTTTGGCACTGAAATGTGGGGGAAAACAGCCCCGTAATGAGGCGAAAGTACACCCGATGCATGAAATGGCCCCGAAACATGAATTTAGGCGCTCAAAATGGCCTATAGCTATACCAAACATGCACAATATGGACATTGAATGAAAATACAGTAGCAAGGAAGCCCCAAGACAAGAAATTTTCTGTCATAAAAAGGGCTAAACAGCAAGCACACATAGGATTAGGCAAGTATGCAAAAATGGCTCCGCAAGAGGGGTATTGAAGCAAGTGATATATGAAATGGCCAAATGGAAAAGTACCCTTCTACAACACTGATGAGGGACTAAAAATATGAACATTTACAGTATATGACATCCCCCAACTCAGTATGAAAACATGCTAAAAATGTCATGCAAGAACTAGGATACATAAGGCTATAACATGAGGTACCCCAAACATTCATCAAACCAGCAAAGACCCTTAATGAAATATGTCAAGAAGATCAAAATATGACTCTTTCCAGTTCTGATGATGGCAGAAAACAGAAGCTAGATGAACTTAAAAAAGCATGCAAAAATGGGGGTCAAAGAGGGGTATAATGACAAGTATAACATGGAGACCCCCAAAAAGGTTGATACCTTCTAAAATGTTGTAGAGGGACACAAAATAAGCTTACTCACAGTTCATGACATGCTCCAAAACAGACTACATGTAGGCCAAACAAATCATGCAAATTTACGGTAAATAGGGGAGATTGTGAAGCAAGTACAAGATAGGGGGCCCAAACAAGGTTGATCCCTTCTTCAATGTTGAATAGGGGATAAAAATAGGCCCTCTTACAGTTTAAATTATGCTCGGAAACAGATCACACATAGGCCAAATATTCAATGCAAAATAATGGCATATAAGAGGATATTGAAACAAGTGCAAGATGGAGGGCTCAAACAGGGTTGAGCCCTTGAACAAACATGAAGAATAGCTCAAAATAGACCTAGTTTCAGTTAAGGTCGGAGCTCAAAACAATAAGAAAATAGGCTTAAGAAATGAGGCAAAAATGGGCTACAAAAGAGGGAAAGTGAGACTTACCCTTGTAGACAAGTCTTGGCTGCCTTTTGCTTGAAGAATGGGAGCCTCTTAGCTGCTGGAAAGCTCTCCTAGCTGCTGGAATGGAGTTGTGATGGTAGAGCTTGAAGATGATGAAGAAATGGCACCCAAAACTTGAAGGAAATGAAGTTGTATGTATGTATATGCTCCAACCAATGCTTGTAATCTCTTCTCTTGAGTTGGGAGGACACCAATGTAGAAAAGAGAGGGAGAGAGGAATCCTTAGCCAAATGGAGGGAAATGAGCTCTTATTTCCCTCCAAAAGGTTCCCCCCGGATCAGATATTTTTGGGGGAAAATCAAAGCACAGCTGGAATGCACACATCCCAAGGAAGCAGGCCGGCTAGGCACTTTTGCTGCAGGTGGCCGGCCGGCCACCCCCTATGGCCGGCCGGCTAGGGGCAAAATGGTCATTTGAGAATTTTTGGCCGGCCACCAAAGATTGGTGTCCTCCCATATGTGTACAACAAGACCCTATGGTTGGAAATTGGCAACTCTTAAACAGGAGAAACAACAAGCCACTTTTCAAAGAGGTTCAAAAATGGACCAAAGAATTACTGGCCGGCCATGTGTTTTTAGGGTCCTCCCATGTGTGTACAACACAAATATGTGGTTTTGGCTCGAAGAAAATGACCCTAGGGTGTTCAACATTAGCCCGGAAGTGAGAAAAACGGGCGCCGGGGGGCGCCAGAGGAGCATAACTGGTTGCTGGGACAATTGCTGGCCCCCCACCCTCTAGTGATCTTCCTAGTGATAAAACAGAGGTACCTACCAAAAATGAACAAAAACCGATGCAAAACGAATGCTCGGGGGCCAAAACACGCAGTTTGGGGTTCCGAAAACCGGCTGTTAAGCACCGAAAGTGGTGTTTGGCCACGAAGTGGGTATCTAAAACCCCAGTGTCCCTCGAAAGGGAGTAAATGAGATGCATGCCAAAAACCGGAGGCATCGGAGATGGTTGGGTGGTCCCGAACCGAGGCACACGGCCTGACGGCCCAAAACCGAACTGGCTCCGAAATGGGCAAAATGGCCTACGGCCACAAAATGTAGCCCACGGCCACTGAGAGATGGTCTACGGGACCTCTCCCTCCCCTTAGGAAAGAAAACAGAGAAAATCGAGTTCGGTTCGCAAACCGAGGCAAGGCTGTAAGAGAGTTCGAGCTTGGGAGGCGGGCGCACGCATCGACTCTGAGACTTCTGAACGAGCATGATATGCAATATCACCGAGCGCTCAACCGAGAGCAGGAAAGGGGCATAGCAATGTATTTCACAAATATATGCATGCCTCGATCCTCGTGCCACCAATCACGCATATCGATGCATGATGGCCGAGGAACCGAATTGCACAACTCAATATAGGATGAATACATATGAATACTATAACAAAACCTAACTCCATCACGGGTAATCCGGAGTGTCGGTGACTTGGGGATTGAGACCCGTTTCGTCGCTCGGAGTGCGAAACGTGCCTCGTTTCCCGTGCCTGGGCTAACTCCTATCCCGAACACGATGCAATATGCATGACATGCATGAAATGCAGCTAATATGCAATCCTAACATGCACAATGTTATGGAATGGCATACATGCTGCACGAGGTAATATACAACCGGACATACACAATGCTGCGGATGAAATGGCATACGGAATGCAATAATGGGCTTACACTAACATGAGAGAGCCTCAGCCACGCTCACATAGGAGGCCATCAGATGAAAACAAGATACCTCGAAGTGCGGAGAACGGACCCTCAGGCACCGAAATGCCACTCTAATGAGACATGGCAAAGACATGGAATGTGATATGCTAACATGCAAAAATCAGTGGTAAAACGAGGGGCAAAACAGCCCCAAAATGAGGCGAAATAATACCCGATGTATGAAACGATCCCGAAACATGGATTTCAATGCATAAAATGGCCTACAGCTATACCATACATGCATAATTGGTACATGATATGAAAAAGAAGAAGCAATAAAGCCCCAAAAATCACATTTTTACAGAACAAAACATGGCCAAATAGCAATCACAAGTAAGGCTAAGATGGCATACAAAAATGGCTCCGTAAGGGAGGCTATGAAGAAAGTGGTAGATTAAAAGCCCAAATGGAAAAATATCCTTCTAAAACACTGAAGAGGGACTAAAAATATGAACATTTACAGTAGATGACAAGCCCCAAATCAGTATGAAAACATGCTCAAAATGCAATGCAAGATTAAGGCCAACAAGAGGCTATAACATGAGGTATACAAAGAATTCACCAAATAGCCAAAGACCCTCAATGAGATATTCCAATAAGGTAAAAATATGGCCATTTTCAGTTCTGATCATGGCCGGAAACAGAATCTAGATAAGCCTAAAAAAGCATGCAAAAATGGGAGCCAAAGAGGGGTATAATGGTAAGTACAACATGGAAGCCCCCAACAGTGTTGAGACCTTCTAAAATATTGTATAGGGGCTCAAAATAAGCCCACTCACAGTTTATATCATGCTCAAAAACAGATCACACATAGGCTAGAAATACTATGCAAGATAATGGCATACAAGAGGGTATTGAAGCAAGTACCAAATGGGGGGCTCAAACAGGGTTGAGCCCTTAAACAAACATGAATAATGGCTCAAAATAATGACCCTTTCAGTTAGGGTCGGATCCCAAAACAGTAAACAAATAGGGCTAATAAATGGGACAAAAAAGTGCTACAAAGAGGGGAAATGTGAACTTACCCTTGAAGACTATTCTTTGCTGCCTTTTGGACCAAGGAATGTTGCCTCTAAGCCTCTAAAAAACCTCTCCTTGCTGCTGGAATGGAGTGGTGATGGTGGTGCTTGATGGTAGTGAAGAAATGGAGCCAAAACTTGAGAAAATGAGAGGAATAGAGAGAGATATGTGTCTCTATGCTTGAGAGCAAATTTTCCAACCTTGAGGGAGAGCTAGAGCTGCTGTTGTGTGTAAGGATGGAGGGGAGAGGGAGAGACAAAGTGTGTAGTCTTAAGGGATTAAGTTCCCTTCTATACAAAAAGTCCCCCGAAATTAGATATTTTGGGGGAAAAAGCTATACAGCTGTAAGGCACACCTCCCAAGGAGCATGGCCGACTAGGTATTTTTGTTGCAGGTGGCCGGTCGGCCACCCCCTATGGCCGGCCGGCCAAGGGGCAAAAATGAAAAGCTGATTTTCTGGCCGGCCACCACATATTGGTGGCCTCCCATGTGTGTACAACAAGACCCTGTGGTTGGAAATTGGCAACTGTAAAACAGGAGAGACAACAAGCCACTTTTCAAAGAGGTTTCAAAATGGACCAAAGAATTACTGGCCGGCCATATAATATTAGGGTCCTCCCATGTGTGTACAACACAAATATGTGGTTTGGAGTCGAAGAAAATGGCCCTAGGGTGGTCAACATTGGCTCGGAAGTGAGAAAAACGGGCGTCAGAGGGCGCCAGAGGAGCATAACTGATTGCTGAGACAATTGCTGGCCTCCCACCCTTCAGTGACCTTCCTGGTGATAAAACAGAGGTACTTGCCAAAAATGAACGAAAATCGATGCAAAACGAATGCTCGGGGGCCAAAACACGCAGTTCGGGGTCCCGAAAATAGGCTGTTAAGCACCGAAAGTGGCATTCGGCCACGAAATGGGTCTCTCAGACCTTAGTGTCCCTCAAAAGGGAGTAAATAAGATGCATGCCAAAAAATCAGAGGAATTGGAGATGGTTAGACGGTCCCGAATCGAGGCACACGGCCTGACGGCTTCGAAAATCGGGAACCGAGCCCCGAAATGGGCAAAATGGCCTACGGCCACGAAATGTAGCCTACGGCCACTGAGAGATGGTCTGCGGTACCTCTCCCTCCCTTCAGGAAGAGAAACAGAGAAAATCGAGTCTGGTTCGCAAACCGAGGCAAGGTATAGAAGAGAGTTCGGAAGTCCGGAGGCAGGGCTTACGACCGCGACTCTGAAACTTCTGAACGAGCACAATATGCAAGATCACCGAGCGCTCAATCGGTGACGTCTGAGTCTTAAGGTCGGTCAAAAATGGGGTGTCTACAGTTGCCCCTCTTTGACAGAACTCGGAAGTCGCAAGTGATGAGAGTGAATGTCAAAGCCTAGAGACAACCCATTTTTGACAAGGCCGAAGACTTAGACAATCGTACAAGATGAATAGAAATACGTGCCCGCAGGCGTGCCCGCAGGCAGGGGCAAAATGCAAAGCGATATGCACAGAGCCAGATGTAACTTAATGATCATGCAAGTGCAGCAAGCTGTAATGAAGCAAGTATTCGCAAATAGATGCAACAGTTTTAAGCAAGAATGCAAAGCAACAACTACATTTCATGCAGTTAGGAATGCGGAGAATCATTCAATTCTCGTCGCGTCTCACACGGAAAAGATACGATACCTGCGTGATTCGTCTGGTCGCACCAGCCTCAAATGAACCGCACATACAATATCGTGCCTGCAAAAGAGAGAAATTCAACAATAACAATATGCTAACAACATATATTCAATGTGATTCCTGTGATTCTGAAAGTTTGACACATGCAGTGTCGGCGAGTGAATGCATCGCAATGCGAGAAAGGAACGTGCGTGACAACGCATGCTCGAGCACAGAGGTATGGTACACCAAGAAGACATGCATGACAATGCAAAATGCTCATAAGAATGCAAGTTACGTGCACAACAATGCAAAACAAGCATAAATCAGGGCGCCCGTTTGTTGCGAAACAACGAGTAAGGAAACGCGCATTTCGGCGGAGGCGACTCGATCGCAGCCTCTGGTTCACCTCCTGGAGAGGTTACAACATGTTCAAAGAGGATGCACTTTGATTTTGATGAGTAATGATGAGACACATGTCAGAAATTGCAGCTGAAGTTCCGGCGGAGCAGTTTCGCGCCAGAAAGTACACTTTTCTTGAACTTTTTCAGGTCCCGAGAACTCCGATCTTCCTCAAAATTTGCAGAGAGCTAGGTGAGCATGTGGAGAACACCACCGGCCAGGTGGTTGCCCAAGGGGAGGCCACCGGCTAGTTTCCAAAAAGCAAATGGCCGGCCAGCCAGAAAAGGTGGCCGGCCGGCCACCTGTCCAAAACAGGGGGCAGTTTTGTCTTTTCGCCTCATTTTCTTTATATTCTCTCATCTATTCACTTCGAGACCACACCCATAGCTGCGAAAACTTCCCCTCTTGCTTCCCAAACCATTTTTTTCTTTAGATCTGCACTTTATATGCGTTTTTCAACCTCCCACGCAAGTTGTTTTCGCAAAAACATTCGATTTTAAACACTTTGGACCGATTAAATTTTGATTTCGGGGCTTCTTTTCTCATTTTCACCACTTGAGGTAAGTTTGTCTCAATATTTGGAAGATTTTCTCAGGAGTTGACTTTTGTTGACTTTTCCATTTCCCGAGCATTGACTTTTGTTGACTTTTTCCAATTTTGGCTCGTTTTCGCTCATTTTTGCTACTTTTGCAGATTTTTCAAAATGGCGGGTAATTTCCCTCATGGTGGAGGTCCTCCAGGTGCTAGGGATGATTTCGATATTATGACGCTGCCCCCGAGGGTACGACCTTTCATCCCCGAGAGATACGCCCCGTCGGTGCACATTCTTCCGCGGGCCATTTTTCGCCATTTTACTGACTTCAATGATCGGGTACCCGGAGATCTACTTCTACGAGAGCCGGAGCATCACCTTTCTTACGATGCACGAGAGGTATTTTACTTCATTTTCTGTATTTTTCGTGCATTTCATACCTTTGCCATGCTTGAACACACAGTTTAGCTTATGACATAGTACTTTGCTTGCATTCTGAACATGTGGCTTAAACACTTGAACTTCTGAACACTAGGCTCATCGACTGATTGATTGTGAACGCACGGTACACATTAGTTAAGAATTGAACACACGGCTCAAACACTGATTTGTCAAACACACAGCTCGAATTTGAAGGTGAACACACAGCATACACTGACTAAGAGTAGAACACACAGTCCCGAACTCTGATTTTCTGAACACACAGTCCAAGTTAATGGTGAACACACAGCCCACACTGATGGAGAGTAGAACACGCAGTCCCAAATTCTGGTTTTCTAAAGACACAGTCCAAGTTGATGGTGAACACACAGCCCACACTGATTGAGAGTAGAACACGCAGTCCCAAACTCTGATTTTCTGAACACACAGCCCAAGTTGATGGTGAACACACGGCCCTTAATTGAGTAGAACACGCAGTCCCAAACTCTGATTTTCTGAACACACAGTTCAAGTTGATGGTGAACACACAGCCCACACTGATTAAGAGTAGAACACGCAGTCCCAAACTCTGATTTTCTGAACACACAGTTCAAGTTGATGGTGAACACACAGCCCACACTGATGGAGAGTAGAACACGCAATCCCAAACCCTGATTTTCTAAACACACAGTTCAAGTTGATGGTGAACACACAGCCCACACTGATGGAGAGTAGAACACGCAGTCCCAAACCCTAATTTTCTGAACACACAGCCCAAGTACTGATTAAGATTTGAACACGCAGCCCAAAACACTGATTTTCTGAACACACGGCCGAATCGATTAAGATTTGAACACACGCCCAAAACACCGATTTTTGAACACATTTCAAATCGATTAAGATTTGAACACGCAACCCAAAACACTGATTTTCTGAACACACAGCCCAGATACTGATTAAGATTTGAACACGCAGCCCAAAACACTGATTTTCTGAACACACAGTTCATTTACTGATTAAGATTTGAACACGCAGCCCAAAACACTGATTTTCTGAACACACAGTCCAGATACTGATTAAGATTTGAACACGCAGCCCAAAACACTAATTTTCTGAACACACAGTTCATTTATTGATTAAGATTTGAACACGACTCATTCATTTCATTCTTACACATAGCTCATTCATTTGATTTGCACACGGCTTGTTTATTTGATACTGACACATGCATTCATTCTGAATGTAGGTTGGCTCTCGTACCGTGCTAGGATATGGCTCCACTGCTACGAGAGAGTGGTACACTGAGCTTCCGGAGGCTGTCTGGGATTTAGTCGACGTAGCAGGGTTCGGGGCCTTCTGCGTAGGCTTATCACATTGTCCTGCCAGTAGGACACTGTCAGCAGCTTTGGTGGAGAGATGGTGGGACACCACCAATTCCTTCCATTTTTCCGCCACCGGGGATCTGACCATGACCTCGCTAGACTTCGCTGCACTTACCGGCCTAGACATAGGAGGTTGGCCCATTCCTTATGACGAGGATATGGGCGAGTGGGAGGCCGCTTGGGTACACTTGTTGGGGGCCCGCCCACCTGTGGACAGAGCTTCTGGGAGAGTCTGCTATACCTGGTTCTCTTCCCGTTTTCGGAGGCCGGAGATGGAGCTCGAGTCTCCTAAGGAGGTTGAGCAGTACACCCGCGGTTTCCTTATGTTCCTCTTCGGCACCACTCTGTTTGCTGATAGGGGGAACACTGTTGCGTTGTATCTTTTGAGTGCCCTAGTGGACCTATCACAGGTCAGTCGGTACGACTGGGGTGGCGCCAGCCTGGCTACCCTCTATTGCTACATGAGCGCGGCATCCCGCGGGCAGGGGGATTCACTTGGCGGTTACTGGAGAGCCTAGGAGGTATGTTCTGTCCTCTCGATTTACATTTCTGCTCCTCATTACTTGCTCATTGCACACACGGCACACTTTACATTCTGTATTTTGCCCTTAGCATTTTGTATTTACATTCCGCACTGCTTTTCTCAGCTATGGGTCTACGTATATTTTCCGACGCTAGCCCCAGAGATGGAGGTGGCAGGGCCCCTTATGACCCTGTTTTCATTGGTATTCGAGGGCCCGCACCGACCGAGACCTCGAAAGACTCTTTTCTACCTGCGACAGTATTTTGACACTGTTCGGACGACAAAGGTATTTCAGAACTCTCAGTTCTTTTCCATTTTCATCTTTGATTTGCCCTGTATATTCCCGATTTCTAATTGATTTATGCACTGGTTATCCGCAGATCACGTGGTAGCCCTAGGTGGTCTTAGGCGATGGTCTCCGATTTCAGTATCCCGGAGGAGCAGGTAACTCCCAGTACAGGTTCCTGCTTGAAGGACCGGTTGGTAGAGTGTGGTTCCTGGGGGAACGCTTTCTGCACCAGGTATGGGGGTACACTTCTCAAGACCCTCCTGCCGTACCTCCAGCCACTATGCGAACTGCCGATAGACTCTCTACCCAGGAGGTCGTTAGTGCTATGCAGGGCACCGATGCTTTGCTGCACCTTACGGACGGGGACTACGCCACTTATCGTCACATATATCTAATGCCTCCCTTGACGAGAGTGCGCGCTCCGCCACTGAGGCCTGCTGATGTACCATCTTCGAGTCGGGCTCGTGCCACAGATATCCCCTCCTCCAGCAGGGCTGGTACGTCTCGAGGTGGGGGTGGGTCGATTTCTCCAATTCCTCCGACTCTTCATTATCCTGGATGGCCAGATATGCCGACCGAGTTGACGAGTTGGTGATTTGGGACTCCTTACCAGGTCTCACTGGAGCCTCCTCTTCCTGACCACAGATATGTCAGGGATCCTGATTCCCCTCCGGTATGTTTTACAGCTTTGATTTATCAGTCAGATTACTTGGACATTCATTCCCTCACTGATAGTTTTGCATTTGTATCTGTAGCCTCCAGTTGAGTACACGGATGAGATACTCAGCATGCTGGCCACATTTGAGGGAATGATCCTACGGAAGGAGGCGCAGCTGGCCATTATGGGTGTACAGGTACTGTTCATCTTTCCCGTATTTAGCATATTTCATGATGACACGCTGGTTTTGAACATTCTACTGCATTGATAGGCCACTTGTGTAGAGCACATCTGACACACACCTCACTTACATGCTGCATCTGTATTTGATTTTCATATGTGAACTGATGTATTGAACTCTTCATTTTCAGATGCCTCCTGTATATGCACCGTCGCGCGCCGGGCCACCCGGGCCTTCTCAGGGAGGTCGAGGTACTGGGCCGTCTGGGCCCTTTCGAGGAGCTGGGCCATCCAGGCCTTCTCAGGGAGCAGGGCCATCTAGGCCTTACCGGGGAGCTCGAGGAGCGGGGTCGTCTCGCAGACGCAGGGCACATGTTGTAGAGGCAGAGCCTGATGAGGAGGAGGAGGAGGAGGTCGCAGATCGTGAGTCAGAGACTTCTGCTGAGGATGGGGGCTCCGGTCTTGGTTCCGGGAGTGGAGACGAGGCTGAGGGGGATCCTGAGGATGACAGCTCTGACCCGGATGGCGATGATGGTACAGAGGTTATCCCGCAAAAAAGGATGATGGGGCCTCCTCATTCCCGCTCTCGAGGATATTGATGCTATTTCTTGCTTTATTTTACTTTTTGCTAGTAGTTTGTAGCACTTTGCATATTGTTAGGCAGTTTTATTTTCTGTAAAACTTGTACCTTTATCTTGTTGTAAAACATGATGGAATGAAACAGCTTTTGAAAAGATGTTGTATTTGAAATTCCTAGCATCGCATCACATCATTTTGCACAAAAATGGAGTTGAATGGGAATGTGCCTTGTGTATTTACCGGGTCAGGTAATGAACCGACGCAACAAATCAAACAACTCGACTCACTAAGAAATAACAGAATCTTAGCAAGTTTACAACTCGATAAGCAAAATACAATAATGTTAACGACCCAATAAACAGGACTTAACAAGATTGTGCAAACAAAGAGTAACAACTCAAAACACAAAATGCGACAGCTCGACAAAACTTACAACTCGATAAACAAAGCAACAACTCGATAAGAAAAATACAACAAAGCGTACTTCGGACGGACGATCTGGATGACGGAACGCATCCGAAACTGAGAGAAATGGAGGCCTTCGACATCCCCGATGCATAGAAATGCCTCAAACTTCCTTCCGGAGGGCAAAACAGGACCAATGCCTGGCCGGCCACATTTTGCACTTGGGGACTGAAGGGTGGCCGGCCGGCCAATTTTTGAAACAAAGGTGGCCGGCCTGCTAGAATAGGTGGCCGGCCGGCCACCTTTCCTGCAACTCCTAGATTTGTGACACGTGTCCTCGAATAGTGTTTTACCCCCCTATAAAGCTCCAACTTTGGAACCCATTCATTTCATCACTGCTTTGCACAAAAATGGAGGCATTTCTCGCAGAAAATCTCACATCTTGGATCTCTTCTTTAGATGGCTCGAAAAAGTTGAACTTCCGGGGTTTCGGCTTGAATGCACTATTTACGCTGGGCCGGACTCCACTGCACCTTCCTTTTCTCCATGCCGCAGCGAGGTTTTGAAACCCAGTGACGCATGTCTTCAGCTTCGGAGGGCAAGAGATATGTCCCACTTTCGAAGATTTTCAAGTCTTGATGGAGTCTGAACGCTCAGAAGAGGTCTTGACTCAGTCTCGTTTTGGCCACGCCCAAGCTTTAGGGCCGATGTGCGGTCTCAACGCGCATGATGCTCGATCTCTGATCTGTAACGGGATATTGGATATCCCGAGCCTGATTTACCGATTCTCTGATGCCGGTGACCGCAGCGACCATCATTGGCAAGGTTTCCGACAATATGCGCTCTGCTTGTGCATGCTATCTCATTTTCTATTTGTCTCGGGCTTCGGAGGAGCTAACATCCGTTTGATTGAAGTCGCTCAAGGCTTGAGGGAAGGAGAGAGTTGTATCGCCATGACATTAGCCGAGACACTGCTAGGTTTGGATGCTTTCTACCGCCAAGAGACAACCAGGTTTGCGGGGAGTCCACTACTGCTGCAGGTAATGTTTCCCACCCAAGCTCACATATGTATTTGCTCACATCATTTGGCCCTCAGGCTCGGTTTTTCTCACAAAACCCTCATCTTACTTTTCTCTCATCGCACATCTCTCTATTCTTTATTCTCTCATTTTACATCCCTCCCCAGGTTTGGTTGATGGATAAACTGCAAGTTGTGGACTCTTGCCCTGCTTACTCAGCCCGCGGCTACTTCTTTCGACAATGCCTAGTTGACGCCCTTGACGAGGGATGGTGGTTTGAATGGATGTGCAATTTGTCAGCTGAACGCATTACGTGGCGCTGCCCTTGGCTTAACCTTCTGGCAATGAGCTATAGCATGTTCCAGGATACGGGGATCCGATTGATCGGCTTGACTCACTGCGTATTCTACTTCCCATTTCGTATTCTGCGTCAGTTTGGTCATGATCAGACTTGCCCTCCGGAGGGGATTGAGTATCCGGTCGCTTTCCCGGTCCGAGGTGCACACCTTGCCCGACACACTACGGCTTGAAGGACTAGAGAGCTCCTGCCCCCCGCCCCTATTTTCAGTTGCACTTTATCTGACGAGTGCTGGGATTGGCTCAACGAAGAGGCACAGATTGGGCCTAGGTTGGCGTTAGAGGCTTCAACCAGCTCTGGAAGGGGGCGCAGGGACACCTGACTTGACCGTGCCCCAGATTTCTTGCTTTATTAGTACTTTCAAGTTTTCGTTATGAGCGTAATAAAAAGCAACTTCAATTGTATGCAAGAGCAAGAGAACTCTATTTTGAAATCAATGAAATTGAAGGTTGTGGTACTAAAAATTCTCCGCTTTGGTCCAAAAATGGTCTTAGTTGTAAAAAGATTAATTTTGAGTAAAGTTAACTTTTATTAACACTTTTCAAAACTATTTTCGATATGGATCAGAACTGGCCACGCCTGAGATCTGTCACTGAGATGCACAACCCCAGATCCTAGCAACTGGAAAGTTGCCCCTAGTCTGGATAGTACTGCGGCACTGTGTGGCAACGGAAAGTTGCCCCTAGTCTGAATGGTACCGCAACACTTCATTGCAATAGAAAGTTGCCCCTAGTCTGAATAGCACTGTACCGGAGATCACGATAAATGCTGATGAATAGAGATGACTGAGATGATCAAATGGACAAAGTTGATCGGGGAAAAGATTATGGCTGAACTTCAGGATGAAGTCGCCTCGTATCCGAAGATGGGAATCAAGCCTTCGTGGAGTTCGGGCTTAGGTTGGTATTTTTACTCTCCTTTTGCGCTCTAACTTTTGCCAAGGCTGCCCTTTGCGGGTTTTCAACCTTGCGAGCTCAGTTTTTATAATTTCAAATTTTCTATGCTCTGAATTTTGCCTAGGTCGCCCTTTCGGGTTTTCGGCCTAGCGAGCCTCTCAGCGGTAGTATTTCTTCAACTTGTCCATGTTGATCGGTTGAGAAAACTCCAAGCCATCTAGATCCATCAGAACCACAGCTTCACCAGACTAGATTGACTTGATAATGTAGGGACCAGTCCAATTGGGTCTGAACTTGCCCTTTGGGTCGTGGATGGGGGCTCGGTTGTCTTTGAGTACCAAATCTCCTTCTTTCAAATTCCTGGACTTAACCTTCTTGTTAAAAGCCCGGGCGATTCTGCGTTGATAACCTTGGACGTGGTACAGTGCTTTCAACCTTCTTTCATCGAAAAGCATGAGTTCTTCAAATCTACTTTCTTTGCCAATCGCTTGGCTATCGGCACTTTCGGCCAATACTCGTAATAGCGGGACCTCAATCTCAATAGGCAGAACGGCCTCCATCCCATAAACCAATGAGTACGGAGTCGCCCCCGCAGAAGTTCTGATTGAAGTCCTATAGCCCCCCAGAGCAAGCGGCAATTATCGGCGATCCGTGAGTTTCCACCATCTTTTGTAGTATGCGCTTGATATTCTTGTTGGCGGCCTCAACTGCTCCATTAGTTTACGGCCGTTAGGTAGACAACTTATGAAAAGCCACATTGTATTTTTCCAACAAATCAATCACCTCCTTCTTGAAGTGGGAACCATTGTCTGAAAGGATTTCATTTGGGACCCCGTAGCGACAGATAATGTTGTTCTTGATAAATTTTGCGACGTGCGAAGCCTTCAACACCGCATAAGATTGGGCCTCGACCCACTTTGTGAAATAATCTATCGCTACTAAGATGAACTCATGCCCATTAGACCCCTTTGGTGTGATAGCTCCGATTACATCAATTCCCCAGACAGAAAACCGCCATGGCGAAGTCATGTTGTACGGTTTTGACGGCGGGATGTTCATGCGATTTGCATGAATTTGACACTTGTGACATCGCCGGACGAAACTAATACAATCCTCTTCCATGGTGGACCAGTAGTAACCCTGTCTAAGAATCTTCCGCGCCAACATTACCCCATTCATGTGCGCACCACATTCTCCCTCGTGGATGGCTTCTATCAAACGCTTTGACTCTTCGGCATCAACGCACAGTTTATGCATTCCCAGATGACCCCGTTTATATAGTTTACCTCCGCAGATAATGAACTGGACTGTCATTCTCCTGATTGCCCTTTTGTCTTTGGCATTTACCCCTGGCGGGTATGCTTCTTTCTCCAAGAAGTTCCAGATGTCGTAATACCAGGGGTGTTCGTCCTGAACTTCATCTATGGCTGCAATCGACTCATAGGCAGGTGCAAATTTCTGGTCGATGATGATCAGAAGAAGGTGGCTGGAGTGGCTATTCTTCAAGTGTTCTTCAAGGGTGAGTTAGTTGCTTTATATTCCCCAATCTTACACTAGCTTTTAGCCTATCTTGCATGCTGATTTAAGCTTTGTGTATAACTGGAAAAAGTCTTATTTTTAGCTCCTTTTTAAGTTTGTTCAAGATCACTTTTGTGTTTGGGGTCGTTTACCCCCTGTTAGGCTTTGTTTGGCCTCATTTTTGTGTCTTTTTTGTGAGCTTCGGGACCACCTTGTATTGGCCTTCTCACCACTGAAATCCAAAGGGATTTCAATGGTGGGGATGGTGTTTTGAGGTCCTAAGAAGGAGAGGGGTGATCCTCTCCTTTGTTGTCTTGTTTACTAGCATGTTTGGCCCTTCAAAGGAGCCCTTATTTGCACACTTCTTGAGCTCAGTTCAGGCATTTTTCAGTGGGTTTTAGGACCCCCATAAGCCATTTCCAGAGTTGTTTTGGTCATGTTGAGTGTCCCTCTTGTATGTGTATAACAACCCCTTGCATGGCCTTCCAAAGGAGCACCTCATTCTAACATGTGTTGGCTCTATTTCAGTGGCTATTTGGTGTTTATTTAGCATGTTTTATCTCTGTCCCATGTTGGTTTGTTGACCCTTGGCATGCATCATACACTTGCTTTGTATTCCTCTATTTTGCCTAGAAATGCATCTTGCCTTTGGACCACCATGCTTGCATATTTTGGCTTAGCTTTGTGAAGCTTTTATGCTTGTTTTAGTATGCTAAGGGACTTTTTTTGGTCATTTGAGTCATCCATGACTTTCTTTGTATAGCTACCATGTAATCCCCCCCCATGAGCCTTGAGTGTTGACCCATCTAGCATGCTTTATTTGCACTATTTCAGTGATTTGGAGTCACTTATAATGTCATTTCAGTCCTCATGGTATGCTTAAATGTTTGCATTTGATGCTCCTTTGATGCTTCAAGAGGTTGTGCCTTATGCTCCATGTTTAGACATTTGTGTATGCTTCCATGTGTAGGTCATTTAGATGCCATCTAAGTGGTTTTTTGGGGCTTACTTTGACATGATTTGGGACTGTTTTGATTCACTCTGATCATTTGCTTCATGTGTCATGTGACCATGGTTTAAGTCCTTGGGCTAATTCCAAGCTTCTATGCATGCTTTGCTTGTTTTGTTTATTTGGTTTGGCACCATTTATGAAATTATTTCAAAACTTATAATGCATGCCATATGCCCATGTTGTTCCTCTTTTAAGTGTGCTTAAGAGTTGTCTCTATGTGCCTAAGTGTTGGACATTGCATGCATGCCTATTTGTATGTGTTTTGGCTTCCATTCTTGAGCATATTCGCCACTGATTTTGGCATGCTTGAGAGCTACCCATGTTAGTTTAAGTCCATCTTTTCATGTTGTTGCATGCTAGTTAGGTTACATGTTGTTACAATCTTGCCTATCCTCACATGTTGACACATGTTTGCATATTGCATGTTCACATGCTCATCTTGCATGCTTAGCTTGCATGTTTAGGTTGCATATCATAGCATGCATCTCTTGCCTCTTGAATTGATTATGATAGAGGTTGGGGCCCATTATTTGTTTTGTGCATTTCATTCCATATTGAAATTGCACATCTTGACTCTTTGGCCATCATGCATGGAAATGCGTGATTGGTGGCCCGAGAGCCAAGAACCATCCTCCTTTGAGTCATGAATATGATAAGGAGGGTGGTGGTGCAAACATTGCTTTGGAAATGCATTGCCATGCCTTGTCTGCCCTCTGCTGCTATCAAACAGGTTTCTGCAGGAAGTCTTGGCAGGCCGGCCATCTACAGTGCCGACCGGCCATCCAATGGTGGCCGATGGATTAATAAGTGGCCGGTGAGTATTCCCCATGGCCGGTGGCCATTCCTCTTAGCTGGTGGCACTCCACAGTGTTCATGGAAGCATCCCTGGGACTTGCACAATTTTCAGAGGAGCAGAGCATGGAAAACAGAGGCAATTTGTGCATGGCAGTGGCTTTTCGAAGCGGCGCGCCAAGATTGCATTGAGCCCTCTTCCCGAGGCCTTTTACTGCTTTAATAGTTTAATTAATTTGTCAATTAGCTAAGGGTTTTGTAATATTTAAATAGCTAGGGCAGTTAATTATTTATTCGGTTTGTATTATTATTCGGTCCCTCCGAGTGAGGACGTATTTGTAATAAGTGTTGGTGCGTGGGTGCGTGTCTTCCAACCCCCACTTCTTTCTCCCTTTTACTTACCTGCTTTGATGGTTAGTATTAGGACATATTTAAATTAGCATACCTTATGCTATGCATGCGTGCATCCATACATTTGTTTTACATACACCGGGCTCGGTATATCATGCTAACTGCACTTGTATTTCAAATTCCAAGTTGAGTACTTGTTAATTGCAGCATTTCACATGCCATCTTTAGGATAGCTGAGCCTATTGTAGTTACATCCTGCATGCGTTGCATTAGCCACCTTAACATGAACTAGGATCATGCATATGATTACTAACTGGTTTCTATTTTGGCTTGGAGTACTCTGTAAGTTCTTTCGCTTTAGCATCCTCACATGTGTGTGAATGTTGCCATGATAGCATAAATACCATGAGGCTAGCTGCTTATGTGATATAACTGCTTGAATGCCTGTGGATGGAGGTCAAATTACCTAAATTGGAATAATGCATTAAAACTAAGAGTTTTAAGCCCACTAGATAGTGGCAAAACCATCTTCTCTAAAAAGCCCACTTGAGGGTGGCAAAATCTGCATTTTAGCCTACTTGCGAGTAGCAAATCACTTGCAAAGCAAACCTGAAATGTTTTGTTCCAATTTGGGCGATTCGGTCTATACTTGTTTGCTGTGCGCATAACATAGTAAATCTAGACTAATAACCGGAATAAGAACACATAAACGTTTTCAAAATTGGATATCACGGTTAGTAGAGGCCGATCTCCGGATCGGGCGAGAGGGGGTGCTCATAGCTGACCTTCCCCGATCGTACCCAAGTTCCCGAGCCGAGGCAACTTTGGTGATGACGGACACGTGGCCTTTGGCACCGAGTCAGGGTTTCCTAAATTCCCCCATTAAAAAATATTTAGATGGCAACTCTATATCTGGCAAAGCAGTCCATGTTTGGCACTTCTTTCAGAATCTGTTTTTCTCAAAACGATTTGCCGGATTTGGACTCTTTGGTTCAAATTTAGAACCGTGACAACAAATCGAGTCCGAACTGTAGTAAGCCCAATATGAACAGAACGGGGATTCATCCTCCCGGGGCGTTCGGGACGTCTACAGAATGAAACCAGATACTCTACCCCTTCCTCTGGGCAGGTCTAATCATGTCCAAATTGACGTCTGAACTGTAACGAAAAGTAGAATACACAGTGTGTAAGGCCGATCAGCTGAATGCTAGGTTGCCGAGTCATACTGTAGCTCATTTCAGTTAGATTAAGCCAGGGGCAACGCCAAACAATGTCATTAGCAGACCTGTTGCACGTCCAATGGCACCATCATCCCTTGTTGGGGAAATCCACTAGCTGTTGGCGGAAAAAGTATACTCGAGTTATGTATGCAGGATAAGAGTCTACTACCTTCAGTTTATCCATCAGCCACATCTGGGAAAGGATGAAAGAAAAGAGAGATTAAAAAATAGAGAGATGTATGTTGAAAGAAAAGTGAGAAAAGGGCTTTGAGAGAAAAACAGAGCATGAGTGCCGGGCGATATGAGAAACACATATTAGAAAGGGTGGGAAACATTACCTGAGGAAGTAGTGGACTTGCTGCAAATTTGATAGTCTCTCGCCAATGGAAGGTGTCTAGGCCCATCAAAGTCTCGGCCAGCATCAAGCCAATACAAATCTTGCCCTCTTTCAAGCCTTGTGCCACTTCGATCAATCGAATGCTAGACCCTTCGAAACTAGGGGTGAGAAGGAAATGAGCTAGCATACATAAGCAAAGGGCGTGTTACTGAAAACTCCACCCAAAGAAGGTCGCCTCAGTCACTGACGTCAGAAAATCAATGAATCAAGCTAGGAATATCCAGCTCTCCGTTGTGAACCAAAGATCGAGCCTCATGTAGAGTGAGCCCACACATCCGTCCCAAAGCTTGGATGTGGCCGAAATAAGGTTGAGGTATGATTTCCTCATCGCGCCAGGATTCCATTAGCGCCTGAAATTCTCCAATTGTTGGGCATATCTCTTGTCCCCCGAAGCTAAAGACATGTGTAATCAGTTTCCAACATCTAGCTGCGGCATGAAGGAATAGAAAACAAAGCAGAGAATGGCTCAGCGAGAAAAGTGCATTTATGTCCAAACCCTAAAAAGTCACCTTTTCTGAGCCGTCTAAAGTCACAAT
The DNA here is from genome assembly GCA_025200525.1 of Camellia lanceoleosa. NCBI lineage: Eukaryota > Viridiplantae > Streptophyta > Magnoliopsida > Ericales > Theaceae > Camellia > Camellia lanceoleosa. The sequence goes on from JANUSC010000019.1 coordinate 1,429,095, forward strand.
CCAATCCGAGAGTTTTTTGGCGAAAAATGGCTCCATTTGTGAAGAATTTGCAGCTGAAATGAAGAAATCACGAAGCTCAACCTTTTATAGAAGATAAGGCAGTGAGTGGAAGCCAACTGTCAACAATCTAGAGGTTCTACACATTCATAGCCGACAGGCCACTACTAATGGTCGGCAGGACACTGTTGGTAGCTAGCATCCTTTCTCCTCTGGCTGGCAACCTCCCTCTTGGCTTGCTGTCCACCTGTGTGCTGAAAAGTGGGGGTAGTTTGTGTTTTTTCTTGTCTTTTGTGTTTTCGGTGCTCTTGTTTGAGTCATTTTGTTTTTTTTAACAAGCTTGTCGAGCTATATTTGAGTTGTTTTGTTTATCGAGTTATTGTTGCGTTGCTTATCGAGTTGTATACTGCATTTTGTTTGTTGGTTAGTTCATTACCCGATTAAGCATTTATTTTAATCAAGTGCTCTTGGCCATTTCGTTTCCATGTCCATTTCATGCAATATGGTGCTCATGATTCAAAAATGACAACACATTTTTCATAAAACTGCTAGTTTTATTTCGATCATGGCTTTTTACAAAAGAGGAGTACAAGATTTAAAGCAAAATCTAAAGCTATACATGAGCTAATGTTACTAACAAAAAGAAACTAAGCAAAGTACAAATAAATCAGCGCCAGTCATCTCAAGCTCGAGAGGCCCTCTTCATCATCTTCTTGGAGAGAAATTCAGAGTTATCTCCATCAATACCACTGTCTGACGCAGACCCAGAACCGGAGCCAGAACCGGAATTATCGCCACTCTCTGCTCTAGAGCCTAACTCAGTATCATCTCCACCCTCAGATCTCGAGTCACCATCATCTCCACTCTTAGAGGACTCAGACTGTGGACTTAATGCCTTCCCGGAGCCACTACCTTAGCATCGTCGTCACTCAACACTGGCTCCGAAGGACTCCTCCAGCCTTGACTACGACACTCCTCTCGGCTATGTGTTGGGGCCCGTTTCTCCCTCCTCTCTGCTGCTGGAGGAGGTGGTGATGGTGCAGGCGCAGTTGTCACAACTAGAGCTCTCAGTACGGTTGGAACCTGAAAAGATATGGTATTGAGATATCATATGTAATGTATAGCTGCAAATGCAGTATGATGATAGTGGTGGAATGCAATGAGCCAGATACAGTACAAATACAGACAATGTGTCAGTGCAACATATTAGTATGAGGTGACAAGGGGCAGGATGTATATTGTGATATGAGTATTAGTGCTTCAGTAAGAATGATGTGTACAACAATGTAGAAAATACAGAAATGCGGGCAGAGAATAGGGAAAATTACCTGAATACCGTAGAGACTGAGCAGCGTCTCTCTCATCTGCACCATGCCCATCAGGGAGGCTATCAGCTCAAGAGCCCTCCCCGTGTACTCTATGGAGGCCTACAAATGTAGTTGGGTGATCAGTAACTGCAATGAACATATCTAAAATGAAATATGGGATGCAAACGTAAAGAATGGTCTATACTTGAGTCGGGCCTCGAACCCCGACAAGCACATGCCCAGCTGCTGTAGGCTCAATCAAGACCTCGTAAGGATCCCCAGTATGCCGCCAACATGTTAACGCAGTCAGAAGTTTTGGCCAACCGATGACCTGTCCAGTAGGAGGGGCCCCTCTAGTCTTAACCCTCATCGCCCGAGTCCTACCTACTATAGGGGCACCTACTGCTATACATGCACGACCGCCCGTTAAAGGAGGCATGAGATGTGTCTAAATGAATGTCGAATAATCCCTCTCCCCACAGAAGAAGTCGGCATCCAAGCCCTCCGTGAACTGGATCATCACCTAAAAGGAAAGGCTCTTTGTAGCTCTCATAGATGCTGGAGGCGTAATGGGAAGTACCGGCTCAGGTAAGCCCATGGTCTGACACACGAACCGCGCACCTAGAAACCAGGCTCCACAAATCTGGTCCTCAAGCAGTAATCAAAAACGGGAGGCCCCCCAAGCTCCGGCATACTAGTCCTTAACTCTAGTTGGCATCATCGCCCAGGGCTGCCAAGCGATCTGCAAATAAGGGATATACAGATTATTAGTCTTTGTCAGTTATTGATAAAGCAAAAATAACTATGAATTTTAGGTTACCTCCCCTGTAGCCACTGTGTCGAAGTACTAGTGAAAGAATGAGAAGGTCTCCCCGATCCTCCACAGGCATCTGTTGTCGTACCAATGAGAGTATGACACAACGGGGGGCATCTCCACCTCCAGCCCCGGAGCAAGGGTCGGGAAATATGCATATACCCAATGCTGCAAGGAAAAGGCAACAGTAAGTATACAGAGTATAGATACAGAGACTATAGAATGCAGAAAGCAAAATGTGCAGTATAGTGTATAGAGAGTACAGATGTAGAGAATGCAGAAAGCAGAATGTGTGGTACATTGTACAGAAAGTACAGATATAGAGAATGCAAAATATGCGATGCAGAAAGCGTAGAGTATAGATGTAAAGAATGCAGTATGTAGTGTACAGAAATTGCAAATCAGAAAGCACAGAAATGGAAGATAAAAAGTGTAAAACAGTGATGTAAAGCATACCGCCTAGGGTCTCCAATAGCCTCCGACCCTGTCTCCCCTCCTACAGGATGTCGAGCTCATATAGCCATATAGTGTGGCGAGGCCAACTCCTCCCCAGTCATAGAGCTGGACCTGAGGTAAGCCCATCATAGCGCTCAAGAGATACAGCCTTACGGTGTTCCATATATTCGCAAACAAGGTGGTACCAAAGAGGAACATCAAAAAGCCCCGGGCGTAGTGCTCAGTCTCCTCTAGGGTCTCTGGCTCTCTCTCTCTCTCGGAAGTGTTTGGCGAACCAGCTATATCGGACCATGTCCGGTCTAAAGAGAGGTGGGCGTCCTCCCAGCAAGTATAGCCAAGCGGCCTCCCACTCACCCATGTCCATATCATAAGGGATCGGATTGCCCCCTACTCCTACACTCGTGAAGTGGAAGGAGTTAGTGGTATCCCACCACTACTCCACTAATACGCCAAGAAGTGGTCAACTCGCGATATGGCGCGATAGCCCAGTGCAGAATAAGTTAAAGTCGGCCTTGTCGATGATGTGGTGTATACCAGCAAGGAGCTCCATATACCAGTCTCTCGCCGATGTGGCTCCATAGCCCCTAATAGAGCGAGAGTCCTCCTGTGGTCAGAACAATGATATACAGTGATATGAGAACAGACAGACAAAAGGCAGAGTAAGAAATACAGTGCAAGAGTGTGATTAAGGTAAGAAATGCAACAAGAGGCAAGAAATGTAGTGTAACTATGCAGTTGAAGCAAGGGATACAATTAAAGCAAGAAATGCAATGTAAAGGGAAGAAAGCATGAGAATACAGTACATCAGTGGCACCGTGGGACAAATGAGAGTCCGGCTCTAGTAGCAAGAGATCCTTTGGCACACGTCGCGCGAACTCTCTGGAGTGCCTAATACCCCCGGGTGGTAGCACATGTGTCCGAGGATGGTACAGAACCCGAGAGAAACTTAAGGGGAACGAGCCTTAAGTGGTGAAACTCCAAGAAAAAGCACCGAAATTGAATTTCAATTGGTTCAAAACGGAGGAAATAAAAAGGGTTTAGCGAATAAACTTCATGTGGGGCATTGGAAAACGCGTAGAAAGTGCAAATCTAGAGAGAAGGAGTGCCTAGAGAGAGAGGGGAAGAATTTCGGGCATAGGGTAATGAGGATATGAAGCCCCAAGCCCTATACTTAAAGACCCATGCGCAAATGACAAAAAAACCCTTAATCTGTCACGGGTGGCTGGTAGGCCACTTTTGTGGCCGGGAAGGCTTCTTCGAGGCTGTCAAGTGGCCGACAACCCTCTCCAGTGGCCGGCAGGTGTCCCATGGCCTCCTTCTAAGTCCTGATGCTGTTTTGTGTCTTTGTTTCCCAAGAATTGCAAGGAAAGTTTGTTGTTGAGTTCAAATTGTCTCCACAGAAGCTCAAAACTGTGTTTTCGATACACAATGTTCGTCACTTGTGAACATGAACAGGGTGTATCCTTTAAACATATTGTGACTCTTCCGAGAGGTAAATCAGAATTTGTTACTGAATTTGTTTTTGTCAAATTATGCTTTTGTACCTTGCGTAGAACATGCATTTCATATTGTTGCATAGAATATGCATTTTACATATACACTGCGTGTGTGTCTTGCATAAGTTATGATTCACACATAGAATATGCTTTCATTCTGATTTCATGCATAGAAAATGCTCTCATCTTATGCATAGAACATGCCTTGCACTAACATCATATCTTGGTTGTTTATCTTGCATAGAACATGCAAACTTACTGTATCATACTTGTTAAGTTTCTTTCTTAGAAATGCACGATATTGTATGTATGGTTCATTTGAAGAAATGCATGATATTGTACGGTTCATTTAGAGGATTTCAAAATAAGGTCATTTGTATCTTGGTAAGAGAACCCAATCCTTCTACTCGTACATCTATCGCACTCGTTCACCTCGTGCATCTATCGCACACCCATCTCTTTTACCTCGGGACGTACGAAGTACACACCTGAGTGGTTGTTTCTCAAGACGTATAAAATGCAGCCCTGGGCGGCTTTTACCTCGGGACGTACAAAGTACGCACTCGAGTGGTTGTTTCTCAAGATGAGTGAAACGCAGCCCTGGGCGGGTTTTACCTCAGGACGTACGAAGTACATGACCGGGTGGATGTTTCTCAAGACACGTGAAACGCGACGCTAGGTGGGTTTTACCTCGGGACGTATGAAGTACGCACCCAAGTAGTTGTTCCTCAAGACATGTGAGGCACGACCCCGAGTGGTTTTTGTGTTGTATCTCAAGACGCGTGAAACGTGGACCCAAACGTTCTTCCTTGTTTCTCAAGATGCATGAAACGCAATCTTGAGCGGCTATCAGTTTCTCAAGACGTGTGATGCATGTCCCTGAGCAGTTTTTCTCATTTTCTCAGGGTGCGTGAAACTCAACCTTGAGGGGTGTTTTCTTTCCTCGTCTCTTGCTTTGGCATGGTTAGAGTGTGGTTTTATCTTCTTTAAGCTTGAAGCTATTGATTCATGTGTTGTTATCTTGCTTATTGTATTCATTCTTGCTTATTGTATTTGTTATTGCTTATTGCATCATCTCACATGATCATGAGTTTTCAAAATAGCCGGCTTCGTGTAGCGTGTTAGTCTAACATTCAAACTGCTCTACATGCATATCATTTGCATTGCCCAGAACTACGCTTGGTTGATTCCTTGCAAAGGGATACGTAGGCAGCCTGCGGGCGCAACCATTTATTTTCTATCTTGTTTACTTGTCTAAGTCTTTCGGCCTTGTCAAAATCGGCCATCTCTAGGCTTTGACATTCACTCATGTCATTTCATGACTTCCGAGTTCTGTCAAAGAGAGGCAATTGTAGACACCCCATTTTTGACCGTCTTCAAGACTTAGACGTCATCATCTGTGCACTCGATGATTGTGACTATGTGTGCTCGTTTTAGTGCCCAAAGTCCTTGCCGGAATGCCCTGTCTTTGAGCCTTTAAACCCTATCCATTATATGCCCTGTTTTGGACCAAAACCTTCAAGCCTGCAACCCCTGGTGGCCAGCCGACTACAATTTGAGGTTACTGGCCACCAATTGTGCCCTGCCAACCACCCTTGTGCCCTTCCAGCCAATGGTGTGGCCTGCCTGCCACTAGTGTCTTTTTGTACATATTTTGGTGACAACTATTCCAGCTGTTACCACAATTAGCTTCATCTCCCTACACGTGTAGGGAGGGATTTCTCTCAGCCAAATGCATGTTTTTCTCTATATATATGGGGTTTCCTCCCCTATTTTTGAGGGTTAGAAATTTGGAACAAAAAGTCTCTCTATCTCTCTCTACATTTCTCTCTCTCTCTCTATCTCTCTCTCTTGCAAATTTGTGCACATTAGCATAGATATATTACACTTTGCCTATAACTCCATAACCAAAGTTGATCATCTTTGAGCTGAGGTTTCTTGAAGCCTTCTTGGAGCTTTTGAAGGTGGTTTTGGCTTGAATTATTGTCAAAAGTTGATCTTTGTTTCAAGAGGTATAACACTTGTCTTTTAAACTTGTTTTGTATACTTATTTTTCTATCTCTTCCCATTGTTTTTGGGCTATTTTTGAGTCATAAAAAACTCTATTTTTGAGGGTTGAAATTGGTGTTTTAGGCCATTTAAGGTTAGGGGGGTGGTTCATCCTTCTTTATTCCTTACTTGTAAGGCTTTTTCACCTTTGTTTCACACCTTCAAACTGTCTTTTTTGGGCTTCTGAACACTGAATTTCAAAGTATTTTCAGTGATAAATATTAGATTTTGAAATCCAAAATTGGAGGGGTTAGCCTCCCCTCCTTGTGTCTTGTTTGCTAGCCTAATTAGCTCTATATGTTAGCATCTTTTTCTAACCTTTTGTAGCTTAATTCCAACATGTTTTAGGCTTCATTTTGGATTGTTTTAACTCTATTGTTGGCTAGTTGTTGCATTTGAGTCTTGTTTTGCATGCTTCTACTGTAAGTGTCCTCACAAGCTTAGTGTTTTAGGTCTTTAGACACCACTTGTTTGAGTTGATTGCCATGTTTTAGTGCTTTTCTTACTTAATTTCAGCACTATTAATATCTGCGCCCTCCCTTATTTCTTAACTTTTTCATTTTCTTTTAGGGTTGTTCCCTAGACTTTCGTTAACACCTTATCAACTTTATCTTCTATGATAGACATCCTGCTGGAGTCTAGATGCGTCCGATCATGATTGAGCAGAAATATACACCAGCCTACGAAACTATCACTGCAATAGATGAAGTGCAAGATCAAAACCCTTGGTACTACAATATTTGAAACTTCTTGGAAAATGAGGTTTATCCACTAGGGGCAAATGCCAAAGACAAGAGGGCAATACGGTAGATAGCCATCCAATTTATCATATGCGGAGGTAAACTATACAAGAGAGGTCATCTGGGAATGCACAAGTTGTGTGTCAAAGCAGATGAATCAAAGCGCCTGATGGATGCCATCCATGGGGGAGAGTGCGGAGTGCATATGAACGGAGTAATGTTAGCCCAGAAGATTCTTAGGAAGGGTTACTACTGGTCCACTATGGAAGAGGATTGTATTGGTTTTGTTCGGCGATACCATAAATGCCAAATTCATGCTAATCGCATGAACATCCTGCCATCAAAACTATACAACATAACTTTATCATTGCCTTTCTTAGTCTGGGGAATTGATGTCATTGGGGCAGTCACACCGAAAGGGTCAAATGAGCATGAATACATTCTGGTGGCAACTGACTACTTCACGAAGTGGGTGGAAGCTCAGTCTTATGCAGTGTTGAAAGCAACGCATATGGCTAAGTTCATCCGAAACAACATCATTTGCCGTTATGGAGTCCCAAACGAGATCATTTTAGATAATGGTTCCCACTTCAAGAAGAAAGTGATTGACTTGTTGGAGAAATACAATGTGACTTTTCATAAGTCATCTACATACTGGCCGCAAACCAACGGGGCTGTTGAGGCCGCCAACAAGAACATCAAGCATATTCTACAGAAAATGGTTGAGACCTATAGAGACTAGCCAGACAAATTTCCATTTGCGCTCTAGGGCTACAGAACTTCAATCCGGACGTCTAAAGGGACAACTCCTTACTCTCTTGTCTATGAGATGGAAGTTGTTCTGCCAATCAAAATAGAAGTCCCGTCACTATGAATTATGGCTGAGTGTCAAATAATAGAGGCAGACTGGCAACAGAGCAAGTTCAAAGAACTCACGTTGTTTGATGAGAGAAGGCTGAAAGCATTGTACCATGTTCAAGGCTATCAACGTAGGGTTGTTAGGGCTTTTAACAAGAAAGTTAAGTCCCGGAATCTCAAAGAAGGGGATTTGGTGCTGAAAGACAACCGAGCTCCCATCTATGACCCTAGGGGCAAGTTTAGACCCAACTGGACTGGTCCTTACATCATTAAAACTATTTGGTCGGGTGGAGCTATTATTCTCATGGACATGGATGGCTTAGAATTTTCCTAACCGATCAATATGGACAAGTTGAAGAAATATTATCCATGAGAGGCTCGCTAGGCCAAAAACTCGGAAGGGTGACCTAGGTAAAAGTTAGAGCACAAAGAATTAGAAATAAAGAAAAACTGAGCTTGTAAGGTTGAAAACCCTAAAGGGCGGCCTTGGCAAAAGTTAGAGCGCAAAAGGAGAGAGTTAATACTTGAGTGAACTCGAACCGAACTGTGTAAGGCCTGATTCTCATCTTCGGGATACGTAGGCAACTTCATGCTAAAGTTCGGAGACAGCACCCTCTCAATGGTGGCCGGCCAGCCACCACTTCTGGCCTGTCAACCACCAATGAATTTTAAACAATGTGCTTGTGAAGCTTGGCAGAGTTGATCTGGAGAAGGAAATCAGTGCAAGGGTTGTGCAACAGAGACTTTCGGGAGCAAATAGAGGATGTTCTTTGGGTGGAAACCGAGCATGCATGGGCCTCCCTCGCTTCCCGGGACTAGTTAATCATTTATTTATTGTAATTAATTAGTTGTAGCTAATTAGTTTGTGTTGTAATATTTAATTAGCTTAATTTGTTGGAGCTAATTAGTTTGTGTTGTAACATTTAATTAGTTTAGCTTAGTTAAATTCTTAATTAATTAGCGTAGATAGTTAGTTAATTATTCATTCAAGTTTTGTAATAATTAGTTAAGTAGTTTAGCTTAGCTAGTTTATTCATTCAGACTCTCCTTCGTGAGAGCGTGTTGTAATAATATGTATGTCTTCCAACCCCACGTCTTTCTCCCTTTTACTTAACCGCTTTCGATGGTTACTTTAAGAGCATCATGTTTCAATTAGCATACTGCATGCTTACATCCATTCATCTTGTCTTACATGCACCGAGGCTCGGTTCATCATTCTAACTGCATTGTCGTTTTGATATCTCATTGAATACATGTTTAAACGCATACGCATGCTATGAAATTGTTGTAAATAACATGATAAGTAACCGAGCTTAGTAATTGCATATTGCATGCTTTGCATTAGACATTTGGCATAGTTAGGAACATGCATTTTTCTAACTCTTTTGTTTTATCTTAGCTTGGAGTACTAGGTGAGTTTTTAATGTTTAAGCATACTTGCATGAGTGTGAGTGACTGCCATGACTAGCATGCTTGCCATGAGGCTAAATGCTTACTTGATAAACTATTTGAGTGCCTGTGAATGAAGGCTTGTTACTTGAATTGGATTGATTCAATAAATGTACGTTTAAGCCCACTTTGTCAAGTGGCAAATGCGCAAACTTTGAGCCCACTTTGTTAAGTGGCAAAATTCAAACCCTTTTCGAAAAACAAACATGAAATTGAGTTATTACAATTCGAGCAAACTAATCTATATATCACGACCCCATTCCGCCCCTAGTAGAATGGTGCCATGATGGCCAGTAATCCGAGATTACCAAAGGCCAACTTACAACATTCACACACAATCAGAGAATACATATGGGGCTTACATGTGCGGAAGCAATAAATTTAAATCTAAATAGTCCACAAGAGCTGTGCATAGATCAAATGAATTGACATACACTGAGACATGGTTTATAACTTGAATACAAATAAAATAAAGTACATATTATATCTTGATCAAAAGGCTTCTCAAGCCGACATATACAAAAGAGGTGAAATACAAAGCCAAGAAGCATAATCTTCAAGATGCTAGCAAAAGTATGAATCCAAACATCATGCAAAATACATCTAGGCATCACCGCCTTCCTGCTCATCACCTACATATATATAGAGAGAGGGTGAGCTTGGATACTTAGTGAATGATATCAGAAATAAATGTTTGCATGACTGATATTCAAGATCTTTGTCAAACAATACATAGCATATCTTGTACAAGATCAAAGGATGAACCAAGTTCATCTATCAAATCTTTCAAAGCTTCAAGGGATGCTTACTAGCATCAATATAATACAAGGGATGACATTCCGAACAAACAAACCCACGCAGAAAACCGTCAGTGGCAAAACAAAGAGTGTAGTTGCATTATAGTCCCCCGGCACTAAGGACTTTCAAAACAAGGGTGCAATTGCATTATAGTCCCCCGGCACTAAGGACTTTCAAAACAAGGGTGCAGTTGCATTGTAGTCCCCTGACACTAAGGACTTTCAAAACAAGGGTGCAGTTGCATTATAGTCCCCTGACACTTAGGACTTTCAAAACAAGGGTGCAGTTGCATTATAGTCCCCTGACACTAAGGACTTTCCCAAGAATGTCATCAAAACAAATATAATACTTGATACAAAACTAGGAATAATCATTCATGCTTGATCAAATACTTTTACAAACGAAGCAAAGCTTTATGAAAACTTTATAACATAGCTTTATTATAAATACCACTCACATAGCTCTTTGGGTGTGGGGATTACAAGCAAGGATCCAAGGCCTACAAGCACATAGTAAATCCCATTGAATGCACTTCAAGAAGTCAAGAAGAGATACTCAAAGATGGATATGAAATGCATCCCTAGACAAGCTTTACATGTGTGCAAATGATCTCGGCACTTCTTTCAAAACAAAGCAATCATGTGCTGGGAGTCAAACACTGTTTTTCATCTCGAAAAGCATGTTGGGTACCAACCAGGTCTTGGCAAAGGTCCCACACCTCTTGGCCGAGGTGTGGTCCCGACAACCATATTCAGGGAAATGAAGTATGGGAAAAATCTGGGTTTCCTTTGAAGAACATGAAGAATATGAACATGGAGAACATGAATGTTAAAATCATAGCTTCTTTATTCAAAATCTGAGATTTCGTGAGATGAGTTCGAAAACATGGACCTGGGTACCCATACTTGAAGATCGTGTGAAAGCAAACACAAAAACATAGATCTTGATACAAACTTTCGGATCAAAACATTGTTTTATTTCAAGAACACAAGAACATCATTTTCTCTTCCCAAAACAAGCTTTAAATCAATGCACGGCTCATGGATCATGCTAGATCATGCAATGTGATCGGTTCAACATAAAGAATAACAAGAGTAGATCAAGAATCCAACCTCAAAACATGGATCTAATAGTTCAAGGTGTGAAGATCAAGCTTGGAAATCTAGTTCTCTCCCTAAGAACTTCCTCCTCTTCTTCCTAGAGCTTCTCTCTCTACCATGCAAAATATGACACACAATGATATGTTTTCTCCCACTGCCGGCTGACTTAACCCTCTGCTGGGGCACGTGGCACTACTGGATTGGGTTTCCTCAAAAAGGTGACTGAATGACAAGACAAGAGCATGACAAAGGGTGTTCAACAAGTAAGGTGACATGGGCACTCCAGCAGGTAAGGACCTCGGATTAGAACAAGGCTTCGGCAAGTAAGGTCTCAATGATCTCGGCTAGGAAGGTTAATACTTGGCCTAGCTGTGCCACACCTCGGCCTAGATGTGCCACACCTCGGTCTAGGTCATTCCAGTCCAGGAACAAGATCACTTAGGTGCAAGAATAACATCTCGGCCTAGATAATACACATCTCGGCCTTTGGTAATGAACACATCGGCCTAGATAATGACATCTCGGCCAATATGCCAGGGTGAAGGTAGGGGTCAACCAAAGTGGTTCCAAGATGGTCCTAGGCATAAGAGGTTCAAAGGCGTGACCTAGGCTTAAGATGACCTCGGCTACACACACCAAGCAAGGGACAAAACATACAAACAATACTCAAGCCAAAACACATAGGTACAAAACAAGACGGAAACCTTACTTTAGGCAACACAAGTCAAAACCACAAGTGCAAGCTTAACAAAACAAAACATGCAGATGCACATGAACATGACTAAGACGAGGATGAGGGTCACTACACTATACTTGTTTGTGTGTGCATCACATAGTAATGCTAGCCTAATAAACCGGAATAAGAGAATAGAATGTTGATAAAAATCATATCATGATTAGTAGAGGCCGATCTTTGATCGGGCGAGCGGGGGTGCTCAAATGTATTCACAGCCTTTCCCTCTCGTACCTAAGTTCCTGAGCTAAGGAAACTTTGGTGATGACGGACACGTGGCCTTTGGCACGATTCATGAGTTTCCTAAATTTTCCAAAAATAAAATATTTAGGTAGCGACTCTATATCTGGTAAAGCAATTCATTTTTGGCAATTTGGTTCAAAATTGATTTTCCAAAAGATTTGTCAGGTTTTGACTCTTTGGGGTTTATCAATTTCACATTGCACTTGTGAGATTAGATTCAAAACCGCGGGAGTCTGAACTGTAGGGCTTTCTTTCGAGCTTCAGAAATGGGGCGCGAAAAAGACGAGCTACACCTTGTTTGAATCTGGGATGTCGGCTATAAGTTTGAAGGCGGTGGATCTAGGTTTAAGGTAATATATGTAGCCTTTGTCAGACTTAAGGCAACACATAGTGTAACAGAACTGGATGTCGGCTAGTGTAATCCTAGCATTTTCTCGGCGAGCTAGTTTGATTATACCGTTGATAACACTATATGAGTTAATGGCTAGCTGCATGGGGTTAAGTTTGTAGTAATGGAGGATTTCCCTAAAAATTGTGTCTAAGGGAAACCGAAGTCCACACTCGATAAAAGCAACTACGATGAAGGGCATGGAATCTCCAACGGGCATGATAGAGTCTTTCTTTCTAGCCAACCTGATCTGAACTTCGGTTGGAATAGAGAACTCTTACCTAAAGTATTCTAGTTTGGCCGGGGTGTCTACTCTCTACCTAAACATACTCATGATATCGGCTTAAAAGTATTTGGTGCTAGAGTTTAGAGAAAAGTGATTGGCAAAGGGTTACAGACCTCAGCTAAACCTTAAGAGGGCACTAGGGTGAGGGTTTCGAAGATCATGGAGGAAGTTTGTTTCAGTTTTTCTAAAAGATACAAGTTCTAAGGAAAATCCCAAACCTAAATCTACAAAGATGAACAAGAATCAGAGAAAAAAATCTGGAAACAGACAAGAAAAATAGAAAAATGAACATAATTCAAAACCAAGAAGGATTTTGAGTAAAATGGAAATCAAGAATCAGACAAAGTAGAAATATAGAGAAGACATAGATATGGCAAGAGTAGTGCCAAAACATTCTAGTAAAACAATGACAAATTTCATAATACACAAAACAGATTCAAGAACAAGATGCTGATTCATGGTATCCAGAAACGTGAAAAACAGAGTATAACTATTCGATGGCAATATGTGTAATATAAAGGCAGCACAGGGAACAAAAGCAAAGCAGATTGAAGTGCAAGAATTGATTTTTAAATAACTAAATATGGCAATCGGAATAAGGAATTCAAGCAGCAAGGGACATACAAACAAATTTGTGACAGTATCGTGCATACAAACAGTGAATGACAGAAATTAAAGAGGAGAAATAAAAAATTTACCAGTTGGAGCCGAAGAAACAACGCCGGAACAGTATTCGCCGAAGTCAGAAGGTGCCTTTGAATAGAATGGAACAGTTGAAAGCTCGCTGGAAGAGATGAATGACACGGTTGCAAAAAGCTTGAAAAACACGAAAATGGAGGTTGAAGAGGGAAAATCTGAGCACAGAGAGAGAAATCGAGTTTTGCAAAAGTGAGAAGTGAAGAGGCAAAGAGAGAGAGAAAGAGTTTTTGTTAAAAATATGAAAAGGTGGCAAAACACAATAAAAAGCCTTGGATGACGTGCTTGTTAGGCAGCATGGGCAGAAATAATGAGCCCTAATAGCGTGTGTCATGTACGAACCAATGATGGAGGGACACGCGGAAGAAACGGTTGAAAGATCGTGCGTGACAGCTCATGTGCAATTAAAAACTCTTGTAATTCTTGAAGTAATGAGGCCATGATCTCGGCCATAGAATGATCTCGAATTAAGATGCTTCAAGAACATGATTCTAGGCTCTTGACCCTTGGGAAAGCAGACAATTGAGTCCTGGATATATGAAGCCGACGAGTCATGATCTCGGTCAAAGAGAATAGTAAATCTAGCCGACATGATATATTGACAAACGGTGTAGGTTCCATCACCTCAAGTTGTCGAGGTAATAGAACCAAGGGGGTAGTTGTGGAGAAGTATTTTGTGATTGACAGCATATGGCTAAGGTGATGCCGAAGTGTCAGCCAAGGTACCACGTGGCTTGGTCACGCTGCCGGGATGATCTCGGCTAGGCCGAGGTTATCTACGGAGATACCAAAATCTGAGATAAGCGGATAAGTGGCAAAAGTCCTATAACAGGGGAGGATCCCAGTCTGGATAAAAATAAGGCTCAAGAAGAGTTTATCTCTATCTAGCTGGGAGTCCAGGTTGAGTATTGAGCTTGAGTCCATCAAAGTGAGGCTTCTAAAGGAATCAGGTCACTAATCATTATAAAAGTGAGGCACCCTCATGGGTCAAAGGGGAGTTCTTTCCTTGAGTTTAAGCACAATTTGCTATTTTTTGAGAGATATTGATTACTAACTTGATCGTCAAAGTGCCCCCGGGTGGACGAACCACTGCTGGAATCTCATCTTCTTGTGTAGGTTGTTGGGCTTAATCTATTTTGCCGGTACTCTCCAACTGAGTTTCCCGTTTGGTTGTGAGGTCAAAAATCAACATCCACAGAATTCTATAATTTTCTTGTATTGTGTGTTTTTCAACAATTCTGGTTATGGGTTTTTGCTTTTTTTTTGGAATTAATGATGGCTTGATCAATAGGTTGCCCTTCAAACACGGATGATCTTCAGTCAGTGTTAATGGATTGGTTTTATGGTTTTATTTTAAATTGGGCTTTTTAGTCTTCTATGCTTTGTATAAAATTGACTGGCTTTGGCTTGTTATGTGATTAGCTTTGGGGAGAAGCATGTTTTTTCTTCTACTTGTATGCCTGTTGTTACTTTGGTAAAGGCAGTGGAGAGAGAGATTAGAGAAAAGAAAACACAAGAGAGGGAATACATTGCTAGGGTTAAAATTGGTATTTTAAAATTGTTGGTCTTTTAAATCAATAGAATCAAGCGATGCTCTTTTTATCTCTCTTATACATAATCCTGAGCAAGCCCCTAATTGAAACTGCACATGATGAGATATCCGAAAATCTATGGTAATAAAGAAGTTGGTCGTGATAACAAACTCTAAGCATGTCATTGTCCTCTAGTAGTAGTATACATGAAATGGAGTTGTACACTTGAGAAACTAGACTATTTCCAATAAAAAATAAAATAAAATAAAATGAAAGGGTGTTACAGATGATTTGCATTCTATTTATTAGCTTACTTATCTTCTTATGAAGTTTCAAATGCCTTGGTTTTCTCCAAAAGTCCAGATCAATTGGGAATTAAGTTGTTTGATTTTAGTGCCAATTTGGCTTAGACCATTCTACTGACCATGACTGATTGTTCGTACTCAACCATTTTGGACCACTAATTGATAGGAATCTGTATAACTTTCCCCAAAGAATGGTATGCTCTTGAATTTGATAGTCTTTGAGAGGGATGACTTGATATGTGTTTGAAACTTCTTTAGTGTTAATGAGAATAGCTTCGTCATGCTCCATCATAGAAGAACATATCAAGCCATATGGGGTGGCCCAAACCTTTAGCAGGCCGAATGCAAAATTTTAAAAATGAGACGTTTTATATTTAAATATTAATTTTTATTATTTTAGTTTCATCAAAAATTATTTTTGTTAGTTTTTGTGATGCAAAATTACTAATCAAGCTTTTGTAATTAGGTTTCTAAACATATCATTTTCAAGGATAAATTGCTAAGACACTTAATCTTTCTTGTGATATAATGAACCATAGGTAGGACTTTATAAATTTTAGAAATACTTTTTTCTATAGAAGCAATTGTTACGCGTATTATTAATAATATTTTGTAAGCAATACATGCATTTGAAAAAGAATCTAGATTTTTTAAAATATAATTTAGTATGTCATTAGGTGTATTTTCCTTTCCTCATATTTGTGTGAATTCTTTTAAAACTTTTAATTTGGAAAATAAATCTAAACCTTCAATTTTATAAAAATCATCAAAACTTTCAAAATGAGAACAATATCTTTTTCAAACTACCATCTATTGATTTTAATTTTTTTAAATTAAATAAAAAAAATAAAAGGATAACTAAAGCTTGCACAAATAAAAAACTTGGGATTTACAAAAGAAGCATTAAAAATATGAATTTTATAAACGGTTTACCCTAAAGACACTGGTTAAGAAGTTTGATATGGTTATGCATTATTTATAAAAGCGTGTCAAATAAAATGCCCTACCATTTTAAATTTTCTTAACCAACTATTTTAGAACACTCATTAACAAGACTCAACAAATATATAATTATTATATGGGCATTGCACAAAATGGGGACTTCCCAAGCCATTTACCCAATCAACAAGGAACAAGCAACCAAGAATTTATATGGTCAATGAATTTTGTAATCCAATGAATTTTGAAACGTGTATTTTGAATTTAGAAAAGTATGCTATTCTAAATAACGACCTGATGAGGGGGGAAACAAGAACTTTATACCAGATTAAATAGTAAGATGGAGAGAAAATAATGTTTGCACACTTGCTAAAATGAGAGAAAGGAAAACAAAAACTTTCAATCATGTTAAGTGTATTATAAGAAAGGATTCGAAAGAGTTAGTGAAGGATGAGGAGATGAAAAGTTGAAAAACTTATTTTGAGTAATTGTACTGATTTTCAAAAATTACGCAGCTGCTAGACTCATGTTCTGCGGCCACCAGCTGTGAGTGTGATAGCTACAGTGGAAATTCTCCCACATTGAGTGAGCATTAACCAGTCGGCGTCAGAGGCCAAGCTATAATACCCACATTTATTGCAAGCTTCTTTAGCTTTGTCTCTGTTTTCTTTGAATTTTACAATTTTATAAATGTGTTGTCATATTGTGTGTTTTAGAACAATTCTGGTGATGGGTTTCTGCATTTTTTTATTTTTTTATTTTTTTGTAATTGGTTGTTAGTTTGTTACAAAGCAGTGGAGTGATAGATCAGAGGGAACACGAGATGGAATATGTTACTAGAGTTAAAATTGGAATTTTAAAATTCTTAATAGCTAGCATCATCCCTATTATGTATAAAGTTAACCTAACAGTTGATTAACAGATAAAGAAAATTGTAATGCGACAAAAAAATATAGGGAGGGGCATGTAATTTTTAGAACCTCAGAGGTACTAATTTATTAGCTAGAAACCTCAAGGGAAATTCAGTGGAATTTACCCTATCCATAATAGACTTCTAATACTAATCTTTCTTTGTCTCTTTTATTTTTATGGTGAAGGGAAAATAATAGGCCCACTATATTACAAGCAGCCACATAGAAGGTGAAACAAGTCGGTAAAATAGAATCAATTGATGCTCATGAATAATTAGAAAATATTTTCTCGAAATTGAAAAGTTTGTCTATTGAGGGACTTCCAATTCAAAATTGTGAAACTTCTCAAAATTATGAAAATTGTGTGAGATATTTTATTTGTTTTAATTTTCAATTGACTATTGCAAACTAAGAAGTTCTAAAATTAATTTTTTCTTAATTTCATAGAAGTGAAATTTATAAAATTTAATTGAGAAATTTTTAGTTTTCTAAAGTTCAGAAATTTGAATAAAGTTTCGCAATTTCATTCCAAATTTTCCTTTTCGAGATGAAATTTCTCGCTTATTAGGATGAAATTTACAATTTTTTGGTAAGAATTTCTCATTTTCATTTTGTCAAATTTCCTAAGTTTGTATAAAATTCCATGTTTCTAAAATCATGGAGAAAATTTTCAGCTTCTTGATCTTTTTGCAAAAATATCAATAGGATGAAATTTCACATTTTCATCCCAAAATTTATATGATAAAATTTATTATTTTTGGATTAATTTTTTCATTTTTTGGGTGTGTGTTATTTACACGAAGACTCCTTAAAATATTGAGAAATATCATTTTGACCCCTACATTATAAAAATGTATAAATGGACTCACTACTGAGAAGTATCACTTCGTCCTCCAAACTATAAAAACGTGGCCAAGCAAAGGTGTCCGACCAGCAGAGTGGCCGATCGTTATGATGGTCAACTGGTGAGGTGTCCAACCGTCAAAATGACTGACGGAAGGTGTCTGACTGAGTGACAATGCCAACCGGCCAAGGGTGGCTAAGCGGCAAACCGAACTGCCCAAAAAGAGGGAGGGCGAAGGGTTAAATGTTTCGGCGGGACATAGGAATGAAGGAGCAAGAATGCATGTGAGGACGTTACGCGGATGTGACGTAGGTGTGGAAAAAGAGAGATGGTGGAGAGGAATTAATCCCGACTGTCCACATGGAGCAATCTAGACTGTTGATGGAGATTTTGAATTATTTTGGAGGTGAAAAGTCGCTAAAGTACGCGGAGTTGAAGGGCTTCAGGAATAAACCCTTTTGGCTTTCCTTTTTTCCCTCAATCTTTAACAAAGTTCCAAACTGGCAAATTTGAATTGTGACTGCGAACCGTGGAAAATAGGCAAACGTTGGGCCTTTGCATTTGTGCATTTCACATATCTTATTGCAAAAAATTGACACATTCTAGACTTTACCTTTTTCATTTCGTGTGATTCTCCTATCTTTCACATTTCTGACTTCTTGGCTCCCGCGACCAAAGCAACTGCCACAAACGTAAGAGAGATGGCCCGAAAGAAAACTCCTATCTTGAGGACTGAAGCACTGGGGGATGATGATGGGGTTGCCTTGGCTGAGAAATACAAGGTGGAGAAAATAGTGGAGAAAGGAACCAGAAGGGCTCCTCGTTCGATACCGTCAACAATGATCTTTGTCGCGTAACCAATTAGCCAAGTGGCCCCTGATAACTGGCATACAAATGCCAACAAGTCAACATTGACGGCTGAAGATCTGGAGAAAATTTGAAGCAAGTATTAGATCCCCGAGAACGTGGAGTTGAGGGCTACGACAGCGGGGCAAAGGGTGTCAGATTCTAGACCCCTAGAGTTCACTCTCTACGAAGAGGTGTTGTTCAAAGAGTTGAGGTTACTGCTCCCTCAACTGGTTGTGGACATGTTGAATCGACTGGAGGTGGTGCTGGGCCAGTTGGTGTCAAACGCGTGGAAAATACTATTTGTCAGCGCAATCTCCTGGCCACAGGCGATCGGCTGAGGCCAGGAGGAAGGCCCAAGAGGCTGACGACCGTCGAGCACTCCTCGAGATGAAAAAACTGAAAGAGTAGAAGCTGGGCCTAGCTCCCAAGCCATATATGCACATGGTCGCTCGTCAATGCCCTAAAGCCTTAGAGGAGCATGACCTAGAAACTGTTGTTTCATTGAAGGCACTGGTTGATCCGATCAAGGAGAGGAGCAGAGCTGAGATAGAGCAAGCAAAAAAGAAGAAGAGGGGCACTGCTAGGGGCAGGAAGGAGGAAAGAAAGGCAAAAAGGGCCAAATAAAGCATGCTTGAGCCAAGGGCTGAGCCAACAGGGGAAGTGGAGATAGTGTAGACAAGGCTAGGAATGATCATTAAGAGAGACGAGGCTGACCCCCCTATTGCAGAATTGGTAGACTTGGATGAGGCAGAGGAGGAAAAAACAGAGGAGCAAATGATTGGCTTGCCTCCAACAAAGAAAACAAGGGATGTAGAGCAAATGGTGGAGAAGGTGCGCCCAGCCCCAGTAAGGACAAGTAGAATTAGGGAGAGCTCTGTCTTTGGATTAGTGAGCACCGCCGCTTGCCATCTAAGTGCAGTGGTTGGTCGCTCACTACCTGAAGCGAGTAAGCAAGCCAGCATCTTGCACGATGCCAAAGCCGTTGTTGAATGCTAATTAGGCACCATAGATGATGTGGTCATCAGGGACGTTTCTCGATTTGGGAAAACCGATCTTACAAAGGCATTCTGCTTGGCCCAAATGGAGTCGTTGACCTTGGCGATGTCACGACCCGAACCCGCCCCTATGGGTTAAGGCCATAACCGGCCAGTAATCACGAGATTACCTACGGCCTCAAACCGAATAAGATATGACTCATCAGAGTAAAAGGGGCCAAACGGAAGCAAATTTAAAACTTTGTCCATAGAGCCATGCTTATGTGCACACCATAACATTCCATGCGTACATATGTTAATAACTCACAACAGAAAGTGTAATGACATAAGATTCTATACAGACAAGATCATCCAAACTAAGTTAACCCATGAAAACTATATACAGACATATTCAAAACTTTGCTAACCTGACAAAATGTAAATACATAACAAAAGGGCGAAGACGGGTCTCGTGCGTGAGACACAAGGGCTGACTCTCTCAAAACCTTAGTTGTTCCATACAGACTTCACTGAGACTGGGTCTGGACTTCTCTTGGCTCACCTACAAACACATAAATGAGCGTGAGAGAAAGCTCAGTGAATAATATCAAATCAAATACAGAAGTTATATAACAAGGTAAAACAACATGTTCCAAACGGCCTTGGGCCCAATTCCTATTTCCATTTAACAGATATATAACTATACGAAATTCAAATTAAGTGACTATAGTTCCAAACATTCTGGCCTTTGGCCTATTCAGATTTCCATTCATGTCAAAATGGCCTTCGGCCCATTCATTTATGTCAAAACGGCCTTCGGCCCATTCATTTCTATCAAAATGGCCTTCAGCCCATTCGTTTATGTCAAAACGGCCTTCGGCCCATACATTCATGTCAAACGGCCTTCGGCCCACTCATTCATGTCAAAACGACCTTAGGTCCATTCATATATGTCAAAACGACCTTCGGTCCACTCATTTCTATCAAAACGACCTTCAGTCCATTCATTTCTGTCAAAACGACCTTCGGTCCATTTGTTTCTGTCAAAACGACCTTCGGTCCATTCATTTATGTCAAAACGGCCTTTGGCCCATACATTCATGTCAAAACGGCCTCTGGCCCATCCACTTTATTATTCAGATCAAACTAGCCTCAGGCCCATTCAAACTTTTGTATGAAACTGGCCTTCGGCCCATCTATCCTTTCCTATCAAACTATCATTCATATCAGATTGTTGTTCATATCAGATTATCATTCATATCGGATTATCATCCGTGTCAGACTATCATTCATATCAAACTATCATTCATATCAAACTGGCCTTTGGCCCATTCGCTCTTTAGGCATAGTAAGCGTTTGTCCATAATTCAAATTGCAAACTTATAGGAAGCTAAGCAATTGGACAAATAGCATATTTCAAATAACTTTATTAAGATACTACTCATAGTGATCGGCATGTGGATTTGCCCTGGAGCTTGACCCTACATATCACATAACACATATAGGTCACAAATAATTCAATCCGTTCTTTAATTCACATATTCCTCTTTAGGCTTTATTCTTATCTCTTTAATTCAAGCACAATGCTCAATGCATGCCTAAGAGTGTTTAGAAGTGAAAGAAAACGGAAAACAGAACACAGAATGCATTTTCAAAATTTCAGAAAACAGGGTCCCCGCCCGAGTGTGGACTTCCCCGCTCGAGCGGACCCAAGAGGCCTGCAAAAGTACTGGTTAGGTCGAATTCACGCTCAATCGTGCACTCTGGCGCTCGAGCGGAAGGCCTCTCTACATGGATCCCCGCTTGAGCGTGGACTTCCCCGCTCGAGCGGATACCATGTCTGCAAAAAGTGCTGGGAGCATGAAATTCACGCTCGAGCGGCGGTTTCCCCGCTCGAGCGGACATCAAACTTTCTGGAAATTCCAGAACTATTCTTGGAGTTCCATTTTGGTATTCAAAGGTCTCAACTCATGATTTCAGTCCCAAAAACATATAAACACATTATGTTTCAAGGGTACACAAACAATATGAAGCTAATTACTCAAAATCATGGTTCAATTCTCCAAAATCAATCAACATTCTTGTATAATCATGGCTTATGCTTTCAAATCCCATATGAGCTTCACATCTTCAATGATCAATCATGCATGCAATCTTTTAACTCCAATTCCATTTCAAATAGGTCAAATGATGCTCCAAATCATGAAGCTACACAAAACTACTCATGCATGTAAGGTTTGATGCTCCATTCCTCATATTTAACATGCTACATGCTAGAACACCCAAAATTGTAACAATTATGCACATGCATGTTCATTTTAACTTCAAATTCAACTCAACCTTGGCCATGAGCTACCATACCACTTGATTTCACAAAATTACAACATCAAACTCATGAATTCACTTACCTAGAGGCCCAATCCTTCTAATCTCTAGCAAATTCTTGAGTAATCTTCCAAAATCTCCAAGTTTCTTGACCAACCTTCAATCTCCTACTCTCTCTTCCTCTAACCGACCCTCTCTTCTCTTCTTTGAGTTTATGATCAACCAAAATTAGGCTAGGGAGAGAGAGATTGAGTGTATAAAGGCCCCCACCCAACCATTATTTTATTATAAAATAATTGGGCACTTAATTCATTAATTTCATCTGATTAATTTGATCCAAATCAATTTCTAATTAAATTTCACTGTAGGCTCTAAAAATTATGCCAATCACAATGGCGCAATCAATTTCGGGTTCTGTGACCGATGAGGCCTTCAATTTAATTTCCAAAGCAGATAGTCAAACAGATATACGGTGAACAGATAGAAATTCAAAACCACATATTTTCACATAAATAGTACACAAAATCGTATCAAACACGTAATCATATGCATAATAAGTACCAATTAATATAATTCGGGACAGGGTTATCACAGGCGATCACTTTGCTAAGCAAAAGAGTGGTGGTGAAGATGAAGACTAAGCCGTTGAAGGCCCAGTTAGAGAAAGCGTGCTCTGAGTTGGAAGTGGCTAGAATAGAGATTGTTAAGTGGCGAAAGGCGGCGCGAAGTGACTGCACCAAAGGGCTTGCGTATGAGCAACGTTTTAAAGGGGATGCAAGTGCTAGCCTTGGTGCAGGGCCACGTAGCCGATCGGGCAAAGATAGATCAGTCTGAGGCTGTGGCTGAACTAGCCGGTGTTAAGGCTCAGCTAGGCCAGGCGAAGTACAAATTGGATGGCACTCGCTGAAGGACAAGGTTTCTAGAGTCCGAAATGGCGAGTGAGCAAAAGAAAGTGTTAGACACCCAACAGGCCTGTACCATGGCTAATGAAAAGCTGGAAGAGGCTCTAACCAACAATGAAAAGCTACGTGATTCATCTCTGAAGGAGAAGGAAGAGGCTGACGCACGAGTCGCCGAGTTGGAGAGGGCACTCAATGTAGAGATGAAGGATCTTGAAGAGGAGATGAGCAAGGCTACAAAGTTGGCTAGGGCAATAGCATCTGAAAGAGCATCTTACCCCGACCTCTATGCCATAGCAGTGGAACAATTCAAGCAGTCTACCGAATTCCGAATAGCGATAAACGTTGTTGTGGCCTCAAGCTTGGCCAGAGATGAAGAATCTAAGGTTGGTCCATTAGGCTCGAGTGCGGCCGATCTGGTGAAGGGGCTGATAAAAGCGGAGATAATCCAAAACTTCCAATAGTCCGACTATTACAAGCACTTGCTGAGAGAGTATTGGGATAACGGCTAAGTGACGTTTAAGCAAAGAGCACATGCGACCTTCCCAAACATTGACTTTACCGTAATGAAGCCAGGGGATGAAGACATTGCTAGCACGCTGATGGATGAGTGGGTTGAAGAAGAAGACCTTATATCCTTCGAGGCAGAAGAAGACTAAGAGGGGCAAGCTCAATGGCAACTTATCAAATGTAATTGGAGTGTTATCTGAATTTTCGTTGTAAAGGCTTGTACATTTTGTAATAAACTTGTGTGTAATACAAAAGCTAGTCCTTGAAATTGTTGAGTTATAACAGTTTGTTTCACTGTGTGTGTCCATTGAAAAATGAATTACTTGAAATGAAGAATGAAATGGAGTTTGAAAAATGTGACATGTAAAATGTAAGGATGAAGGTAAGGGTTGAAACTTGAAAGTAAAATAAACAAAACTTCGAGTAAAACTAAAAAGTGAGAGTTTATGGTGCTCTTTAAGAAGGTTGGCCAGGGTGGCCATCAATCACACAACTGCATAAAAAGTGGACTTGTGCAAAAAGTAGAGGTTGAATTGGTGAAGTTGGTCAACTAGCACTACCGAGCACTTGAACTCATATAAAAGGAAATGGCATTGCCAACATTGAATTTGAACTTGAAAAACGTAATCGTAAATGGAAAGTAGGTTGGGCCGACCATCGAGTGGGCAAATTTCAATTAATGGAATAATGTTGTAACTAAGGAAAATTTGGTTAAAAATGGAAATTTAAAATTCGCATAAAGGCCTTAACCTAAGGGTGCAGATCCTGCTTGTCATTGTGCTGTTGGATTTAAGGATGGTCTGGCGTCCTGGGCAATGGTCGAGCATCACGATCAGTTGGCTAGCCTATGCTGAACGTATATCTGCAAAATGTTCCTAATCGGTCATGCTGGTCTAGACTCAGTCCGGCTAAGACTTGTCGAACTCAATCTGGCTGTGGTCTTCATGCTCAGTCTGGCTTCATGTGCAACACAGATAACAGAGGTTGGATATATTTTTCATTAATACGAAGTCCTACCATGGTGAGCTTATACATTGCATTGAAAAGACAAAAATTGAACAAGTGGTCTGTGTTGAACAAGATAGCAAAATAAATGTCATGAGAGAAAAAGACTTCATTTTATTGAAAATACCACTTCAAATGCTCAACATTCCACGGGTGGGGGAGATCTCTGCCTTCCATATCTTGTAAGTGGTAAGTGCCTGGGCGTGGCCTAGATTTGGCAATGTAAGGCCCCTCCCACTTAGCTGCTAGCTTGCCTTTGGCCAGGTTTTTGGTGGCCAGAGTTGCCTCCCACAGAACTAGATCGCCTACAGCAAATTCTCTGGGTTTGACTTCATTGTTATAATGTTTCCTCATCCTCTATGGATATGAGGCCAGTTCGATAGTGGATGACTCTCGTAATTCTTCAATTAGGTCCAGTTTGACCCGTTGCAGTTCTTTGTTTAGTTTCGAGTTCTGATGCATTACTCGGGGGGTCGGCAGGCTGATCTCCACGGGAATGACTGCCTTAGCCCCGTATGTTAAACGAAAAAGGGTCTCCCCAGTGGGGGTTCTTGCTGTCATTCGATAGGCCCAGAGTATGTTTGGTAACTCCTCTGCCTAGAATCCCTTAGCAGCCTCCAACTTGGTCTTGATAATCTTCAACAGAGAACAGTTGGTGACTTCGACTTGCCCATTAGCTTAGGGATGGCCTGGAGAGGAAAAACATGTCCTGATGCTGAGCTCCTCGTAGAATTTCTTGAATTTGGCGTTGTCAAACTGTTTGCCATTATTTGACACAATGGCTTAAGGAATCTCGAATCGGCACACAATTGACTACCATATGAACTTGGTAGTATTCCGTTCGGTGATCTTGGCAAGAGGCTCTACTTCCACCCACTTAGTGAAGTAGTCAATGGCAACCACAGCAAACTTGACTTGGCCTTTTCTAGTGGGCAAGGGACCTATCAAGTCGATTCTCCATTTGGCAAAGTGATAGAGACTGCTAAGTGTGCTCAGTTCTGTTTGAGGGGCATGAGGTATATTAGTGAAGTGTTGGCATTTGTCACATTTGAGCACAAAATCATTGGCATCTTGGCTGAGCGTGGGGCAAAAGTACCTTGTACGAAGAATTTTATGGGCCAAAGGCCGTCCTCCTGAATGGTTTCCACAAACTTCTTCATGTATTTCTCTCATCACATAGGTAGCTTGATTAGCATTTAGACACTAGAGGTATGGCCGTGAGAATCCCCACTTGTACAGGATGCCTTCAATGATAACATAATTAGATGACCGAGCTCTGATCTTGTCGGCCTCCTTATTTTCTAGCAATGCTCCCTACTCTAAAAATGAGATAATGTGTTGTGTCCATGGAATATGCTCGTTCTAGAGTAAGCAGACCTTTTATTGATCTTGTGGAATTATTGGGTGCATTAGGCATTCGATTCTGACTCCGTGACTGAGGTTTGACTAGTCTGCCGAGGCTAACTGGGCCATTTCATCTGCTGGGGAGTTCTCTGACTGTGGGATATGCTTGATGTGAAAATTGTTGAAGAGGTGGGTGAGGAGAAGATCGATGTCTCTGTATGATCTCATTTTTTCATCCTTTACATCAAACTCCCCAGTTATCTGCCCGACAACTAATTGGGAATCATTGAACACTTGGAGATGGTCTACCCCAATGTCTTTGACCAGTAGGAGACCTGCTACCAGGGCCTTATACTCAGCCTCGTTGTTACTTGCGTCAAATTGGAGTTGGAGGGCACACTTGAAGTCCTCACCCTCTAGGGTGGTGAGGATTAAGCCAACTTTACTGCCTTCTTTTCTAGATGAGCCATCAACATTAAGAGTCCATGAGTAGGGGTCAACCTCCTTAGGAATGACGTGTGCCAATGGAGGAGGTATGTCTGTGGTGAGATTGGTGAACTCCAGTATAAAGTCTGTAACGGCTTGGCATTTGATAGCTGTTTGAGGTTGGTGAGAGATTTCATACTGGCTCAATTCAACAGATGTCACGACCCAAACCCATTCCTATAGGTTTAGTGTTGTAACCGGCCAGTAATCCTTGGATTACCAAAGGTCTCTTAACAGAATAACATATAATTAGGGGCTATGGAAGCAAATAGCAATTATACAACATCTATTGAGCTGTGCAGACTTATATGAAACAGAAAAATTTTAAACTTTATATACATACATATACATATCATCATATATATATATATATAGAGACTAGACAGAAAGGGACTTGGCCCTGAATACAGAATAAACAAAAACAAGAAAACAAAACTTGAACTTTATGTACATAGCCATAACCACTTGACATATCTGGAACCTCCATAGGAGGCACATGGGTTGGCTGACAAAAACAAATTCCAAGCAGACGCCTCTAAGCCTGGTCACGCGCCTGATCACCTACATACATAAATGATACAGTGAGCTGGAACCCAGTGAATAATAACAAATTAAAGGGTTTTAATAAATGATATCCATTACATAGTCAAAAATCAGAATTTATATCAGAAGCAGAGTCTTATGCATATTCAGATTCCACATCAGAAACATATTCATATACATATTCATATTCAGATTTTGCATATGATCATACGTGGTACATCCATTAGCGCTAACAAATCCGATGACAAGGGACGGCGATATAGGCATTCTGATGACTCATGTGCATAGAGACGTTTCTAATGACCCATAAAGGGACGGCCATAAAGGCATTCCGATGACCCATAAAGAGACGAGCTTAAAGGCATTCCGATGACCCATAAAGGGACGGCCATAAAGGCATTCCAATGACCCATAAAGGGACGCAAAATATCACATGATGCTATGGATGCCACGAGTACATTTCAGAAACTAAGACGATCATTCATTCACACAAAACATAGCATTTCAGAAAACTAATCATTTCGTATCATTAGAAAATAATCAAAGTCAAACATAACTTTACAGAGTTATTACTCACAGATAGCTGTAGAAGCAGATCAGGCAAACAAATCAGATAGATCTGGCAAAAGATAATGCGTGACCTACACAAACCCATAACATATACACATTGAAACACAATATTAATTCCTTGATCAAACTTGGTTTTTCTTGTCTTTTTCTGTCTAAGTAGTCCAAAGTTCTACTATGCTTATTCTTTCTTATTTAAATGAATCGGGTTCTCATTTCACATATCCTTTCATTACTAAATCATTCTTTTCTGAATAAACCAATTTCTTACTTGGCTTCTTAATAAAGTATTACTAAGTTAATGAATTATTCTTTAATCAACTAATTAATGTTGATTGTTAGCTTATTAATTTTTATTGAGTCATAAATCATGTCTAGAATGCTTTTGAAAGAGATAAGAATAAAAATGTGAACTAAATGCAATTTTTCAAAATATGCTGAAAATAGGGTTTCACTCGAGCGAACTTTTGGTCGCTCGAGCGGTCTGCAAAGCTTTATAAAAATACTGGTTGGCCTTAATGTTCGCTCGAGCAGTGACTTTACCGCTTAAGCAGCCAGCAAATTTCTTGTGCTTTCAAAATTAATAAAATAATTTCCAAACACATTTTCAAAACTTAAATTATTGCATGAACCAATTTAAACATGTAATTTTATTAATAAGGATGAACCCATGACTTAATTTCTAATTTCTAATACAAAAATCTCTTCGATCATTAAGATTGAACCAATAATTTCATGAATATAACAATTCCAACATTCTTCTTCTTTGTTTTATAAAATATAAATTAAAGCTATAAAGCCCTTTCAAAATATTTACATGTAAGAAATTTAAATCAAAATCAAACTAATTCTTGATTCTCAAATATAAATTATAATTTATTTCCATATTTGTCCAAATTTAGATTTAATTTATTTTCTCTATATCAAACCCAATTTCAAACCCACAAATTTTAAAACAGGAATTAAACTTTCAAAACTCTTGAAAAATTCATAATGCATGTACAATTAAAACTCAATGTGATTAATTTCTAAATTAATTTCCATAAATTTGAACATAGATCCAATTCCCCATTTTCTTTTTAATTACATAAAATTGACTTCAAACTCTTTCTATTTTCCTTTAAAACATGAAATTAAAGTTCTAAATTTCTTAGAAAATCATTTGCATGCACGAAACATTTGTCAAAACCCAAACAATTCTTCACTATCATGCTCAAACCACAATTTGACTTCTTAATTTATATCAAAACTCAATCCCAAACTCATAAACTTTAAAATATGAATAAAAGTTCTAAAATCTTGAAAAATCCACAATGCATGCATGAAATTTCAATTCAAAATCAAGCCAATTCTAGATTGTCAAATTTTAAATCATAATTTATTTCTTGATTTGTCTAAATTTAGATTTAATTAATTTTCTTCATATCACACCCAAAACTTAATTCATAATCGTAGATGTTCCAAAATATATTGAATTAAACTCTTACATTACGTGCATGGGTTAGAGATCAAAATCAAGTCAATGTCTAATTTCCATTATAAAATCAAAACCTTATCTAATTTTAGGAGTAATTCCAAATTTTCATAAACTTGATCTTTATAAAACTTGTTCCCTTTTTTTTTTTTTTTTTTCCTTTCCTTCTTCAAAATATGTTCTTCAAAATATGAACTTGAATGTCTCAAATCCTTTCAAAACTCATGGTGCATGCAAACATATATCTCATA
Source organism: Camellia lanceoleosa (assembly GCA_025200525.1). Classification (NCBI taxonomy): domain Eukaryota; kingdom Viridiplantae; phylum Streptophyta; class Magnoliopsida; order Ericales; family Theaceae; genus Camellia; species Camellia lanceoleosa. The sequence goes on from JANUSC010000019.1 coordinate 1,458,263, forward strand.
TATATCAAGATTTCCAAATCCAAGCTCAATTTGAAGAATTCTTACAATTATTTCCAAGTTTATCAACCTTAATTATGTTCATGAATTAATTCTTCAATTTCTCTATATTACATGCATTTGGTTCAAGTTGTTTCTTGAATTCATGTGATGGGTGAGTTATGTACCAAAATTAAGGGTGAAATACTTACCTAGAACTTGAATTCTTGAGTTCCTTGGTGAATTCTTGAGTTTTCCCCTTCAATTTCTTTTCTTCTTTCTTCTTTCTAGAAGTCCATGAGCTTACGCTTTCTCTCTCTAGAGTTTCATTCTCAGCAAAATGTGTTTTTGAACCAAATGGATTACACCTACCTTTTGCTCACCCGCACCATATACACGTGCACACCCCCTTTTTTTTAGGCTCCAGCACATATAACTCACACACACTCTCTCTAGATTTGTCTACACTTTTCTCTTGATTAAAGTAAATGAATAGGATTAGCTTAGTGACTAATTATATATTAATTTAATTAAACCCCACTTAGTCTTAACTGATTATAATTAATAATTAGTCTTAATAAATCTTGATTAGCATATAATTTAATTAATCGCACCTAATCACAAATCTCACATAATTTAATTAGTCTAATTGACTTCAATTAAGGCTCAATTAATTATATTTAAATTTTGCAAATCTGAATCAGATTTTCAATCAAACTCCCAAAACGCTCCAAATATCAAATTAAGTTTATTGTCATCATCAATTTTGGTTTCTCAAATCATTAAGGTCTTCAATTTCATATTAATTAAAAATCTCCGCCAATAAATTGCGTATTGGGCACCTCATAATTTAATTCAAACTAATCACAATTCTCAATCCTCATAACTTAATTAATTTAATTAACTCCAATTCGGACCCAATTAATCAAATCCCAATTTTACTAAACTGAATCAAATATTTAATTAAACTCTCATATGGTCTAATATTTGAAATCGAATTGATTCAACTCATTAATTTTACCTCATTAAGCCATTAGGCTTTCAAAATAAATACTTGATAAAACCATATGCAAATCAGCCCAATAACTCTGATAGATTCCAAATCTCATAATTCTCAATACTTCTCATAATGACTAATTAAAATCCAAGTCTCCTTATAATTACTTAGATATAAAATATTATACGTGGCGGGGTCATTATAACAGACCACTGCATGAGCCTGCTTGATGACTCTGGTTATTGCATAACTTTTTTCAAAGGTTGGTCGGTGAGGACCATGATAGAATGGTGTAGCTTGCTTTTCGTGTTCCTTTCGAATATGACAGCCCTACAGTTCGAACTCTCGCGGTTCTGAATCTGATTTCACAAGTGCAATGTGAAATAGATAAACACAAATAAGTCCAAATCTAGCAAATCTGTTGGAAAATCGATTTTGAATCAAAATGCCAAAAATGAGCTACTTTGCCAAATTACAGAGTCACCACCTAAATATTTTTGAGAAATTTGGGAAACCCGTGACTCATGCCAAAAGCCACATGTCCGTCATCACCAAAGTGTCTCGGCTCAAGAACTTAGGTACGAGAAGGGAATGTCATGAATTGAGCATCCCACTTGCCTAATCAAAAATCGGCCTTTACTAATCATGATGTGATTCGTATTTACATTATATGCTCTTGTTCTGATTATTAGGCTAATTTACTATGTGATGCACACAGAAGCATAGACTAATTTGCAAAATTTGAAACTATAATGCCCCAAAATTTACCCAACATAATCTTGGTACATCAACCGACATTCATTAAAGAATAATAGCAATTCCCCAATCACCATAACATTGATCATAGAAGTTTGTACAAAATAGTCTCACATGCGAATTATACATTCAATGGTATTACATACATGAATTTATAGCATGTAGAACGTCAAATTCAAAAGTAAATAAAATGCCCTCAAGAGATCATTTAAAAGAAACAAGGTTAAACCCACTTTTGAAAATCGTAACATTCTTGAGCCAAAAATCAAAACTTTCTTATTAACATCAAGAAAACTCCAAATTTAATATCAACCTTGCAAAAACATATATATAACTCAAAGAAGTCCCTACCTCAAGTTTGAAATAGATTGAGAAGAAACCCTTGAATTTAATGGTGTTGAACCACGATCTTCACTGCACAAGATGAAGCTCTCAGATAGCTCTCCAACTTTGATGAACAAACTTGGGTTAAAACTTCAATGGATCTAAAGGAATCAAGGCTTTAATCTTGTTTGGCGTAGGAAATATAGAGAGAATAAGGAGAAAAGGCTTTTTAGAGAGAAAGTGATATACAAATAATGAGATACACACAACCCAAGGAAAGAAGAAAAGCTAATTTTTGGACTTAGCCCGTCCTGCACATGCGACACTTACCCCCGCACGTGCGGAGCGTGCTTCCCACAAGTGCAGCCCTCATCCCCACACGTGCGGCCCTCACAATCCGCTTTTGCATATAATCACGATGTGCAAGCGAAATTTCTCAGATTCAAGACGTCTGGCCTCACCCGGCATGCGGCTCCTTTCCGTCGTACGACCTGGTCCTCCAGCTTAGAATTTCCTCGACTCAATCCCTGGCACTCCGAACTGAACCCTTACCCTCCGAAACATGTGAAATTCAACACCGAAATAAACAAGAACAAAGTTTTGAGGAAAAACTCCGGAACACAATGAATCCAAACGATTAACAAGATTCCAAGTCAAAGCGACACCCCAACATGACCAACCCAAAATTAAACAAGGAAAAATGAATCGAGTAGTGCACCCAATCATCACAGGAACACTTTGATTTCATGTCTATTTAAAAATTGTTTTGAACACGTGTCACTTAAAAAATGAGCTCGTATGTACATTTAATCAAATAAGTCCAATTTAAGCAATTAGCCTTCATTCACAGGCATTCAAACAGAGATATCACTTAAGCAATTAGCTTCATAGTAATCATGCTCAATATGTGAACAATCACACGCATGCGATATGGTAAAGCAATAAATGCTCACCTAGTACTCCAAGGTAAGCCAATCAAAGAAAAAGATTTAGAAAACATGCATGGCCCTAACTAATATAATATGACTAATGCGACATATGCAATATGCAATTTAAATAGACTCGGCTACTAACATGGCATGTAAATCAATTTGATAGCATGCAGTTTAAGCACATTTTTAAAAAAGTAATAACTAACAATGTTGTTAGAATGATGAGCCAAACTTGGTGCATGCAAGACAAATGGATGGAAATCATGAGAAATGTTAAAAGAAACATGATGTACTATTCTATTCAATATAAGCAAAAAAATAAAAGGGAGAAAGAACGGGCGTTGGAAGACATATACGCATTATTACTTATTGACCCTCACACAAGAGGGTCTGAATGAAACTAACTAGCTATTTTAACTAACTTATTAAAACACTGAAATTAACTAGCTTATTCTAACTATCTATTCTAATTAATTAATTACAACACAAATTAACTAGCTATTCTAACTTGAAATACTATATTACTCCGCTAATCTATTACCATTATCGGTCGTCACCAGCCTTTAATGTTAGCAACGATGAGTTTCTGCTGACTCGTTGAGCAACGGTGATTACAACCAGCAATAGTCGGTAATTGACAACAACGTGTGAGTGTAATAATATAAAAGTACAAATTAAAAATTAAAAATTCTTCAAAATAACAATTTCTATTTCTCACTAATATATATTTTTTAACGGTATCTTAATGTTATATGCATCAATAAAAGTGTTTTTTATCATTTTTTTTTTTTTTTGTACGTGACAAGCTTCTACCGTGGTCGTCAAAGATTTAAAAGAAAAAAAAAACTTATTTACATTATTTATTATAAATACAAATTGCACCAAACAATAAACTTTTAAAATAATAATAAAAAATTACAAACAATATCAAACAATCCCATTGATTGATTCATCAATTAAATTGAATGGTGTGTTGTAGGAATTTTAAAAGGTAGAAACATAACAGAATAGTACGAGGTTAAAAGGAGGTGTTGGCTGTCTACCGGACTTAAGATACTACTGTGCCATAAGACACTGTAGCCTAAGTGTCCTTGGTGGTTTGTATTGAGCCTATTTTGATGATTCAAATTGTTATATTGTAATATTTATAAAATGATTAGTATGATTTTAATACTTTTTTAAAAAAATAATAAAGACTTAATCATGAGATTATATATTTATAATTAAATTAATTTTTTTTATGAATGATATATTTCACAAACTTTATAATATAAATAAAGAGCATTTATGCACAAAGTCTTCATTTATGAATTTATACTTTATTAAGTTTTAATTAAGATATTTTGAACCTTTAAGTCCCATTAAATTTTTTATAGTTGGAATTACTCTTCAAATAATAATTGTTTATAATTTATGATTATCTATAAAGGAATATGATGATTTGACATTTATTTTGATTTTCAAAACTTTAAAATTGAAAAAACTAAAAAAAAAAAAAAAAAATTATGTGCGAAAAAAAAAATTAAAAAATTAAAAAAACTAAATTTTTTTTTGTGCATTATTGAAAATTTTATGTCTATAAAGGAGCATGATGATAAAACATTTATATGTAAAACTAAAAAAAAAAAAATATTAACTTTAAAAATCAAAAAACTAATAATGTTGTCAGTTTTAAAACTGAAAAAAATTGTTAATATTCTCGATTTTATTAGATAGTTGAAAAACTAATAAGTAGAAGGGTAAAAATATTTAATCTTATGCTCTGTTTTCTTTATATCAATTAATAAAACAATTATCTTGAACATTATTATGCAAAATTGATAATATTCTTAGTTTTACAAATTGAAAAAAAATTGATAATATACTCAATTTTACTAAATAGGACTTATTGGTGCAAAAAAATCTTAAATGAGACCTGAACGATCATAATATTTGTTAATAAGATTTTTAAATAATTAACTCTATAAATAATTTAAATTATCATATGTCTAGAAAAAGCTTTTAATTAACCTCCTAGCAACATCGCCTACCCCTGGCTACCACGGTAGAATAGTAGTAGTTAGAAGATAGCCTCATCACCATTTATTAGTATTTATGTAATTATATCACCGTCATCATGAATTAAATCGCCAAACAACGACCAACATTCATTCGCGTGGATTCACTATATCTCCATCCGCCAACCACCACAACGCGGTCTTACCCACTTCCTGGTTCATATCATTTCTTCATTAGGGGATCTGCATGCTTTGCCAGCTTGTAAAAAATTCCTATTCTATTAATCCTTTAGACAAAAAATATTATTATTATTTTTAAAGTATTTTTTAGTATTTCATATAACAAAAAATAGAAATTAAATTTATTTAGGCAAAGAATATTTTCGAAACTAAAATTTTATCAATATCACTCACTGCACTATAACTTTCTTTGTGAGTTTTTGTTAAAAGTGTTGGAAAAAATGATTTTTGGGGATTTTAATTTAATATTAAAGTGTGGTGACTTTAATTAAATATTAAAGTGGGTCTTAATCATTTTTTGTGTTGGGTCCAAGTGAGCCAAAAACCATTGGGCTTTGAATAATAAATTGCCAAGAAATTGCTTCATGATGTTAGATTCATAAATAGGATTTTAAAGAGTATTTAAATCTTTTTTCTTGGCTAAAGGGTGTGAATCCTTTGGACATTCATACTTTTCATTTTGTGGAAAGGGGCTATAGATGCTTGGTGTTTTAATGACTAGCCTTAAAGGCTGGAGGCTCTTCCTCTCTCCCCTATACATGTATAAATTGAGACCCTCCTGTCAAGTTTCAATATAGAAATTTTTGCTTCTATTTTACAAGTCAATTTGCTAGATAGTTCCTATTGTGAGAGAGTACTGCCATTGTTTTGTTCGCTAAGCTAGACAGATAGTGCTTACAGAGTGGGTTTTGACCGTCATATCTGGGAGGCAGTAGGGTTTCTTCAAGCACTCGACCAGTGGTAGGCGAAATCTGCTTTAAAGAAGCTGCTTCGTCTGAGTGCTTTGATTTCGTCTCTTTACCCTTTTATTATTTTGTGTATTTCTGTTGAAATTTAATTGTAATTATTAGCATATGTTCTTGGTATATAATTTGATTTCTTCATAAATCTATTTATTTAATTTCGCAATTTTGAACAACAAGTTTAAACAGATTTTATATATCTTTTCTATGAAATTGATCGAATAGATTTATTTAGACTATTAGGCTAGCTTTGTATAATGTTACTAGGAATTGTTGCGGAATTGCTCACTGTTTCAATAATTGTAAATTATGCAATGTTATTCTCTACTTGTTTAGTTTAATTAGAATGCTGTATCATAATTTGTTTACTTAATTGTATTAGTATGATCTTATTTTATGCGTATGATTCATCATTCCCCTACCATGATTTGCATGAATTTTAAGATTATAAAATATAATTTATGGATGTTGTAATTTTGACATGCTAATTCTATTTTAGTTTTAATTTGTTACATGCTTATTATTTTCTAGACTAGATTACATAATTTAATATATTTTAGAGTTATAGAGTTTTTATGAATTGTGTACATGATTAATGTGAATTATTTAATTAGGTGCATTAATCTAAATTATCTAATTGGGTGCATTAATGTGAATTATTTAATTAGGTGCATTAATCTGAATTATTTAATTAGGTGCATTAACTTTGAATTTGACTTATCTATTTGGAGTTATTAGTTTAAATGTTTATTATGAATTAATTTCATTTATGACTCATGAGTATTGAACTTTATTTTAAAGTTGTAATTTAATTTTGAAGTTACAAATTGTATTTTGTTTTGGTACCTTATATTAGTTGGTTACTTATATAATTAATAGTTGGCTAGATGGTTTCAATTATTTATTATAATTAAATTTTTTAGATTATTTGTTTGTATTTTGTTGTGGTTTGCTACTAACTTTCTTTGTAGGGATACCAATGCGAAAAACAAATATAAAACCAAATGAATAGAATTTGGGATGTAAAAACAAAAATGTTTGGACTACTAACGTTTGTGTTGAATAGGAATACCTAAGCGTGGAAAGGCTTTTGGACTAAATAGAATCCTTATGGAATGGATATTTTATTTAAATGTTTGAAGCATGTTTTGCTTGAGATATAGTTTGTTTGTTTACCAATTTGTGGTAGCAAGTTTTATTTGCTCGTTTTGTTAGAAGCATTTTATATGCGTGTAATTGTTATAGCAATTTTTAAATTGCTTGTAAGTTTGGAACTTGGTTTGGTTTTCTGTGATAGAAACCAAAGTTTTAGTTTTGGCTAAAGAGTAGTTCTTATTTGTTCAGAAATGACAACTAAGACGGATTTGGTTTCAAACTTTTGGAGTTTGAGGAAGTCTTTGGGTTTAATCATTTTATTCCCAAAGTATTGGAAAACCAATTTTGAAGAAAATCTTTGGTTATAATCTGATTATGTCCAAAGTGTTTTGGTTTTGAGAAAGGAAATCAAATTTTAACATTATCTAAAATATTTCTGATTTTATTCAGAAATAATGGGCTTAGTTCCGGGAGTACCGGTTAACTTTTATGACTGGTGTAATTCTGGTAGCAAATTTTATTTGCTTGGGAATCGGTTTGTTATAACCTGGTTTATCCCCTGGAAATCTTAATTTTAAAATTGTTTCCTATGGACTAGGAGTCAACATGCTCTTGAATGTTTTGTCAAAAGGTTAACTGGGTTTTAAGTGGGACCGATGTGACCCCTCCAGTCTTCCTTGGAACATTCCTAACCATGTTCGATTCTAGGTTAAATGGTGAGACTAGTTTTGAATTAAATTTCCATCTGAGAGATTTTCTAAGGGTTAAGTTTAATTTCTGGAACCACAGAAGTGAAATTCAATTGTGATGTTTCAGAAATGGCTTCAAAAGGTGACAAACAGAAATGTTGTTCCACTTGATAACCCTTGCCTCACGAGATTCTTAAAGGAAGATCTTGAGAGATCAAGTATGATTAAAGGAAATCATAAGATTGCATTAAAATATCTCTGAATTGATCAGAGGAAAATAGTATGGTATCCTTGTGTTATTTATAGCATCTATGATTGCTATGTGACTTTGCTTGAAAGCAAAGTTAAGACAACTTGTTATAGTGAGTGAATATTTTTTGGATTTTTAAATTCCAAATATATTCTTAAATTGGTGGCTCCTAGTGAGTATAAGATCACTGATCACAGAGATAGAAAACTGGTAGTTCCTAGGTGGTGTTAGACCACTGGCTACTCAGTTATGAGATTGTGGTTCTTAGTAGTGAATAGATTACTGATCACATGTCAAGACATCATGATTCCTAGTAGTGGAAAGGCTACTAGTCATATGTCAAGACATGATGATTCCTAGTAATGAAAGAGTCTATTGATTCTATGTCAGGACGTTGTGATTCCTGGTAGTAAAGTGACTGCTGATCACATGTTAAGACATTGTGATTCCTAGTAGTAGAAAGTCTACTGACCACATGCTGAGAAATTAGTGATTCCTAGTGATAAGACTACTGGCCATGTTATGAAGTTCCGAATAGTAGACTATTGAACACTGTATTTGTGTTTCCTAATAGTAAGACTATTGGCTTCAAAGTGATAGGCCGGACCTAATATATTTGGGTGCCTAATTCGGTTGATGACATTCTGGGAATGTATTTACTGTGATATGATTTTGAGAGTTTCATAATCATTGTAACACAAGGATTTGTTTAAGACTTTGTATAAATTCTACAAAGAAGACTTAATTATCCGACTCTGAATTGAGGAGGATAATAGAAAGAAATGAGGGAGCACCTCCTTAGTAAAGGCCAATGTCATTGAGCATGGCAAATCTTCTGGGGTAAGGAAGAAGCCCCTTGTGAACAAGGGCTCTATGTTGGGACCAAGGGGTGGTGTTGCAAAGAAGCTGGCATACAAGCCGCGAGAACCTGGTTATTGGTTCTTTGGGAAGTGCTACAACTGTGGTAGCGAGGGGTTTTATCTTTACTATGGCTACACACCACATCTGCTCCGATAAGGAGCTGTTTACAACTTTCGAACCGGTTACAAACGGTGAGAAGTTGTTTATGAGAAACTCTACTACCTCATTTGTTGAGGGAAAGGTGGTCCTGAAGTTAACCTTAGGAAAAGAGCTAACCTTGAACAAAGTCCTGTATGTTTTGGACATTTGTTAGAATCTTGTCTCAAGGTCTCTTCTCAGTAAACATGTTTTTGCATGGTTTTTAAGTCCGACAAGGTCGTTCTGACGAAACACAAGTGTAAAACTTGTGTTGAAGCGAAATGGACAAGATCCCGTATGAGTTATGGAAAGGCGTTAAGTCTTCTTATAAATTCTTACGAATGTGGGGGTGTCTTGCTATTGTGGCGTTTCCTACACCCTAACGGGTTAGGATAGGCCCAAAATCTGTGGATTGTATATTCATTGGTTATGCACATAATAGTAGTGCATATCGGTTTCTTGTACATTAGTCTGAAATTCCAGACATACACAGGAATACCATCATGGAGTCAAGAATGCATGTTTCTTTGAAGACATTTTTCCTTGCCGAACCCATGCAGGGGTTCCAAGGTCTTTGGAGCAATTTGATGAGCTTGCTAGTGAAGATGATCATGTTGATGATCCAGGTGATGATCAAATTGAGATTTTAGATGAGCCCAGAAGGAGTAAAAGGGCTAGGACATCAAAATCTTTTGGTCCAGACTTCTTGACTTATATGGTTGAGAACGAACCTCAAACTTTCCATGAAGCTGTGACTTCTCCTGAGAGTCCTTTATGGAAAGAAGCGATCAAAAGTGAGATTGACTCCATCTTACAGAACCACACCTGGGAGTTGGTAGATTTACCTCCAGGTTGTAAGCCTTTAGGCTGCAAATGGATTTTTAAACGAAAGATGAAGGCCGATGGGTCAATTGACAAGTATAAGGCAAGGCTCGTTATCAAAGGGTACAAGCAACGAAAAGGCCTGGATTACTTTGATACGTACTCACCTGTAACTAGGATAACATCCATTCGCATAGTGATTGCGATAGCAGCTTTGCACAATCTTGAGATACACCAGATGGATGTAAAGACAGCTTTCTTAAATAGGGATTTGAATGAAGAAATCTACATGGAGCAACCTGAAGGGTTTTCATCTCCAGGACAAAGCAAGAAAGTCTATAAACTTGTTAAATCTCTGTATGGTTTGAAGCAAGCACCTAAACAATGGCATGAGAAGTTTGACAATGTAATGTTGTCAAATGGGTTTCGAATCAACAAATGTGACAAGTGTATTTATGTCAAAGACACTGACAGAGGTTATGTCATTTTGTGTCTATATGTTGATGAAATGCTCATTATAGGTAGTTACGATGAAATGATCAAAACTACCAAGAAGTTGTTAAACTCTAAATTTGACATGAAGGATATGGGCATTGCAGATGTTATTCTGGGAATTAAGATTACCAGAATCTCTAGCGGAATTGTACTTTCTCAGTCTCATTATGTTGATAAGATACTTGAGAAGTTTAGTGGATTAGATATGAGTGTGTCATCGACACCTGTAAACTTAAGTCTACACTTTACCAAGAATAATAAAGAGAGTGTTTCTCAGTTAGAATATTCTCGGGTAATTGGAAGTTTAATGTATCTGATGAGTTGTACTAGGCCAAATATAGCTTACTCGGTTAGCAGGCTTAGTAGATACACAAGTAATCCTGATGCTTCTCATTGGAAGGGCATTGTGCGGGTGTTAAGGTATTTACGCTACACTCGGGATTATGGGCTGCATTATACTCGATATCCAGCGATGCTTGAAGGATATAGTGACGCGAATTAGATATCAGATATAAAGGACTCAAAGTCCACTAGTGGATATGTGTTCACTCTTGGTGGGGCAGCCGTGTCTTGGAAATCTTCCAAGCAAACGTGGATATCTAGATCAACGATGGAATCAGAGTTTATTGCTTTGGATAAAGGAACGGAAAAAACAAAATGGCTTTGCCATTTCATTGAAGATATTCCACGTTGGTCTAAACCTGTGCCAGCTATTTGTATTCATTGTGATTGTCAATCTGCAATTGGTAGGGCACAGAGTAATATGTATAATGGAAAGTCTAGACATATCGGTCGTAGACATAATTCCATACGACAACTACTCTCGAATAGAGTTGTCTCTTTAGACTTTGTAAAGTCTAAGGACAACATTGCAGATCTGCTAACCAAAGGGTTAAATCGAGTGTTAGTCGAAATGTCGTCAAAAGGAATGGGGTTAAGGCCTTTGGAAGTTACCGGAATGGAAACCCAACCTAGTTGACTGGAGATCCCAAGATCTAGGTTCAATGGGACAACCTAATTGCGTGTAACGGTGGTATGTCACTGAGGAGGTTAAACCTCCAACCATTCCTTCTATCAGTGATACCTGCAAGTGTAGAGGATAAGCTAAGCTTTTAATGACTCTTATGTGTTAAGCTATTGAGCTAAGTATTGCATGATACTTTAGTAGAGCCACCTATATGAGTTTGAAGTGGGGCCGCTTCTAGAAGAATTGGGTAGGCCAAGATTCTTTGAAACCACTCGCTGAACCAGGCTAGTGTCCAGGGCCACATAGGGCACACCAGTGAGAACAGAATGGTGGTAGGAGTAATTCCCGTGTGAGATCTATTGTTTCAGTCTACATAAACGGTAGAGCAGTTCAAGATGTCTTATTCACTGATCTGCCAGTAAACTCGATAGGTTTTCACTGGGAGAGGTTCAAAGCCAAAAGCTACCTTCTCTGATGTCGGGGTTAGTCCGTTGTACTCTCTCTCAGAGTCTTTATTGTTGAACGATGTCCGTTTGTTGAGTCATTCGGTCAATTTTTATTCATGTGGGGGATTGTTGGAAAAAATGATTTTTGGGGACTTTAATTTAATATTAAAGTGTGGTGACTTTAATTAAATATTAAAGTGGGTCCTAACCATTTTTTGTGTTGGATCCAAGTGAGCCAAAAACCATTGGGTTTTGAATAAGAAATTGCTTCATGATGTTAGATTCATGAATAGGATTTTAAAGAGTATTTAAATCTTTTTTCTTGGCTAAAGGATATGAATCCTTTGGGCATCCATACTTTTCATTTTGTGGAAAGGGGCTATGGATGCTTGGTGTTTTAATGACTAGCCTTAAAGGCTGGAGGCTCTTCCTCTCTCCCCTATACATGTATAAATTGAGACCCTCCTGTCAAGTTTCAATATAGAAATTTTTGCTTCCATTTTACAAGTCAGTTTGCTAGATAATTCCTATTGTGAGAGAGTGCTGCCATTGTTTTGTTCGCTAAGCTAGACAAATAGTGCTTCGCCAGAATGGTTTTGACTGTCAGATCTGGGAGACAGATGCGAGTTTCTCAAGCACTCGACCGTGAGGCCGAAATCTGCTTTTAAGGAAACCGCCTGCATGTTTCGGTTTCGTCTCTTTACCCTTTTATTATTTTGTGTATTTCTGTTGAAATTTAATTGTAATTATTAGCATATGTTCTTGGTATATAATTTGATTTCTTCATAAATCTATTTATTTAATTTCACAATTTTGAACAACAAAAAGTTAATGGAAACTGTTATTCTTACTCCATTTTACTTCAAATGCACTCCCTTATTTGTCTTTATTAATACGTAGTTACATTAGAACTATTTTTACTTTTACACCCACACATAATTACTAAAGTAGTTCAATAATTGAGGTATATGTACAAAAGTAAAAAAATGTATCAATGTAACCATATATAATAAAGATAAAGAAAGAAGTATATTTTTTGTAGCAAAGTGAAATGTGAATAACAGCTCCCAAGTTAATTATAGATTAAAAAATAAACCAATAAAAAAAGTAATACTAAAAAAAATTAAGGAGGAATTACAACTCTGTGAACCTTTTCAAAAAAAAAAAAAAAAAAAAATTAATGGCAAACTTTATAAATATTAATAATTAAATTTATAAACATTTCATTCATCATTTGTAAATATTTTGTAAATATCCCACTTATGTGTAATTTTTTCAAAAATTAATTTGTTTGTCACCACCATTGTTGCAATTGCTTCCACCAATTTCACCCCATCGTCATTTTGTCCTTGCTGCCACTATTAGAAATTGGTTTTGGAAATATCTGGAAAAACAGATTTTTTCCTAAACTTTGGTCTAATTTTTAGGTGGGACTCATGCTCCAAATTTCGCAAGTCTAAGTGGTAACGCCTTCTATGCCGCGTTGTGATTCACGTGGTATATTTGGTTGCTTAAAACCATTATCGGGTGAATGGAAAATTGAAGGCAAAGTGAGCTCCATAGAAATGGAGTTTTTGGTGAAAATTCCTTAAGGTTTGAAAAATGGCTTGTCCCACATTGATTTGGTGGGAAACTTTGAGTGGGTTCATAAGGCTTGGAGTTGGAACTTGGGGTAGGCCAAGTTTTGTAGAGATAGAGGTTATGAGCAAAGTGGGCTAGACCTATTGGACTCAAAATAAACACACGCGCGCACCGCCGCCCGTCCGGGCTGGCTGGGCTTGGCTTGGGCGCTAGTGTGTGGGCTTTTTGGGCACAAAACATTTGAATTTAATTTATTTTTTGGTAAAATAAAATCAGACTGTTTAAATTCAAACATGTCCGAACCTTCTGGAAAGATTTCAAAATATGTCCGTTTAATTCAAGGAAAACCCATACCTGTTTGAATTTAAGTTCAAACAGATTTAAATCTGTGCAAATTAAACCGAACAGATTCGGTTATCTGTTGTAACAGTATTGCACATGTTCAAACAGGTTTGGTACCTATTTAATTCAAATTGAAAAGCCACCACTACATCTATAAATAGGCAGCCCTCATTTGATATTTTCATTCACAATTTTCGTACTTCTCCTCTGCAAATAATTTCTGCATTTTGCTGCATCTAAATTTCTGTGAGAAAGAGTATAAACACTTACTGTGTTCGTTGTACGAAAAATTTGTAGTGCTGCTATTTTTCATTGATTGATCATTTTATCCTGGGAGGTAGACATCCATATTCTGAAAGCACCGTAGAGAGGACAAATCTGTTTTAAGGACACAGTGCCAAACACTGGACTTGATCAGAATATTGTTCAAGAATTTAATCAAGTAAGTTGTTAATTTTCTATTTTATTTATTTAAATCAGATTTTGATTTTGTTTTTGTTACAAAATAAAAATCTATTATTTATTTATTTATTTTCATTTATTGGTTTGATTTTTGTAATCAAACAATCTCTCATTTCCTTTATTTCTTTTGTATTCTGTTTGTTATTTAGTACACAAACAGAATTTATTTCTTTAAATACAGTAAGATTGTCCAACAATCTTAAGACAGACTATTTTTTCGTGTCTTCATTATATTTAATTTTCTGTGTTTTCACAAAGTGACATTCTAGCTGGAAAACAAATAGTAGTAATATAATGTTTGACAAATAGTAGTAATATAATTGTGTCATTAATAATTTTTAGAATATTAATTTGTGTTACAAAAATTTATTTTGGCATTTTATTTTTCTAGTTTTAGTAACAAGGAAAATAAAATTATTTTGTGTTATAATTTATTTTTTGGTTTTAGTAACTAGAAAATTAATTTGTGTTTTGGTTTTTTCTGATTTTTGTAATTAGATATTATGGCTACTACAACTGAAACTGCCACTGGAAGTGGTACTCAATTGGTACACCAACTCTGGTCCTTATCCAAAACCATGTTCAAGTTCCAATAAATCATAGAAAAAAATTGAAAAAATTTAACGGTACTGAGTTTAAGAGATAGCAGCAGATAATATTGTTTTATCTTACAACTCTAAATCTGACCCGATTTCTCTGTGAAGAGACTTTAGCACTTAAAAAGGGCGAAAGTGATCAGCAAGTTGTTGCCGCTGTAGATGCTTGGAAACATTCAAATTTCCTGTGCAGAAACTACGTCATCAATTGCCTTGACAACATGCTGTATAATGTTTTATAGCCCTCTTAAAACAAGAAAAGAAGGGGATGGGAAAAAATGCAAGACAGAGATTGCCGACACGAAGAAATTTGTTGTCGGTAAATTTCTAGACTTCGTTATGGTAGACTTCCAAACGGTAATTTCTCAAGTTCAAAATTTTCAAATAATTTTGCATGATATTCATTCTGAAAGTATGTCTCTTAGCGAGTCTTTCCAAGTCGTTGCTTTAGTGGAAAAGTTACCACCGGCTTAGAAAGATTTCAAAAATTATTTAAAACATAAACGCAAAGAGATGACCATGGATGAATTGATTGTAAGATTGAGAATTGAAGAAGATAACCGAAAGGCTGAAAAGAGGAATGGGAAAAATCTCATAGAGTTCAAGGCTAATGTGGTTGAATAAGTTCGCAAACCACATAACAAAAAGAGGAAGTTTACTAGAGATGGTCCTAAACAAGGCGATAACAATAGCAACAAGAAGTTCAAAGGAAAATGTTATAACTATGGCAAGACTGGACATCGAGCTTCTGACTGTCGTTGCCCTAAGAAGGATCACGGAAGTACAAGCAAGATGACCACTAATTAGGCCAATGTGACAGAATTAGATTACATCTCTGACGGGGTGAATGACATCAACCTCTCTGCTGTGGTGTCTGAGGCTAATTTGGTTGGAAATTCCAAGGAATGGTGGGTTGACACTGGGGCAACTCGTCATATTTGTGCAGACAAGAAGATGTTCACTACTTACAATGAGGCTGCAAATGGTGAACAACTTTTCATGGAAAATTCTTCTACTTTTACTGTGGCTGGACAAGGAAAGGTGATCTTGAAGATGACATCAGAAAAAGAACTGACCCTCAACAACATACTGCATGTACCTAACATCCAGAGGAATTTGGTTTCTTGTTCTTTGTTAAGTAAAAATGGCTTTAGGCTTGTCTTTGAGTCTGATAAATTTGTATTAACAAAGAGTGGTATGTATGTTGGTAAGGGATACATGAGTGATGATCTTTTCAAATTGAATGTAATGACAATTGTATCAAAAGTTACTATTAATAAGAATGACACATCTTTTGCTTATATTCTTGAGTCAAATTTATGGCATTATAGATTAGGACATGTGAATTTTGATGCTTTGCATAGATTAATTGGTTTGGATTATATACCAAAGTTTGAAATTGATCCTAATCACAAATATGAGATTTGTGTAGAAGCGAAACAAATTAAGGCTCCATTTAAATCTGTTGAAAGAAAAACTGAACCTCTAGAATTAATTCATACAGATGTATGTGATCTTAAATTTATTCAAACTAGAAGAGGTAAAAAGTTTTTCATAACATTTATCGATGATTGCACAAGATATTGTTATGTTTATTTACTTAGAAATAAAGATGAAGCCTTAAAAATGTTTAAACTCTACAAAACAGAAGTTGAAAATCAACTTGAAAAAACCATTAAAATGGTTAGAAGTGATAGGGGCAATGAATATGATGCACCATTAAATGAATTTTGTGCACAACATGGCATTATTCATCAAACTACAGCACCCTATTCTCCACAGCAAAATGGAAATGCTGAAAGGAAGAATAGAATCCTTAAAGAAATGATGAATGACATGTTACTAAGTTCAGGCTTACCGCGAAACTTGTGGGGGGAAGCAATATTGTCTGGTAATTATGTTCTTAACAGAATACCCCACAAGAAAACTAACAGCACTCCTTATGATTTGTGGAAAGGTCGACCACCTTCCTACAAATACTTAAAATTGTGGGGGTGTTTGGAAAAAGTTGAAGATCCTGTTCCTAAAAAAACTAAGATTGGACCGAAAACAGTGGATTGTGTGTTTATTGGTTATACTCGGAATAGTAGTGCATATTGGTTTCTGACTTATAAATCAGAAATACCTAATATACATGTGAACACTATTATAGAGTCAAGGAATGTTGTGTTTTTTGAACATGTCTTTCCTTACAAGAAGTGACAATAATTAAGTTCACAAAAAAGAACTTATGATTGTCCACAAAGTCAGGAGACTAATGACAATCAAACATAAGAGACTAGTAATGGTCTCAACCGACAGGATTTAACTGATGATGAACCAAGACGGAGTAAGAGAGCAAGAACATCAAAATCCTTTGGTTCAGATTTTCTGACATACCTGTTAGAAAATGAACCTCAAAGCTTTAAGGAAGCAATGACAAGTCCTGAAACACCTTTGTAGAAAGAGGCTGTTAATGATGAAATTGAATCCATTATGCAAAATTATACTCGGGAATTGGTGGATCTTCCACCTGGTTCTAAACCTCTTGGATATAAGTAGATATTCAAGAGAAAAATAAAAGCAGATGGTTCAATAGACAAGTATAAAGTAAGACTTGTAGTAAAAGGTTACACACAAAAGGAAGGTTTGGACTATTTTGACACATGTTCCCCTGTGACAAAAATAACATCCATTCGCATGCTTATTGCTATAGCAGCATTGTTTAATTTAGAAATACATCAAATGGATGTTAAGACAGCTTTCTTAAACGGTGATCTAAATGAAGAGATCTATATGGAGCAACCCGAAGGGTTTATAGTGCCGGGGCAAGAAAAGAAAGTTTGTCGGCTTGTAAAATCTCTCTATGGATTAAAACAAGCACCTAAGCAATGGCATGAAAAATTTGATCATGCTATACTTACTAATGGGTTTAAGATAAACGAATGTGACAAGTGCATCTATGTTAAAAACACTAACCATGGATATGTCATAGTTTGTCCTTATGTGGATGACATGCTTATCATTGGAAGCAGTCAAAACATGATCAAATCAACTAAGCATATGTTGAATAGAAGATTTGATATAAAAGATATGGGGGTTGTAGATATAATATTATGAATGAAAATTACTAAAATATCTGACGGATATGCATTATCTCTATCACATTATATTGAGAAAATTCTTGGTAAATTTATCAATGATGATATGAATGTAGCTAGAACACTTGTAGACATCAGTCTTTATTTATCGAAAAATAAAGGTGATACGGTGTCTCAGTTAAAATACCCCCAAATCATTGGAAGTCTAATGTACTTAATGAATTGTACTTGTTCTGATATAGTTTATGTTGTCAGTAAATTGAGTAGGTACACTAGTAATCCCAGAGAAGACCATTGGAAAGCGATCATTCGGGTTCTTAGATATCTAAGATTTACCCGTGATCATAGTTTGAATTTTACTCGATATCCAGCAGTACTCGAAGGTTATTGTGATGCCAATTGGATATCGGATACTAAAGATTCAAAATCCACTAGTGGATATGTCTTTATTCTGGGAGGCACTGCTGTTTTATGGAAATCCACGAAACAAACATACGTCGTACTATCCACAATGGAATATGAGTTTATTGCTTTAGACAAAGCAAGAGAAGAAGCATAATGGTTTCGCCACTTTTTAGGAGACATTCCATTATGGCTAAAACCTGTGCCAGCTATTTGCATTCATTGTGATAGTCAATCTGTAATAGGCAGGGCACAGAATCATATGTATAACGGTAAGTCACGACATATTCGTCGTCGACATAATACCATAAGGCAATTGCTCTCAAATGGAATAATCTCAATAGATTATATAAAATCTAAAGAGAATATTGTAACAACCCCGACCCATGATTAACGCTAATTCATGATTAAACATGCCAAGTAAATAATTAAGACGAAATCCTAAATTAATTACATGAGTGTGTTGCTTTAAATGCAATTTTATCTGTTTGATGTAGAAAGATCTATTCATGTTTTAGTTTCAATTTGCGAATTGAAGGCCTAATTGGCATCCGATTCAGAAATTGACTTGATTTATATGTTAATTAGGATTTATAAAATTTTATGGTGGGTTTAATTGAAATTCGGTTCGGAACGATTAAATTAAAATAATTTAAGATCTACTTGATTAACTTGATCAATAAATAATTACATTTTTGCCCAAGCCTATATAAGGCAAATTGTTGAGTCAAGACTAGGAAAATACATTTTCAATCCCTCATTTTGTGGCTCAAACAAGCAAAACGTGGGAGAGAAGGAGGGGGAAGGAAATTGAGATCAAAGTTGGGATAGAAGAGAATTGCTAGGAATTGTTGACATTTGAAGAAGATTTGAGAGTTTTAATTTCAACTCTTGTGAATTCAAGTCTCTAGGTAAGGAATCAAACTCTTGATTGTGTAATTGAGTTAGACTCTACAAGACTTCAAGTGAATTAGGTGAATTCGTGAGGGAATTGCACTAGAATTGAGGAGAATTGAGCAATACCATGCATGCATGTTCATTTCTTCACAAATTGGGCATAATTTCGAAGAACTCTTTCATGCATGTGTTCATCCCACCTATGTTTTGGGAATTCATCATGGTTTCTATCAATTTGCTAAGTTTGATCATGCTTTGGAGTGGTGGAGTTCAAGAGAATTCATGCATGTTATATTCTTGAAACATTCATAAAATTTAAGTTGAATTTGTGTACAATTGGAATGCTTTTGGGCCTTGATTTCATGAAATGATCCTTAAATCTTGATGTTTTGTGAGTTTCTAAATGTTTTCCAGAATTTTGGCCCAAGAGGATGAGTTTTGGAATGTTAAATTCAACGTTTGCAATTTGGAGGCAAACCTAGAAAACCCAGAATTTTGCCTCTACGCTCGAGCGAAGGATTCCACGCTCAAGCGACCGCTTGCATTTTCACACTTCCGCTCGAGCGACAAAAGGTTGGCTCGAGCGTAAATTGCATGCTCTCAGAAGTTTGCATGTTTTGCAGCACGCTCGAGCGACAAGAGTTGCGCTCGAGCGAGGACTTGTGTCTTACGCTCAAGTGAGCGTCGAGCGACCATTGAGCGGAAATTGCACGTAACCAGAACTTTTTCACATTTTGCAGACCGCTCGAGTGAGGGAGTGTGCACTCGAGCGACCACTCACATTCGGTATGTTCGCTTGAGCGAAGAAAGCTACGCTCAAGCGAGACCCCTATTTTCAGCAAGTTTTGAAAAATATTTTCAAGTACATTTTTGCATCCTCATTCCATCCTAGGCATTCCTAGGCCATGATTAAGGCATCATAATGAGGATAATGAAGTAGAAATGACTAAGCTATCAATTCCGGGTGTGTAATTTAGTATACGTTCGTTTTGTAACTGTGTAGGTTACTCACCTCAAGGAAGTTGAATAGCCTGCTTGCAACCCTGTTATTTGTGAGTAATATTTCTGTAAATATATGTTGATATAAATTATGTTTTAACTGTTATCGATAAGTTATGGTTTCTTGAAATGCTATCTTGATTATGTGAACGAATGTCCTATTTACAAATCTATTATGGCATCCACAGATAATCCCAAGTCATGGGGGGACGGCATGTAAATGTGGGTCCATGACGTATATGTCATACGAGATCTCGTTAGCCACTTTATTGTGGTGATATGTGTTTAATCGGTATCCGAAACCAATTACTCTAGTTGGAAGACGATAAGTGATATGTTCTGTGAGATGTACCATTACGTTATGTTCTAATATGAGACTGATATGAATGATTGTGTCATGATTTGTTTTACGGATATGATATATTTGGAATTCATTCACTAACCCCTTTGCGTTAATGTTATTCACTGGGCTTTAGCTCACTGTTTTTATATATATGTATAGGTGAGCGTTCTGGAGGGCAAGCCTGGAAGGGGTCTTTAGCTGAGCCACCGTTTTAAAGCCTACCAAGTTGTTTTGTGTGCCTCTGAGTTGGGGCTAGGCCTAGAAGGCCGTTGTCAGGCTTTTGGTCGTGAAGTACGCTTCTGTTATGTGCATATGTCATATATAAGATGTTAAGTTATAAGTTATGTACTGAATGTGGGTAAATTAACATTTTTGCATGTCAATATTTGTTCATATAGATGCACAGCTCATTGGACTATTGGTGTTTTTTGTATATTGCTTCTGCTAGCCCAAATTATTTTTTATTATATAGGAAGGCCTTTGGTAATCTCGGATTATTGGCCGGTTATGACACTAAACCTATAGGGATAGGTTTGGGTCGTGACAAATATTGCGGATCCGTTAACAAAAGGTTTGACAAAAGAGCAAGTGTATAGTTCATCGAAGGGGATGGAATTAAAACCTATTACATAAGAGTCATTATAATAGTAACCCTACTTATATGACTGGAGATCCCAAGAACTAAGTTCAAAGGGATAACTAAGTTATGTGTGGCTCATCAGAAATCACCAAGGGATTAAAATTCTCTATCCATTCCTATGGTTAGAGTGATATCTGCAACATATGTTGTATGCAAGGGTTTAAGGATAAGCTTTTACTTTTAATGATTACTTATATCTTGATTTAGACGTAAAAATCAAGACGAGTATAAGGAGATACTCACAATAAGAATTACCTATATGAGTGTCGAACTGGGGCCGGTTCTATGAGAATGAAGAGGCTAAATTATCTAGAAGCACTCATGAAAACCAGGAGCGTTCAAGGCCAAAATGAACACAACAGTTTGTGTGAAATCTATTATCTTGGCTTACACAAACGGCTGAACAATTCAAGGCATCGCGTCCATTGGTTAGCTAGTAAATCCGATAAGTTATCACTAGAGAAGGTTTAATGCCGAAAGCTACCTACCCTGATGCAAGATATTTTCGATTTATACTCTTTTAACAAATTCTGCATATTGTTGCATTTCTGTTGTCATCAAATTCCATTCATGTGGGGGATTGTTAGAAATTGGTTTTGGGAAAATCTAGAAAAACAGATTTTTTCCTAAACTTTGGTCTAATTTTTAGGTAGGACCCATGCGCTGAATTTTGCAAGTCTAAGTGGTAACGCGTTTCAATGCCGCGTTGTGATTCACGTGGTATATTTGGTTGCTTAAAACCATTATCGAGTGAATGGGAAATTGAAGCCAAAGTGAGCTCCATGGAAATGGAGTTTTTGGTGAAAATTTCTTAAGGTTTGAAAAAATGACTTATCGTCTGTCCAGTCGGGCGGGCTGGGCTGGACTTGGGCGCGGGTGCGTGGTGTGGGGTTAGGTTGGGCTTGTCCGGCCCAATACTAATCTTTTTGGGCCAAAAACATTTGAATTTAATTTATTTTTTGATAAAATAAAATCAGACTGTTTAAATTCAAATCTGTCCAAACCTTCTAGAAAGATTTCAAAATCTGTCCATTTAATTCAAGGAAAACGCATACCTGTTTGAATTTAAATTCAAACAGATTTAAATCTATGCAAATTAAACCGAACAGATTCGGTTATCTGTTGAAACAGTGTTGCACCTGTTCAAATAGGTTTGGTACCTGTTTAATTCAAATTGAAAAGCCACCACTACATCTATAAATAGGTAGCCCTCATATGATGTTTTCATTCACAATTTTCATACTTTTCCTCTACAAATAATCTCTGCATTTTGCTGCATTTAAATTTCTGTGAGAAAGAGTATAAACACTTAGTGTATTCGTTATACGAAAAATTAGTAGTGCTGCTATTTTTCGTTGATTGATTATTTTATCCTGGGAGATAGACGTCCATATTTTGAAAGCACCATAGAGAGGACGAACATGTCTTAAGGACACAGTGTCAAACACTGGATTTGATCAGAATATTGTTTAAAAATTTAATCAAGTAAGTTGTTAATTTTCTATTTTATTTATTTAAATTAGATTTTGATTTTGTTTTTGTAACAAAATAAAAATCTGTTTTTTATTTATTTATTGGTTTTATTTTTGTAATCAAACAATCTCTCTCATTTCCCTTATTTCTTTTGTATTTTGTTTGTTGTTTAGTACACAAACAGAATTTATTTCTTTAAATACAGTGAATATTACCACTATCAACTCCATCACTGTCATCGTCACTATCACCACCATTTTCTTCTCCTCCACTACCAACAACACCACCATCACCCCACAACCAGCCTGCCACCACAACCACTAACACCACCACCATTAATATAATAACTAGTACTAATTAGTTATAGGGACATAAATAAACAAGAAAACATTTTTTACGAACAATTTTCAAATGTTTTTGATTGAAAAATCTTTTATACTTTAAACAAATAGAGTGCTATATTCAATACACTTTCCGGCATATAATTATATTTTGAGATTTGTTACTATTATACGATTGAAAGTATATTAAGGAAAATACTTAGAAACCTCAAATTTTGTGACCCCCACAACCCCCAATTAATTGATGATCACTCATTATTTTATTTTTATTTTTTTTCCTCTCTCTCCTCCCTATCTTTCACAAATGTGTGGGGAGGGGTGTGGAGGTTCTGCAAGTCTGTAGTGGGGCTGGTATTAAATACAGAAAAACATGATTTTTGAGTATTTGCGCATGTCCTATTATTTGTTAGCATCAATGCTGCAATCACTATCACTTGAACACCCAAAGTGAGTGTGGGTTCTACGTAAATGTATGGGGTCTTACACACTCGATTTTTTTTTTTTTTTTTTTAATAAATGTGTTTGAGGGTAAATAATTCTGATTGTATCATTTATCATTTGTTCATTTGTTAGAGTAATACTATTCAAATTTTGAATAAAATACGTGCCATCATTGGAATCTTAAATTTTAAAATAAAACATCTATCAAAATTGAATTGTTAAAATGCCATCATCATATAATTTTGAATTAATTTTGTAGCACTATAAAATATAAAATTTAATGTTATACAAATAGAATATTGTGCATAGCTTTTATATAAAATGAAATAGCTTACTGTGAATGTTTCACTATTAAAGACCCAAAACCCATATAGTTTACAAGTTTTCTACTATCACGTTGTTTTGGAAATAAATTCTATATAAAAATTCTGATAACAATTTATTTTCGTGGTGCTTGTTTTGAACGATTGGGACATGATGGACTAGTCCATTGTTTGGTAGCTAATAGTCCATTAGTCCCATATTTGTTGGATTGTTATATTCCATTTGGGGGGGGTGGAATAACTCATCTCATAGGATTAGCTTATGAAATTACATTTTTGACTCTCTTGTATTTAATATCTTTTTTTAGTGTTGTTAATTTAAAATTCTATATTAAATAAAAATATAAATTAAAATTTTAATTTAATTAAAAATTATGGCCTTATAAATTAAAATTTTTTAGTGTTGTTAAAAAATTAAATTTATATATTAAATAAAATTATTTTTTTAGTGTTGTTAATTTAAAATTATATATTAAATAAAAAATATAAATTATAAATTTAATTTAATTAAAAATAATAAATTAAAAATTATGGCCTTATAAATTAAAATTTTTTAGTGTTGTTAAAAAATTAAATTTATATATTAAATAAAATTATTTTTTTAGTGTTGTTAATTTAAAATTATATATTAAATAAAAAATATAAATTATAAATTTAATTTAATTATAAATTATAAATTATAAATTATAAATTATGGCCTTATAAATTAAAATTTTTTAGTATTGTTAAATTATAAATTATATATTAAACAAAAAATATAAATTATAAATTATAAGGGTAAAATAGTCTTTTGAACATTTATCCTTATCCAGTTCGTCTAACCAAAAATTGGATTCACTAAAAATAGTTCAATCCAGACATCTAATCCCATGACTAAACAAACATAGGGTACAAATCCAGTCCAACAAAATAGCTCAGGGACAATGTATTCCAAGACTAACAGTCCGATGGATTACAATCCACCCTTATCCAGTCCGTCCAAACAAACATATCCTTAAAGTTTTCTATTTCTTATTGTATTTTTAGTATTATGCTACAATTATTTATTTTTTCTGTCAATCAATTGCAAATTATTTGCAACTATCAAACTGAACAAACAATTATATAAGAAAATTTAACGATACATACCAGCAAACCCAATATATTACATTAATATAAGAATTTATGCAAAACAAAAATTTGGATTACAACAAAGTAAAAGAGATTAACACAATAATTTAGAAGATAATAATAGATCATGGTGGTGGGAGGGTCTCATTCTAAAACAGAGAGTTCAACATGTCATAAGATCAGAGGTTTGAGTTCAAATCCATCAAGAAAGTTGGAATCAATATGTTACTTTTTTATTATTTTATAATAAAAATTAAGTTGGAATCAGCCTAGCTTTTTATGATATTCTCTCTCACCAAAAAACGTAAGAGAAAAGGGGTAGTGTGCCCTTTTATTTTTCTTTAGAAAACTACTAGCCAATCAAACCTAAAAGAAGAGGGAGTGCCAAAGCTGAAAGAAACAATTAGATGAATAATGGAAGACAACCCATCCCAGGACCTGATAAGGTTGCTGGAACAAAAATCTATGGGGAAATATGGGGGTGTAAACCATTTTATATTTTTGTTTTTTAATTTAAAATTAAACAAATAATGTATTATACTTCCAAAAAAATGTTCTTATTGTTGCTTGGTGAAATTTTTTGTAACATTAATTACTATCATTTTCTTCTCTATTACAGAATTTTGCACCAAAAGTCTTGAAAACAATTTTACCAATCTCGTTTTTACTTAACGCATAATACTGTGTGAATTATTTTAT
This sequence comes from Camellia lanceoleosa, assembly GCA_025200525.1. Taxonomy (NCBI): domain Eukaryota; kingdom Viridiplantae; phylum Streptophyta; class Magnoliopsida; order Ericales; family Theaceae; genus Camellia; species Camellia lanceoleosa. The sequence continues at coordinate 1,483,720 of JANUSC010000019.1, forward strand.
TTTATTTATTTAGTCTTTAAAAAATGATTCGTGATAACTATCGTTGTTTATTGTAATTTAGATATAATATTTATCCATGCAATTGCTTGATTATGTTAGTGGTTGGATGTTTATGCTATGTTTCTAGCCCTTTACGTTTTAAAAATTATTTAGTGCTCATAAAATATCATGTGTCTCATGTTCTAAACCAATCATCAAATATCATGATTTCTTATTGTCTCTTAAATCTCATATTATAATTTATCTAGGAGTTACATTTTGCAATCTTGCATGCACATGAAATGCCTTTTTCCTTAAATTTCTTGGTAAAAAAAATTATGAGAAAATATAGTGTAAATTTTAAAAAATATTTTCGCATTAATGATGAACTTTGCAACAACAACAATAAAATAAAAGTCATAGATTTTTTCATCAATTTCTAATTTTTTTTTAAAGTACCACTTAAATATAATTTTTCTCAAAAATTATTATGAGCAGGACCATGTTTTTTTGGTGCTGGGATGAAATGACATTTGCAAAGGCACTTCTAGCTGCAGAGGTCTGGTCTGATGGTCATCCACAGCCATGTCTTTATCTACACATCATCATGTTCATTGGGTTCCTTTCTCTGAAGAGTTATCTTCTTCCTGTGGTGGAGAAACAAACAAGAATGGTGGTCTCCTACCTCCCTCTCTGCCAATCATGGAGGACCATCTTTGCTGCTGTCATCAACTCAGGTTCACCACCCACCCTACACATAAACCCCATCGAATTTAAACTCTCCAGAATTTTGTAAACTCTCTATATTATTATTAATTGATGGATGGATATATAATTGGAAAAATGCTTGGGACCCTTTTTTTTTTAAGACCCCACAACCATCTTTGGATCTCAATCATTGATGGATGTGTGGGACTCACTCATGTATATGTGGGATCCACACCATCAATGGTTGAGATCCAAAAAGAGTTGTGGGAGTCTTCAAAAAAGGGGTCTCAATTATTGTTGATATAATTGACTAACCTATGAGGAGTTCAGTGCGACATGTCATATGAGGCCCACCACAGTTAAATAGTCAAGGTAGGATAAACAAAAGGGATTTTTATCGGTTGGTCCCAATAATTGAATCTATTACCCATTAAGTCTTAAGTTTTTATCTCATGCACCAAGAAGTCCTGTTATATTATTTTATCCCAATTTTGCCCCTGCTATGCCAAAACACTTTCTAAATCTTTAATTGTTTATAATATTTATTACTCATTAATTTTTCAATTTGTATTAACTTTACTCTCGATCAATTTTTCCAAAACTCTTCTTCTTTCTGATCTCTCTCTCTCTATCTCTCTCTCTCTAGAAAATACCACCATTGTAGCTATGGCCATGGCCATCCACCTGCAACCACCATCGTCGTCCGTCACTAACCACCACCACCTCTACCGTTCACCACCACCACCTTCACTAGCCACTACCACCATTGTTCACCAACCATCTCCACCGTCGCCAATCTATAATTCACCATTTCTCAACCATTTGACTCGCTAGCCTAATATTGTCATCTTCCTTCCTATTTGCCATTACCGTTGCTTTTCCTCCATCCCACATCCTTCATCTGCCATCACCGTCGTTCTTCTTCAATCATCGATCCACCATCTTCAATGTCAAACTTCACATATGGTTTCAAATCTAGTTGTTTTCAATGCCGATCTACCATCTTCAGCGCCAATCTGGTACTTTATATGGTCGCCGGTGAGGTTGAGACTCTTTCTACAGTGTATTGGTGAAGATCTACATTTGTTAAACATATTGAACTAATCTGATGAATTTAACTTAATGAGTGATAAATTTATCACTGAATTGTTTAATATGTTGTGGACTGTTGCTGCTGGAATTTTGATATTAATACAATGATAAATTTATAACTGATTTTTGTTCATGTTATATTTGTCACCTCTCTCTCTCTCTCTCTCTCTCTCTCTCTCTCTCTCTCTCTCTTTATTTCTCTTAAACCAAATCTGTTGTATCAGTGATAAATGTATCATTGATATATTTATTTGAATCTTGTGTTGATTTGTGACGATGATGACGAGATTTTTTTTTTGACAATATTTTAAAAACAACTAGTGAAAAATTTATCAGTGAATGTGTTTATCACTGCTAAATTTATTACTAAATATGTCTTTGAATCTTGTGTTAATTTGCGATGATGATGATAAGATTTTCTTTTTGTAATTTTTTAGCAAACAGTCAGTGATAAATTTATCACTGAGTATTTCTTTGAATCTTATGTAGATTTCTGATTATGAAGACGAGATTTTCTCTTTTTAATTTTTAACAAACAAATAGTGATAAATTTATTATTGAATGTGTCAATTATAAATTTTTTTACTGGATTTGTCTTTGAATCTTTGTGTTGATCTGCAAATGTGAAGAATTATTTTCTAGTAAGGACTCTTTATCCCCCTCCTTCATTTTCTTCATCCTTGTTCTTATCTTTTTCTCTTGTTTCCAGCACTGCGATAATGACATGGTGGATGTAACGCCCCGAAATAAATACAACAACCCATCCACAATATCAACAAGTGACAACAATGATAAAGTAATTATCTTCCATTAAGTCTAATTGAGTTTACAAAAGAATAACATATGCGGGTAGACATTCACAAGTCGAGCCCTGAATCAATAGCATATGTTGTAAAATACAGAAATAGAATGGAAGTTGAACAGATAAGAAATGCCCTCATGGCTTACAGCTTTCCAAGTCAATACTTGGTTACAACAAAAAATGGATTAGATCCAATACAATTAAAGCCCTTGGCTTGTACAAAAATAGGTATGACAAATACATAAAATGAAGCCCTTGCTCCAATTCCTCCCAAGTTATTTCCTTGGTGGAGGCATATCACCAGCACCTGAAATATTTTTTCCACATAAGGTGAGCCAAAGCCCAATAGAAATAACCCAACACAGTCTAACAATCTCATTCATATACAACAAAGCAAGTCGGTCGGCATTAAATGTAGTCTTAACAGGCAAAAAGTGTGCTGACTTAGTTAATCTATCAACTATAACCCAAATTGAATCCATACCTTTTTGCGTCCTCGGCAAACTTACAAAAAAATCCATGGAGATGTGTTTCCATTTCCACTCAGGAATCGACAAAGGTTGAAGAAGTCCGGCTGGTCTTTGATGTTCTATGTTCACTTGCTGACAATGCAAACACTGTGATACAAACTCAGCTATTCCTCTTTTCATATTCGGCCACCGAAAAGTTTGCTTCACATCTTGGTACATCTTGGTATTTCCTGGATGAACGGCAAATCTGGAACTATAGGCTTCCTACAAAATTCTTCTTTTCAACTCTAGAATGTCGGGCACGCACAATCTTCCCTCAAACCTTAGTACTTGATGACCAATGGTATATCCTGGTCTCGGCTTTGTGGTGATCTCATCAATTACCTTCTTGAAAAATTCATCCTCCATCTGTCTTGTCTTAACTTTCTCAACAATAGTCGGCTCCACTGAAATCATTGCTGAAATTCCCTCATCTCGGCGAAGTATGACATCAATATCTAAGTCTTGCAAATCCTGAAGTATGCTTTTCTGCTTGGTTAATAAACATGCCAAACTCCCTACAGATTTTCTGGTCAATGCGTCGACCACTGAGTTAGCTTTACTTGGGTGATACTAAATTTTCATGTTGTAATCCTTCAACAACTCAAGTCATCTTCTCTGTCTTATATTCAATTCTTTCTAAGTGAACAAGTACTTTAGACTCTTGTGACCTGTGAAAACTTGACAAGAAGCTCCATACAAGTAATGACGCCAAATTTTCAAAGCTAATACCACGACTGTTAATTCTAAATCATGGGTAGGATAATTCTTTTCACGAGGTTTCAACTGATGAGATGCATATGCTATGACTTTACCCCATTGCATTAATACGCAACCCAAACCCTTATATGAAGCATCACTATAAATCTGAAACTCCTCATTACTTGATGGTAGTACCGAAATTGGTGTTGTGACTAACCTCGTTTTCAGCTCCTGGAAGGTTGATTCCTTATCCTTAGTCCATTTATATGTCACTCCCTTCTAAGTCAACTGTGTCAATGGTACTGCAATCTTTGAGAAGTCCTTCACAAACTTTTTGTAATAACTTGCCAAATCTAGAAAACTACGAACCTCGGACACATTAGTTAGTTTCGACCATTTCACAATGGCTTCGATTTTACTAAGATCAACAGAAACACCCTTTTCATTAATCACATGACCCAAAAATGAAATGCTGGAAAGCCAAAACTCACACTTGCTGAGCTTAGCATACCAAAAAAAAAAAAGATCCACTTCAACCAACCTCGAACAATCTTCATAGAAATTAACCAAGTAGTTACTAAAACAACATAAATCATAGCGCAAATCACCTGAACAAAGGCTTGATTCTAATTATTTGGGGGTTTAGAACTACATAAAACTAAAATGACAAAAAAAGATCAGGAGAATAAAGAATTTCTTATAACTATATACCAAAACTAAGTAATATTTCAGTTTGAAATTTGTGGTATACCAATGTCACTTCCGTCAGATATGAATAAGTGGTTATGTTTCTGTAGTTAAAAACATCTTGACAAGTCACACTAATTTTCATTACATACAAATATAAATACATATTCACAGCGATTTCTTGAACATCAATTTTATACCATGATATATTTACAAACATCAATTGTGCAAAAGACAACTAAATATTTGATGACAATGCAGAGCTACAGGAATGAGGATAATTAGCAATACCAACAATAGGTTTCCAGAAATTAAAATGGTCGAAAGAGAGAGTAGACAACATACGTATGTATATGTACGCACACACACATACACAAATGTCAACACACATACATAAGCACATTATGAGAAATTATATTTGAGAGTTCAAGAAAAGGAAGGAAAACTGTAATTGTGGAATCAAAGCATCCACTTCTACAATTAAAAGTTTGTTCGGTCAATCTACATTTTCCTTTTAGTTTGGTTATCGAGAAACTAGCAGGAAAAGAAGGGTGGAAACCTTTCATCGACAGGCCCAATGAATCCAACAAACGGTGTTGTGTCAACTGTGTTGCCAATGCAGGAATAACACCCTGTTTTGAGTTGGGCATTGCTATCTCGAGGAGAAAATTGTTTTCGTAATTATTATTTTTTTTTTACCAAACCAAACCAAGCCTTAAGTCCTATTAAATGGGGTTGGTTATATGAATCCTTCTTCTCCACTCGACTCTATCAAAGGCCATTTGGTTAGTTAAATTAAGGAAATTCATATCTCTATTAACTACTCTAATCCACGTCAATCTAGGTTTACCCCCTTTCCCTAACACTTCTCTCTACCGTCACTGTATCGCATCTCTTCACTATTGCCTCTGTTGGTCTCCGTTGTATATAACCAAACCACATGAGAGATGTTCTCGCACCATCTTGAGGGGGAGTGTTGAAATGGGAAATAATATTTGTTATATTTTATTCTTATTTGATTTTATTTTCCCTTGATTGATGTAATGGGTTGGCCCATAATTTATGCCTTATGGCACTCCTGTAATTACACATTATTATCAATATAAAGGGGGATAAGGTCTCACTCATTCCCTATCTCTTTCTCTTCTCTAAACTTACAGGTTGAACTTGGGCGAAAAATTGGACTGATAAATCATAGAAGATGCTACTGGATTGGCCTAAGCGCTTCCACATAATCAATGGAATTGTTCGAGGGCTTCTTTATCTTTATCAAGATTCTAGATTGAGAATTATCCATAGAGATATGAAAGGAAGCAACATTCTACTAGATCATGAGATGAACCCAAAAATATCGAACTTTGGCTTAGCCAGAATTTTTGGAAGAAATGAGACAAGAGGAAATACGAAAAAAGTGGTTGAAACATAGTAAGAATCCTCTAACCAGTTCAAAATTTTACTTCTGTCAATTATATAAATTGGTTTATTTGTTTAGTTCATTGTTTTCGTGCAATGGTTACATGTGTCCAGAATATGTAATTGAGAGGCTCTTCTCAATAAAGTCCGATATATATAGATTTAGTGTTTTGGTATTAGAAGTAGTGAGTGGGAAATGAAACAAGGGATTTTGTCACCCAAACCGCCACCTCAACCTTCTCGGCCATGTAAGCATAGAGTTGAGTCATTTTCTTTTAAAAAAGGAAAATAATAATGTTATGAAAAAAAAGTTCTAAAAAAAAAAATAAAAGACCTCAATTCAATCCCATCATTCTGTATAGTTTATCTAGAATTACTCTTTGAAAAATTAGAACTTAAAATTGTTACCAACTGTTCAGGCCTGGAGATTATACAAGGTATGCAAAACTGCAGAATTGATTGATGCATCGATACAAAACTCATGCATTCTACTTGAAGTATTGCGTTCGATTCATGTCAGTTTATTATGTGTGCAACAACAGCCAGAGTATAGGCCGAACATGGCAAGTGTGATCCTGATGTTGGGCAGAGATGGTGGTGCACTGACTCACCCCAAACAACTTGGTTTTTTCACTGAAAGGAATTTGATTGAAACAGAGTCATCAAGAAGCGGGATTGAACAATGTTCAGCTAACATGGTCAGCATAACACTGTTAGAGGCCCCGATAGAAGACAATTATTGTTGATGTTTAATTGTTATGCTTCAAGACCTTTGAGTTTGTTTAGCTACTGAACACAATGTTTAAGGTTGTCTTTCTTCTTCAAGTGGGTTTGTTCATCTTGCTTGTATAACTTTAGAAATCTTGGCCAATGAACACTATGTTAAGCCTTATTGGCTTATTAATCTTTTCATTTCCATTCAAAGATGTGTTGATATTAATACTGGCTCTTTATAATATGTATTGGTATGCGGTTTGAAATGCTTTTAGGGGTATTTACACACAAATCCTAATTTATGAACTTATACTCTATTAAGTCCTAATTAAGATTTTTTAGATCTTTAAGTCCCATTAAATTTTTAATAATTAGAATTACCATTTAAACAATGATTATTCATCATTTATGATTATCTGTAAGGGAATACGATGATTTAACATTTATTTTGATTTTCAAAATTTTAAAACATCAAATTTCAAATTGAAAAAACTAAAAAAAAATTATGTGCAAAAAAAAAAAAAAAAAAAAAAAAAAAAAAAAAGAGCAAAACAAAAAAACTAGTTTTTTTTTTTTAAATTTAAATATTAAATTTTTTTTTTTTTGCAAAATTGAAAATTTTGTGTCTATAAAGGAGCATGATGATGGAACATTAATGTGCAAAGCTGAAAAAAAAAATTAAAATGAAAACACTAATAATGTTCTCAGTTTTAAAATTGAAAAAAACTGATAATGTTCTCGGTTTTATTAAATAGTTGAATCAAACAAATAAGTAGAAAAGTAAAAGCATTTAGTCTCATGCTTTATTTTTTTTCATCAGTTAGTGAACCAATTATCTGAAATATTACTATGCAAAATTGACAATGTTCTTAGTTTTAACAATTAGAAAAAAAAAAAAAATTTGATAACATTCTCAATTTTACTAAATAAGACTTATTGGTTTAAAAAATCTTAGATATGACCTAAGTTACAACATTTGTAAATAGGACTTTTAGGTTATTAACTCATGTTTTTATATTTAAAAGGAAATGCATATTATTTTTAAAGGCATCAAATTCAAAATCTGATAGTACAGTGAGTCCTCGTGAATGGGTTGGACCGATCCAAGCTCCACAAGCCCACCGGATAACCTGCAAGCAAGTCCAATCGGGGAACGGGGTAGTCCCCCGGCGAACCCTCCGGTGTATGAATTAGAAAAGGTGATGAACCAAATGTCCAGAGAGAGAGAGAGAGAGAGAGAGAGGATGAAAAACTTAACCTTCTTTTTGTCTTCGAGCTTTGCTTATATCCTTTGGTAATCATTTCACTGTCTCAGCCGTTCTGACCTTCCCGCCGAAAGCTTGCGCCGTGGTTCGTCTTGTTCGTAGGTGGCGCCATTCCTATGAGGTGTTGTCGCAATAAATGCGGTGATGGGTTGCATTAATGGTGATGTGCTGTGGCAATAACTTTGCAGATCTTTGTCTGTGATATAGCTGCTCGCACCGCCACGTGTCCGAAACATCATTAGCCTTTCTCGCCGGTTGGCCTCCAATTGTCTGGGTTTCTTGACCGGTTGTGTAATAGGGTCTAAATGGTGGGCTTGGGTTTACTCATGGTGGGCCGTGGTCCTTGTGGGCCTATCCTTGTCAAAATCAATTGTCAATAAATAGAGAGGCCCAATCCTTTTGATTAGATAGATAATGGAAATAGATCTTAATAGTTGGACTTAATTCATCTCAAGTCCTATTGAAAATAAGTCCTAATAAAATCGTCACTAAAACTAATATTTTGTGATGATTTTTTGCATATGTCGTCAAAAATTGATAATTAGTAATTTTTTTTAATCATAATGTTTATAAATTGTCGTTAAAACTTATAATTAGTAACATTTTTTTGTAAAGAATTTTTCAAACTATTGTTGAAAGTTAAAAATTAGTGACGATTTTTTAAAACTGTCGCAAAAATTTATAATTAGTGACATTTTTTGTGACAAAATTTTCAAACTGTCGTTGAAAATTAATAATTAGTGACGTTTTTTTAATAGTATTTAATAAAAAATATCATTAATTATCATAAGACCTATTAGACAATAAATTCACTTATTAAGACGTACACCATTTTTTTCACGCAATAAGTTTGTAGAGTTAGATCACTACCACATGCCGACGCTACTCCATTGACTTAACTTGAACATAAAATCTCATCTCACTAGCACGTAAATGCCCCTCATGATCCCTTGAACTACAATTTGAATCTGATTATTTTTTTTGACTAATTTTAGCGTTTTGAATTTTTTTTTTTTTTTTTTTTTTTTTTTTGGGGTGTAAACCAGTTATAAGTCCTCTTTTGTATACGGATGGTGAATTTGTCTATTTTTATAATGCCAATTAGTATTAGTACTCAACAAAATTCCAAGTCTAGCTAGTTCAGGGCCACTGGTTCAATATATATATACATATATTTTATTTTATTTTTCTTTTTTAAGACCAAAGAATGGAGAAAGTGGGTGTCGGCGTGTACACATCGTCGTCGATCACCAGGTCTTGGCTTGTGGCAATTTGTTAATTATTAAATATATATATATATATATATAAAAGACGTTGTCGACTATAAAAATATTATTTTAATTTCTTACCAAATTTGATCACTTTTAATGAGAAATAAAAGATATTTAGTGTATTTGATTTTAATTTTTTGAATTCAAGTTTTTTAAATTTGAGTTTTTTATTTTTCGTATTTTTTATTTTTAGTGAATATTTTTAAAATTGTAAGCTATTTTTTTTATATGTACCTTATTTAGATGTATCTAAATGATAAAATATTTATGAAAAATATTTTAAAAAATTAATAAATATAGAAAAATGTGAAAATGTATTAAATTATTGTATTTTTGACATTTAATGAATTTTTTTTTAAAAAAATTACAAATATTATATTTTTTAAGTATATTTATGTTAGATATGTCTAACAATTAAAAAATTACTTAAAATATTAAAAATATCAGTAAAAAAAATAAAGAAATACGAAAGTAAAAAATAAAAAGTAAAATTTTTAAAAGATGAATTCTGGAAATGAAAACGGAACAGAGTGATTTGTTTATTGCGACTGTCTCTCACTATTTTCGGTTACGGTTCAAAACAGAGCAGCATTATTGTGAAATGGAATTGCTACAAATGCAAGATTATGAAAAACTTGGATTGTTTTGCTTGTGATCCAAATCTGATATCTGGGGCGTTGATGTGGTGGCCTAGAGTTGCAATGGTTGGAATCGGAGTAGGAGGAAGGAGTGAACAAATTTGTGCCATGCCTGTCATCTGTTTGTTAAAATGTTTATATGTAGAGGTCAGTATTTGGGGTTGCTTTCGTCTAGTTTTTGGGTGTTTTGTGGGTTTTATTTTTGGGGCTTTTCACAACCACGTTTTCAAAAAAAAAAAAAATTCAGTAAAAAACGTGATTCACAACAACGCTTCCATAAAAAAAATAATAATAATAATTAAAAGTGTGGTTTGTAACCACGCTTTCTTAATTAAAAGCGTGGTTTGAAAACACGTTTTTACGATTTCAAGAAATTTCAGCGCGACAGCCACGAAAACGTTGAAAGCGTGGTTGTGAATCACGTTTTAGCCTAGTTTGGGAATTCCGTCCAAACTACGCCTAGTTTGGGAATTAAGTTGCTAATTTGGCTTATTTTGGGAAAAGCCCCTTTATTTTTAGCATATGATTTTGACAGTTGTTCTCTTGTCATATATTTATATTTCAGTAAATTAAATTGACCGCTCAGTTTAATCCTACAACGTTATGCTAATTTTCCTTTTGGTATAATTGACAGAACTAATGTAAATGATGGAAGGTAAATATATATTTTAATATAAAAGACACGACAATATTATTTTTTCATGTACAGGGCTCATGAATTATGGATGAAAATGACCAAGTGTTATATGAATTAAAATTTCTAGTGAGGTTAGTATTATTATGTCAAAAGTGTGAGGTTAATTGTATTTTTTCTAAACTTCAGGAGAGGTGGGTGTAATTTGCCCTTTGTATTTAATAAAAATGAGTAAAATGCCCTTTTCACACTGCATATTATATATAAAATTATTTTATCTCACATAACAGATTAAAATTTTGACCATTTTTTTACCTGAGTATTTTTTTTTTTTTTTTTTCCTGAACTTTACTGTACCAGATTCCATGTAACATAGAATGTAACTTCTCCTATCTCATTTATGAAAGTCCAACTGAAGACTTACTCTGCTGTAAGAGTTCTTGAGTCTTCATTTTTTATAAATTGAATAAATAATGGAAAACAGAGGAAATTCATGAATTTGACATTAGACCATCAATGGTAGGCCTCAAAGTACCTTTCTTGTTTTCCCCTTTATTTTTCTCTTTATGTGATTATAAATACACCTTTCTCTTTTAGAAAAGTCCCACTGAAGACTTACTGTGTTGTAAAAGTTCTTCAGTCTTCATTTATAAATTGAATAAATAATGGTAAAAACAGATGAAATTAGTAGACATTAGATCATCAATGGAAGGCCTCAAAATACCTTTCTTGTTTTCTTCTTTGTTTTCCATCTTAATAGTCTCCAACGCAGTAGACACCATAACCAAAACCCACTACATTACAGGCAGGAATACCATTGTTTCATCTGGTGGAAGCTTTGAGATGGGTTTTTTCAGCCTTGACAATTCCCAGAATACGTACTTGGGAATATGGTACAAGAAAATATCCCCCAAGACCGTTGTATGGGTTGCCAATAGAGAAATCCCACTCGTCGATTTGTTGGGTGTCTTAACGGTAATCAACCCTGGAATTATCGCCCTTGTCAATAGTACCGGCAGTGTCATTTGGTCTCCCTATGTGACCGGATCCACACAAGACCCTGTTGCACAACTGATGGAGTCGGGAAACTTTGTTGTGAAAGATGCCAATGATACGTCTGAGCATTTTCTGTGGCAAAGTTTTGACTATCCGAGCAATACTCTTTTGCCAGGAATGAAGCTTGGAAAGAACTTTGTAACGGGCCTAGAGCGCCACCTCTCCTCCTGGAAGAGTAGCGATGATCCATCTCCAGGTGAGTTTACATACCGGTGTGATCCTCAAGGATACCCACAAAATATTCTGAGTAGGGGTTCTGTTGACCTGTTCCGAACTGGACCATGGAATGGTATCGGATTCAGTGGGAGACCAAACCTTAAACCTAATACAATCTACAGATATGAAGTGGTTTACACTAAGGAGGAGGTGTATTATCATTATGAACTCCTCAGCTCAGTTGTTTCAAGGTTTGTTCTGAGTCATGATGGTGTTGTCAAGCGCTGGACATGGATTGATCGAACACAGGAATGGATCATTTACTTGACTGGACCAACCGATAACTGTGATAAGTATAGACTGTGTGGTCCGAATGGCAGCTGTAATGTTAGAAACTTGCCATCATGTGGTTGTTTGAGTAAATTTGTGCCCCGGAACCAAACAGAATGGGGAAACGGAGATTGGTCTAATGGGTGCGTTAGGAGGACAACGTTGAATTGCAAAAGCGGAGATGGGTTTCTCAAGTATTCACAATACAAAATGCCAGATACACGAAACTCCTGGTTTGACAAGAACATGACCCTAAGGGAATGCGAGATGGTATGCTTAGAAAACTGCTCTTGTATGGCTTACACAAATTTAGACTTAAGAGGAGGTGGAAGTGGTTGCTTGCTTTGGTTTGGTGAGTTGATTGATATGAGATAGTACAGTGAAGATGGGCCAGACATTTATATAAGGATGGCTTCCTCTGAGTTGGGTAAGAATTCAAACAAAGATAAATTAGATTATATGTATGTAAGAACCATGTAGTTAACTTTACTGAACATTTACATTTCTTCCTCAAAAAACTATATTACATTTCTACATCTAACTACAATTTAGCAAAAAGAGAGTTCATTTTGGTTTCATCTTGAACGTTGATTTTTGTTGTGGGTGTGCCTCAAATTCAGTGCAAATAATTCTTCTTACCTGTCTCAATCCACGTGCCCAGCCTCCTAGTAGGTCCAGCTTGTATTTGTATTTGAATTTGAGTCTATTTTGACCCAATTTATTATTTTTGGATTTTTGTATGTATTGGATTGTTTCGGAGTTCTAGGGTTTATGATGATCAAATTTTATAAAGTTGAATCTGTAACGCGATGCGTTTTACCCCTAGTGATTGAAGGTGTAAGCATTTCTAATTTTAATTTTATATTTAGTAAATAAATAAAATATTTTAAAGTAGCAAAAAAAATATTAAAAGTTAAATATAAAGGTATAAATACGTTTCTTCCCAAGGCGTCGAAAGCGAAATCAGCATCCTTAATTTAAATTATCGAGTTTATCCCTTGAGCCTTAACTTTGCTTCTTCTTTTTTTTTTTTTTTTTTTTTTTTAACATGATTTTTCCTATGAATATAGTTGTCAAAGAGGTTATTCTTTTCTTATGTTTAAACAATCTACTAGACTGAGTTTAATGAGAGCCTAAGACAAGCTCTTCATATGATTATGTGCAAAAGGCATACAAAGTGCACCTGAGGAGCACACCTTAGACTGATGCACAAGTATTTGGGGAATATCGTCCAAAAAGCAAAGCCTCAATCTGCATTAGCCTGCAAATGCTTGTGTGCTTGTGTGTTTGTTTTGTTTTAGCTTTTCTCATCCCTTTTGCCATAACAATTTCAAAATATAAAAGGTTTTCAAGGGTTTGAAATTGAGATCAATCCCTTTAAGTTTGTGCTTTCATGATCATCATATTATCTAACTAATCAATGGACCATTTCTTTTTAAATGGATTGATGATTCAACAATCTAACAAGTCGGCTTGAATGGCAAGAAAAGAAAGATAGTAGCAGTGACCTTGGCAATTTTAATTGGACTTCTTCTGTTGGGTATGAGCCTAATCGTGTATCTTCGAAAAAGGAAAAGGAAGAATTCACAGTTGAGGAGAGAAGGTATATATCCCATATGTGTCATTCTGTGGCAAACTCTGTAATGGTATGTTATATTTTGGAACTAGTTGTCATATTGATATCCATTCATCCTGGGCTTTGCAGGAAATCTGATGCACAACTCTGAACAAGGTCACACTGACAAAAGCCAAAGGGAAGATCTAGAGTTACCATTGTTCGACTTAGCTGTAATAGTTAATTCCACAAATAACTTTTCAATCAACAATAAGCTCGGAGAGGGTGGTTTCGGACCTGTTTACAAGGTAACAATGTAGAGACACTCTTATGTAGTCTATAGGAATGTGATCGATGCCCAATCTCATGGAGCCTATGCAGAAGCCACAAAACCATTCAACATTTTTATCACTGCTTTTTCCTAAATAGTAATGCTGTATATATATATATCACAAAAAGGAGCATAGAATGTTGTGTTGTAGGCTGCAGCACTGTATTCATCTTGGTGTTTCGGCCTCCACTTTTTAGATAATTATGGTCCTATACTTACTGTTCTGTAAAACCTTTTAATACAGAACCCACCGTTCCGGTTGTAAAATTTTTATATATACACCTGCTTTTGAGAAGAGTAATTATATATTTTTTTTCAACATCCAAAGAAGATAATTGGTTTGATGCATCTTTTCTCATGTAGGAAACTCCATAAATCTATGTAATAATGTATTCAAGTAGTTGTAACATAAATCATTAATTTGTCATGGCTGCACCTATTAAAACAATGTCTGCCAGAGCAACATAAAAATAGTAAGTAAAAGATATAAATAAAATGAATCGAGAAAAAAAGAAGGAAAAAAATGTGTTTTCTTTCAATATAATTCTAATAGAACAACATTCTATCAGGGTATACTGGAAGGAGGACAAGAAATAGCTGTGAAGCGTTTATCAAAGAATTCTAGTCAAGGACTTGATGAGTTCAAGAATGAAGTTATCTGTATTGCCAAACTTCAGCACCGAAATCTCGTGAAGCTTCTAGGATGTTGCATTCAAGGAGAAGAAACAATGTTGATCTATGAATACATGCCTAACAAAAGCCTGGACTATTTTATATTTGGTTTGGCTCTTTTGAATATATACCACAACGATTCCACTCTTAGACCAGCCAACAAACTTTCTTTCTTTTTTCTTTTTTGGTTTCATGTAAAGCTTTTGATATATTTGATAATGGAAACAAAATTATATGTGGTTTTTATTACATGTGCATTTGCATGAACTTAGTTTCCAAAATTTTGGATTTGTCATTGTGGAATACTGTTAAATTCATGCATCTAATTAGCAGGAGCATGGACTAAATCTGGCAAAAATTTGGTCAGATCAAACAAGAAGCATGCTATTGGATTGGCCAAAGCGCTTCCACATTATTAATGGGACTGCACGGGGGCTTCTTTATCTCCATCAAGATTCCAGGCTAAGAATTATTCACAGAGATCTCAAAGCTAGCAATATTTTGTTAGATATTGACATGAACCCAAAAATATCAGATTTCGGATTAGCTAGAAGTTTTGGAGGAAATGAGACAGAAGCAAATACAAAAAGAGTGGTTGGAACATAGTAAGAATCTTTATAACTTGTTTTTTTTCTAGTTCACTTATTCTTCAAAATCCAATTCTTCATTCTGTGTTTTGTTGCAGCGGCTACATGTCTCCAGAGTATGCAATAGATGGGCTATTTTCAGTAAAATCAGACGTATTTAGCTTTGGCGTTTTGGTGCTAGAGATTGTGAGTGGAAAGAAAAACAGAGGTTTTTATCACCCAGGTCACAGCCTCAACCTCCTTGGCCATGTAAGTGTACTATGATTAGAAGTAAACTTATATGGATGTGTTCCAATAAGGGTCAAAGATCCTTTGTTCCTAAATTCTCTACGCCTTCTGTTCCGAAACACTCACAGTTGTTGGATCACTTAAGAATCTTTAGGCATAATCTAACTGTGAGTGTCTTGAGAAAGAAGAACCGAGAAATTTGGAGATAGACGATCGTGTCTCATACTGCTAATATTGTAGTGGATTATTCAGGCATGGAGACTCTATGAAGAAGGCAAGTCATTGGAATTGATTGATGAGACTCTATGGGACTTGTGTTACCAAGCTGAAATGTTGCGATCAATCCATGTGGGTCTTTTATGTGTGCAAGAAAGTCCAGAGGATAGGTCAAGCATGTCATCTGTAGTTCTGATGTTGGCTAGTGAAGCTACATTGCCTCGAGCTAAACAGCCTGGCTTTTGCACTACTAGAAATGTTCTTCAGCTTGGTTCTTCATCAAGCAAGGAAGCAACAACTTCGGCCAATGAAATCACAATTACTCTATTGAGTGCTCGATAGAAATTATACCATGTACAAGGTGAATGCTTAATCATTGTTTCTAGTTGCAACAAGTTTACATGCACAAACTTAAATAAAAAAGTATCAAGAACATGTACTCTTTTTTGTATACAAATCTGTCACATCATTCGGTATAAATTTTCTATATAATTTTCATGTTTGCATATCGTTACTCTTTGTTTGATGTAATAATTCTAGTTTACTTACTTGTACATGTGAAAGGGAACTTCATTTTGAGAATAAGCATGTGTCTTTACAACTTAGCACCAAATGTTTTTTTATTTGTGAATTAGCTAATTCCAAACACATTATAATGTTATATACAATTGCTATTGGGATTTGCATTCTTTATATTCATATAAGTATGTGAAACAACATTCAAAGTTTTCAAATAGTCAACACAAGACAAGGAAAAATAACTAAGCAAGAGACATAGCTAAAGTCTTGATTGTAAGAAAAGAAAACAGGGCTTAACATTGTGTTCATTAGCCAAGATCTCTGAAGCCATTTGCCAAGAAAGATAGTCTTGACATTGTGCTAATTTGCTAAAGACTCAAGGGTTGGACCATAACAATTAAACATCACCACAAATTGTCTTCTGTCACGAAAATTATTTCACATATAAGAAGTAGTCATGTCATATAAAAGGATGGTTTAAATCTATTTGTAACATAATCACATCATCGTCATATATGACAATGCGTAATTGTTCGTCTTATAAGACATTGTGTAGTCTCTAGAAACATAATGAACTACAGATAGAATTTAACACTCATTCATCAGTCAGTTTCTAAAACTGAGAAAGTATATCTATATTGTTTCTTAGTAAACATGTCCAAATTATTTTCTTCTCATGTATAAAATAAATGCTATTATATATATGGGACAATTACAAAATAAATCTCAAAATTTGAAACTTTTAACAAAAATAAACTCTGAATTTTTAATTTTTCCAATTTAAACCCTAATCTTTTTATTTATTTTCAATTTAAATCATTAACATATTTTTGTCAAGTAAAATCAATAAAAAAAAAGAAGAAAAAAAAAAGAAGAGTATTTTACAAAAGATCTAACTATGAATGTTCAAGCTTCAAGCCAACAATCTTGTGTAGTCCCTCCAATTAGTATGACCGATAGGTTAGATGCAGTCAAATCCTCTAGTGACTAGTCGAATGACCCGCAAGTTCAACAAACTCCAAATCCTTCCTTTATAGCTTCTCCCTCAATTGTTAATTATTAAACTCAATATAGATTTACATAAAAAAAAAAAATAATAATTCGTAGCTCGAAATTCCTTTGCCCCGAATGGCTCGATTGCTCAAAACGACGTCGTTTTGGGCAAAATTTTTTTTTTTTTTTTCATCTTATATCTCTGAAATAGTAGGAGGAAGAGAGAGAAGAAGAAAAAAAGAAAGAGAAAGAGAAGAGAAAGGAAGAGGGAACACACACATACACACACACACACACAGATAGATGGAGAGAGTGAGAGAGAGAGAGGCTCCACCTATCACTGACGCTGCCATCACCGGCGTCGCCATCCTCTGTGAGTATACACAGATAGATCTGTTTGTGCATATATATATCTGTGTACCTCTGTGTGTGTGTGTGTTCCCCGATCTGTTGATGACCTGTGTGTGTATGTTTCTCTATTCCCCAATCTGTTAATGATCTCTATATGTGTATAGATCTCTCTCTCTCTCTCTCTCTCTGTGTTCTGAGTTATGAAAGAAGAAAGAAAAAAAAAATAGAAAAAGAAAAGATGATGTGTGATGATGATGATGTGTTGTTGTTTAATATGATGATGATATGTGATGATGATGATGATGTGTTGTTGTTTGATGTTGATGCTCTCTCTCTTGGTTAATGATGATGATCTGAGTTGGTTGATGCTCTCTCTCTCCTCTCTTCTTCTTCATCTTCTTTATCTTCATCTCTGCTTCAAAGAGAAAAGAGGGGAAATTTTTTTTTCCAAAATGACGTCGCTTTTGGAACTCGGGCCATTCGAGCCTCAGTATTTTTGAGCTACAAATCGGAACTGTACATAAAATGTCTAAGATATTATTTTTTATTGAGTTAATGACTAAAATATTCATTTTTTTTTATTAATTTACTTAATGAAAACTTGCAAATGGTTTAGATTAAATATATATAGGGTTTAAATTAAAAATTCAAGATTTATTTTGTTACAAGAATCAAACTCTAATATATATATATATATATTTTAATTTCCCCTATATATATATAATTTATTATATTTATATTTAAAAAGATAAATTATATTTATTTCTCTCAAAATTTATGATCGCTCTTAATAAAAAATTTCACTAATTTGTAATTTATTTTGGGCACTCAGGCCATAACTAATCTCTTTGAGCCAAAAGGATAACTATTTATTGAAATCAATCTATCTGTCTATCTATTGAAATTTACCGAACTATATATTGAAATGTGACACATATCAGTCATTCAACAACTTATTTGTTGAATATCACATATTTCTCTATTACACCACCGCCACCTGTCGCCGTCGGCGACTTTTTCGGCCAATTTAGTGGTGACTTTTCTAGCACCAATGACTTTTTCCGAAAATTTTTTTTGACGACCTTTCCGGCTTGTCCTTATTACCTAACAATATTTTACTTTAGATCTAATGTCTTATACTCCCAAAGGATGAATTTGTCACCAATTTTTTTTATTTATATTTCAATTTGTTACTCTTCGTTTTTATTTCTTTTATTTTTGTTTTTTTTCTTGGAGAATATTTTGGTTAAAAAGAATAGAAGTATGATAAGAAGTTGGGGGTTAAAAATAAGGGTATGAGTGGAATTTTGAAAAGTGTGACGAGATATAATTTTTAAAAAAATTAAATTTTAAAAGGAATGCTAATTAAAAAGGAAAAATTTTAAAATAGTGGGACAGATAAAAAAAATTACAAGAATATGTAAGGTGCAAGTGAAAAGTTGTGGAGTGCAAGTTTGTGAAAAAAAAAAAATTCCCTCTCGAGTGAATGTAATTCACCCTTAAAAAAATGAGCATTTTTTAAATTTGATTTTGAGTGATTCTATTTACACCACTAGTTTATCTGTTTATTCCCTCTATATGAGATTTTTTTTTTCCAAATTTTATTCATGTGTGAAATTACTTTTAAAGACAAAAGACTAAGTTAAATATATTTTATTATTCCCTTACACCCATTACTTTTCAATTCTTACTACTCTTCTTCTCTTCTCAGTTTTTCTTCTCTACTACATATCTCATTTCAAAAAGTGAAAAGCACAGTGTTTTAATCATAGAAGAAAGCAATGGATGAAAAAATGGTAGTAAAGAACCATCAAAAAAGTGAAATGGTGAATTTTTTTATTTGTTTAATATGTTTTCGTTTTGTTTTTTTTGAGAAAGTTCTTCAACTTTTGTTTGGTGTGTCAAAATCAAATAAAATAAAATAGTTCGAAATTATATTGCTAAACAAAAAATATATGTTCGGTAACCCACGGCCAAATAAAAGATACATTTCAAATAACCCAAGGCTGAACTTTTTTAATTTGTTTGGTTACTCATTACCGTGCATTTTCAGTTTCAGTTTATTTACTTATTTTATATTATATATATATATACATTTTTGCTTGAAAGGATTATACTTTTATTCATTGCGGCAATGCAAGTACAATCATCTGACTACTGAACATCTTGAAGGGCACTCATTTATTGGTAGATTATCTGAAGAGGAAATATCCTTGTTAGTTGACATGTCAAAGAGTATGGTGCGACCAAAAGAGATATTGATTACATTCAAACGAAGGAATGCCTTTAATGCAACTAGAGGAGGACTTAAGAAGGGACCAAGGAGGTTTCAGAATTCCTTTTTATTTTATTTTTTTTTTAACACAAAACGGATGTGGCCCTATCTTAAAAAAAAGAAAAAAAAATGCAAAAGGAAAAGTGTTTACCAAACACGTGCAGTGGGTCATGCCCTCCACTCAATCTCTAAATCTAAGATGTATATACATACATCCTGACCCCCATTTCTTTATTCATATCACGTCACTTTGCTTTCTGCTACTGCTATAGCCTTCCTTTCGACTCTTTAACTCACTGCTGCTTCGACTCATGGCGAATCGGGACCATACCACGTAGGGGACCACACTACAACTCTCAACCTTTTCTTTCCATTGTTTACAAGTAATCTCTCTCTCTAATCTTTTACACTTAAATGAAAAATAAATGTATTGATTTATATGGTTATTTGTGGTTAAAATGATATGTCTTGATTTGTTAAATTTAGAAAAAGATTTATTTGTTATTATTTATGTTAAAATTAGAGATTTTGGTATGCTAAAATTAAGAATCTTGATTTGTGGTGGTTTATATTAAAATTAGGGTTTTGATTTATTGTGATTTGTTAAGGATTTAAAATTAACAATAAAATTAGGAATCTTGATTTGTGGTGAGTTATATGAAATTTGGAGTTTTGATTTGTTGTCATTTGTACTAAAATTAGGCATTTGATTTGTACTGAAATCACGGATTTAATTTATACTAAAATTAGGAATTTGATTAGTGGTGATTTATATTAAAATTAGGGATTTTGATTTGTGTTAAAATTGGAGATTAGGGTTTTTGATTAGGGGTTTTTATTTTTATTTTAAAACAAACATGGAGAAATATTTCAAAAGGAAATCAAAGTTTGAGTCATCTATTCCTCAAAAAGAAGATGATAATTCTTCCTTTGTAAAACAAAGTCGTATAGAAATCAACTTGACAGACCTTCCTGCAAATCCAGGATTACGACCTCGGATTATGGACTATAACCCTAATGATCAAGACCAAATCCGTAGAGCATATCTACAAAAGGGTCCTTGTCAACCTCGTGATCATAATTTTCCACAAAAAGCATTTGGACAAAAACATCGACGATTTAATCAAGCTTGGTTCAATGAATTTCTTAATTGGTTAGAGTATAGTGTAGCGAAAGAGGCGACATTTTGTCTATGTTGTTATCTTTTCAAGCCTAATATTGGAGATCAAGCAGGTGGTGAAGCTTTTGTTGATGAGGGTTTCTCAAATTGGAAGAAAATATAAAAAATTCAAACTCATGTGGGAGGCCCCAATAGTGCTCATAATCAAGCTTGGGGTAAATGTCAAGACTTGCTAAACCAAAAGCAACATATTCAAAGCTTTTTTCCAAACAATCTGACCAAGCTCGAATCGAATATCGAACTCCCTTGAATGCATCGGTTGATTGTGTTAGGTTTCTTCCAAGACAAGGACTTGCATTTCATGGTCATGATGAGTATGAAAAGTCAAGTAGCCAAGGAAATTTTCTTGAACTCTTGAAGTTTCTTGATGATTACGATGAAGATGTCAAAGTAGTTGCATTAAGCAATGCACCACAAAATCTTAAGTTGATAGCTCCTGATATTCAAAAAGATATTGTTAGTGTGGCTGTGTTTGAAACTATCAATGTGATTTGTAGAGAGCTTAGTGATGCACTTTTTTCTATTTTGATTGATGAAGCTCGTGACATATCAATCAAGAAAATGGCAGTTGTAATCCAATATGTAGACAAAATAGGCCAATTGATCGAGCGTTTTATTGGTATCGAGCATGTTGCCAATACTATTGCTGTCATGACCCGAACCTGCCCCCGTGGATTAAGGACATAACCGGCCAGTAATCATAACATAAAATTCTGTACAAACAGAATCACTCAAATCTAAGTCAGCCAAACAAAACTACGTACAAACACATTCAAAGACTTCGCCAACCTGACAAAATATAAATACATAACAAAAGGGCGGAGACGTGTCTCGTGTGTGAGACATAAGGGCTGACTCCTCAAAACCTTAGTTGTTCCAAATTGACTTCCCTGAGGCTGGGTCTGGACCTCTCTTGGCTCACCTACAAACACATAAATGAGCGTGAGCGAAAGCCCAGTGAATAACATCAAATAAAGATTATACATTGGAACAATATACATCAAATGGCCTTGGGCCCAATTTGCATTTCTAACTAATACATACATACATAGACATATGTAAGTTAAGTAACTGAGGTTCCAAACATATCATACGGCCTCGGGCCCAATTCATTCATGTCCATCGGCCTTTGGCCCAATCGTTTATGTCGATCGGCTTCGGCCCACATTTTATATCAAACGGCCTTTGGCCCACATTTTATCAATCGGCCTTCGGCCCACATTTTATCAATCAGCCTTCGGGCCACATTTTATCAAACGGCCTTCGGCCCATATACACTTTCGTGTCAAACTGGTCTTTCGACCTTTCAAACTTTCATTTCAAACTGGCATTTAAGCCTTTCAAACTTGTTATATCAAACCGGCATCTAAGCCTTTCAAACTTTCATTTCAAACTGGCTCATAGGCCTTTCATATCAAACTGGCTCATAGGCCTTTCATATCAAACTGGCTCATAGGCCTTTCATATTAAACTGGCTTATAGGCCTTTCATCTCAAACTGGCTTATAGGCCTTTTATATCAAACTGGCTCATAGGCCTTTCATATCAAACTGGCTCATAGGCCTTTCATATCAAACTGGCTCATAGGCCTTTCATATTAAACTGGCTCATAGGCCTTTTATATCAAACTGGCTCATAGGCCTTTCATATTAAACTGTGTCCACCATTGAAATTAATGAACTTTACCAAACTTACATAGAAGTAGCAATTGGACAATAACATATGTCAGATATTACTCACAGTGATCGCTTGTGGATTTCCCTTGGAGTTTGACCCTACATATCACATAGCACATATGGGTCACAATTAATTCAATCCGTTCTTTAGTTCACATATTCCTCTTGAGGCTTCATTCTTATATCTTTAATTCAAATACAATGCTTAATGCATGCCTAAGAGTGCTTGGAAGTGAAAGGGAACGGAAAATAGAACACAAAATGCATAAACAAAATTTCAGCAAAACATGGTCCCCGCTCGAATGTGGACTTCCCCGCTCGAGCGGACCCTTAAGGCCTGCAAAAGTGCTGGTTGCGTCAAAAATACGCTCGAGCGTGAAATAAGGAGCTCGAGTGGAAGCCCTGTCTAAAAGGTTCCCCGCTCGAGCGTGAAATTACCCGCTCGAGTGGACATCCAAGTCTGCAAAAATGCTGGGAGCACGAAAATCATGCTCGAGCGGCAGATTTCCCGCTCGAGCGGACATAAAATTTCTGGGTTTTCCAGATTGAGCTCTTGAGCTCCCTTCAACATTCAAACCATCATTTCTTGCTTTTAATGGCTCCAATTTCACATATACTTGTACTAACATGGTATAAACACGAAAACACATCTTCATGGAGCCCAATTTCATAAATCAAATACATGCATGGCTCAATTTAGTTCAAGCTCAATTCTATCATACACATTCATGCATTCAAAGCTTCTATCTTTAATTATTCAAACATGCATGCTAATCTTGATTTCATTTCCATTCCAAATAATGCAAATGGTGTTCATTCTCATGGAGCTCAACAAAAACATGTTTGCATGTATGATTCAACACTCACATTTCCATATTCAACTTAATACATGCTTGATTATGCAAAATCATGGTGATCCTACACATGCATGTGCACATTAGCTTCAAATTCATCAATTATAGCACAACTCTTGTTCTTGATCACCAATTAATCTTTAATTCACAAAATTACAAGTTCAATCTCATGAATTTACTCACCTAGGAGTTTAATCTTCCAAACCCTAGTCAATTCTTGGACTAAAACTTCAAAAATCCGAAGCCTTGAGCCAAAACGACACAACTCTTGACCTTCTCTCTCTAAGGCTGAACCTCTCTCTCTCTCTATTCTTGAGTTCAAAATCAGCCAAAGTGTTAAAAAGGGGAGGAATTGAAGTGTAATGGCCCTTATGTATAAGCCCACTAATCAAGTTTAATAATAATAAATAATATGGCACTAATTCATTAATTAAATCAATTTAATCTGGCCTGAATCAGTTTTTCAATTAAATTTCACCGTAGGCTCTAAAAATTATGCCAATCACAATGGCGTAATCAATTTTGGGTTTTGTGGCCGATAGGCCTCCAATTTAATTTCTGAAGCGGTAAAATCAAACAGATATTCCTACAGTGAACAGATAGAAATTCAAAACCACATATTTTCACATAATGGCATACAAAACCATAACAAACACATAATCATATACAAATTAAGGACCAATTAGCATAATACGGAACAGGGGTATCACAATTGCTCTTTCACTCAAGCAAGCTATGGAAATTTTATTTTCTAGACTTGGATTGAGTATTTCTGGATTATGAGGTCAAGGATATGATGGGCTAGTAATATGCAATGTGAGTTAAATGGTCTTAAAACACTTATATTGAGGGAGAATCCTTGTACATATTATGTTCATTGTTTTTCTCATCAATTGCAATTGGCTCTTATAGTCGTGGGAAAGAATCATAATCAAATTGCCTTACTCTTCACTTTGGTTACTAATGTGGTGAATGTTGTTAGAGCATCATGTAAACGTCAAGATATTCTTAGGGATAAACAAATAGCAAAAGTTGTTGAGGAACTTAATATGGGAGAGCTATCAAGTGGGCAAGGCTTTAAATCAGGAAACCAATCTCAAACGTGTTGGTGATACACGTTGGGATTCACACTATGGTACTTTAGTCAGCTTGGCTGGTATGTTTTCAACAGTGATCAATGTCCTTAAAATGATTTCAGAGGATGGTTCAAATTCAGAACAATGAGTAGAAGCAAATGTGTTGTTGGACTCAATTCAATCTTTTGAATTTCTATTCAATCTTCATTTGATGAGAATGATATTGGCTATTACAAGTGAGTTATCATAAGCATTACAAAGGAAAGATCAATATATTGTTAATGCTATGAATTTGGTTCAAGTTTCTAAAAGGCGACTCCAAATGATGAGGGAGAGTGGGTGGACCTCTTTACTTGCTGATGTTTCATTTTTTTGTGAAAAGCATGAAATTGATGTTCCCCAAATGGATTATATGTTTGTAGCTCAAGGGAGAAGAAGGCGTAAAGCTTAAGAAATTATGAATTTATATCACTATCGCGCCGAGTTATTCTATACTATTTTGGATATGCAACTTCAAGAACTAAATGCTCGTTTCACTAAGTCAAACACTGCGTTGCTACTTTGTGTGGCATGTTTGAATCCATCCAACTCATTCTCTAACTTTGTGTCACGACCTAAACCCGCCCCTATAGGTTTAGCGTCATAACCGGCCAGTAATCCGTGATTACCAAAGGCCTATTTATCAATAAGACAATAAACTAATAAAAGGGGCAGGCAGAAGCCAATCAATATCATCCAATGAGCTGTGAAGACTTAAATGAACAAAACAAATTTCACATACTTGTGATTACACAAATACTTAAGTCCATAACACACTTGTACAAGCTAGGGAATTAAATCCCATTGCCAAAAACAGTTAAGAAAACTCAAAAAACATTCTTATTTCTTAAACACAATGTCAAAATGGTGAATTTGAATCACCCAATAAGCCTTGAGATGCAAAAGTTCAGAACCCTGCAATGAGACACAATAGTTGGCTTGACAGAAACAGGTTTCAGGTTGATGCCGCTAACTCTCACCTACATACATATAATAAACAATGAGCTAAAGCCCAGTAAATAACAACTATGTAAAGGGGTTATGAATGATGTCCTTACAATAATTGAAACAATCAATTCATCAATAGATCAATTTCCCAATCAATGTTTCATATCATTTCGATTCATTTCAATTCATAATAGTCATACGTGGTACATCTAATAGCAGAACAATCTATAGGTTTTAAAGACCGAACAATCATTTGATGGCCATCAATGTAATAACAATAGTTCTAAGTATTGGAATTGACAAAGATCTCTGTAAGAATAACAATAACAATATGCTATGGATGCCATGAGTACAGTTCATAAAATAGGACAGTCATTCATCAATAAACATTATCAATTCAGTAAAACAATACATTTTTATCAATCAGAAAATAATTATAATGGAACATAGCTTTACAACAATATTACTCACAGGGGCTCCCTGAAACACGTGTTAATGATGCACTAAGGATGTGGCATCCGACCTAAACAAACACGTCAAGCACAACAACTCAATACACAGTTCATTTATTCAATCGATTCTATTCACTTATTCGGTTTCTATTCGTTGTCCACTCGTTTGGTTCTAACATTTTGTTCTTTCGTTTCATTCGAGTTCATGAGATGTGAATGCATATGAAAAACCCTTTAAACCATGCAAACGAAGGCCCAAAAGATAGAAAAATAGAGCGAAAACAAATTTGGGACCGCCTTAACAACCACACGTGCGGGGGCACTGGCCGCACGTACGAAACCACCACCGCACGTGCGCCCTGCACATGCAATTATTTCAGTACTGAAGCTCAAATCTGCCCTATTTTCTGCACGTACGGCACCCCAGGCGGCACGTATGGTTTTGGGTCTGTTTGGTTCGAAAATCTGTCTCATTTTTGCAGTCTTAAGTTTACAACTCCAACTCTAATTTCATGCAATTCAAGACCCAAAACCTTTCATGAACGTAGTGAACTTAACATATCTAGCTTTAAACAAAATTATAACTTTAATCAAAGCAAAGTTTTCTATGCAAGAGCTTCAAGTCTTATATTGTAATGAAAGTTCATAAAGCTTGTACATTTTGAGCTTCAAATCTTCTTAAATTTCATGATGCGTGTGCAATTAAAATTCTAATTTATGCAAGACAACAAATAACAAACCCATAATATGGTCAATTCTAATTTAATTTCTACAATTTGAATTTAATTCAATTCCTTCATCCTTTTACTAATTTCTTTTAAATTACATGAAATTGATTCTTAAACTCTTTTCTATTTTCCTCTAAATCTTGAAATTGAAGTTATGAAACTTTGCATGTATGAAATTAAGATCAACACTAACTAATTATAATTAGCATTGCTCTAATTTGGATTTTTATTAATTTTCTTCATATTAAACCCATAAACGTTTTAAACATTAATTAACATCTCAAACCCTTGAAATCCTAAGATGCATGTTTAATTAGAGTATTAAACTTGTAGAATTTGCCCATGCATGTAATAATGAGGCTTAATTTCATGCAAGACTACATCATTAAACCCAAAATAA
Organism: Camellia lanceoleosa; assembly: GCA_025200525.1. NCBI lineage: Eukaryota > Viridiplantae > Streptophyta > Magnoliopsida > Ericales > Theaceae > Camellia > Camellia lanceoleosa. The sequence continues at coordinate 1,510,755 of JANUSC010000019.1, forward strand.
TTAATTTTCATAACCATGAACCCAACTTAATTTCTTCATCTTTGTTTCCTAATTTCTTCCAAATTATATGAAACTGAACCTGTGTGGGCTGATTTTTGACGACACTGCCAAATGGGTACTCAGCTGGAGAGCATTGGCAGAATAGATTGCATCCGAACGACCTGTCACAGAAAGATAAGACTCTGGCAGTGGTTCGTCCACCTGGTGGCACTCCGTCTATCTAGTCAGTAATCAATATCTCTCAAAGATAACCAATTGTGCTTAACTCATAAGCCAGAATACAAAAAGCGTACCTTAGACCCACGAGGGTGCCCTTCCTTCTATAGCCAGCATCAACCTGATCCCTGTAGAAGCCTAGCTCCTCTTGAACTCTGGCTCAATGCTTATCCTGGACTCTCCAATAGATAAAGATAAACTCCCTAAGAGCTTTATCTTTATCCAGGCTAAAGTCCTCCCCCATTCTAGAACTCTTGTTCCTTATCCATTCATCTCGGATTTTGGTATCTCCGCAGATAACCTCGGCCTAGCCGAGATTACCTCGGCGTCAAGTCAAGGACACGTGGCACCTCGACTAGCACTTCGGTGCCATTTTGGCCACGTGTTGCTATCCAAAAAAATATGTCCCCACAACTGCCCCCTAGGTTCTATTACCTCGGCATCCTAAGGTGATGGAACCTATATCGTCAAACCATGTAGCATGTCGACTAAGCTGGCTCTATTCTTTATTGCCGAGGTCATTACTTGTCAGTTCCATATGTCCAAGTCCTGTAGTTTGTTTGCATTAATGCCTTAGAACTAGGAACCAAGTTTTTTCAAGTTTTTTTAACCGACATTGTTCCCTTAGCCGAGGTCTTTGCTTCATTAAATCAAGAACTCCAAGAGTTTTTACACGTGTATGAACTGTCATGCACAGTAATTCAACTGTTTTTGCCACGTGTCTCTTCCCCATTGAACTGTACATGACACGTGCCATCAAGTCGCATCGCACTTGCGTGCCCCGTCTGACAAGCACGTCGTCCTAGGCACACTAATTGTGATTTGCCGCCTTTTCGTGTTTTGACAAAATTACTTCCCTCTCTCTTCACCGTTTCACTTTTGTATCTTCGTCTTCACTCAAGTTCTCTCTCTCTACTTTCTCAAATCCTCCATTGTTTCAAGCTCTTAAGCTCTGTAACTACTCCGTTCACCTCCTCCGCGCAAAGTTTTTACTGCTCTTCGCCGTTTGCTACCATTGTCTGACCCCGGCGTACTTCACACCGGCTTCATTTTCTTCGGTGAGTTACTATTTTTCCCCTCTTTAGTTTCATACTTTGTTGCCTCTGCTTATTCGTCATAATGAATACATTCATAGTCTCATGTCTTTGTCTGTGTTTCAAATTCCATCCTTTGTATGCTTAAACATGTTATGCTTTATCTGTTTCTGGGGATACACACACTCACATGCTGTTCATACTTTTGATGTTCTTGATTTTTGTTTTCTGGGTTCTGAACCAAATACAAATATTTGGTATTCTACCACTATTTTTGGCTTTGTATATCTGTACATTTTTTGAAAAATGTTTTTGAATTCTTGTTTGTCTTCCTGAGTCTGAATCATGTTCTTGTTTCTGTTTTCTTGTTTGCATTTTGCCAAATTCTTGCCTCCAATTTCTTGTTTCCTCATAGATTTTAGGCTTGGGTTTTGATAGAAGCCAATATCCCTAGCAAAACTGGAACAAATTTCCCTAGATCTTTAAAAAGCCCTAGCCCCTACTTCTACTTTGAGTTTAAGCCGATGTTCCTTAAACCTTAACAAACCACTTCTTTCTGAAATCCAACACCTTCCCACTTAGCTGACGTTATGGGTATGTTTAGGTGGAGGGTAGGCACCCCAACTAAGCTAGCAAACTTTAGGCAGGAGTTTTCCATTCCTGCCGATGTTCATCTCAGGTTGGTTGGGGAGGAAGACTCCATCATGCCTACAGACGACTCCATGCCATTCCCAGTAGTAGCCTTCATAGAGTGTGGACTTAGGCTCCCTCTTGACATCCTCTTTCGAGAAGTCCTCCACTATTTTAAACTCATCCCGATGCCATTAGCCATTAACTCTTACAGAGTCATCAATGGTATCATTGCCTTAGCTAGCTAAGAAAATGCTAGGGTAATTCTAGCCGACATCCTTTACTACTACACCATGTGTGGCCTTAAGTCAGAAAAAGGCTATATTTACTACCTTAAGCCGAGGTCGACGGAATACAAACTCATTGCCGACCTCCCTGATTCCAACAAGGGCACTGGGGACGATTATTTCATCGTCTCGGGCAACTGGGAGTTCCCACTAAATGATGACCTTCACCTCTATCCCCTAAGCCGAACAGTTTTCAGAGAGGGAAATGGTAAGAGCCAAGTGTCACCTTTACTTGCTTTCAAGTCTTTCTTACTTTGATATTTTTGTATGCTCTAGCCTCTACTTGTTTTTATTTTGCAGTGCTTCCTCAACACCCAAGGACTTCCGCAAATCCTTCTATCCCAGCAAGGATTTCAAGAAGTTGTTGGGTTTGCCAGTTGACCAGCGGAAAGCACCTCTGCTGCTCAACTACATCCCAACCTACAAGTCCATACTTCCCGACGTCCCAAGAAAAAGCAAGTCTCCTCCTTCAACAACAACTCCTCAAGCTGAATTATCAAGGCCTGACCAAGGATCAATATCTGGTCTTGTGGAGCAACCATCAACCTCTGCTCCACAACTAATCTCACCTTCTCAACGTCAACACCGACGTCGAGCTCCATTGTTCGCACCAGCAGGAAAGACTCGAAGCTGAAGACGCTGAAGTGCCGAGGCATCCTCATACGATCCAGCTAACCCCCAACTGCATTTCCATCGATCCATTTCGGCACTAAGGTCACCATTGCCGTAGCCACCAACGAGATGGGTTGTAAAAAGGCTGTAACAGACGACCTTCTAGCTGACATCCCCAACATCGTCACCATACAAACTTTACCATCGTAATCTCAGGCAAAGCCAAAGCCAAAAAGGCTGAAGAAAGCCCAAGCAAAGGCAACGGTAACTTAGATCGATTCTAAGGATATCTTGCCGATCTCAAAGATGGCTGAGGTGGAAAAAAGTGCCTCTATCGCTAAAAAGAGGCCTACAGAGGCTAATCCCTCTGAATCCACCTGGTCAAAGAAGCCGAGGTCAGTGTCTGCTATAACCTCTCGGTCCCTAAAATCATATGCCCCTTGGGCCCCTCCAATCACCATTGAGGACAAGCTAGTTAGAGTCGGCGATAGCGTAACTGACATTGAAGTCGGTGTTGCCCTCTCTACTGCCTTGTTCCTTCCAAAAGACCTCGAACGCAATGCCGAGGTCAGCGAATATGAAAACTTCGCTATGATGTTGCAGCACTCCGTACAAGTAAGCCCCTAACACTTGGTACTTTTCATTCTCTGTTTTTCCATACTTAGAGTTTTATTAACTTTTGTTCTGTCCATTTCTTCTAGGCGATCCAGCACGCCCACTCCTTCACGATGCAGGCTTTTGACATTAAGAAGGGGTTGGTCAACAAGACCAAGGAGGCTGCTGGCTTGCTGAAGACCGTTAATGAGGTCGAGGCCAAGATGAAGACTTTGATAGATCAGGCCAATGCAGCCAGGAAAGCTCAAGACGAGGCCAAGGAGAAGGCAGGAGTTGCTGAGGTCATTGCTAAAGTCCTTGAAGCCGAGAAGAAAGAGGCCGAAGCAAAGACCGCCAAAGCACAAGCCGAGCTCATTGTTGTCTTGGCCATAAAGGACGCTGAGATCAAAGCTGCGAACAAGAAAGCATACACCGTGGGGGTAGCCAACGTCCGTGAGGACTGTAAGAAGCAAGTGAAACAGGCATGCAACAAGGATTCCACCCTTGGTTGGATGGCTACCTTAAAGGAAGTGGCTGTCACCAAGGACTCAACTCTCTGAGATAATAGTCTCCTTGTCCTGCCATTCCCCCACACTCCAAGCCAATTCGAGGACGAGGCTAAGTCCGAGAAAGATGCAGATGCCAACAAGTCTGGGAAGGTCGAAGCTACTGAGGCCAAGTCCCCAACTCTGAATGAGCAGGTTTTAGACTTGACTTAGGATGAGGAGGACAAGGTCTCAAAAGAAGAGGCCTCCTGCAGGAAGACAATATCTGAGGCGCCTATCGCCGAGAAGAACATCAACCAGACTCTTGAAGAGATCGATGCTGAGCTCGCGGCTGAAAAGGCTGCCGAGAAAAGTTCCCAGATGTCTTCTGAGAACCAAACCCTTCCAGCTGATGACGCCGAATAGTCCTTCCATTAACCCTTTCTTTGTACTTAGTAATTTTTTAAACAATGTTTTCAGTTTTCATATTTGGCTGACGTGCCACTTTTGTAATCAGAACAAGTAGTCTTTATATAGGCTGAAGTGCCCTTTTTCTTCTTTTAATGCAAGTACAACTTCTTCTTTCAAGTGTTTGAATGCTTTATCTTTCCTTTACTGTCTTGTATGGTTCCATACTTAGAATATTTTGCATGCCTTCAAAGTACACTTTAACTGTGTAATCTCTTCGGGGTAAAATACTTCGGATATATCTACTGAATGTTTATCTCGGCCTTATCTTAACACTTGAAAAACATTGTAAGAAAGTTTTCACAAGTGTTTATCTAAAACATGCCACTTCACTCTCACTTATCAAGACTTCTGTCTTCCATTACCTTCCAAGTCTTGGCAATATGGTAATCTTGGCAAGTACGTAGATACTTCTTTCAACATAACCTTGGCCTAACTTCAACTTGTAAATTTTTCTTAAAATTTCAACAAGTGTTAAACCAATTTTTCTTTCAACATGACCTCAGCTTAACTTCAACTTGTGAATTTTTCTTAAAATTTCAACAAGTGTTAAACCAACTTTAGCTTGTAAATTATAACTTCCAAGCATTATTCTCCAACTCTCTACCCCCTAATGTGAACTTAAGTTTCAATTATGTTCACATTAAGTATGTACCTATGATCTTGTCACTGAGATCGAATTCAAACAAAGACTGCTGAGGTTATCAACCTCGGTCTGTGTTAATCTAACTGATATGTATTTAGTGTCATTCAAAGTTTTCATTCTGTCGACACAACAACTCTAGGTTAATTCAACTTAATTCAACTTGATTATATGCAAGTATAATTCAACTCTGTCATATAATAAGTCTAAGTTATTCGTCATGTTTCAATTAGAATCATCGCCAACTTAGTTCAACTCTATTATATGCAAGTATAATTCAACTCTACCATATAATAAGTCTAAGTTATTCATCATGTTTCAATCAGAAACATCGCCAACTTAATTCAACTCTATTATATGCAAGTATAATTCAACTCAAAAATATAATAAGTCTAAGTTATTCGTCATGTTTCAATCAGAAACATCGCTAAGTGACTGGTCAATCATTTTACACAAGTTTGAATAAATCAAGCTAAAATTTTATTAATTACTTCGGCTGATAACAAAGATTTTAAAAAAAGAAACAAAATGAAATCTTAATGATAGAAGAACTTCAGGTTGCAAGTATACCAGGGTCTTGGCAATTCTTTGCCTTCACGGTCTTCAAGTCGATATGCCCCATTGCCCAGGACCGAGATAATTCTATAAGGTCCCTCCTAGTTTGGGCCAAGCTTGCTCTCTTTGGGATCCTTCTTGTTGCCGACGACCTTTCTCAAGACGAGGTCCCCAACATGAAACTCTCGTGGGTTGACCTTTTTGTTGTAAGCCTTGGCAAGCTACTGCTGGTATGCCCCCAGCTGAATTGATGCCTTCTCCATTCTTTCTTCTAATAGATCTAGATCTCGGGCTAAAAATGCATCATTAGTCCCATTTTCCACTCCCTGGGTTCTGACCCCTGGGATGCCGACCTCCAATGGGATTACTGTCTCTACGCCATAAGCCATGGCAAATAGGGATTCTCCAGTTGATCTTCTCGGCGTAGTTCGATATGCCCAGAGTACACTAGGTAACTCATCCACCCACTTTCCTTTTGCTGCTTCCAGCCTCTTCTTAATCCCATCTAATATAGTTTTGTTGGATGCTTCTGTCTGTCTATTGCTTTGAGGGAAGCTTGGAGTGGAATAGTAGTTCTTGATCTTGTACTTTGCACAGAAGCTCTTGATTAGCTTACTGTCAAACTGCGTACCATTGTCTACTATTATTGCCCCTGGGATCCCAAACCTGGTGATGATGTTCTTCCATATAAAGTTTTTTACATCAATGTCTCGAATCTTTGCGAGGGGTTCAGCGTCAACCCACTTGGTAAAGTAATCTGTTGCCACTAGCAGAAACTTCCTTTGTCCAGTTTCCTGAGGCAGCTGTCCAACGAGATCCATGCCTCATTGGGCGAATGGCCAAGGGCTGGATACTGGATTTAAATCTGCTGCTGGTTGGTGTATCAAAGGTGCAAACCTTCGGCACTTCTCACACTTTTTGACATAAGATTCAGCATCTTTCTGCATATAGGGCCACCAGTATCCCTGAGTAATGGCCCTATGAGCAAGTGACTTGCCCCCTGTGTGGCTTCCACATACTCCTTCATGTATCTCATACAAAAGTCTTTAACTTGTGAAGGATGTACACACCTCAAAAGGGGTCCAATAAAAGATCTTCTGTAGAGATGCCCTTCTGTTGTCAGACCGAATCTTGCCAACTTCAGTCCGATCTTGTGTGCTTCTTTATGATCATCTAGCAATGTTCCCTCTTTAAGGAATACTATTATTGCATCCATCCAGCTTGGTCCCATCTCCACACACATTGCTTCATGCTTTGTGTTCAGTGGTTCTACACTTGGACCTGACAAGTAGTCAACCATTATTTTCCTTACCTCTCTTGGTTTCATTGCACTATCCATGTTGGCCAAGGCATCAGCATGGCTGTTGTCATCTCAGCCGACTTGCTGTAGTTTGCAATTTTGGAACAATGCCATCAGTCTGTCCACCTCTTTTACATAGGCCACCATCCTTTCATCTCAGGTGGAGTATTCGCCTATTGCCTGGTTGACGATAAGTTTGGAGTCACAAAAGACCATTACCTCATCGGCTTCCATTGCTGCTGCCAATTTTAATCCTGCGATCATGGCTTCATACTTTGGCTTGTTGTTTGAGGCCTTAAACCCCAAATGAATGGATTGTTTAAGCATCTGTCCATACGGCGATACTAGCACTACTCCTGCCCCCGCTTCTTGTTGGTTTGAACTTCCGTCAACGAACAGGCAGAAGAAGTCACTGACGTAAATATTGCAGGGCCTGAGTTTCTCTTCTTTCTTCTGTTTGGCTATCCCCAACTGGGTTTCTCCTTGTTCACCTGGACATTGTATACCTCGGATCAACGGAGCCCGATGTATAATGGTTCCTAGTGTGAACTCAGCCATGAAGTCGGCCAAAACTTGGCCTTTGATTGCTGTTCTGGGTTTGAATTCCAAGTCATATTGGCCCAACACCACTGCCCATCTGGCTATCCTTCCTGTCAGGTCTCCTTGCTACAACAGGGACTTTAATGGATGCTCAGTTAGCACCATAATCTTGTGGGCTTGAAAGTAATGATTCAGCTTCTTGAAGGCCATTACCAAAGCTAGTGTTAGCTTTTCCAAAGGTAGATATCTGGTCTCTGCATCTGCTAGGGTTTTACTCACGTAGTAAACTGCCCTTTGTTCTTCTTTTTCTTCTTTGACTACCACTGCACTTATTGCATGCTCTGAAACTGCCAAGTATAAAAACAGCTCCTCTCTAGGTACTGGGTTTGAGAGAACTGGAGCGGTGGTCAGGTATTTTTTCAAGTCGGCCAAAGTGACTTCACACTCCTCTATCCATAAGAAGTCTGTGGTTTTCTTTACTAAACTGAAGAAAGGTTTGCATTTGACATAATTTTTGCTTATGAATCTATTTAGGGCTGCAGCCCTTCCAGTCAGCATCTACACTTGCTTTGCCGACGTTGGGCTCTTTAACTCTAAGATGGCCTTGATTTGATCTGGGCTTGCCTTAATGCCCTTTCTAGTGATCAAGTATCTCAGGAACTTCCTTGACCCAACTCCAAACGCACACTTCGATGCATTGAGTCAGAGTCCAAATGTCCTTAGGATATCAAAGACTATCTTTAGGTCGGCCAAATGATCTTCAGGTTCCTTTATAGCGATCCCGGTTTTACCCTGACCTTTATTGTGTTCCGGACTCAGGTTCCGTGATTATATATTGTTGTCTATGTCTTGTTTCCTCCCTTTAATTCTTTGAATTTGAGTTTTGAGACTTGTTGGGTGAGTTTGAAACACGTTGGTTGTCTTTTAGTACAAATGGATGTCGCACAGATTTTTGCCTCTTTGCTCGAGCGAGGCTTCTTGCGGTCGAGCGAGCCTTGTGAAAATGTTTCTTTGCTTAAGCGAGGACTTTTGCACTTGAGTGTGCATCTGCGTTGGGTGGCAGACTTGAAGCTTCTCATTCTACGCTCGAACGACGTTTCTTGTGCTCGAGCGAGGCGACCTTTTTGTGTCTAGTCGCTCGAGCGAGAACTCTTTCTCTCGAGCGAGCCTGGTGTACATAGTTGGAAAACCATTTTGCATAGTTGGAAAACCATAGAGTTATAGTCTCATTTTGGTTGTTGAAAGATAATGAATTTAACTCATGAATTGAGTGGCATATATAAACTGGAAATGAATCGAAGGAAATGGAACAGGTTTAGGTCTTAGTGGCATATGAATATGCAGGCCTTATGGATGTTTTAGTATTGGTATTGTTTATGCACGTAGTATTTGTATCTTTGCTAAACCTCATATATTGTGTTAGATTATCTCTACTACGCTGTTGGTTCACCTTATACAGGAATATCATTTTCAGGTGCAGGTAAAATGTTTCCTCCAAGGCAATAGCATGGATGGACTTTCGAAAGCAAGAGCTTCTTAATTATGCCTTATGTGTGTATGATTGTTATTTGTCAAGGCAAGGGCTTAAGATGTAATGAGCGAGACTCAATTTGTGTGACCAAGCAATGACTTGGAAAGATGTAAGCCTACGTGACATTTAACTGGTTGTTAAACAGTGAACTTTGACATATGAAAGTATGTTGTTTCTCATATTTATTTCGCATATGAGTTATCTTTATTGTATTATTTTGAGGGCATTACATCCTTGGTCTTCACGACCATGTCATCAATGTAAACATCCACTGTTTTGCTTATTAGATGTCTGAACATCGTAGTCACCAATCTCTGGTAAGTTGCTCCTGCATTTTTTAACCCAAAAGGCATCACTCTGTAGCAATACAGCCCTTTTGGGGGGATAAATGCAATCTTCTCCTCATCTGGGGGGTACATAGCTATCTGATGGTACTCCCTCTAAGCATTTGGAAGCTCATCCGTCCATGCCCTGAAGTGGCATCCACCAATTGGTCAATCTTGGGTAGTGGGAAACTGTCTTTGAGACAAGCCTTATTCAGGCTGGTGAAGTCCACACAGACCCTCCACTTCTCATTCTTTTTCTTCACGACAACCGTGTTTGATAACCATGTCGGGTAGTTTACCTCTAGAATGGCTCTAGCCTCCAGAAGTTTATCCACTTCCTTTTCTACTACTTCAACATGCATCAACATCGGCCTCCTTGCTTGCTGGATAATAGGTTTAGCCGACTTGTCCACATTCAGTTTATAGCAAGTGACCTCGGGTCAATGCCAGGCATCTCATATGGTGTCCAAGCAAACACCTCAAGGTTTTCTCTTAAGAATGCTTCTAATTCCTTTTCCTCTTCCTCGGCCAAGCCTGAGCCGAGGAGGAAGAAGCGCTCTTCAACCCCTTACTGAACTAAGATCTTCTTCAGGGCTTCTTCACTTTTCTCAGCTGGTTCTTTGCCGACGTCATCAAGGACCTTCATGTACTCATTTTCAATCTCTGTTGCTTTTGCTTCCCATATGTTGCAGGTGGATTTCATTGCTGCCATGGAGAAATTCTTTACCTGCACTTGATCTCCTCTGACTTCCTCAATTCCATGCTCTGTTGGAAATCGCAACAGCTGGTGCAATGTTGAGGAAACAACCCCTATTGTATGCAGCCATGGCCTTCCTAGGATAACATGGTAGGGCGAAGGAGTATTAATTATTGTGAACTCAGTTTTTACCCTCTTGGTGCCAACCTGCACCTCCAAACTTACTACTCCCAGGGGCCATGTTAGTGTTCCATTGAACCCGACCATTGGACCATTGGATTGTTCCAGATCATCTTGGCGAAGGCCAAGCTCCTTGTAACACCTGACATACATGATGTCACAAGAGCTGCCCTGGTCGATCAGAATTCACTTTACCTGGCACTCTCCAATCTGGAGGGATATTACCAAGGCATCGTTGTGTGGATGCTGCACCATCTCTAGGTCATCTTCAGTAAAGGACACCACCGGTCCCTGGAACTCATCTTCCCTAGGTCTCTTCTGCCGGACCTGATACACATGTTGCAAGTGTTTTACCTTTGAGTTTCCCCACGTATCTCGTTCTCATTGACCTTTGAGTGAATCACATTGATCACTCGAGGTCCGTTTGCTTGCAGTTGCAGTGCTGGAAGAGGTGGTGCTGCCGGTGCCTGAGGTAGTCTCGCTTGCTCTTCCCTTATCCTGGTCTCATCTACCAAGTCCCTTAGATGACCTTGTCTTACTAGGTCTTTCAGATGTGCCTTTAGGGCTCTACACCCTTGAGTTAGATGCCTATCCTTGTTGTGGTAGGCACAGTGTTTCCCCTGACTTCTTTCTATAAATTCGCTAGGAAGCTTCTCTGGTGCTCTATAATAGGGCTGATTCCAGATTCTCTCCAAGACTTTGTAGATCAGACTTCGGAATACGATTATCACTGCCTGTGTGGCTCTCAATCCTATCTCTTGCTTATTGTATCTACCATTACCTCGGCCTCGCTTCAGCGAGCTGTTTCTCTTCTCTTGTTTTGACGCCGTTGTCCCTGGCACGTCCTCCTCGGCCCTGGCATACTTTTCTATCCTGGCCATAAGTTCCTCCATACTCTTTGGTAGTGTCTTTGCCAGTGATTTTCGAAGTAGATAATCATCTTCCAGGCCATTCTTAAAAGACACGACCACTACCTCTTGGTTGTACCTTGGTATTCGGTTGAACACCTCATAATACCTTTTGGCATAGGCCCTAAGGCTTTCATCCTCGCCTATCCTCAAAGCCATCAGGGAGTCCACCCTCAACGGCTGTAGTTTGTTTGTCACAAACCTAGCCACGAACATCTCGGCCAGGCCTTTCCAGCTTTTCACAGTTCCTGTCGGCAACTTGTGAAACTAGTCTAATGCAATTTCCTCAAAGGATGAGAGGAACACTTTGCAGAGCAACAGCTCCTTCCCGGTGTACAGTGCCATTGAGTTCAGGTACAGGACAATGTGAAAGTTAGGGGTCAGACTTCCCGTCGTATATCTAGAATCTCGGCATCTGGAGCCTCTTCAGGGCCTCAAACTTGTCCAATTCTGCCGAGAATGGCGTTCTCAGCTTGATCGGTGAGGTTACCTCGGCATCTTGTCGCTTCCTCTGGAGGTAATCCCTAAGATCCTCCTTGGTCCGTCTAGGAGCTCGGCTATCAACGGATTTCAGCCTTTTCAGTGCGCTACTCCCAGTATTGTTATGAGTCCTCTTGGACCTCTCTCTGTTCGTTGTGTCGAAACAAAGTTCTTTCCCTTGAACATACCGATGTTCTTTGGGGTCAGCTTCTTTGGTACGATGCATCCTCCAAGAATCTCCTTTCATTGACTCTCCTCGCCCGTCCTCTCTTGAAGGCTGGTGAGAGTGGTCCTTGGTCCTGGCATGCTGGGGAACTACAGGGACTGTTTTCTGCCCTCCCTTTTGGGCATTGTTCTTGGCTACTGGAATCGACGTGTCTTGTAACGGGAACGGTGGCTGTATGACGTTGTTTTGCATCATGAAATTGACAACCGATTGCTGGTTCGCCATTTCCTTCATCTCTCCGTCCTTGCACAGGCATCTATCTTTCCATACCTGGAGGTTGTTCTCATTATAGTACCCGCCTCGGTCTTCCTTTTTTAGTACGTCGCCCTCCTGGCCGACGTCTTTCTCTCCGGGATTCTGATCCCGAGTTTTTTCGTTGCAGTTATCCTCCTCTACGTTAGGATCAAAGTGTTTACTACTTCCAGTAGGGATGTTGTCCCTGATCTTCTCTTTCTGTCCGTCGTTGGTCATCCATTCTCCTTTCTTTTCCACAGACGACACCAAATTGTGTGTGCTGATTTCCAACTACACTACCAAACGGGTACTCACCTGGAGAGCACTGGCAGAATAGATTGTGCCTGAACGACCTATCACAGAAAGGTAAGACTCCGGCGGTGGTTCGTCCACCCGGGGGCACTCCGACGATCAAGTTAGTAATCAATATCTCTCAAAGAGAACCAATTGTGCTTAACTAACAAGCCAGAATACAAAAAAAGTACCTTAGACCCACGAGGGTGCCCTTCTTTTTTATAGCCAACATTAACCTGATCCCTGTAGAAGCCTAGCTCCTCTTGGACTCTGGCTCAATGCTTATCCTGGACTCTCCAATAGATAAAGATAAACTCCCTAAGAGCTTTATCCTTATCCAGGTTGAAGTCCTTCCCCATTCTAGGACTCTTGTTCCCTATCCGTTCATATCGAATTCCGGTATCTCCGTAAATAACCTCGGCCTAGCCGAGATTACCTTGGCATCATGTCAAGGACATGTGTTGCTATCCAAAAAATATGTCCCCATAGAACCCAATCTCATCTTTAATTCTAGTGTAATACAAGAATTCTACAAAAATCATACCTTAAACTTTAATCACCTGAAATTCTTGAACTTTTCCTTTCTCTCATTACTTCTCTTCTTGTATTCCATGCCCTGGACTAGAATTCTTCGGCACAATAATTTGAGTTCCCCTCTCTCTCTCTCTCTCTCTCTCTCTCTCTCTCTCTCTCTCTCTCTCTCTCTCAGGTTTGCCCAAAACAAATATGAAGCTACACTCATTTTTGTTCTCAATTTCTTTCTAGTACAAGAATTCTGCCAGCAAGTAATAAAAATAGAGTTGCCTACTCTCTCTTCTCATATACATACACTCCACGCTTTACACTGCACACGTGCACTCATTCTTGAATTCCAACACATTACTTACATGCACACACATACACAGATTTGCTCAGTACACACATAGAATTTCTCTGCACACTCAGATTTCTCAGCACACACACCCACATACACCTCCAATTCTAGATTCTACCATAATTCAATTTATGTTTTGCTTAATTTAATTGAGCAACACTTTATCTTAATAAATCTTGATTAACAAATAATTAAAATAATCATACCTAATCACAAATCCCACATAATTTAATTTGTCTAATTTGACTTCTATTAGAACCCAATTAATTATATTTTAATTTATTATTCTGAATCAGATTTTTAATCAAATACCCAAGAGGTTCCAAATATTAAATTAAACTTATTTCCATCCTTAATTTTGGTTTCTTAAATCATTAAAGCATTCAATTTCAGATTAAACTTCAAAATCTTCATCAATAAATTACATATTCAATTGAACACATCATAAGTAAATTTAATTCATAATAATCTTAATTTCCAATCTTCATAACTTAATCAACTCTAATTTGGACCTAATTAATAAAATCTCAATTTTACTAAACTGAATCAGATATTTAATTGAACTCCCATATGGTCCGATACTATAAATTAAAATAATTCAATTAGTCAATTTCACCTTCTTGAGCTACTTAAGCATTTAATTTCTCTTTCCAAAATAGCTCTTTTATAAAATTATATACGAATCAACACCAATATTATTCATCAATTCCGCAATTAAATCAGAATAATAATCAATTAAAATCCAAATTACCTTGATTAATTAAATGTAAAATATTATATGTGGTAGGGTTGTCACATTTTGAGAAGAAAAGTTTAATTCATCTTGCTGAATTTTATCCAAATGAATTTTCTACAGTAGTGCTCATGGTGCTTAATGATCAACTTGATACATATATTGTTGACATACTCTCTAGTATTGAGTTCTCACGATTGAATGGAATTGCTGATCTTGCTAAGAAAATGGTGTAGAGTAGAATAGATAAAGTATATCCATTGGTTTATTTGCTCTTGACTTTAGCATTGATCTTGCCTGTTGCAACTACTATTGTTGAGAGGGTATTTTCAGCTATGCATATTGTGAAGAATTGGTTGCGGAACCGAATGGGTGATGAATGGATGAATGATAGCTTGGTTGTTTACATAGAAAGAAACATTTTCGATGGCGTTGATAATGATACTATTATGGAAAACTTTCAAAAGATGAAAACTCGTCAGGATCAATTGTGAAAGTTTAGTGACATTTTTATAATGAATGTTTAAGTTTTATGATTAATATTAGCTCAAAATATTATGATCATTTTTATTGTTATTGATTATGAAAGAAAAATTTTGAGATTGTAATTAATAGGTGCCCCCTCACATAAAATTTCTGGCTCTGCCACTAAATGCGACAACAATGAAGACAATCTACAACACACATAAAGCAACAAGTGGCTGAACAAATTTATTTTAGTTCAGTAATATGATACTGGAGTAATCTAATTTATATAGCAATGTATCAAAGAATAAACACTTCACAAATGAGCTCCAACTAATTTCTTATTAAAGTAAAGTAAAATCATCAAATCGAACGGCAACAAATAACTAAAGAAAATCAGTTTATCCAACAACACGGCCCTCCAATAATTAACAAAAATGAATCAAATTACTATATTACCCTCGCCTTCATCCCTCACTCTCTCTTCCCAACCCGACACCGCAGCTCCATTGGAATTTGAAACCCATCTTCATTTCCTTTCGTGTTGGTGTTCGGCATTATTACAGTTCAATTGATGTCGATTCTCTTGGAAAATTATATACTGGAAGCGTTTCTTATCGGTAATGTAATGTCTCACCTCTGAGATTAAACTTTCACAGAATAGTTGTTGTATTTGTTACAGGGTGCAGTGTTTGATTGAAATGCCCTTTCGTTTATTCCATTCTTACCCTCTGTTTGGATGCCCAAAAATTAATGAAAATTGAAAAGAAAATTTGAATCTTCTGCGATAATGGCGACGTTATGTAAAGTTTCATGTTCTTCTCTGTAATTGTACTGATTCTAAGAATTACGCACCTTCAAGACTTGTGTTTTGCGGCCACAGACTATGAGTCTGGTCTCTACTGTGGCCAAGCTATAATACCCATTTTATTGTAAGCTTCTTCAGCTTTGTCGCCTTTTCATTTGAGTTCTATAATTTTCTTGTTATATTTTGTGTTTTACAACAATTCTGGCGATGGGTTTTTGTTGTTTTGTGCAATTGATCATGGGTTGATCAATGGGTTTCCCTTTAAGCCCTTTAAGCACTCATGGCTGGTGACTCGTAATCTTCAGTCAGTGTTAATGGATTGGTTTTATGGCTTTATTTTGTAAATTGGGATTTTTGTTTTGTCCTCTATGCTTTGTATAAAATTGATTGGCTTTAGATTGTTGTGTGATTAGCTTTGGGGAGAAGCATTCTTTTTCTTCCATTTGTATGCCTGTTGTTACTTTGGTATAGGCAGTGGACTGAGAGAGATTGGAGAGAACACAAGAGAGGGATTATATTGCTAGGGTTAAAATATGATTCTGCACCACAGTTTGAATATGATGTTTGGAACGTGTTTGAATATGATGTTTGGAACATGTTTTGGAATCACGTTTCCAAAACTCTGTAGAGAGCTCTGTCTCAGCCGCGCTTTTCAGAATTTTTTTTTTTTGAAATTTTGCCTAACCGGTCGTCCAGCCGGTCGTTCAGCCAGTTGACCGGAATAGTGATTTTTTTTTTTTGCAATTGATATGTTAATTTTTATATAATCGGAAAAACATTTTCTGAATTTTTAAAATTTTTTTATGTGCTTTAAAATAATTTTGAGTTGTATGTTTAGTTATGAATTGTAAATTTTTGTATCAAATATCAAACGCTACATCAACAATTCCCCGCTCAAATCAAAACTCTTTTCAAAACTATTTTCAAAACTCTTTACCAAACAAATTTTCTACACTCAAATCATAATTCCAAACCCCACAAACTCAAAATACAACTCATACTCTCAAATCATAATTACAAAACACAACCAAATGGATTATATTGCTAGGGTTAAAATTGGTAGTTTCAAAATTTTAATTGATGGCATCAGCCCTATCTATTAGTTGACATAACAATTGACTAACGGAGGGAGAAAATTGTAATGCAATTGGAAACCATAGGGAGAAGATATAATTTGTAGAATCACAAGCGTACTAACGTATTTGCTAGAAACCTTAGGGGATGTCACTCTCTGTCTGTTAGTTTGTGGCGAATGGGTAAGCCACATACAAGGTGAAGAAATTCGGTGACATACTCTTGGTGAAATACTTACAGCAGGCCTATTTCAAAATTGTTTTTTTTTTCTTAAAAAAAAAAAGAAAGAAAAGAAAAATCAATAGAATCAAGTGATGCTCCTTTTATCCCTCCCATACATTATCCTTTGCAAGCCCCTAATTGAAGCTGCACATGATGAGATATCCGAAAATCTATGGAAATAAAGAAGTTGGCCTTGATAACACACTCTAAACATGTTATTGTCCTCTAGTAGTATACATGAAACGGAGTTGTACACTTGAAAAACTAGATTATTTTCAATAAAAAAAATAAAAAAGAAGAAGAAGAATCTAGACTATGAAAGGGTGGTACAGATGATTTGCATTCTATTTATTAACTTTCCTAATGACAAATCTCTTCTCCTCTTCGGTAAACCCACAGACATAGTTTGTATCAAAATCGAAATGGCCTTGGTTGGAGCACAGTGCCAAACATCAACATTATCATTAGTATATTTTTAAGATAACACAACAATAGATGGGGTCCTCATTTGTGAATCTTGTCCTCTTAAGGAGTTTCAAATGCCTTACTTTTCTTTTCTCAAAAGTCCAGGTCAGCTGTGAATTAATTCGTTTGATTTTAGTCCCAATTTGGTTAGACTATTCTGATGAGCATGATTAATTGTTCATACTCAACCATTTTGGATCACCAATTGATAGGAATCTGTATAACTTTCCCAAAAGAGTGGTCTGCTCTCGAATTTGATAGTGTTTAAGAGGAATGACTTGATGTGTTTGAAACTTCGTCGATGTTAATGAGAATAGCTTCATCATGCCCCATCAGAGAAGAAGATATCAAGCCATTTGGGGTGGCTCAACCCTGTGGACGCGCCCCGAGGGCCTATGCTACCACAGTTCGGACTCAAATGTCACAGTTCTTAATCTGATCTTGTAAAGTGCAATACAAGACCGATAAATCAACAAAGAGTCCAAATCCGGCAAATTGTTTTGGAAAACAGATTTTTAAGAAAGAAGTGCCAAACTGTCACACCCCAAATTTTATTACTCAGAATCTTTACCAAATCCCTTTAATTTAGGTCCTTTTAAAAAAAAAAAAAAAAAATACAAACATCCATTACCCTTGAGTAATAGACTTACAACGACACATGTTCTCTCTTCCTCAATGAATACTACAACGATAACATTACATGTCAATCTCTTATTGAGAAGTTACAAATAAATAAAATCCAAATACAAGATCCATTACATCTACAATGAAATTACATACAAAGTAAATACATGGACTCCTTAATTCTTCAATCACAGAATCCACACTTTCTTCCTGTAAAAAAAGATAAAACAACAACGGGGTGAGCACTAATGCCAAGTAGGAGTCTCATAGTTCTGAATCAATGACTAACACATAGATAGAAGTGATCATGCATGTAGGGTGATACTATATAGGAGGGTGACGTTTGATACCTTATTTGAACCCTTGAGGAAAATCTTCAACCATCAAAACTTTTCCTTTTTCATTAGGAAACCATAAATCCTTTTTAAAACATTCATGTTTAAGGGACCATATCACTTTATGTTTATTAACTCATTCCAAAACATTTCTCAATTAATTTCTCATATTTAATATACTCCTTTTTCTTTCCTCCTTCTCTTCTTTTCATTATATTCAATTAGAACTTCATTATTTCAAGTTCAAGTTTCATTTTTAATTGACTAATAATTCCCCTATGCCCAATTCACTTTATTATTTACACTCTCACGTTTCACTTCAAGACAACACAAGATTAATAAACCCTTTTCAATCTAACCTCTTATTTATTTACAGAACAACACTCACAATCTGACTTTATTGTCACAACTACCGCATTATATTTACCATCATCAATCCATAATTCAAAGATTTATCACAGGTCACAAATAGCATCATCAACTAAACACATACGTATGAACATACACACACACACACACACATATATATATATATATAACAACACCATCCACCTTTTGCCGACTTACTACGGCGGGATAGCGGGCACACAATCCATAACACTTTCCACCTTTTGCCGGCTATTATACGGCGGGAAGTGAACTCCCCAACAAAACCATTTTCTCAAAAGCCATGTTTTTCCAAAACCATGTTTTCCAAAAACAATAGCCATTTTTCAACCTTTGAAAGCCATCCCCCACATTAGTCGGCTACTATACGGCGGGATGTGGGCACCCAAAACATTTTCAAAAACCATCCGTTTTTTCACTTTTGCCGGCTACACTATGGCAGGACTATGTGGACACCCAAAAATCGTTTTCCACTTTCGCCGGCTACTATACGACGGGACTGTGTGGACACCCAAAAATATTTTCCCACATTCGTCCAGCGATAAGCCTCGACAGGGCAATTGGGCACCTTTAATTCAAACCACCCCCATATTTACCGGCTATTAATACGGACGGTCATGGGCACCGAAAAACCTTTTTCTTTTCAATTTTCAAAACCATTCCCCACATTACCCAACATAACTCAATCCAAACTCAACACGCCCACACATACAATTCAACTCAACATAATTCACATTATTCAAACACGATTCGTCATAGTTCAACACAACTCATTTCATTATCATCCAACAAAACTCAACATTCTCAACACAATGAAACATAATTCAATTCAACACCACTGAATATAATTTAACATAATTCAAGGTAAATCCTTTGATCTCATTTCAACATTCCATAGCCAAATTAGTATCATCCACATCATCAGCAAATCCTTTTCTCTCAATTTCATTTCATATTTTAATATGATTTACAATGCCCAAAACAAGGTTCATTCGCTAATTTTTAACAAAATTTTCAAACATTTTCAAACTTCAATTAAATTTGTATATATCTAATTCAATATCTCAATTTCATGACTCTACTTTCAATTTGGGCAAAATCTTTGCTTAACATCCTAAATCAACCTAGGGTTTTCAAGAAAATAGAGGATTTCAAGAAAAATCCAAATTTCCCAAACCATTACTTCTTGTTCCAATTTTCTCATTGATTACAAGTCTAAAGTTCATAATCCATCACCTAAACCCAGCAATTGCATCCCCAACATTTTAAACCCTAAACCCCCAAATCTCAAGTTGGGCACAATATGCTCAAAACTATAGATTTTTGTATTTATATACTCAAAATACCACTAATCCATCCATGAATGCAAGTATTGAAAGAGAACAAGGACCCCTACCTCAAGAATCAAGCAAAGGAGCAAAGTTGTGAGAAGAATCCTCCAAAATCTCGAAATTCCAATCGGTTGAAAATGTTCATCTTCTTGCCTTCTTCACTTCTTGGTGGAGGATCTTGATCAAAACTTAAGGAGATGGTGAGGATTTGGGATCAAAACCCTAGGGTTTTCAGGCCTAGGGTGAGAGGAGAGAAGAGGAAAAAGAAAAATGTGAATAATGATCTAAAATTCACGTTTTTAACTGCTGAACCCGCAATGTCCGCTCGAGCGTCCCCTTTCCCGCTCGAGCGCACCTGCTTCCAGCACAGATTTCGAAACTTCAAACATACATAACTCTCTCATCCAGACTCCGTTTTAGGTCGTTCTTGTGTCCAAATTGAAGTCCCGGAAATAAGCTTTCCAATGGTTCTAACCTCACATCCAAATTCAAAGTGTGGAAAAAGAAAAGGGCAAAAGAGTAATGGCTGATCGTAAAATAACTATCCGAATTAAATTCTTTGGTCCAATCTTACTTTACCATCATATTACCACCTCAACCAATACCCCAAAATAAAATAAGAACGTTCCAAATACACTAATAAAATATCAAAAACGAGCCCACGTGCCTCAAAAATACAACTCAACCTGGAGACCCGCTCGAGCGCCCAACCTTGCGCTCGAGCGCACAGAGCAACAAAGCCGTCCGCTCGAGCGACCAATTCTACGCTCGAGCGGAAAATCACCACTCCCAGAATTTCAGCCCGCCTACAAAATTACTGGAAACCCAAAAGTCCGCTCAAGCGCCCACTCCCGCGTTTGAGCGGAGGGAAAAATTTTAGATCATTACAGAAACACGGACTGCTTTGCCAGATACAGAGTCACCACAAAAATATTTTGTTTTGGGGAATTTAGGAAACCTTGACTCATTGCCTATGGCCACGTGTCCGTCATCACCAAAGTTGCCTCGGCTTGGGAACTTGGGTACGATTGGGGAAGGTCATCTATAAGCACCCCCGCTCACCCGATCCGAAGATCGGCCTGTACTAAACATGATATCTCGTTTTTGAAAACATATGTGCCCTTATTCCGGTTAATTAGCTAATCTTTACTGGGTAATGCGCACAGAAAAACAAGTATAGACTAGATCGCCTAATTTGGAAAAAAGCATCGCATATCCGTTTGCTTGGAAATGGTTTGAAGTTTGCTACTCGCAAGTAGGCTAAAACACGAATTTCAATGAATTATCCCAATTCAAGCAATCCAACCTTCACCTACAGGCATTCAGGCAGTTACATCGTATAAGCAAATAGCCTCATGGCAAGCATGCTATCATGGCAACACTTACACGCATGCAGTATGCTAAAGCATAAACGCTTACCTACTACTCCAAGCCAAAACAATAGCTAGTTAGTAATCAAATGCATGATCCTAGCTTATGTTAAGATGGTTAATGTGACGCATGCAAAATGCAACTAGAATAGGCTCGGCTAATCTAAGAATGGCATGTGAAATGCGACAACTCGAAACACGTATTCAAATTAGAATTGAAATACTATGAAATTAGTATGATGCGCCGAGCCCGGTGCGTGCAATACGAATGAATGTATGCAAACATGCTATCATAAGTATGCTAATTAAAACATGGCCTAAAACTAACCATTGAAAGCAGATAAGTAAAAGGGAGAAAGACGTGGGGTTGGAAGACATTCACACACGCACACACGCTTATTACAAAATTTGCCCTCTCGACGGAGGGTCCGAAGAAATAATACAAACCGAATAATTAATCAACTACCCGAGCTAATTAAATATTACAAAATCTTTAATTAATTAACAAATTAATTATAAAATAATCTAAGTATGAATTTCAAGAGGCCGCCGCAGCTCTACCTCGAAATGATTGATGATGCATGCTCGATTCGCCTCGCTCGGAAACCCGTTGCCATGCCATATGTTGCCTCTGAAAATTGCACAAGTCCAAAGGCTGCTTCTGAACCACTCCCTGAGCACTGTGGGATGTCACCGGCCAAGAGATAGGACCACCGGCCATAGAAAAAATGGTCATCGACCAAAAGTGGGGCTATCGGTTGGATTTTGGTAGCCGGCCAGCACTGAAGATGGTCGACCGGCCATCTATTCCTGTAGACACTATTTTTGCTGCAGCAGAGGACATATAGTGCATGGCAAGCCATTTACAAGACAATATGTGCACAGCCACTCTCCCTATCATGCTATGAACTCAAGGGAGTATGGCTCTCAACCCTCGGGCCATCAATCACGCATTTCAATGCATGATGGCCAAAGGTGCCAAGTGTGCAAATCAATGTGGAATGAATGCAACAAAACAAATAAATGCTACACTGTAGACACCCCATTTTTGACCGCCCTTAAAGACTTGGGCGTTACTGATGGTTTGCTCGGTGATGAAAGATGTGCAGGGCAAAGGTTCAATTTCTTCGGCAAGAAGAGGGACAAATCTCAACTTCACACCCCATTTTGGACCAAAGCAATTTTGAATGGTTTTTAGACCTTAAAACCCTCTCTTTCAAAACTTTTTTGAAATAAAGTTTCTGCGATGTTCTGAAGCTCACATTTTGTCAAACGTCGCACTTTTCGGTAAACCGAGCAAGGACAAAGTGGAAATGAATGAAAGAGAGATGAAATCTTTGAAAAAAATTTCAAAACACCTTGCTAAGGGGTTTGAAGTTGAAGAAAAAGGGAAAAGGAGAGAAGAAACCAAGCAGGAGAAGAAGATAGGCAAAAATCGCTACGAGTGGGACGAGCAGTCCTCGCTAAATCAAGCTTATTTGTCTATACACTTGGAGTTAAGCTATGAGGCCACCACCGTTGGAACGAAGACTTCCAGGGCTTCATTTTCATTTAAGAATCTCTTAAATCCGAGTCCGGAGGGCGGAGATATGATTGGTTGAAGTTGGGCATCATCCTTGTTGGACCGAAACTGAGCAGTCTTCACCAAAACAAGCATAACTTTTTTCACAGTTGGAATTTTGATGCAAGGCTGGTGCCATTGGAAAGCTTACTTCTGGGGCTTCCATTTTGACACAAGAATGACCTAAAAAGGAGTTCATATGAAGAAGTTATGCCCATTTGAAGTTGGACCTGCAGAGCAGATTTTTCCTGCCGACCGGCCAAAACAAATGGCCGACCGGCCAAATAGATGGCCGACCGGCCAGAAAATATGGCTAACCAGCCAAGTTTGCTAGCCGACAACCTTCCGGAGTATTCTACAGATTGAATGGATGCCGGTTTGCACCGAATGCATGAACTGCCTCCCCATGCAGGTGTGTGGCTGTTTTGCACCCTTTGCACCCTTTTTGACCCTTTTTTGGCACCCTTTGCTCAAAGCTTCTTGAGGAAGCTTTGACCCCTTGTCTTGGCTTCCTCAAGAAGCTTGCACCTTTGCATTAGCTTCTCTTAGAAGCTTGGTCCCTTTGACCCTTTTGTATAGCTTCTTTGAGAAGCTTTATGCCATTTCCTTGCTCTATAAAAGAAACCCATCCCCTCCTTTGTCTTGGTTCAGCAAAAAAACTAGACCTAGGGCATATATATCTGATATATATATCCTCTCTCTCTATATTTCCCTTTCTCTCCTCTTTTGTGTGTGTTTTGTGACCTAAAAGGGTGATTTCTTCTTAGTTTTGCACTAAAACACACACCATTACACCATACTTCGACTTGGGAGGTCTTGAGGGTTTGTTATTGAGGTTTTGAGGTGGTTTTGATCAGAAGAGGAGGGCTGCACTTGCTGTTCTTGAGGTGTTCTTCAAGGTTAACACTTTTCCCTCTTTATTTCCCATTTTTGCATACACTTTTAGCATGTCTTGCATACTGATTTGAGCTTGGTGTATAACATAAAAAAGTTCTATTTTTTTGTGTTTAAGATACTTCATTAAGACCACTTTGGTGTTTGGGGTTGTTTGACCCCTCTTAGGCCTTGTTTGGCCTCATTTTTGTGCATTTTTTGTGAGCTTCGGGACCACCTTGTATTGGCCCTCTCACCACTGAAATCCAATCCAGAGGGATTTCAGTGGTGGGGGTGGTGTTTTGAGGTCCTAAGAAGGAGAGGGGTGATCCTCTCCTTTGTTGTCTTGTTTACTAGCATGTTTGGCCCTTCAAAGGAGCCCTTATTTGCACACTTCTTGAGCTCGGTTCAGGCATTTTTCAGTGGGTTTTAGGACCCCCATAAGCCATTTCCAGAGTTGTTTTGGTCATGTTGAGTGTCCCTCTTGCATGTGTATAACAACCCCTTGCATGGCCTTCCAAAGGAGCACCTCATTCTAACATGTGTTGGCTCTATTTCAGTGGGTATTTGGTGTTTATTTAGCATGTTTTATCTCTGTCCCATGTTGGTTTGTTGACCCTTGGCATGCATCATACACTTGCTTTGTATTCCTCTATTTTGCCTAGAAATGCATCTTGCCTTTTGGACCACCATGCTTGCATATTTTGGCTTAGCCTTGTGAAGTTTTTGGTCATGTTTTAACATGCTTAAGGTCTTTCTTGGGTCTTTGGAGTCATGCTTTCCATGCTTTGTATAGCTTCTTTGCATTCTAGCTTACTAGCCTTGGGTGTGTGGGTCACTAGCATGCTTAACTTGGCTTGTTCTCATGATTTGGCATCATTGGAGAGCACATTTCAGTCCATGTTCCATGCTTACATACTTGCATTTTCCATCCCTTTCATGCTTTGAAGAGTTGATGGCTTATGCTCCATGTTTAAGGCCTTGTGCATGCATGCTTGTGTTTGTTTTCATGCCTTTGTTGCATCATTTTGGCCACTGTTTTGGACCTAGTAGAGAGCTGTCCAAGTTAGTGTAAGACCATCCTTTCCATGTTGATGCATGCTCACCTTGTGTGTTGTGGCATATTTGTATGTTGTTGCATGTTTAGGTTGCTTAATATGATGCATGCCTTGCACACTTCCATGCTTAGATCACATCTTGTATGCTTGTCACTCCCATTATTATTCCATATCTTGCATGCTTGCTCATTTAGGTTGTGCACCTAACATGCATTGTGCATTACTTGCTCGCATGCCCATGTTGCATACTTAGTTAACATGCCTAGGTCGCATTGCATGAGCATACATGCCTTGCCTCTTGAATTGAGTATGATAGAGGTTGGGTTTCACTTGTTTGTTTGATGTGCATCTCATTTGAAATCAAAGTGCATACTTGGTTTCTTGGGCCATCACGCATTGAAATGCGCGATTGGTGGCCCGAGAATCGAGAACCATGTCCCTTTGAGTCACAAACATGATAAGGGATGAGTTGGTGCACACATTTGCTTGGAAATGCATTGCCATGCCTTGTCTGCCCTCTGCTACTGTCAAACAGGTTTCTGCAGGAAGTCTTGGCCGGCCGGCCATCTATAGTGCCGACCGGCCATCCATTGGTGGCCGATGGATTAATAAGTGGTCGGTGAGTATTCCCTATGGCCGGTGGCCATTCCTCTCAGCCGGTGGCACCCCACAGTGTTCATGGAAGCATCCCTGGGACTTGCACAATTTTCAGAGGAGCAGAGCAGGGAAAACAGAGGCAACTTGTGCATGGTAGTGACTTTTCGGGCGGAGCCGAGCGCACATTGCATTGAGCCCTCTTCCCGAGGCCTTTTACTGCTTTAATAGTTTAATTAATTTGTCAATTAGCTAAGGGTTTTGTAATATTTAATTAGCTACGACAGTTAATTATTTATTAGGTTTGTATTATTATTCGGTCCCTCCGAGTGAGGGCATATTTGTAATAAGTGTGGGTGCGTGTGTGCATGTCTTCCAACCCCCACTTCTTTCTCCCTTTTACTTACCTGCTTTGATGGTTACTAATAGGACATATTTAAATTAGCATACCTTATGTTATGCATGCATGCATCCATACATTTGTTTTCCATGCACTGGGCTCGGCACATCAAGCTAACTGCATATGTATTTCAAATTCCAAGATGAGTACTTGTTAATTGCAGCATTTCACATGCCATGTTTAGGATAGCTGAGCCTATTATAGCTGCTTTTTTCCTGTGATGCATTAGCCACTTAACATGAACTAGGATCATGCATTGATTACTAACTCGTTTCTGTTTTGGCTTGGAGTACTAGGTAAGCTTTTATGCTTTAGCATATCGCATGCGTGTGAATGTTGCCATAATAGCATGATTACCATAAGGCTAGCTGCTTACGTGATATAATTGCTTGAATGCCTGTGGATGGAGGTCAAATTACCTAAATTGGAATAAATGCATTAAAACTGAGAGTTTTAAGCCCACTAAATAGTGGCAAAACCACCCTTTCTAAAGCCCACTTGATGGTGGCAAAATCTGTATTTTAGCCTACTTGAGAGTAGCAAACCATTTTCAAAACAAACATGAAATGTTTTGTTCCAATTTAGGCGATTTGGTCTATACTTGCTTGTCATACAAGATAACATAGTAATTCTAGGCTAATAACCGGAATAAGAGCACATAACGTTTTCAAAACAAGATATCACGGTTAGTAGAGGCCGATCTTTGATCGGGCGAGAGGGGGTGCTCATAGCTGACCTTCCCCAATCGTACCCAAGTTCCTGAGCCGAGGCAACTTTGGTGATGACGGACACGTGGCCTTTGGCACCGAGTCAGGGTTTCCTAAATTTCCCCATTAAAAAAAAAAATATTTAGGTGGTGACTCTGTATCTGGCAAAGCAGTCCATGTTTGGCACTTCTTTCAAAAAATCTGTTTTTCTCAAAACAATTTGTCGGATTTGGACTCTTTGGTTCAGATTGAGAACCGTGACACAAATTGAGTCCGAACTATAGCGAGGTCCCTCGTGGGCTTGCTACATACACACTCTATCATGTTGAATCAAGAGTGTCCGCGACCGAGGATTGAGGCACGTTTCATCACTTCAAGTACGAAACGTCCCTCGGTCCTCATGCTTGGTTTGGCACCCCAAACCAAACAAAATGCAATGCATGTATGCCAAATACAATGCAAAACATGTAACTAATGTAATGCGACATAAGCATGCCAAATGCAATATGACTCGAAATGCACATGAGGTTAAGGTAGCAAACATGCCAAATGTAATGCAACCTAATTTAACTTGTGACAAGATGCAAACTAACAAACATGTAAGATGCAACCAAGATATACAAACATGTATGGCATGCAAAGATGGACAAGCATGCAACATTGAACAACATGGTGAATGGACTTAAACTAAAGATGGACAGAACTCAGTTATATCCAAAATCAGTGGCCAATACACCGAAATCAAGGGACCAAGATGGAAGGCATGTATGAACATACATTGGTCCATAAGCTAGTCCACAATGCACAATCTCCAATCATGAGCAAGATGGGATAAACATGAGAATATAACCATGCAATGGACTCTAAAATCATGTGAAGAATGATGCCAAATCATATACACAAGTGAAGCATAGCATGCTAATGGGCTCAATGCTCAAAGCTAGTCAAGGAGCTCACACCATGGCCATATCAACCAAGCCCCAAAGGGCCAAGAGGACTTAAAACAGTCCCAAAGAAGACCAAGACGAGGCTAGAGCATGCATGGAACGAGGCCAAAACATCCTAAAAAGACGAGCACAAAACACGGGGCATGCAAGGCTACAAAGGAAGCATTACACTACACCTACCGCAACCAAACATGGCATGAATTATTTAATGAAAAAAATAGAGCTATGGCATGTTAAAATAAGCCTCAAAACCCACTTAGATGACGTCTAAATGACCTAAGCCTAGAGGCATGCACAATGACCCAAACATGGAGCATAAGACACCAACTCTTCAAAGCATTGAAAGGATGGCAAATGCAAGCATACAAGCATGGAACATGGACTGAAATATCATGAAAAGTGATGCCAAATCACTGAAATGGCTCAAGTAAAGCATGCTAATGACTCACACACCCAAAGCTAACAAGCTAGAATGTATGGTGGCTATACAAAGCATGGCGGCTATACAAAGCATGGCAAACATGACCAAGACAACACCAAATAGAGCTTAAGCATGGTGAAACAAGGCTAAAAACTTCTCAAAGTTAAGTCAAAACATGCAAGCATGATGGTCTAAATACATGATACATGTTTAGGCAAATGAGAGGATTGCAAGGCAAGTGTGTGATGCATGCAATAGGCCATTAAATCAACCTAAAACAGAGGTGTAGCATAACAAAATAACACCAAATACCCACCGAAATGGAGCCAAAACATGCTAAGAAAACATGTTACTATGGTGACCCAACAATGCAAGCATATGAGACACAAAGGGAGGGGGGTGTCCCTCCCCTATTCAAGACCTCAAAACCACTTCTCCACCACTGAAAATCCTCTGGATTTCAGTGGTGAGAAGGTCAAAACAAAAAGGTTCCAAAGCTCAAAAGGAAGGTCACAAAATAAGGCCAAACAAGGCCTAAGAGGGGGTAGACAACCCTCAACCCAAAAGTAACCTTAAACGAACATATTTAACATACAAAAATAGAACTTTTTTTAGTTGGACACTAAGCTTAAAATAGTATGCAAGTATTGCTAAAAGCTTAAGCAAAAATGGGGAATAAAAGAGTAGTTTCTCACCCTTGAAGAACACTTCAAGAACACCAACTCTAGCACCTCCTTTTGATCAAAACCAACTCAAAAACTCTGAAATCAACTCCTTAGCACCTCAGCAACTAAAGGATAGTGTACCACTAGGTGCTTTAGTGCAAAAATATGAACAAAAACACCCTTTAGAACACTATTACACACACAACTATAGAGAGAGAGAGGGAGATATAGAGAGAGAGTGATTAATATCTTGTATATCAGATCCTCCAACCTCTGTAAAGGGAGGGGAGGCTCCCATGTTATAGGAAATCAAAATCCAAGCTTCTTAGAGAAGCTAGCACAAGGATGAAATCCCTCCATACACGTGTATGGAGGATAGAGTCTGTGCTTACCAGTTGGCACAGCTGGCATGCACAATGCCTGAAAAAGGCAAAGAAAAGGCCTCAGCCAAAAAAAGTGGCCGATCGACCAAAACAAACAGTGCCGACCGGCCAAAACTGTTGGCCGATAGAAAGAAAACAAGGCCGGTGGCCTCAAGCCATGGCCGGTGGGTTAAGGGGATGGCCAACAAGCCACTTCCTACCCTTAGGTGCAAAAAAAAAAAAAAAAAAAAAAAAAAAAAAAAAAAAAAAAAAACAAACAAACAAACAAACCACAAGCCCTTGGTCCACAACCAAGCACAAAACAGTCAAGTTGAGAGATCCTAAGGTAAGGCGCGCAGCCAAGACCTTCGGGAACTCAAAACAAACACAAGCATAGATGATCATCGAGTGTTCAAACGATGACGTCCAAGTCTTAAGGACGGTCAAAAATGGGGTGTCTACAAACCCTTTAGGAGGCCAGAGGCAAAATTTTAAAATGAGATCTTTTATATTTAAATATTATTTTTTTATTATTTTAGTTTCATCAAAATTAATTTTTGTTACTTTTTGTGATGCAAAATTACTAATTAAGCTTTTGTAATCAAGTTTCTGTAACATATCATTTTCAAGGATAAATTGCAAATACACTTAATCTTTCTTGTGATATAATTAAACATAGGTAGGACTTTATAAATTTCAATTTTGAAATACTTTTTTCTACAAAAGCAATTAGTGTGAGCAATACTTTATAAATTTCAATTTTGAAATACTTTTTTCTACAAAAGCAATTGGTGTGAGCAATACTTGCATTTGAAAGATTATATCACAAGAAAGATTAAGTGTATTTGCAATTTTTTCAGTAATATTTTGTCTGGCACTTTTTTCAGTAATATTTTGTAAGCAATACTTGCATTTGAAAAATTATCTAGATTTTTTAAATATAATTTAGTATGTCAATTGGTGTATTTTCCTTTCCTAATATTTGTATGAATTCTTTTAAAATTTTTAATTTGGAAAAACAATCAATTTTATAAAAATCATCAAAACTTACAAAATGAAGACAATGTTTTTTCAAATTGCCATCATCTAATTTTAATTTTTTTAAATTAAATAAAAAATAAAAGGATAATTGAAGCTGGCCAAAAAATAAAAAACTTGGGATTTACAAAAGAAGCATTGAAAATATGAATTTTGTAAATGGTTTCCCTAAAGACACTTGATAAGAAGTTTGAAAATGTTATACATTATTTATAAAAGTGTGTGAATAAAATGCCCTACCATTTTAAATTTTATTAACCAATTATTTCGGGACCCTCATTAACCAGACTCAATAAATTTGTAATTATTATATGGGCATTACACAAGATGAGGCCTTTCCTAATTTGTGTGCCCAAGGCAATGGCATTAATGGCCTTGCACTTGGGCTGGCACGACAAACAATTTACCCAATCAACAATGAACAAGCAAACATGGGGAAACAAAAATTTATATGGTCCATGAATTTCGTAATCGAAAATTCCCAATATCTGGCAGTTCCAAAAGTGCCAGACACACGGAACTCCTGGTTTGATAGGAACATGACACTCGGGAAATGTGAGATGGCTTCCTCTGAGTTAGGAAAGAATTCATACCAAACACAGATTAGTGAACATAGATTGAATAGATTATACATATGTAAGAACTATGTAAACTATACTGAAGTTTTACATTTCTTCCTTAAAAATTCCTCACTATATTACTTTTCTACATCTAACTACAATTTAGCAAAAATAGAGTTCATTTTGATTTCATCTTGATGATGCGATTCGTTCCAGGTGGAATGAGTCGGATTGATCTACGCTCCTCAAGCCTGTGTCCGAATGACCAAGCCCACCAGAAGACTTGCACAAGAGTTCAACGGGGAACAGGAAGTCCCCCAGCAAACCCTCTGACGAGCAAGTTAGAGAGAGAAGTGGAATGTAGAGATGAATTAGAGATAGAAAGCCCCTAACCGTCTTCTTGTCTTCGACGTCCGCTTATATCCTCTGGTAATCATTTCGTTGTCCCTTCCAACCTGTCACCTTGGCCAAAAGTCTATGGTCTAGCTTACCTTGTTTATGGTGAAGGCATTCTGTCTCGACGGAGAGGGGTTATCGCAATAAATGCTGTAAGGGACTTCATTAATGGCGGTGTGCAATGGCAATAACTTTGCAGATCTTTGTCTGCTTTTGTGGCTTGCCCTTCTCTTGCCATGTGTCTTGTTGTCATTGGTTCTTATTGCTACGTGGGGCTTCAACAATGCTGGGCTTTAGTATTTGAGTCATGTATTGGGCCCTAAATGGTGGGCAATAATCCTTATGGGCTTACACATGTCAGTAGTCCCCCATTCCCAAGTGCAACTTTAGTCCAACGAAGGGAATAAGGGAGAAAATGAGGGTTATGAAGGACCGGCATGATAAAGGCCGACCAAGAGGGGTGAATGACCAGAAGGAGGGGCGACCACGAAGGGTGGTCAAGTGGAGGGACGGACCGTGGGGAGGGCCAACCGTGAAGGGTGGCCGAGTGGAGGGACCGACTGTGAAGGGTGGCCGAGTGGAGGGACCAACCATGAGAAGGGCCCACCGCAAACGATGGCCGAGTGGAGGGATCGACCGTGAGGTGGGCCGATCGCGTAGGTGATTGAGTGGCGGTGCGCGAGGCTCGGGGGGTGTCAGGGCACGTAGTGACTTAAAGTGGAAGAGACATGGTAAGGGAAGGGGGCAGTGGGTCGTGGGCGTACACATGGCGGAATCCCATGATAGGGAAGGTTAGGCATTAAGTAAGAAATGAAACGATAGGTCAATATAGGGTGTTGAAAAGACAGTTTTGGCGGATTTTTGAAAATTTTCAAACTGGCGAAATTTAATTGTGACCCTTGGAATATAGGCAAACCTTGGGCTTTTGGTATTATCTGTTTTATGTACCTATTTGTAAACAACCAAAATATTCCAAGTGTAAACTCCTTCGTGTCGAGTGATACACCGTTGCAACATTTTGTGAACTATCTCACACCAGCATCTGAAGCTATTCGCAGACATACGAGAGAGATGGCCCAAGAGGAAGGAACAAACGCAAGGGTTGATCCATTGGGCGACGACGATGCAGTGGATTTAGCAGAACAATACTGGACGGAGAGGCGAGTGGGAAGCGAGGGGGAGCCGGTGGGGGGACCTCGTTCGTCCATAATGATAGCGGCTGTGCAGCCAATCAGCCAGGTTGAGCCAGATCACTTGCATACGAAGGCCGATAAGTCGACCGTTACCGCGGAGGAGTTGGTGGGTATATGCGAGAAATACCAGATTCCCGTAGAAATAGAGTTAAAGTTGCCAACAACGAAGGAGAGGCCATCCAATGCCCGACCGGGGAGTTTACCCTCTATGAGGAGGCGTTGAAGGGAGGGTTGAGGTTACCGCTTCCGCAGGTGGTAGTGGATGTCCTAAACCGGTTGGAAATGGCGCCAAGTCAACTAATACCCAACGCGTGGAAGATTGTACTGGCCTGTGCAAACGCATGGCCAAGGGCGAATGAGGGGGCAGCTATGATAGTGGATGAGTTTTTTGCATGCTACAAGGCCTCGGGGCAGCAAGAAACTTGGGTCACTTTGCAGGCGGCAGTAGGGAGGGGCCTGGTGGTGGGTTGTTGCCATCAATAAAGGGATGGAGGCTACGGTGGTTCTACATGTCTGCAAACGGAGGAGTTGGAGTGCGCACGGTGTGGAGAGTGCCCACCAAGTCTATGGAGCCAAAGCTGGGGGCAGTAGCTGAGGAGAAGGTGAAGAAGGTGAAGGCATGGAGGGAGAATGAGGGTGCCAAATGGGTCGAGCTCGTTCAGCCGTCAACCTTGTTTACCACAGGGTTGGGCCCTCAGCCGACTAGTAGAGACCTGGAACCAGCGGAATTAGAGGCGAGAAGGAAGGCGCAAGAGGCGGAGGATAGGACCATTCTCGCCAAGGCCAGTAAATTCAAAGAGTCACAGGCAGATCGGTCGCCGAAGCCGATCGCGATGGAGAGGATCCGACCGCGCCCCAAACCACTGAGGGAAAAGGACTTGGGTGAATTTGAGCCACGACCGCCCCCAATTGATCCTTTAAAGGAAATGGCCAACAAGGAGGTGGAGGCTGCGGCGAAGAAGAAGAGAAGGGTAAGGGAGAGGAAAGAGGGGCCAGCCCTGAAGAGGAGGAAGGAGGGGCCAGCCCTGAAGAGGCGGAAGGAGGGGCCAGCCTTGAAGAGGAGACCCCCAAGGGGGGGTGGGGGAAGTAGCAAAATGGAAGGAGAGTGGGGCGACTGGCCCTAAAGAACAAATGGAAAGTGGGGCGATCAGCGCACAGCAGAGGGTAGAGCCATAGCCCCAAGGAGAATAGGAGAGGGCTGGGTTGAAGATCGCCTTCTGCCACGTCCCAGCGGTGTTCGGGTGAGCAGAAGGAGAAGGGAGAGAAGCCAGGATGGCTGCAGACTGCCTCTTGGGGGTGGTGGAAGACGCAGCCGTGCGCTCGGTGGCTAGTTTTATTGAGGCGGAGCTGCTAAGGGGGTTATGCTCTACCCAGATAGAGGCAACTGCCTTAGCAGGAGCCTTGTTGAACAAGAAGGCGGCAGCGGCAAAGGGCGAGGTGAAGAAGGAGAGGGAAAAGTTAGGACAGGTAGAGGCCTAGTTTGAAAATTTCAAGAAGGAAAGCGTAGGCTGGAGAAAGGCTGCGCGAAGTGTGTGTGCCAAGGGATTAGAGGAGGCTGAGAAGGCGAAGAAGATAGGGGTGTTAGCGATGGTGTAGAGCAATGTCACCGATCGTGCCCATGTCGGGCTGCTCGCGGTGAAGTTGGAGCTGGAGGACGAACGCCGCAAGTTGGTATCGCTTGAGTTCCAGCTGGCTGGCGAGCAGAAGAAGTTGGAGAAGGCACAGAAGGCCTACACCGTCGCCAACGAACGGTGGGACGAGGCCATGACTTGCAACGAGGATCTGCGGGCCTAGTCGATTAAGGAAAAAGAAGACGCAAACGTGAAGATCGCTGGGTTGGAGAAGGAGTTGGAAGATGAGTGTGCCATGGCAGTGGAGGAGAAGGCGAGGTTGGAGAAGGAGTTGGAGGAAGAAAATACCAAGGCATCCTCTGAAAGGGCAGCACACCCCGACTTGTGCGTCACATCAATAGAGCAGTTCAAGGGGTCTGCTGACTTTCAGATGGTTGTCGATGCCGCGATCGCCAACAACTTGGCGAGAGAGGGGTCTAGGGGGGCTGGCCCGCGAGGGCGACCGCTGGGAGTAGGAGTGAAGAAGAAGTGATCCAAAGCTTCCAGCAGTCGGACTTCTATAAACACGAGATGGCTGAGTTCTGGGATAGCGGCTGGAAGATGTTTAAACACAAAGCAGAAGAGCTATTCCTAGACTTGGACTTCAGCAGTGTAAAAATTGACGAAGATGACGTGGCCTAGACCCCCCTAGATGAGGGTGTTGAAGAAGAAGACCTCGTCTCAAGTGAGGAGGAATGATTGGGGTGAAATTTGTACTTAGAGTTTGGGTTGTTTTGTTTTTGTTGTTTTTTTTTTTTTTGAAATTTCTGTAATACACTTATGTATAAGTTTATGAATGAATAAAATTATAGGTTGTGCTTGCGTTTTTATGCAATTGTCTGTATTGTTTGAGGATCTGCAAAGAATGAAAGTGGTGACTTACATAGGGCTGGTGTATAAATTATTGTGAAGTTTAAAATGTAAGAAAACCTCAATGCAGAGTGAAGTTTAAAATGTGAGAAAACCTCAATGCAAAGTGAAGGTTAAACTGTAAGAAAACCTCAATGTAGAGTGAAGTTTGAAATGTAAGAAAACCTCAATGCAGAGTGAAGGTTAAAATGTAAGAAAACCTCAATGCAGAGTGAAGGTTAAAATATGAGAATGTTGAAAACCTGAAGCTGCGAATCACGACCCAGCAAGGAGCCAGTCTGACTTGGAAAACGTTGAACCAGAATTTTGACTAAGTATGGCAACTATGCCACGATCATGAGGTTGCAATAGTGGCCTTGGCCGATCTCTTCATTCGTGCTCAGTTTTGGTTGAGCCATGATTAACGTAGTCTGGTTGACTCTTCAAGCCACTCAGTCTGGCTGAGTTCTTCATGCTCAGTCTGGCTGAGGCTTTGAGTAACTCAGTCTGGCTGAGCTCTTCATGTTCAGTCTAGCTGAGTCTTTAAGTAACTCAGTTTCGCTGAGCTCTTCATGCTCAGTCTGGCTGAGTCTTTAAGTAACCCAGTCTGGCTGAGCTCTTCATGCTCAGTCTAGCTGAGGATTTAAATAACTCAGTCTAGCTGAGGCTTTAAGTAACTCAGTCTGGCTAAGCTCTTCATGCTCAGTCTAGCTGAGGCTTGTAGATGAGTGCTTCAATTAGGACGTTATTGAGTTACCACACAGACTATTGAGATATAAAATTATTGTCATGTAAAGTGTAGTCCATTTGATCAGAAATTTACATCATGTGAGAGAAGAACAAGAGCATTCAAGTGTGTAGATTGCCAAAAAGAAAATACAATAACTGATCAATGCAAAAGTAGGGATTTATTGAAAATAACGCTTCAAGTGTTCGGCGTTCCACGGATGGGGGAGGTCTCGGCCTTTAATGTCCTGAAGTCGGTAAGTGCTTGAGTGGGGTCTGGTTTTGACAACGTAAGGTCCTTCCCACTTGGCTGCCAATTTGCCCTCAGTTGGTTTTTTAGTGGTGAGGGTTACTTCGCGCAAAACAAGGTCTCCCATTGCGGTTGTAATGTGTTCTCATTTTCTATTGGTATGAGGCCCGTCTGACAACGGTGGTTTCTCAGAGCTCTTCAATTAGGTCTAGGTCTGCCCGACATAGCTCCTCAGTTAGTTCTGGATGCGGATGTAGAATTCTTGGGGTAGGCAGACCGATTTCCACTGGGATGACCGCTTCAGCGCCATATGTTAAGCGAAAGGGGGTCTCTCCAGTGGGGGTTCGAGCGGTAATGTGGTCGGCCCAGAGTACATTCGGTAATTCCTCAGCCCAGAGTTCCTTAGTAGCTTCCAGCTTAGTCTTGATGATCTTGAGAAGAGAACGGTTGGTAACCTTAACTTGGCCATTGGCTTGGGGATGACCTGGGGAAGAGAAACATGGCTGGATTTGAAGTTCTGCACAGAATTTCCTGAACTTGGCATTGTCGAATTGTTTGCCGTTGTCAGAAACGATGGCTTGAGGGATGCCAAATCTGCGTACGATCAACTGCCAGATGAATCTGGTCGTGTTCCGCTCGATAATTGTGGCAAGGGGTTCTGCCTCCACTCATTTAGTGAAGTAATCAATGGCGACAATGGCGAATTTGGTTTGGCCTCGGCCAATGGGCAATAGGCCAACTAGGTCGATCCCCCATTTGGCGAATGGGTAGAGATTGCAAAGGGCGATCAATTCTGTAGGAGGAGCATGTGGGATGTTGGCAAAACAATGGCACTTATCACATTTGAGCACGAAGTCAGTCACATCTTGATTGAGAGTAGGCTAGAAATAACCAATGCGAAGTATTTTGTAGGCTAAGGACCAGGCGCCAGAATGATTACCACAGATACCCTTATGGATTTCCCTCATCACGTAGGTTGCTTGAGCGGGATTAAGGCATCTGAGGTATGGGTGTGAGAAACCATGTTTGTACAAGAGGCCGCTGACAAGAATGTAGTTGGACGACCGGGCCCTGACTTTGGCGGCCTGCTGTTTGTCGGCTGGTAGTTCCCTCGTTGTCAGAAACAGAGAGATGTCGACCGCCTAAGGAATAGGTTCATTTTAGAGGAAATAGACTTGCTGCTAGTTTGGGGAAATGGCAGGGTGGGTCAGGTACTCGAGGCAGACACCGTGGCTGAGGTCTGACTGGTCTGCCGAAGCCAACTGAGCCATTTCATCTGCCTTGGAGTTTTCCGTCCGAGGGATGTGCTTGATGTGGAAATTATTGAAGAGGCGAGCAAGAGGGAGTGCAATATCCCTATAAGCCCGTATTGTGTCTTCTTTGGCATCGAATTCCCCCGTGATTTGGCCGACAATGAGCTGAGAATTGTCGAACACTTGGATATGGCTGACACCAATGTCCCTGGTGAGGCGAAGACTTGCAATCAATGCCTCATACTCAGCCTCATTATTGCTTGCGTCGAACAAGAAGCGGAGAGCACATTTGAAATAATCCCTCTCTGGGGTGGTGAGGATGAGACCAGCCCCACTGCCTTCTTTGCGGGATGATCCATTGACGTTGAGGGTCCAAGAGTGGGGGTCTTCCTGCTTGGTAGGGGGTGGCAAGGGCGGAGGAGCTGTGGTCAGAGTGGGATTAGTGAATTCCAAGATGAAATCAGTAACAGCCTGCCCTTTAATCGCCATTCGGGGCCGGTAGGAGATGTTGAATTGGCTGAGCTCCACCAACTATTGCATAAGTCTGCCGAAAAGCTCTAGTTGTTGTATTATCTTCTTCAATGGTTGGTCCGTGAGGACCACTATGGAATGGGCTTGGAAGTAAGGACGGAGTCGTCTGGAGGCGGTGACCAAAGCCAAATGACATTTTTTTTCTAACAATGGGTAATTTTGTTCCGCGCCTTTGAGAGCCCGACTGATGTAGTAGACCGGTCATTGGACAGAGCTGTCTTCCCTGATGAGTGCTGCACTGACT
Source organism: Camellia lanceoleosa (assembly GCA_025200525.1). Lineage (NCBI taxonomy): Eukaryota > Viridiplantae > Streptophyta > Magnoliopsida > Ericales > Theaceae > Camellia > Camellia lanceoleosa. The sequence continues at coordinate 1,547,921 of JANUSC010000019.1, forward strand.
GCGGTGTTTGACACGGCTAAATAGAGAAAGAGGGGCTCGCCCGTGATTGCCTGAGAAAGTAGGGAGGGTTGGCCATGCACTGTTTCAACTGCCGAAAAGCCCCTTCAGATTCTGCTGTCCACTCAAAAGTTTGCCGAAGAACTTTGAAAAAGGGGAGGCACTTGTCCGTTGCGTGGGAAATGAAGCGGTTAAGGGCAGCAACTTGGCCAGTAAGCTTCTGAACCTCCTTAACCATTCTGGGTGACTGCATTTCAATTAAGGCCTTGATCTTTTCGAGGTTAGCTTCGATGCCCCGCTGACTGACCATGAAACACAAGAATTTTCCAGATCCTATGCCGAAGGCGCATTTCTCCAGATTGAGCTTCATTTGATGCTTTCGTAGGGTGGTGAAGGTCTCTCGCAGGTCGGCCAGATGATCAGTGGAGAGCTTGCTCTTGACTAGCATGTCGTCGATGTATACTTCCATGTTCTGACCTATTTCGTGATGAAAGATGGCATTGACCAATCGTTGGTAAGTGGCTCCAGCATTTTTCAACCCAAATGGCATCACACGGTAATGGTAGGTGCCTCAGTCGGTGATGAAGGAGATGTGTTCCTGGTCAGACGGATGCATCAGAATTTGGTTGTATCCGGAGAAGGCATCCATGAAACTGAGCATTTGGTGGCCGGTCGTGGCATCAACCAACAGATCTATGCGAGGAAAAGGATAGCTGTCTTTGGGGCAAGCTCAGTTGAGGTCGAAGTAGTCGACACAGAGTCGCCATTTACTATTGTTTTTATGAACCAGAACCATATTCGATAGCCATCTGGGGTAGTCCACATTTGTGATAAACTGTGCCTCAAGGAGCTTATCTACTTCAGAAGCAATAAGGTTATTGCGCTCCCGGTGAAAGATGCGTTGCTTCTAGTGGATGGGTCGGAAATGGGGCTCAATGCTGAGACGGCGGGTGATGAAGGAGGGGTCAATACCTGGCATGTCGGAGTGGGTCCAGGAAAATATGTCGTTGTGCTCAATCAGGAGGGCAGTGAGGTCAGCCTTGGCCTGGTAGGATAGTTGGCTGTCGATCTTGGCAATTTTTGCGGGGTTGGTGGGATCGATGAGGACCTCGACAAGCTCTTCCACTAGTTCCCCTCTGACCAGCTCATGCTCGTCTTTGACGTCGAGTCCTTCAATGATCATGGCTGCCTTGAGCTTGACCTCTTTAAGTGAGGCAACATAACATTCCCTGGCCATAGTCCGCTCTTCCCTGACCGTGTCGACCCCAAGATCGGTGGGGAACTTGACGGCAAGATGGAAAGTGGATGTAATAGCTTGGAACGCATTTAGGGCGGTGCGGCCGAGGATGATGTTGTAGGCGGAGGGACAGTCGATGACCAGGAAAGTAAGCAACTTGGTGGTCTATTGTGGGTATTCTCCAATGGTGATGGGAAGATCGATGGAGCCGATGGAGGTCACCCGGTCTCCAGTTAAACCGACCAACGGGGTTTAGAGAGGAAATAGACTTTCTTCTCCGATCTTGAGCTGGCGGAAGGCATTTAGGAAGATGATGTCTGAAGAACTGCCATTGTCGACGAGGACCCATCTGACTTTGTAATTGGAGAGGAGGGCAGAAATGACGAGGGGGTTCTTCCTCTTTCTGATTGACCCATCTGATTTGGAACCTTTGTTCCACAAGGCAATTGTGGCTCTAGCAATATGGAGTTCTTCATCTTTCTGACTGACTAACTCTTCCAATGTAGCTTGTGACATCTCAAGGCTTTCAAGCTTTTCTTCATATGTGGAATACACTTTCAGAAGTTCATTCCTTTTAGTTTCACAGGATAGGAGTTTTCCACATAGGGCTTGCCTGTCACTTGAGATCTTGATGACATTCTGCTTTGCTGCTACAAGTTCTCATTTTAGCTTGACATTCTCGCTTTCACATGCTTTGAGCTTGAGAGAGAGAGTTTGTCATTGATTTTGGACAAATTCAGAGATTCCTCGCAAAGCTTTTCATAAGCTTGTTGTAGTTCTTCACCATTAATCTCATCATTGTCTTCTGATGTTTCATCATCTTCTTTTTGTTCCTCATTCTCCTTAACGTCATCCAGTCTAGCAACTAAGGCAGGAAAGGTGATAGCTGGCGATGAAGATGAATCTCCTCTTTCATGAAATTGGCTCAGAACTTCCCATGCATCTTTAGCCTTTGTGCAGTGAGCAACCCATTGTTGTTCTTCATCAGAAATAGCTCTATGAATAGTAGTCAGAACTCTTTGATTGCTTGGATTGTCAACACTTTCAACATCCTCTTCAATGGCTTGCCAGCCTTCTGGATCGAAAGCTCTTAGAAACGCCCTCATTCTAATCTTCCAATACAAGTAGTTACTCCCATCAAAGGTGGGAGCATGATGCAGGTTCTGACCACGAGCTAATTCTACTGGCTTTGGAAGAGGTTGAGTAAAAGTGGACCAAAATGCCATGAAAGCATTATCCTCGTCTTCACCGGATTCAGGTTCTCCGGGTTCTTGCTCCGACCTGCTTTCATTATCCCAAGTCACTACGTATACTTTCTTTCGATTCTTTTTCGAAGGACATTCAAAGGCAATATGGCCAACCCTTGACATTCATAGCACTTGACCCCTTGCCCCTTTACAATCTTCTTTTCAGTTTTTGGAGCAAGTTTTGGTGGAAAAGTTTTGGGTTTTTCATTACTCTGGTCTTTTGAAATAGGGTCTCTGAAATTAGGCTTCTTTTTCTTCAAATTTTTTTTAAACTGTTTAGTAAACATAGTCGTCATCTCAGACTCTAAATCAAACTCAGTCTCTGGAGTTTTTGCAGTGTCATGATCTTTTTGTTTTTTCTTAGAAATCTGGTGGGCTTCATAAGTCTGCAAGTTTCCAACCAACTGATCAAGCTTAAGGGTATCAACATTCTGAGCCTCCTGAACGGCTGTCACTTTTGATTGGAACCTCTCAGGTAAAGACCTCAAAATTTTTCCAACAACTTTAACTTCAGGGATTTTTTCACCTAGTGTGAAACAGGAATTCACGATGTCACTAAGTTTTGCATAGAAATCATCAAACGTCTCATCATCTCGCATAAAAAGGGTTTCAAAGGTAAAGGTAAGATGTTGAAGTTTTGACCTTTTGACAGAAGTAGTACCTTCGTGAATTGTTTCAAGAATGTTCCAAGCCTTTTTTGCTACCTCACATGTACAGATACGACGAAACTCTTCAGGTGTGACGGAGCAGAAAAGGGAATTGAGAGCCTTGCTATTCTAACTCGAGTTTTGATAGTCGTTCGTGTCCCATTTATCAAGGGGTTTGGGAATCTCAATACCATCAATGGTGACAGTAGGTTCACTCCACTCATAGAGCACACAGTGCCAAACTTTCTCATTGATGGATTTTAAAAACGCTCTCATACGAGCTTTCCAATAAGAATAGCTTGTACCATCGAGTAACGGAGGTCTATGGGTCGAGTTATCTTCACGAATTGAATCCATATCACCAATCACACAAAATCACACTCCTATAGTTTTGATAAAAAAAACAAAGAGTGACCCACTCTGATACCAATTGAAAATCCTAAGTGATTCGTGATTATATCAAGATAAAAATATTTTAATTCCCAATCATTCAAAACACGCAATCTAAATCATCAAGCACTTATGAAAGTGATTTAGATTGTTGTTTTCGAAATAAATAATAAATCGACACAAACAATTTTTACGTGGAAAAACCACAATTGAAGAACCTTTAATTGTAATAAAAAACCACGGGCGAAACGCCACTAATCAATCCACTACTGAAGAAAGAAAGATTACAAAGACAACAAACAAATTACCTAACTACTCCAATTTGTCTTCAAATCTTCTGTAACTCTTTCACCAAGCCTTCGTCTCGGAACTGATTAATCTGAAGTTGAATCCACAACTTCACTTGTCGAATCAACGACTATGTACAGAATCAAAACTCCTTTGAAACTCCACGTTTGAATCTTCGGAATCCACCGAAGAAGAACACTCTTAATTATGAAGAAACAAACTCCTTGATGTATGTATCTTAGATCATAGGCTACAAACCCTCTCAAATATATCAAGGAAAACTCACTAAAAACGTCAGAAGAAAACCTCAAACAAAACCCTAAGACCCTTAAACAAGATCTAGGAAAAGTAACCCTAGAATTGAACCAATACGTGAATATATAGAACAGAGATCGCGTGGTCTGCTCGAGTGTGGGAATTGACGCTCGAGCGGAGACTCTATATTGCATGTTCCATACAAGGTTCACGCTCGAGCGGAGGATCCCACGCTCAAGCGTACAATCACAACACCTAGTAGTTTTGCAGACATAACAGATGGTGTGAGAGTGCAAACCCCGCTTGAGCGTCACTTTCCCCACTCGAGTGGGAAGACAAAAACTGGAAAACTGGAAAACTGGAAAATTACAACTTGATTACAACCTTAGTTTTTTCCAGGGAATTTGACAACGAAGGGTCCTAACAATAATATTTTGTAGGCAATACATGCATTTGAAAAAGAATCTAGATTTTTTAAAATATAATTTAGTATGTCAATTGGTGTATTTTTGTTTCCTCATATTTTTGTGAATTCTTTTAAAAATTTTAATTTGGAAAATAAATCTAAACCATCAATTTTATAAAAATCATCAAAACTTTCAAAATGAGGACAATATTTTTTTCAAACTACCATCTAGTGATTTTAATTTTTTTTTAAATTAAATAAAAAATAAAAGGATAATTAAAGCTTGTCACAAATAAAAACCTTTGGATTTACAAAAGAAACATTAAAAATATGAATTTTGTAAATGGTTTCCCTAAAGACACTCACTATGAAGTTTGAAATGATTATGCATTATTTATATTAGTGTGTCAAATAAAATGCCCTACCATTTTAAGTTTTCTTAACCAACTATTTTAGGACACTCGTTAACAAGACTTGACAAATATATAATTATTATATGTGCATTACACAAAATGAGGACTTCCCCTATTTGGGGGCCGAAATCAATGGCGTTAATAGCCGTGTACTTGGGCTGGCATTGCAAGCCATTTACCCAATCAACAACGAACAAAAAAGGGTGTATTCAGTGTACGAAATTCTCACTTAAGCAGGATTTGGGGAAGGGTTGATATACGCAATCTTACCATCGCAAGCGGAGAGACTATTTTCGCGACTCGAATCCATGACTACTAGGTCACCAAGGGTAGCTTTACCGCTACGCTAGGCCCGCCCTTCAATCAACAATGTACAAACAACCAAGAATTTATATGGTCCATGAAGTTTGTAATCCAAGATTCCCAATATCTGATGGTTCCAAATGAAACGTGCATTTAGAATTTAGAAAAGTATGCTTTTCCAAATAACCACCCAATGAGGAGGAAAGGCAGACTTATTGCAAATAATAATCCAATGACCCAATGAGGGGGGAAGACTTACTGCAAGAGGTCTTTAGATGATCTTTGTACTAGATTAAATAGTTAGATGGAGAAAAGAAAAGAATGTTTACAACTTGCTAAAAATGAGAGAAAGGAAAACAAGAACTTTCAATCATGTATTGATTCGAAAGAGTTGGTGAAGGATGAGGAGATTAAGAAAAGTTGGAAAACTTATTTTGAGTAATTGTACTGATTTTCAAAAATTATGTCGCTGCTAGACTCATGTTCTGCGGCCACCAGCTGTGAGTGTGATATCTCTTGTGGAAATTATCCAGCAATGAGTAAGCATTAACCAGTCTGCATCAGAGGTTAAGCTATAATACCCACATCTATTGTGTAAGCTTCTTTAGCTTTGTCTCTGTTTTCTTTGAATTCTATAATTTTATATGTGTTGTTATATTGTGTGTTTTACAACAATTCTAGTGATGGGTTTCTGCTTTTTTTTTTTTTTTTTTTTTTTTTTTTTTTTTTTTTTTTTGCAATTGGTTGTTAGTTTGTTGCAAAGCAGTGGAGTGACTGATTAGAGGGAACACGAGATGGAATATGTTATTAGAGTTAAAATTGGAATTTCAAAATTCTTAATAGCTGACATCATTCCTATGTATTAGTTAACCTAACCGTTGATTAATAGATAAAGAAAATTGTAATGCGACTAAAAAATATAGGGAGGGGCATGCAATGTTCAGAACCACAGAGGTACTAATTTATTAGCTAGAAACCTCTAGAGAAATTCAATGGAATTTACCCTATCCATAATAGACTTCTAATACTAATCTGTCTTTGTCTCTCTTATTTTTATGGTGAAGGGAAAATAATAGGCCCACTATATTACTAAGTAGCCACATAGAAGGTGAACGAATTCAGTGAAATAGAATCAATTGATGCTTATGAATAATTAGAAATATTTTCTAGAAATTGAAAAGGTTGTCAATTGAGGGACTTCCAATTCAAAATTGTGAAACTTGTCAAAATTATGAAAATTGTGTGAGATATTTGTGCATACCAGATACCGCACTAGATGAAAGTGGATCGGAGCTCCGCACTTGACTAGACTATCCAGGAATCGAGGTCCCTACAGTAAGAGGCACCGTAAGAGCTGCCCAACCGTGATGGACCGGATAACCCCTCCGGTGTGAGAATGAGTAATCGAAGAAGGAGCAAAGTGCTCTTCAAGTGTTGAGAGTTCAGTTTTCATCAGTTACCTTCAATGTGAAGTTAGTGTAGTTTATATAGAACTCCTTGCTTGTTCCCAATATGGTTTCATGGAGCTTTGGTGCTGCCAAGTTTCCTCTTAGCCTTGCCCTAGGTGGGAGACCATCTGGTAGTTGTCATAGAATGCGTATACTCGTTGTAGTCATGCTGATAACAAACCACATTCTTCTGGTTTAACTACTTCTGTGATTCTAGGTGTAGGGGACCGCTAAGGTGGCAACTTGCACATACATATACTCACAACTTCCATGTTTCTCCGAGAGGTTCCCTCAGCTCAGTACCGATGCACTTCAGCTCGGTACCATTGTGCTTCAGCTCGGTCTTCTGCGAGACTATTGTCGGGATGGGCTGGCCCATTCGGATACCTATGTATAGACTTGGCCCACTTTCGTTCTGATGATGGATTCGACCCATTAGTTTAGCCCATAGAATGAGTCCTGCAGTTCAGCCCTAGCCCAGTATCACAACTGGACTGGCCTTTTCACTGCGAGTTGGACCCAAGTGCTTAAGGACTTGGGTGGACTGTTGGAAATGGAGTTGGGCATAATTGGCTTGCCCATATGTTCATCTAACCCACTTGGATTTGGGCTTTAGTGGATTAGGCCTGCACAAGGCTTGGATCCAACCCGTTTCATATTCAGCCCCTTTATTTGCCCCCTAGCTCGCGCTAAGGTTCCCCTTGGGGGGAACTATTGTTCTGTACCCCCAAGCGTCGTGTCGCTTCGATTTTGCCCCAGTTCGGCCTTGATGACGTTTCAATTCTGACACACAAACCCCTGCATTCGTCCTTTCATAGTGACACGTGGCGGTGTGGGATAAGTGCGCAGAGATAGTGTGACGATTCCATACTGTAGGTCGTGGTTTGTGTGCCTTCACGCTAGTTGGTGCAATAAATGCTCTGGGCTATTAATCCAAAACCCTTTATCTGCTTTTCATTCTTCTAGGGAGTTTTAAAAAACCCTTTCCGTTCCTCTGAGCCAGTCTTGTTGGTGCTCTGTCCAAACATTCCGCTGCCATTCTTACTTTAACGCCGCCTGTTCGCTACCGCTACTCTGATCTCTGTAAGTTCTCCTGTGATCCTTCTTCCCCTATCTTTTTTTGTTTTAATTGTCTCGTTTGGCCCTTGCCCCATTGTCTTCGGCACCTTATTATCTGAGTTCTACCCCTATCCCATTAGGTTTGTTTAATAGGGAAGTTCCACTCATTAGTTGATACTCCTGAGGCCATGGCCATGTTTCGTCGTGACTATAATATCCCCGATGATGTGACCCTTTCGCTGGCAAAGGTCGATGCCAATGGGCACTAGGAGTACTGTCGCCTTTTGGATTGCAGCTATCGTTGAGGGAGGGGTTCGGTTTCCCCTCGACCCTTTGGTGCGCCGATTTTTGCACCAAGTTCAACTTACACCAATGCAAGTGTTCGTTAGCCTATTCCGTGTCGTCTATGGTGTGTCCACTCTCAACAAGCGGTTGGGTTTGAATCTTGATATCTGGGGCATTTTAGGCTGCTACACTATTTCGGACAACAAGGATCATAACACATACTACCTGCTTGTTCGTTCAATTGATTGTCATCTGGTGACTGGTTTGCCAAACTCAGACAAACATAATGATGATTTTCTGCAAGTTGGTGGCAATTGGGAATTCCCTGCTGGGACCGAGTTCCAGTCCGAACGAATGCCTCAGAAGGATGGCTACCTAGGTTTGAGTCTTTCCTTCTAGTGCCTTCTGTATTTATTGCCTTGTTTTGAATGCTGCTTGAATGTTGCTCTTCTATTTTGCAGAGGCTTCCCGTTTTCAGCGCAGGCCGAACCGGGAAAACACTGAGGCCATCAAAGCCGTTTTGAAGTACAATAAGAGGTCCGTGCCCGAGCTGTTGGATTACCAAGCGGCTTACCGATCTACCATTCCGAAGAAGGCGAGGCTTGCTACATCCCTTCTAGATTCTGACACCGAGACTTATACATCCCTCACCCCTCCGATTACGAATTATTGCCGAAGCCAGGGTGCACCATCTGAAAGGATGCCCTCTCCTGCCCCCAGTTTCGCAGGGGGGTGGGTCTTTGTCGAAGAGAAGAGTGCTAGTGGACTTGGAGGCTGAGGCTTTTGGCTCCTCTGATGCTTTAGAGACTCCTTTGGTGAAGGCCTCATGGATGTGAAATTGGAGGTGGGAGCTTCTGGAACTCATACTGCTACTGTCGAGCCCTCTGCTTCAGTTACTGCGAGAGTGAAGAAGATGAGGAGAGAGACTTGCAAGGCAGTAGTTGGAGAAGTTTCTGAAGATCCTATTGAGGATGAGGTATTTGAGAAGTGGGAGCCGCCAATGCTACACCAAGGCAGGCCCATTTCTACTTCTGATTCAGTTGTTGCTTCCAAAGATTTTGCTTTTGACCTGACCAAGACCCTGTTGATGCCGGTGGACATGGCTAATCATAATGGACCCCACGATATTCCTGTTCTGAAAGGAATCCTTCAGATGATGACTACTGTAAGTGCATTCTTGTTTTGCTTGTTTTTACTGTTATGCTACTACTTTTTTTTTTTTTTTGATACTCTGCGATCCGTTGTAGTGTATCCAGAGGATGCATCTGTCCATTACCAGAGTGGAGGAATTGGAGAAGGCTATACTGGAGGCCACTATGAATGCTGAGAGACTGACAATGAGCCTGGAGGCCAAGAAAAAAAGACGCAGAACTGCCGAGATGGAGGCATTCCGTTTGAACAAGGTTGTTGCCTCAGCTGAGAAGTCAAAGGAGGCTACCATTGGGGTACAGTCTCAACTTGAAGGAAAAGTGGCCAAACTGGAGGCCGTTATTGCCGTGATGTCCGCTGAACATTTTGCGTTGGAGGCCAAGTATTGGCAACAAGGTTAGGATAAGGCTGGGGCTGCTTATAAAGAAAATGTGCTGGTGCTACGGGATAAGCTTTTCCTGAAGGGTTGGTCGAGTGCTCTGGCTGCTGCTCAGGTTCTTGAAGGGTCTCCCTTGTTTCAAGATGTCCCTGTTCCCTCGAGGTCCTTGGGTTCAAAGATTGCCACTACCCTTGCAGTTCTTCCGGCTGAGGTTTCCTCAGAAATTGATTCTGCGAACAAAACTCAAGAGAGTGATGTTGCCATTGAGACGGTGAACGTTGAAGGGGGTGGAATCCTGGAGACTAAAGCCGTGAGAGATGTGGTTAAGGAAGCTTCTACTTCTCAGGAAGTTAAAGCTGCCTCTACTTTTCCTCCCGAAGATGGCTGGGACAGGATCGTGGACGCTGCTCCTGAGGTTCTCTCTGTTGATGAAAGCTGAAGTCTTCTTTGGAAAGATTTGAAGTTCTTACTTTTTCTGACTTTCTTTTGTTATCAAGTTTCTGATGTACTGCGGCTCGGTCTTCTTTGACGAGTTGCCCCCTTATGTTTGTCAAGACAATTTTTCTTCTTTTCTTTGTTATTGGTTATGAGGCCATCTATGCCTTTGTTGGATGGTGGAATTTTCCGTTTGATTTTGTAATCTGATGTTTTCTTACTTCCATGTCTGAATGCTATCTGTACTGTTTGCCCTCGGTCGAGCACTGTTAGGACCTCTGGGCCAAATAGATGCTCAGTCTAATTCTATACTGTTTGTCCCCGGCCAAGCACTATTAGGACCTCTGGGCAGAATAGATGCTCGGTCTGGGTAACAAATATGTTGCATGGCTGTGCTTGGTTTTGAAAGAAGAGCGTCTTAGTTAGGTCCAGGTTGGTTCTGAAAAACAATTGTTTACCCCCACCTGGAGCTAAGTAAGATTGGTACCAAAGACTTTGCCCCTTAGGCCGAGCTGCTGAAGTCTGTTGTAGTTTTGATGGCATAAGTGCAGTCGAATGGGATAATGGTATAAAGAGGTGTCTTACTTAGGTCCAGGTTGGTTTGAAAAAAAAAAATTGTTTGCCCCCACCTAGAGTTGAGTAAGACTAGTGCTGGAAGTTTGCCCCTGATAGAGTTCGTTCCAACTCTGTTTGTACGCATCAATATTAAAGTGTTGATGTGATGATACTTAAGAAATTCTGTTGGTTCAAAGATGTTTACTTAAAATTTGTTAGTGCAGTTTCCACCAAGCAATTCCACTAGGCTAAATCCAATTTCAGTTACCAAATGTAATTCCACCAAGCAATTCCACTTGGCATGTTTGAGTGCAAACTGAAATTAAATTCTGTTCAGTCGTTTTGAAACTAAGTCTATTTGGGTTAAGACCAAAGTTGAGTTCGTTTGATAAACATCAAAGCTAATTTCGTTTGATAAACATCAAAGCTATTTCCCTTTGGTAAGTACCAAAGCTAATTCTGTTTGATAAACATCAAAGCTATTTCCATTTGGTAAGTACCAAAGCTAATTCCATTTGATAAACATCACAGCTATTTCCGTTTGGTAAGCACCAAAGCTAATTCCGTTTGATAAACATCAAAGCTGATTACAAAAATTTGATGAATTTGGGAGAAGTAAGAAAGCATTTGTATTGGTCAAAAGACATATGTCTTTACATCCTGATAGAGAAGTTAGGGGATAATTCTACTGATAGTATTTCTTGAGATTTGCTACATTCCAGGGCCGAGGTTTGGCTCTGCCTTTGAGATCCTTTAGGTAGTAAGCTCTATTTCCAGCAACAACTGTGACTTTGTAGGGACATTCCCAGTTAGGTCCAAGTTTTCCTTCGCCAGGCACCCTTTTGTGATCCATGACTTTCCTCAAAACCAGTTCTCCCAGTGTGAATTTCCTTGGGAAAACTTTTTGGTTGAAACTTTTAATGAGCTGCTACTGATACGCTACAAGTCTGATCAGTGCTGCTTCTCTTCGACCCTCGGCCATATCCAGTGCTTGTGCAATAGCTTCCTCATTGCTTGTGCTTTCAAACAGTTCAGACCGGAGGGTTGGGAGACCTACTTCAAGTGGGATAACGGCCTCCATTCCATAAGTCAGTAAGTAGGGTGTTTTCCCTGTTGAGCGTCGTGCTGTGGTTCGGTAAGCCCATAACACGTGGGGTAACTCTTTAACCCATTTCCTTTTGCATGTTCAAGCCGCTTCTTTACTTCGTTGATAATGGTTTTGTTCGATGCTTCTGCCTGCCCATTACTTTGTGGGTAGCCTGGAGAAGAGTTCCGATATTCAATTATGAGGTCGGCACAGAATTTTCTAAAGATCTTTCCTTCAAATTAAGTCCCATTATCTGCAATCAGTACCCGCAGGATGCCGAAACGGACCACAACATTTCTCATGACAAACCACTTTGTGTCCGCTTCCTTGATGCTTGCTAGTGCTTCGACTTCAACCCACTTAGTGAAATAATCAATTGCAGCGATGAAGAATCGCCTGTTCCCAGTGCCACGCGCCAACGGTTCAACAATATCCAGACCCCATTGGACAAATGGCCATGGGCTGGTGAATGGAGTGAGAGTTTTGGCTGGCTAATGAATTAGTGGAGCAAACCTCTGGCATTTGTCGCACTTCTGAATGTACTGTTGTGCATCTTGTTGCATCCATGGCCACCAGTACCCATGAGTGAGGGCTCGGTGTGCCAGTGACCTTCCACCAACGTGGCATCCACAAATCCCATCATGAATTTCATAGGGAACATTTTTGACTAGATTTGGATGCACACATAAAAGATAAGGACCGAGATAGGAACGTTTGTATAGCTTTCCAGATGGTGAGACCCAGAACCGAGCTGACCTATGTCAGATTTTGTTGGCTTCCTTTTTATCTTCGGGGAGAGTGCCAGATTTCAGAAAAGCAAGTATTGGATCCATCCAGCTTGGCTCTAGGTTGTTGCAGAGGATTAGAGAAACAACGTTTGGTTCTGGCACGCACACAACCCAAACTTTTCTAGCGTCTTTGGTATCTACTGATGAGCTAAGGCAGGCCAGGGCATCAGCATGGCTGTTTTTTTCCCGACTGGTTCGTTCCACTCATATGGATTGAAATTTTTTAGCAGATCCTTGGCCTTGCCTGCATTATAGCGATCCCGGTTCTTCTCCCCTTGGTTGTTGTATCCAGACTTAGTTCCGTGGATGCCAGTTGTTGTTTTGATCTTGTCCCTGTCCTTCAAATCTTTAAATTTGAGTTATAGAATGTTTCGGACTTATTTGTTCCAGGTTGGGTGTGTTTGGGAGCCTTAGGTTGCTGCCCAGAATTTTTAACCTTCGCTCGAGCCAGGGTTTGGTCGCTCGAGCGAGAGTGGAGTTTTGTTCCTGGTGGCTCGAGCCAGAGTGGCTTCGCTCGAGCGAGCAATTGCGTCTGGTTCTGGACCTGAGAGCTATGTTTCTTGGCTCGAGCGAGCTTTTCTTCGCTCGAGCGAAGTTCTGGGTTGTTGGCTCGAGCGAGACTTTCTTGGCTCGAGCGAGAGTTTTCTGTGTCTGGTCGCTCGAGCGACCAAGTCTTCGCTCGAGCGAGCCTATTGTATATCAGTAGGCAGCAGCGGGGAAAAGATCACTTTTTCATCCCCTTTTATTTTTGAAACCCTAAAATCGAGTCTCTCTCTCTCTCTAAACTTATCTTCTCTCTAGGTTTTCATCTCCTTCTAGTGTGAATCCATCCTAGGCTCTTTGTAAGAAAGATAGAGGGTGGCTTGGGCTTCGTTCTAATCTGAAGAATAGTGGATTTGGAGCACTTTGATTTCGGGTCATCTCCTCCATTTGAGTTCTCTATTTGAGGTAGGGATTCTCCTTGTTTCTTTTCAATACTCCATCTATAGATAGACATGTGGTAGTTTTTGTATTGCATAAAAACATTATATCATGTTGGATTTGTTAAAAATCATGAGGTTGAACCTTGGGTTGGTTGTTGGATTTGGGTTTATTATCGTTAGTTATGGTTTAGGCTAATTGGGGTGTTAATTAGCATGTTGTTGTTGAAAAGAGAGGAAACCCTAATTTTATTTGATTTAATAAATTAATAGAGGGGTTTTGATCATTGGACAAATACTTATGTATTTTGGGTCTTAAACGTGATTATTGTTGTTGATAATTGAACCTTTTAGGTCAATATTGAGAAAGAGGGAGGAAAACCCTAATTTAATGATTATGACTTAATTTGCATAATTAAATTGGAATGGCTTTGGTCTTATTGTCCATGGAATATAATTTGTGAAAACAAAAGGTATGAGAATTGGATTGTTGTAATGTGAGTGTTGAACACACGTATGGGGAGGTCGTATCTTAAGCTACCATGTTAATGTTATTGTTGGGTTTGTGATCTCATGATGATTGAGTCTTTTAATAGATGTACTAAATACCTGCATCTAGAGGTTTTGTCCTTGGTCATCGGTAGAGGATGACACGGTTGCGTTGAATTGTCGTGTATACATTACACCATTGTTTATTGAACATCGTATGTAATGAATTGTTGAGATATATTATATATGTATACTTGTTAGGGAGGAGAGAGGGGTTGTACTCCAGTGTGTGTGAGAAGATAGGGGATGGACTCCACACATTGTTTATATTTTGATAGTTTATGTGTACGTTTTATACAAGTTGATTATACCTTGTTGTATTGTGGTTGTTGGTGTTATACCTTGCGCTGATAATCAGAGGTACCGTTACCTTCCAGCTAGCGCCTGGAGAACTGTATGCGCTGATAATCTAAGGTACCACACCCTTCCAGCTAGCGCCTGGTAAAATGGTAGTTCGTTATGAGAAGTGTATCTTTGGCTTACTACGCACATGGCTAGTAGAGTAAAGTTTTGTTGTTATTGTTTCAGTGTATCTGGAAACATTGTGGATTGTGTTGGTTACGGTTTTGGAGGGCCGAGTTGCCTCATTGGTTTATCTTATGCATGTAGTTGAGTTATTATCTCCCTTTATAAAAGTATGCATGTATAATCATGATAGATTTGGGATTGAACCGAAATGCCCTTTTTTCTTTTGGAAGTGTAAAGAAAATCAAACATTTTAGAAATATGTTTTAACAAGGCACATATGTTGTATGTGTGGGAAATGGGATAGAGTAATGGTCTTAGTGAATCTATTTTCCTAAGTAGTTGTTAGTGTTATAAAAGATTGTGAATGGGGGCTAATGAAAGGAAAAAGGAAAGATGAATCACTTATAGCATTGAATGAAATAGTTGTTTTCGAGAAAAGTATATATATATATTGTATAAACTGTCACATTATTAACCTAGTATGAGAACGAGTGTGCATGATCATAGCTATCTGTAATGTTGTTATTGTTGAGGATCATGTTAAGATCCCTACTGGACTATATGTTCATCCCACGTTGTTGAATCTTTTTCAGGTATATAGCAGGATGTGCTACAAGATTTGGATCTTCTTAATTGTTGGCCACGGGGCCTCTTTGTTGTTGGCGAAATGCCATGTGTGTAAAAGGGTTACACCCTTCATTTGATTTATTGTTGTAAGCCTAAGGGCAATTTATTTAGAATGCTCATGTTGTATTTAATTTTCATTCGAATGAGAGAATTGTTGTTCATTACTTTTATTGAACATTTGAGTTTATTTCCGCATGTTATTTCTGAAATTGAATTAAGTTAAGGAACTTGGTAATGACTTCGAGTAATAAAAAGCGGGGGCGTGACATGTATACATGGCCATTCTTTCGTCTCGTGCTTCATAGACCCCCAAAAGCTGGTTTACCAATTGAGAATCACTGAAAACAAGAAGTTGCTTTGCATTGAAGTGTTCAGCACTATATAAACCAGCCAACAGTGCCTCATATTCCGCCTCATTATTAGAAGCCTTCTAGCCGATCCCTAGAACTTGCTCCCAAATAAATCGTTCTGGTGACATAATTACTACCCCTGCTCCCGAGCCTCGGTTATTCAATGATCCGTTGACATAGAGCTACCAGATGTTTCCAATAAAGAGTTTCCATGCTTCTGAAGCGCATTGCTCCCCTTGTTCGGTGGTGCATGATGCCTGTGCCGAACTGGAGTTCTTAGGCCCGGTACTTTGGGTGGGAGCGAATTCTACAACGAAATCTACCAAGACCTGGGCCTTGATTACTATCCTGGGTTGATATCGAATGTCAAACTCACCAAGTTCTACCGCCCATTTTGCTGTTCAGCTTGAGAAATCAGCTTGGCTGAAGACAGATCTAAGGGGGAATTCGGTGAGGACATTGATGGTATGCCCTTGGAAGTAATGTTGCAACTTTCTTGAGGCGATAAGCAATGCGTAAGCTAACTTTTTCAAAGGTAGATATTGTGTCTCGGCATCTAGTAGAGTCTTGCTAACATAGTATACTGGCCTCTGTTCCTTGTTAATTTCTCGAATCAATACTGCGCTTATAGGGTGATCTGAGACCGTTAGATATAAGTACAGCTCCTCCCCTGGTTCTAGAGTGGACAGAAGAGGTGGTGTACTGAGATATCTTTTGAGACTTTGCAATGCTTCGGTGCACTCAAGACTCCATTCAAACGCTGCCTTTTTCCTCAGTAGCTGGAAGAAGGGCTTCATCCGATCTGAGGATTTGCTGATGAACCGATTCAGGGCGGCCACTATTCCGGCCAATTTTTGTAGTTCTTTAGCCTTTGTTGGTACTTCAAGCTCTTGTAGTGCTTTGATTTGATCCGGATTTTCCTCGATTCCTCTGTGAGTGACCATATACCCCAAGAACTTCCCTGTTCCCACCCCAAAAATGCATTTCGAGGCATTGAAGCGAAGCTGATGGTTTTTCAGGATGCCAAAAACTTCTCTGAAGTCCGCAAGGTGGTTTGTAGCGAGCTTGCTTTTTACTACCATATCATCTATATATGCGTCCATGGTTTTTCTAAGTTGGTCCTTGAACATTCGAGTGATCATTTGCTGGTAGGTTGCCCTGGCATTCTTGAGGCTGAACGGCATTACCCTATAGTAATAAGTGCCCCTTGGAGTGATAAACGTTGTTTTATCCTGATCTGGGCCGAACAATTGTATCTGGTGACAACCGCTATAAGTGTCCAAAAAATTGATACGCTCATGCCCTGCTATTGAATTTACTAGTTGATCAATGCGAGGTAGAGGAAAACTATCCTTGGGACAGGCTCTGTTCAAGCAGGTGAAGTCAACACAGACTCTCCATTTTCCATTCTTCTTTTTTACTACAACTGTGTTGGACAGCCATTATAGGTACTGAACTTCTCTGACCGCTCCTGATGCTAGGAGCTTTTCGACTTTGACAATTACCGCTTCAGTGTGCTCAACTGAGGATCTCTGACTTTTCTGCACGACAAGCCGAGCGGAGGGATTAATGTTGAGTTTGTGGCAGAAAAACTCTAGGTTCAACCCTGGAGTATCATATGCTGACCATGTGAATACCTCCATATTTTCCCTCAGCAATTCCAGCAGCTGAAGTTTCTCATCAGCGCTTAGCGAGGTACTGATAAGGAAGTACTTTTCTGGATCGCTCTCTTTTACTAGGACTTTCTCTAAATCCTCTATTATCTTTTCCTCTGGGGCTCCCCCTACATCTTCTAAGACTAGCTGTTCTGCCACTTCCACTGTCTGTACCCGGTTGCAAAGTTTGTTTAGCCCTCATTGCCGCCATGAAGCAATGTTTGGATGCGACTTGATCCCTTGAGATCTGTTCTACTTCGTGTTCTGTTTGGAAATGGATAAGCTGGTGGTAGGTTGAAGGGACCGCCTCCATTTGATGAATCCATGGACGGCCGAGTCTGGCGTTATAAGGAGAATGAGTATTACTGACTAAAAACTCTATTTGGAGGGTCTTCGGTCCTACCACAATTGGCAACACTATTTTGCCAAGTGGCCATTCTGGCTGTGAGTTGAAGCCGACTAACGGAGCTGCCGCTGGGGTGAGGTGCTGCTCAGAGAGACAGACCTTTCTGAGCAAATCATAATACAATATATCTGCTGCACTGCCCTGATCTACCAAGACTCGTTTTACATCAAATCGTTTCCCAATTCCCACAGTTATAATCAGTGCATCAATATGTGTGTGTTGTATGCCTTCTAAATCCTTTCTAGTAAATGAAACAGTGCACAAGAGAGACTTAGGTACTGTGCGTACCTTTTTTGATGCGGGCTCTACTGACATGATCTGTTGAATTTGCACAGCCTTAGCAATTTCTTCTTTCAGTGCCTCTTCGCGCTCCTGAGTCGTTGTTCCATGAATCACATTTATTACCAACCAAGGTGGGTGGTCAATGTTCGATTCTAGTGGTGGGTTCCCCGGTTCGGCCATTGCTTTACCCTGATCAACATAGTCTCAGAGGTGTCCAGCTGCTACTAGATGTTCTAGGTGTTGCTTCAATGCTCTACAATTCTGAGTCGTATGCCCCCTGTCATGGTGATAAGTGCATCTGAGCTTCTGATTACGCCGAGTCGAATCTCTTAACATTTTCGGCGGCCAAATAAAGAAGGGCTCCCTCTTGATCTTTTCCAAGATTAGATTAGATTGGTTCTTTGAATACAGTCACGACTGTTTCGTGAGACTTGGACTTATCCACCTCATTCACTGTGAGTCCCCTGTGTTCTCCTCGGTCCGTTCTCTTCTTGTGCCAAGCTGTTTGTTCTGCCGATGCTACCTCGATGGGGATCTAGTCATCTTCGAGGCGAGCGTACTGCTCAATCCTGGCAGGCAAATCTTTCAATGCTGTGGCCGAGCGCTTGTTGAGTGACTCTCTCAACTTACTTTCCGGGCGCAGACTATGTTTGAAGGACATAACATCCATCTCCTCACTACAAACGTTTTCCTCTAAGTTATTGTACTCTTCCCAATACCTCCTAGCATAGTTGCGTAGCCTTTTTTTTGTTTCTTTCGGAGGCCGAATAGTGTATCCGGCTCTTTCGGGATCTTAATGTTGGAGACGAACCCGGCCAAGAACTCTTCAGAGAGCTGCTTCCAGTCGTAAATTGATCCAGCTGGGAGTCGATCAAACCATCGAAGCCCGGATTCTCCCAAGCTAGATAGGAAGACTTTGCATATTAGTGCTTCGTCTCGGCTCCATAGGGATATCATCTGTCTATAATGGCTGATGTGCATCAATGGGTCTGACTTCCTATCATATGACGTAAACTTTAGCGGGGTGAATTTATTAGGAGGTTTCATGGCCTCTATTTCCAGGGAGGATGGGAAAGAAACAAGCTTGTCCAATGCTCGATGCTCTCTCTGGTGGATGGTACGGTCTAGATGATCTCAACGTTGCTCATTCTGCTTGTTGCCAATCAGCCAAGTACGAAGGTCTTGAGGAGGGTACTCAGTCTACTGGCTAACCGTCTTCTACCTCTTAGCCCTTCTGCGGCGCGAGCCGCGGGTGTGACTGCTCACCGCCTCACTTTGTAATGGGATTGGCTGGCTCTGTTGTCCAGACTCATTTCTGGGGATCTTCTTCACTGGTGGTTCTCTAGACAAACTTCTCTGTCATAGGCGAGAGGGCTCTGCGTCAATCCTCTTCTCCGTCGGGTCACCCAGCACCCTTTTGAGTTGCGCTTTCAGCTCCTATATTTCCATCCCCATGGAATCTATGATTCGATCCCTGTAATCCTTTTCCAGAAGAAAAAGTGATGAGAAAAACCTCCAGCGAAGGGTAACCGATGTTCAACAGATTTGGGAGTCCGGTTATTGTTTCCAATTTGTTCTTCTAAGACTATTGAGAGTGACAAGCCTTTGTCCTTCGTCTTCTCCATCAGTGGAGTATGTGCCAAAGGTGGGATGTCCTCAATCCCCATAGCTCGAGTCGAGTGCAGAGCTCAGAGACGAAACGTCCACGCTCACCACACCAATTGTGCGTACCAGATACCGCACTAGATGAAAGTGGATCAGAGCTCCGCACTTGACTATACTATCTAGGAATTGAGGTCCCTGCAGCAAGAGGCACCGTAAGAGCTGCCCGCCAGGATGGGCCAGATAACCCATCTGGTGTGAGAATGAGTAATCGAAGAAGGAGCAAAGTGCTCTTCAAGTGTATAGAGTTCAGTTTTCATCAGTTACCTTCAATATGAAGTTAGTGTAGTTTATATAGAACTCCTTGCTTGTTCCCAATATGGTTTCATGGAGCCTTGGTGTTGCCAAGTTTCCTCTTAGCCTTGCCCTAGGTAGGGGACCATCTGGTAGTTGTCATAGAATGCATATACTTGTTGTAGTCATGCTGATAACAAACCACATTCTTTCGGTTTAATTGCTTTCGTGATTCCAAGTGTATGGGACCAGCTGAGATGGCAACTTGCACATGCATATACTCACAACTTCAACGTTTCTCTGAGAGGTTCCCTCAACTCAGTACCGATGCTCTTTAGCTCAGTACCATTGTGCTTTAGCTCGGCCTTCTGCGAGACTATTGTCAAGATGGGCTGGCCCATTCGGATATCTGTGTATGGACTTGGCCCACTTGGGTAGACTGTTGGAAATGGAGTTGGGCTTAATTGGCTTGCCCATATGTTCATCTACCCCACTTAGATTTGGGCATTAGTGGAGTGGGCCTGCACAAGGCTTGGATCCAACCCGTTTCATATTCAACCCCTTCAATATTTTATTTGTTTTAATTTTCAATTGACTATCGCAAAATAATAAATTCTAAAATGAAAATTTTCTTAATTTCATAGAAGTGAAACTTATCAAATTTAATTCAGAAATTTTTTGTTTTCTAAAATTCAAAAATTTGAATAAAGTTTCACAAATTCATTCCAAATTTTCCTTTTTGAGATGAAATTTCTCGGTTATTAGGATGAAATTTACGATTTTTTTGATAAGAATTTCTCATTTTCATTTATCAAATTTCCTAAGATTGTATAAAATTTCCATGTTTCTAAAATCATAGAGAAAATTTTCAGCTTCTTGATCTTTTTGCAAAAATATCAATTGGATGAATTTCACAGTTTCATCCCAAAATTTATATGATAAAATTTTCTATTTTTGGATTAAAATGTTTTCTTTTTTGTGTGTGTGTTATTTACACGAAGACTGCTTAAAATATTGAGAAATATCATTTTGACCTCTACACTATAAAAATGTATAAATGGACTCACTATTGAGAAGTATCACTTCGTACTATAAACTATAAAAACGTACAGATGGACCGCTTAACTATAAAAACATACAAATTGGACTCCCTAACTGAAGGGGTCAAAGTGAAACACACAAAGAGTTTAGAAAGTCTATTTGTACGCTTTTATAGTTTAAAGGACAAAGTGATACTTCTTAGTAGTTTAGGGGTTACATTTGCATTTTTTTAATTTAGTGGGTCAAAAATAATATATATTTTTTAATTTTTTATAATTTCCCCAAATTCAAATAAAACAAACTACTTATCAAACAGTGAACAAAAATAGTGAGTCAGCCCCAGTCAAGATTAGTGGTTTGGTCCAATGCCATGGCCCATTAATCCAATTTTCTTGCCCATTTTCCACGGTAAGTTGTTGCATGAAATGAATCCTCACTGCTCCTTTTTGTTTTTGTGTTTGCTTCATATGTTAATTGTTTACACGACCCAAAAAAAAAAAAAAAAAAAAAAAAATTATTGGACAAAAATTTGAAGTTCTTAAAAAAGATAAAACTAGTTGCACCACAATATTACTTGAGTAATATTGTTCTAGCATGTTTAATTACAAAATTGGGTAAAGAGCCTCAGTTTTATATTGAATTAATCCTTCTAACTTTTTTCCCTTTTTATTCATTTATAGATAAATACTTTTTATAGGAATTTTAATTAAATAAACAATCCAATCCACAAGTTAAAATGCAATAATCAATTCAAATTTTAGAGATTTTAATTTTCGTGTGAAGTTAATGAACAACTGAAGAAAAATAGAATGATTCAAAATCGGAAGAACTTTAGAGAGAACCTAAGAAAGTTCAATTTTACAATAATGAATTGGGTTGACAAGAAGTTTAGTAAAGTGAAATTAATTATTTTAGGCCTTTCACTAATAAAAACAACTTTGTTGTTGGGTTTGATATTAAATATTGTTCAGTTGGGTGTTGATATGCTAAAATTAAAATAATTGGGAGCCTCTACGGGGATTTTATTTACACTAAAAAAATTATTAAGTATTTTTAATTTTTTAGTACATTCTGTTAAATTATTTAGAGTTTTATATTACTCTCAGTACATCTTATAATTTTTCTTAAATTACTTTTTAAGGTACACCCAAATAAGAACAAAATCACCATGTTCGGACCTACAATATCGAAGAATATTGTTTGGTTCAGACTTTCATATCTGAACATGTTGACTTTGTTGGGTAGTGTACTGCTGAACAAAGTAAATTTGTTCGAATTTGAAAGTCCGAACAATAGTGACGTTAAATAGGCTGAATATTTGTTTTTACATAAAAAAATACAAAAATAAAAAATTGTACCTTAATATTTATGTGAATACTTACCTCTTCTTTGATGGGTGTTAGTCAAATTTTTGTTAGGCTAATATTGACAGAGCCTTATGACAATACAAATAAGAAAGAGAGAAGAAGAAGATGATGATGTAAATAATTGAATAAACAATCAAATTACTAGTGAAGTACATTAAGACTACTCCTATCTAAGTTTAAACTACTCCTATATAAATTATATCTACTCTTAAGATAGAAAATAAATAGAAATCAAGTCATGTATTAATTTGTTGGTCCTGTATAATAGAGCCATTAATTGCAATTTATAGTGTTAGGTTTTATTCTTGGCAACCCCGGTTGACAAAACTCCTTTGAGTTGTAATTTTATTCGCTAGTGAGGCTATGCGTTGTTAGAGGCGAATCCAACCCGAATCGTGCTTTGCAGAGAAGTTTGTGATGTCAATACTTTCAAGATTGCCACTTCGCTGATTATTACGGGGGTCGAGCTGACCGGTCAGCTCGCGGGCCGAAGCAAAATGCAAAAATGCATTCAAAGTTGCCTGTCATTTTCTTCCAATTTTGGCCTTCCCGCTAGAGTAGGGAAAGTGACGCTCGAGCGGGGTTTGCAAGCTCACAGCATCTTTGCTTTGCTTGGAAAAAATACTGGATGGTGTGATTCGACGCTCGAGCGTGGAAACCAACGCTCGAGCGTGGAGCCTATATGAAATCACAAATATGAAGTCTCCGCTCAAGCGGGAAGTACCACGCTTGAGCGGACCGCGCGAACACAGTTTTCCGGATTTCAATAAGGATTGGGTTTTCTTCCAAATCTAGGATTACTTTTGGTTTTCTTCCAAAGCTAAGGGTACTTTTTCTCCAGATCTTCTTTTTGGATCTTAAGGTTTATATATGGAGATATTTTGTTAGTTTTCTTTGATGTTTTTATTGAGTATTCAACTCATGGTTTAAAAGAGAGTACGTCAAAGGTTTTGTTTGTTAAACAAAAGAGAGAGTTGTTCTTTGGTGGATTATGAAGAATTCGAGCCTAAAGCTTCGGTGGATTTTGGAGTGGCTCATCAGAAAGAGAATTCCATGGTGAAGATGGTGTTGGAAGAGGCACATAGAGGTTGGTTCAATTAGGCGTTGTGGATTCGCTAGATAATTGAGAGTATACTTGTGTAATTCCTTTAAATCTTCTTAGTGGATTGTTCTTGTGGCTGTTGCCCGTGGTTTTTTGATCACAATTGAAGTTGTCCAATTGTGGTTTTTTCACATAAAATCATTGTGTCTCTTTGTCTTGATTGTTTGATTGGGATTGTTATATTCTGCTTAAAATTGATATATAATCACAAATCAACATCTAGGAGGTTTCTAGATTTTTCATATAGAAAAAAAAAAAAAAAAAAAGAAATGAAGGAAAAAACTTCCATTAACCATCCCCTAAATAACTATTTTTAACATCATAAATCTTCTATCTTTTCTTTTTTTTTTTTTTTTTTTTTTTTTAACAATGCCATGTGTTTTCCATCCCTTGAATCTTCAAAATTTGTCTTAACTTCTCTTTAACCTCCAAGATTTTCCTACATAATAATAATAATAATAATAATAATAATAATAATAATAATAATAAGTATTAGAAAATTTAAATCTAGTTATAATCGATAGATAATTTATTTGTGGTGCAAATAGTGCCCCCAACTCTTTAAGAATGAGAGCACTCGAATTCTTGAAGAGTTATATTAACATATATATATAATAAAAACTATGAAAATTATAATTAATTGACCATATATATATATTTTTGTGGCCACATTAAAATACTCCTCCATTATTGTCATATTAAGGAGTCATTATTGTTATCAATGACTTCCTATTCAACTTTAAGCACATCAAAACTTGTCTTCGTAGTAGGTTGGCTATGGGCCCTAGTTAGGTACTGGCTTTTTGCCCCTTAATTTTTCACGCCTTTTTTTTTTTTTTTTTGGGTGTCCTCTTTCTAGATGGCTACTCACCATCCTTATGGTCTGCTAGTAGATAATTTGGTTAACCCCGTGGTGGCAATTTAATTGGGATCTCTGAATTAACTGTGATACTTTTTACATCCTTTTGTTTTATTGATGTATGTGTCGTGTTCCATTCATGATTATCATCAATAAATTTTTTGCTGATTTAAAAAAAAAATATATATATATATAACAGAAATAAAATTCAGAATTTCTTTTTGTAAACCACTTCATCAAAATTAATTTTTGAGGTGATCCACAAAGCCATTATAATTGTTGGATGATATAAATCATAATGTCAATTGACTTTAGAAAATTAAATTTTTTGACAAAATTAACAATATCAAAAAATTCAAATTCATCAAATATGAATTGTTCATAATTTTCAATCCTGTTTGGCTTAAAATCATACCCCCTAATTGGATTTTCACTATCATTTTGTGATGATTGTTCATCAAACTTAGAAATGTTTGGCTTAAAACCATGCCCTCCAATTTGATTTTCAACATCATTTTGTAATGGTTGTTCAACATTCTTTGTCATATTTGATTTAAAACCATACCTTCCAATTGAATTGTTAACATTAAAATGCTCAATATCCTTTGGTAAAAGAAGTTGGTCTTCTTTTTTAATTAATGCTTGAAAAATTGCAACCCAAGCATGTCATTTTCATAACTTAATTTTTCCTTAGTCATGACTTTTGTGGATAGAAAGGTTTGATTGGAAATGCCTCTTAGTAACTCATAAAATTTGTGCTTTTTAAAATTCTCTGTTTTTTTACTCTAATGTTGAATTTCTCCGCCAACTTGATAAACTTGACAACTAAGTTGATGAATTTTTCCATCAAAGTAATTTATATATTTTTCCATCAAATAATACGGTGGTGATGAAATTATTTGAAATTTTTGCCAATCAAGAGAATTAATTATTTTTTGTAGGGCCAAAATTTTACTCTTGTACCAATAAATTTCATCCTCACAATGCCGAATCATTCTTTCCATTTCATTTGTTATGTCATTATGTAGGCAACAAACAATAGAATCATTATACATGAAAGATGAGGCATTCCAATAATAATTCATACCCATTGGAACATTACCACTCCATTGGTGGTTTGCATCCATGGGTGCACAAGATATAAATATGTCACTTGATGGCATAATTTCTTCATATTTTGTTTGTATCATTTTTTTCTCCTCCAAGTTAGGACGATGTCCCACTGGATGTGTCAAAATTTGTTAGTAAAATTTTTGTAGGCTTAGATCGACAGAGCCTTAGCCAAAATCTCACCAAACAACACAATGATCAAGCAATTGTGTTGAGGTTCTATGCCTTGAAAGTTCAAAGACTTCTTTGGAGTAAAAATAATGACAATACAAATAAGAAAGAGAGAAGAAGATGGTTATGATGATGTAAATGATTGAATGAACAATCAAATTACAAGTGAAGTACATTAAGACTATTCTTATCTAAGTTTAAAGTACTCCTATGTAGATTAGATCTACTCCTAAGAGAGAAAAGAAATAGAAATCAAGTCATGTATTGATTTGTTGGTCCTTTACAATAGAGCCATTAATTGCAATTTATAGAAAAAAATGAAGGAAAACACTTCCATTAACCACCACCTAAATAACTACTTTTAACTTCATAAATCTTCTATATTTTTTCTTACAATGTCATGTGTCTTCCATCTTTTGAATCTTCAAAACTTGTCTTAACTCCTCTTTAACCTCCAAGATTTTCCTGCATAATAATAATAATAATAATAATAATAATAATAATAATAAGAAGAAGAAGAAGAAGAAGAAGAAGAAGAAGAAGAAGTATTAGAAAATTTAAATCTAGTCATAATCGACAGAAAATTTATTTATGGTGCAAACAATGGGTTGTTCCAAAAAATAATTTTTAATATTATTCTCGTCTATTGTTTGATTTTGTTCAAACTTTCTTCTATTCGCAAGGATAAGAAACAATGATGTTGATGATAATGGTGCGTTTTGGTGGGATGGTTTGGAATTTTGTAATGAGGAAGTAGAATAATAGAAAACAATTAAAACTTGAAAAATAATATGAAGAATACATATGTGTGATTAGGTTGTATAATGAAAAAAAATAATATTTTATTTTAAGGTTTAATATGCATTATCCTTATTAATAAATTTACATTAAAATATAATAAGAATTAAAATTTTAAAACTTTAATTTAACGTACTTGTAGACGTCCCCAAACGCCTCAGGAGGGATGAGTCCCGTTCTGTTCATCTTGGGCTCACTACAGTTGGGACTCAAATTGTCACGGTTCTTAATCTGAACCAAAGAGTCCAAATCCGGCAAATCGTTTTGAGAAAACAATTTTTTTTTGAAAGAAGTGCCAAACATGGACTGCTTTGCCAGATACAGAGTCGCCACCTAAATATTTTATTTTAGGAAATTTAGGAAACCCTGACTCGTGCCTAAGGCCACGTGTCCGTCATCACCAAAGTTGCCTCGGCTCGGGAACTTGGGTCAGATTGGGGAAGGTCACTTCGTGAGCACCCCCACTCGCCCGATCAAAGATCGACCTCTACTAACCATGATATCTAGTTTTGAAAACATTATGCATTCTTATTCCGGTTATTAGCCTAGAATTATTATGTGATGCGCACAGCATACAAGTATAGATCGGGTCGCCTGAATTGGAACAAAACATTTCATGTTTGTTTTTGAAAGATGGTTTGCTACTCACAAGTAGGCTTAAAATGCAGATTTTTCCACCCTCGGGTGGGCTTAGAAAACATGGTTTTGCCACTATCTAGTGGGCTTAAAACTCACAGTCAATGCATTGTTCCAATCCAAATAACCCAACCTTCACCCACAGGCATTCAGGCAGGCGTATCACATAAGCAAATAGCCTCATGGTAAGTATGCTATCATGGCAGTCACTCACACACATGCAAGGATGCTAAAGCGTAAAAACTTACCGAGCACTCCAAGCCAAAACAGAAACTACGTTAGAAATCCATGCATGATCCTAACTATACAGAAATGCCTAATGCAACACATGCAGGAATGCAACTATAGCAGGCTCGGCTATTCTAAACATGGCAT
Source organism: Camellia lanceoleosa (assembly GCA_025200525.1). Lineage (NCBI taxonomy): Eukaryota > Viridiplantae > Streptophyta > Magnoliopsida > Ericales > Theaceae > Camellia > Camellia lanceoleosa. The sequence continues at coordinate 1,574,901 of JANUSC010000019.1, forward strand.
ATGGAATGCTACAGCTAACAGGTTCTCAACTTGGAATTGAAATACAATGCAGTGAGTTATGATGCGCCGAGCCCGGAGCATGCAAAACAGATGAATGAATGCAAACATGCTATCATACTGTATGCTAATTGAAACATGCCCTATTCTAACCATCATAAGCTGGTAAATAAAAGGGAGAAAGACGTGGGATTGGAAGACATACATCGCACACACGCACACTTATTACAATTGTGCCCTCGCTCGGAGGGTCCGAATAAATAATATATAGTCCCAAATGAATAATTACAGTCTGAATAAATACAAAATCCTAATTAATTTACAAATTAATCTAGGAAAGCAGTAAATTAGCATGCAATCTGGGGACTGCCTCGACTCTGCTCCGGATGATGAATGATGCATGTTCGGGTTGCCTGGCGCATAAATCCATCACGATGCCCCAATTAGCCTCTGTTTACAATTAAGCCCGGAATATTGCGCGAAGTCCCAAGAGATTGCCAGTTTCTGATTTGCTGCAACAGAGAGCAGGAAATGGGCATGGCAATGTATTTTCACATATGTATGCTTGACTACTCTTCAGGGAGCGTAGTCCTCGATCCTCGTGCCACCAATCACGCATCTCGATGTATGATGGCTGAGGAGTCGATTTGCATGACTCAATATGGAATGAATGCACATGAAAACACAACAAGGCCTAAACTCCATCATGGATAATCCGTAGTGTCAGCGACTGGGAATTGAGACACGTTCCGTCACTCAAAGTACGAAACGTCCATCGTTTCCCATGCTCGGGCTAACTCCTATCCCAAACACAATGCAAATGAGATGGCATGCACTATGCAACTAATATACAACCTAGCATGCACAATGCTATGAAATGGCATACACAATGCACGATGTAACATGGCATACACGATGCTCTAACATACAACCTAGCATACGCAATGCTATGAATTGGAATGGCATACACAATGCATAATGGACTTACACCAACATGAGTGGACCTCAGCCACACTCACATTAGTGGCCATGAGATGAAAATGAGACACTCAAGATGCGTGCACGCATGCACGCAAATCGAGGACTGATCCTAAGGCACAAATGCCACTCTAACAAGGCGTGGCAAAGCATGAAATATGGCATACAAACATGCAAGTTCCAGCACTGAAATGTGATGCAAAATGATCCCGAAACATGGAAACATGGCACCCGATGCATGGAATGGTCCCGAAACACAAAACTAGGCACATGTATTGACCTATAGCTATACAAAGCATGAATTATTTGATCATGAAGCACAAAGACAGAACCAAGGCAGTCCCAAAACATGAACAATTCTAGTTCAAAGCATGGTCAAAAGATGCTAGCAAGATGGACTAAAATAGCATGCAACTTTGACTAGCAAACATGGTTTACATGACATGTACATGAAGCAAGTGATAACTCATCAAATCAGAAAAAATCAGTGAATAAAACATGCCAAAACATGCCCAAATAACCTCTGAAATACAGCCAACACATGCACAAATAATGGGTTCTTTTGGAAGGGCATACAAGGGGTTATTAAGCACATGCATCAAGGACACTTAGCATGGAAAAATTAACTCTGGAAATCAAATATGATAGCCCTAAAACTCCTCAAATTGGCCCTGAAATCAGTCAACAAAGCATGCAAGATAGGGCCTCTTTGGAAGGCCAAAAAGGTCACCAAACATGACAAGGAGAGAGGGGGTCACCCCCCTCTGATTTTAGCCTTCAAGAACACACCTAAGCCACTGAAAATCCACTAGATTTCAGTGGCTAAGAGGCCAAACCATGGCCAATGCAAGTGCTCTAATGCATAGCCCTAATCATGGAGAGATGAAGCATGCATAGGGGGAAGATGGACCCAAACAGAAAATAGACCTTAATCAAACACGAAGATGATGTCAAAAAAAGACTTTTTCCAGTTTAAGTCGAGGTCCAAAAAGGCTTACAAATAAGGCTAATGTATCATGCAAAATAAGCCCTAAAAGAGAGATTGAACAAACAAGGTAGTAAAAGGCCTCAAACAGTAAAGAGCCCTTCAACAAATTTCAAGAGGGACTCAAAAAAAGATACTTTACAATTTATGGAAAATCACAAATATGCTCACAAGTAAGGCTAAAATATGATGCAAAAATAGCCCCAAAAGAGAGATAAAGAGCAAGAGGCAGAATCTGGCCTCAAACAGTGAATATCCCTTTAACAAAGTTGAAGATGGACTCAAAATAAGGCACTTTACAGTTTGGCTCAAAGCCCATAAATGCTTACAAGCAAGGCTAATATATCATGCAAGAAATAGCCCTAAAAGAGAGAAAAAGGGAAAGAGGCAGCGGATGGCCTCAAACAGAAAAAAATCCTTAATCAAACATGAAGATAAGCTCAAAATAATACTATTTCTAGTTTAGGTCAAAGCCCAAAAATGTAAGCAAAAGGGGCTAAGATATAGAACAAAATAGTGCAAAAAATGGGAGAATAGGAGCTTACCCTTGTAACACAACTTTCCAGCAGCCTTTGGTCCAAGGAAATGAGCTTTCAACCTCTGCAAATGACTTCCAAGTTGCTAGAATGGAGTCTGGAGGTGTGGTGCTATGGGTTGTGGTGCAAATGGTGCAAGAATCTTAGGGTTTGGAGGGTTGAATTATAGATATATGGGGAGTATGTGTAATGGTGCCTCAGCTGGTTTCTAACCCTTAGAAATGAAGCTCAAGTGTTGGCTTTATAGAAGAGAGAGGCCAAGGAAAAGGGGGGGAAAAACCAATTCAAAAATGGAGCCAAAAAGGTAGACCCTCGGACAGAGGGTTTGGTGCAAAACAACTGGCACAGCTGTAATACACCAAGAGGGACAAAAATGGCCGGCCAGGTGCAAAAGGTTCAGGTGGCCGGCCGGCCACCTCCCCTGGTCGGCCGGCCAGTTCAAAAGGGTCAGGTGGCCGGCCTGCCATCTTTTTTGGTCGGCCTGCTACTTTTCCTGGTTTTTCAGGACAAAAAATGGATCTGCCGGAAAGAAAGGTGGCCGGCCAGTGATTGGGAAGTCCAATGGTGGCCACCTAGGTATATAAATTGAAGCACCGGAAGTTAGCTTTCCAATGGCATAAACCTTACATTAAAATTCCTCCTGTGCAAAAAGTTATGCCTGTTTTGGTGAAGCCGCGCAGATTCGGTCCAACCGGAGTGATGCCCTACTTCAATCAACCATATCTCTCCCGTCCGGAATTGGCTTTAGGAGATTATTGAGTGCAAAATGATGCCCTGGAAGTATTCTTTCCAACGGTGGTGGCCTCATAGCTTGATTCCAAGTATGCAAATGAATAGGCCCAATTCGGCGAGGGCTGCTCGACTTTCTCATAATGGTTCTTGCCCATTTTCTCCCCCAACTGGATTTCTTCTCTCTTTTCCTCTTTTCTTCAACTTCAAACTGCTAAGTAAGGTGTTTTGAAAGATTTTTCAAAGATTTCATCTCTCTTTCATTCATTTCTACTTTATCCTTGCTCGGTTTACCGAAAAGCGCAACATTTAACAAAATGCGAGCGTTGGAACATCGTAGAAAATTTATTTCAAAAACGTTTTGAAAGAGAGGGTTTTAAGGTCTAAAATCTTTTGATCAAGATTGTTTTGGTCCAAAAAAAGGGGTATGAAGTTAAGCTTTGACTCTCTCATTTCCGAAGAAACTGAACCTTTCCCTTGCACACCTTTCTCCACCATGTAAACCATCAGTCGCGTCCAAGTCTTAAGGACGGTCAAAAATGGGGTGTCTACAGTTGCCCCTCTTTGACAGAATTCAGAAGTCAAGAAGTGACGGGAGTGAATGTCAAAGCCCAGAGACGACCTATTTTTGACAAGGCCAAAGACTTGGACAAACAAACAAAGTACAGACAAATAAATGGTTGAGCCCGCAGGCTGCCTACGTATCCCTTTGCAAGGAATCAAACCAGCGTAGTTCAGGGGCGGGATAAAATGATATATGGGAATATTTTGATGATTGGACTTATACACTACGCAAAGTCGGTTTGAAGATTGGACTTATACGCTACGCGAAGCTGGTTTAAAAATTGAGGATTTATGCAATGCACTGTAATGTAGTGGCTAAAATGCAATGTAATAGCTAAGAGGTGAAGGTACTTTATAGGGGCAATTGGCAATGACTTACCTCATGCCGTTGGGGATCTTTCGCTTCTTCTTGGTTGAACTGCAGGTACTACTTTTCTCCCTGACTATGGTCGCAGTTTTCCCTATTCTCCAACAGGGTGACAGACTAGGTTGATTCGGTATCCAGAATTGAGGCGCATACATATGCTATCTCAATCTATGGGGCTGCCATACAGATTTCAAGCCGAGGATATACCCCTGGGTATTTAAACCAGACTTTAGTCTTGGAAATCCTGAACCTTTGCGTTCTAGGCAAGAGCCATTCGAACTCTAGTTTTCACCGTCTCAGTTGGTCTCCTAGGAACTCACTGAAAACACAAGCAGGTGGCTATACCAAACCACCAGAAGTCGTTCGGGCACGACAAACACCATAGGAATTGCACCTTTAGAGGATTTAAGGTCTCCTAGACTAGAAAGTGCACGAGACGGTGCGAATAAATGCAAGTGTGATGCGCAAAACAGCGCGAATGATGATGCAGGATTTAAGGTCTCCTTAGACCGGAGGATTTAAGGTCTCCTGGACAAGGTGACTGCACAAGACAGTGCGAATAAATGCAAGTGCGATGCGCAAAACAGCGCGAATAATGATGCAAGATTTAAGGTCTCCTTAGACCGGAGGATTTAAGGTCTCCTGGACCAGGTGAGTGCACAAGACAGTGCAAGCTAAAGGTGCACAAAACAGTGTGAGTAGGGTGAATGCACAAAATAGTGTGATGCTAAAGGTGAGGTGCGCAAGATAGCGCGATAAAATGCATGCACAATGCAAGTAATGGTCACGACGCAAGATAGCGCGATGCAATACACTAACAAGTGCAGGTGAGGTGCGCAAGATAGCGTGAATGATATAATGCACAAAATAGTGTGATACGCTAAACAGCGCGATTGATTTGAAATGCACAAGATAGTGCGATGTGATATGCAAAGCACAAAATAGCGCGATGAATGCAATGCATAAGATAGTGCGATGGGGATGCGCAAAATAGCGCGAATGATAAACTGCACAAAACAGTGCGATTGTGGTGCGCAAAATAGCGCAAGTGATAAACTACCGAGCGGTCGCGATCGTAAAATAAGCGAATGTAAAGCGCACAAAAGCGGCGATTGAGGTACGCAAAATAACGCGAGTGATAAACTGCACAGAACAGTGCGATTGTGGTGCGCAAAATAGTGCGAATGTAAACTGCACAACACAATGCGATGGAGGTGCGCAAAATAGCGCGAATGATTAGAAATGCACAAAACAGTACGATACGCTAAACAACGCGAGTGATTAGAAATGCACAAAACAGTGCGATACGCTAAACAGCGTGAGTGATTTGAAATGCACAAGACAGTGCGATACGCTAAACAGCGCGAGTGATTTGAAATGCACAAGACAATGCGATACGCTAAACAGCGCGAGTGATTTGAAATGCACAAGATAGTGTGAGTGAGATACAACCACAAGATGCACAAGACAGTGCTAGTGAGATACAAAGTGTAAGTGCACAAGACAGTGCGAGAGAGATAAAATGCACAAGAAAGTGCGATAAAATGCATCTCTTATGCAAGTATAGGGGCATTTTCCATGCAAAAGATACAAGCATTTTCTATGCAAGTATAGAAGCACATTCTATGCAATATTGAAAGCAAGCATATTCTATGCATGAAACAAGCAAAGCATATTCTATGCGGAATCGAAAGCAAGCATATTCTATGCATGAATCATAACGATCTTGCACGCATGCAACAACAGTGTATATGAAAGTTCACATTCTATGCAATAGAGGAGCATCAAATATGTACTCTGGTGCCTCTGATTTGCCTCTTAGAGGACTTCACAACTCACTCAGCTCAAAAAGGGCACACCATGTTCATATTGGCGAGAGATAACATCTGCATGTGAAACCCTCGGGTGCTGCTTGGACTGCCATTCTGACTTGAAGCAGGCTTACACTTGGGGTTGAGATACACTCATACTCCAAAGAAACAGCGAGGCCTGAGAAGGTGCACCTAGAATGCAGTCTCAGATTTTGCTAAAGTTGAAACATGCTAAGATGCTCCAAATTTTCCCTCTTTTCTTTTGCTTTGCAGTTTGGAACCTAAATAGCTTCATATGGGTCCTTGTTTTACTATTCTGACATGACCTGGGTTGAACCCTGCAGCTTTATGAAAGAACTGATCCTTTTTTGCACAAATGTGGAGAACGACACGGCACTCTGAGTACAAAATGATTTTTAAAATTGAAATGAGAAAAGGGTTCTTAACCGAGTATTGAGCCTACAACTGACCACAGCCAAAACGACTCAACAATGGAAAACAAAGGTAGAACGACCTAAACACAACTCAACAAAGGAAAAACAAGGTAAAATGACCTAAACACATTTGTTGACACTCAAACGACTTAAAACAAGAAACGAGACAAACAAAACGCACAAACACAACACTCAGCTGTGTTACAAATGCGAGAGACCTCACGGTGCACGATGAGCCAGTTTCTCTGGGTATTGTTTCCCACCCTTTCTCATTTGTGATTCTCACATCACTCGGCCCTCAAGCTCTGTTTTTTTGAAAAAGCCCTTTCCTCACTTTTTCTCTCAACGCACACCTCTCTATTCTTCAATCTCTCATTTTAAATCCCTCCCCTGGGTGGTTGATGGATAAACAGAAAGTTGTGGGCTCTTGCCCCTAGCATTCCGCTAGATTCTTCTTCTTCTGCACGCAGCTAGTGAGTTTCTCCCACAGAGGGGCTGTGCTATAACTGGGTGTGTAGCAAATCTGTAGCTGACATCGGTTGACGATGCTCTGCTGGAGAGTTTGGACGTGATCAGATCTGTCCAGATGAGGGAGTGGAATATTTTGATCGATTCCAGTTCGTGCTTCGCACTTGGCTTGATACCTCGTTGCTCGGAGGGTGAGAGAGCTTTCAGCCCTTTTGCTGTTAACTTCAGTTGTGCCTTTTTCTGGCAGGTAGAGTGCCCTTCTTGGCAAGTATTATGGCAATGGGGAAAAGACAGAACACCTGACTCAACTGTGCCCCTAGTTCATTATTTCGACCATTTTTTTGTTTTTGGCTTTCTACTAAGAAAATTTTGACCAAAATGAGAGTTAGATTAACATGCTTGTTCAATTTTCTGATTTAAAATCATGCAAGTTAGGCTGTGAGCACTGAAAATTTTCCCTTTTTGGGGTCCAAGAAATGGTCCAGTTTTGGAAAAATGGAATAATTTTTTAGAGAAAATTAGTCAACCTCATTAAAAATTCTCAAAAACTATTTTTGCAAACGGCCACTGCTCAACGAGCACGGAACCCGCTTTTGAGATGCACAACTTCAGATCCAAAGGAAAATTGGCCCCTGCTTGAAGAGAGCTTCTTGGCAACGAAAAGTTGCCCCTTGTTTGAACGGCACCGTAGCGTATTGAATGGCAACGGAAAGTTGCCCCTTGTTTGGATAGCACCGCGGCGCATTGTAGTCAGTCCTCAGAGTGACGAACACAACCAAATTCTCGGATTCAGACAAAGCAAAGATGATCAAAACCATTACATGGACATAGTCGAATTTTGAAGTGTTTTACGGTTGGACTTCAAAATGAAGTTGCCTACGTATCCCAAAGATGGGAATCAAGCCTCACGTAGTTCGGGGTTAAGGTACACTCGGGTATTAACCTCTCCTTTTGCGCTCTAACTTTTGCCAAGGTCGCCCTTCCAGGTTTTCAACCTTACGAGCTATGTTCTTCTTTTCTTTTTTCTTCATTTTTCTTTTTTTTTTTTACTTTTTTTTGCATTTTCTTCATTTTTCTTTTTTTTTCTTTTTTTTTTTTTTTCATTCTTTGCATTTTTCTTTTCTTTTTTTTTGTTCTTTTTGTTCTTTTTCTTGCTCTAACTTTTGCCTGGGTCGTCCTTCCGGGTTTTCGGCCCAGCGAGCCTCTCAAGGGTAAAAGTGTAGCTTTGTCGATGTCAGATGGTTTTGAGATCCTGAAGTCATCTGAATCCAGAAGATTGGCTGCTGTTCACTGACGATGTAGGAGTCCTTCCAATGGGCGGCCAAATTTGCCCCTAGTGTTGTGGATAGGAACTTGGTGACTCATCTTTGACTCTTCAAGCGCATCTGACATTTTTGCCCCTTGTTCCGGGGGGGGCTTTTGATTTAGCTTCGCAAGCTTCCTTTGATCACATATGATATTTTCGCCCCTAGTTCATGGACTGCTTCTGATCCGGCCACACGGGCCTTACATTGTGGTTGACCGTTGAACATTCTGAGTTAAGGTTCAAGATTCGAAAACAAAGGGGGATCAAGTCTCGAGGCTGAGAGCGATCCTAAGCTGCACGATCTCAAGAGCGATTCCACACAAGTATTCACAGGATCGCGCAAAAATATTTTTTTGGAAATCTTTTAAGAAAGCGACTAATCGCTCGTGTGGAAGACGATGTGAAACCAATCTAGATCAAGCCAGGATCTTTCTCAGTACTCACATTAACAAACATGATCTCATTCATTAAGGGCTTAGCATGCCTCTCTTTTTCTCAATTGATCAAATTTTTGCAAATCCCGAGGAATTCTTTCCTCTTCGTTTTCATCACAGTGTTCAGAAGGTTTTGAAAAACATAGGTCAAAGCAATGAGTTCGAGGCGCAGAAAAGTAGGCGAAAAGCACTGCCATTTCATTCAAAACTTCTGGCACACCTGACACAAGGCAGAAGCGAACACAAGAATGTGAAAATCACTGCTGTTCATTCAAATCTGTTGGCATTACTGGCTCCAAGGCAGAAATAGACTCAAAAGAAAATGAAAACACAAAACAAGCAAGTGATGTCCGAGGTAACACCCCCGAAATCACCCGACTCCAACAAAATAGGACTGACTCGTTACAACAAGACAGACCCAACTAAATCAGTAAGAAAAGACTGGCTCTATACAAAACAACAAGACTGACTCAATGCCCAAGTTAGAAAGCACAAAAACTGGTGTTTGCGTATTACTCAGAACAGTGCGTGCCATTCTCACGTCTGGAGTTTAATCGAGTGCCACCCGCAGCTAGTTCATCCCCCGATCACATGGTCACATTATCCCCCAAGTTCATCGATCCAGTGCCGATAGACTTTGCAGAGCTTGGCACAGCAATGACCCCGTTGTCAAATAGATCCTGTACTTCATGGCGAAGAGGCGGTTATCGATAGTATGGCGGTTCTTGATGGAAGGCACGATCGACAAAGATCATGCGTAGCCGGAAGAGGATTTGAGAGAGGCCGAGGCGCAAGGGGTTTGAGATGGCCTTGTCCAACAAGGACTTGGAGAGCTTTGGACAAAGGCATATAGAGGGCATGGAAGACCCTCTGACCTCGAGGTTGGTACTTCAAGGTTTGTGGATTTTCTTTGGGCCTTTTGATAAAGGGATTGGCGTGTGCTATCTCTGGTTCGTTGATCTCTTCGAGTCGGGATTATAGCCGAAAAGGAACGCTTACGATACAACGACCCTTCTCCCGCTTGCCCTTGATTCAAATCGCCCCAACTTGAGTGGCGAAAATGTCGTCACGCTTTTGCAACAACTGAGCACTTGCTCTTTGTTCAATCCTCGGCTTTCAAAGCCTCAACAATAACGAAGATGTTCATGGGGATCCATGTCCGCCCTATCTTGTTCTTTCCACTTGCCTCCACTTTGCCAAGGGATTGGCATTCTCAAATGCTGACGTTCCAAGACTAGGGAGCCTTTTGACATGAACTCCCCGGTATGTGATGTGGTTGATGACGAACCAATGTCCCGGAGGCCGTCATGTCACGCTGAAGATCTTTGATCATTCTCTTCAGCTCAGAAGTAGTGGGTTCATGGGTTTGAGATGATTGAGGTTCAGGTGCACCCATCATGCATAAGTCCATGCTTTCTGGGATAAACACCTCAGGCTTGGGTAGATGGGTTGGGGTGATGTATATGCTGGGGTCATAGGTGGATGGCAGTATATGGATAAGATTGAGGTAGGCAGGAGATGTTTGGTCATTGGGGTCTGAAGGTGGAGCTATCGTCCGATTGTCGATGAGATTTTGGACCTCATGACGAAGGCGGTAGCAACGGTCGGTGCCATGACCGCACTGCTGATGGTACACACAGTACTTGGAAAGGTTATGTCTAGCCGGGAGTGGGTCAGGCAGAGGTTGAGGATCGAGGGGTTTGAGATACCCTCTTTCCATCAAGAATTTTAGTGCGCTAGTCAGGCTCATATAGAGAGGGGTGAAAGTTCTGCCCTGAGCTCGGGCTGGGCTGGTTGTTTGTAGGCTTGGTTTGGCAAAAGGGTTGGCTATGGTGACTGTATTGATTTCAGTGGGTTCGGGAATAGTGCTACTTCCGGCATTAGTACTCCTTGAAATCACCCTCCTTGTCGGTTCCCTTGTTCTGGGAATGATCCCACTGTTGAACGCATTCTCGACCTGAACCCCCAGTTCATGCAAACTTTCAAAAGTGAATAATGGAGCGACTATCAACTTTTGCAACATATCATGCTCAAGGTTTCGCACCATCATCTGCACTTGATCCCTCTCAGAAGGGCGACGATCTGTCATCTGTGCTGCCTTTGCTCTCCACCTCGCAACAAATTCCACAAAAGGCTCTGTTGGGTTCTGGCGGGTTGCTTCAAGCTCTTGGATGGTCATTTCGACTTGGGTATTGTAGGAATACTGATTGAAAAAGGCCTCAGCCAGTTCTTTCCAGTTTTGCTTCACTGTATCCTCCAACTTGGCATACCAAGTGGCTGCTACACCCGACAGGGTTCTTCCATACAGAGAGAGTTTCTGTGGCTTAGTCAGACCCATCGGCTTCAGGATATCCAAGAAAAGCCGGATATGTACCATAGGATCTCCAGACCCGTCGAAACGGTCAATATGTGGCATTTTGAATCTGTCTGGGAGCTGTACTGCAGCCTCGGTGTACCCATCCTCAATGGCGGGAATGGAGTTAAGGCTATGTGCCTTTTTGAATTGCTTCTTAAGGTTTGCAATTTTCACTGCAGTCAGATCGAGCTCATTAACATCAAGGGGATAAAGCCTCTCATTAGGCTGCACCAAGGGTCTGAAAACTCGGGCTTGAGCCAACCCTTCTTGAGGATCTGGACCCTACAAATCTTCAGCTGGCGGAAGTGGGTCAAAGTTCGGTTGGGGTCCCAAAGCTGGATGTGAGGCAGATGCCCTGTAGCTGCGTTTCATCTTGGTCTCGGCGCATGGCGCTTCTCGATGAAGGCTGCTATCACGGCCAAAAATTCTTCCGAACCTTGTGCCATCACGGTTTGCTGAGTCTGAAAAAGGTGATGTGACTGGCGACTGACGGATAAGATGAACCGGTGAGCCCTGATTGGCCTTTCTTTGCCTTGCCTCAACGAAAGAACACCGGTTTCCCTTGAATCGAATTTCTGACCTAACAAAGTCTATCAGCACTAGTCCAATGTACCCGGGGGATATCAAAGCCTTCGGGTTATAGTTCGGGACTATCTAGCAAAAGAAAACATGCAAAGATCTCAATTGATTTCACCAAAACAGAGATATGAGCATAACAGATGACTATGCCTCTCTTGATTTCGCCCCAAAATTCGCTCAGAGACTGCTACCCCTCGTAAATTGAATCCCAAAATACTGAATTAGTGCCCGTAGGCCTAATACCCAAACTTGTAAACTGATACGTGCATTCCTGTAGAGACGCACTCTAAAAGCACATAACAGATAAGTGAGAGCCAAAACACCCCTATGTTGGGGTAGGGTTTCCCTGTCCTATTTTGTCAGGAGCTAGGGTTTCACTACGCACGCAGCGGTTTCAAACAACCTATCGGGTAAGCAACCTGTCCTAGCTTGGAATGGTTGCTACGGATTCCGAATATGCACTAGGTCGAATGGTCAAAAGGGTGCCCCGGTAAAACCAGGGTTTGTGTTCCCATACTGGCAGAGCCCGTAACCGGTAAGCCTTATGGCACGCAGCCTCTGGCAAACCGCTCAGGAATAACAGATAGAAAACACGGTGTCCTAGGCACACAAATGCAAATGCAATGCAAAGAAACACCTAAGTGTAATCAAAACAAGATATCATGAGTTCGAGTCAAGCTCTCTAAATCCCCAGCGAAGTCGCCAGAAACTGTAGACGTCCCCGAACGCCCCGGGAGGGATGAGTCCCATTCTGTTCATTTTCGGGCTCACTACAGTTCGGACTCAAATTGTCACGGTTCTTAATCTGAACCAAAGAGTCCAAATCCGACAAATCATTTTGAGAAACCAGATTTTTTTGAAAGAAGTGCCAAGCATGGACTGCTTTGCCAAATACAGAGTCGTCCCCTAAATATTTTATTTTGGGAAATTTAGGAAACCCTGAGTCATGCCTAAGGCCACGTGTCCGTCATCACCAAAGTTGCCTCGGCTCGGGAACTTCGATACGATTGGGGAAGGTCACTTCGTGAGCACCCCCACTCACCCGATCAAAGATCGGCCTCTACTAACCATGATATCTAGTTTTGAAAACATTATGCATTCTTATTCCGGTTATTAGCCTAGAATTACTATGTGACGTGCACAGCATACAAGTATAGATCGGGTCGCTTGAATTGGAACAAAACATTTCATGTTTGTTTTTGAAAGATGGTTTGCTACTCACAAGTAGGCTTAAAATGCAGATTTTGCCACCCTCGGGTGGGCTTAGAAAACATGGTTTTGCCACTATCTAGTGGGCTTAAAACTCACAGTCAATGCATTGTTCCAATCCAAATAACCCAACCTTCACCCACAGGCATTCAGGCAGGCATATCACATAAGCAAATAGCCTCATGGTAAGCATGCTATCATGGCAGTCACTCACACACATGCAAGGATGCTAAAGCGTAAAAACTTACCGAGTACTCCAAGCCAAAACAGAAACTACGTTAGAAATCCATGCATGATCCTAACTATATAGAAATTCCTAATGCAACACATGCAGGAATGCAACTATAGCAGGCTCGGCTATTCTAAACATGGCATATGGAATGCTACAGCTAACAAGTTCTCAACTTGGAATTGAAATACAATGCAGTGAGTTATGATGCGCCAAGCCCGGTGCATGCAAAACAGATGAATGAATGCAAACATGCTATCATACTGTATGCTAATTGAAACATGCCCTATTCTAACCATCATAAGCTGGTAAATAAAAGGGAGAAAGACGTGGGATTGGAAGACATACATCGCACACACGCACACTTATTACAATTGTGCCATCGCTCGGAGGGTCCGAATAAATAATATATAGTCCCAAATGAATAATTACAGTCCGAATAAATACAAAATCCTAATTAATTAACAAATTAATCTAGGAAAGCAATAAATTAGCATGCAAGCTAGGGATTGCCTCGACTCTGCTCCGGATGATGAATGATGCATGTTCGGGTTGCCTGGCGCGGAAATCCATCGCGATGCCCCGATTAGCCTCTGTTTACAATTAAGCTCGAAATATTGCGCGAAGTCCCAAGAGATTGCCGGTTTCTGATTTGCTGCAACAGAGAGCAGGAAAGGGGCATGGCAATGTATTTTCACATATGTATGCTTGACTACTCTTCAGGGAGCGTAGTCCTCGATCCTCGTGCCACCAATCGCGCATCTCGATGCATGATGGTCGAGCAGTCGATTTGCATGACTCAATATAGAATGAATGCACATGAAAACACAACAAGGCCTAAACTCCATCATGGATAATCCGAAGTGTCGGCGACTGGGAATTGAGACACGTTCAGTCACTCAAAGTACGAAACGTCCCTTGTTTCCCATGCTCGGGCTAACTCCTATCCCAAACACAATGCAAATGAGATGGCATGCACTATGCAACTAATATACAACCTAGCATGCACAATGCTATGAAATGGCATACACAATGCACGATGTAACATGGCATATACGATGCTCTAACATACAACCTAGCATACGCAATGCTATGAATTGGAATGGCATACACAATACATAATGGACTTACACCAACATGAGTGGACCTCAGCCACACTCACATTAGTGGCCATGAGATGAAAATGAGACACTCAAGATGCGTGCACGCATGCACGCAAACCGAGGACCGATCCTAAGGCACAAATGCCACTCTAACAAGGCATGGCAAAGCATGAAATATGGCATACAAACATGCAAGTTCCAGCACTGAAATGTGATGTAAAATGATCCCGAAACATGGAAACATGGCACCCGATGCATGGAATGGTCCCGAAACACAAAACTAGGCACATGTATTGACCTATAGCTATACAAAGCATGCATTATTTGATCATGAATCACAAAGACAAAACCAAGGCAGTCCCAAAACATGAACATTTTTAGTTCAAAGCATGGTCAAAAGATGCTAGCAAGATGGACTAAAATAGCATGCAACTTTGACTAGCAAACATGGTTTACATGGCACGTACGTGAAGCAGGTGAGAACTCATCAAACCAGCAAAAATCAGTGAATAAAACATGCCAAAACATGCCCAAATAACCTCTGAAATGCTGCCAACACATGCACAAATGATGGGTTCTTTTGGAAGGGCATACAAGGGGTTATTAAGCACATGCATCAAGGACACTTAGCATGGAAAAATTAACTTTGGAAATCAAATATGATAGCCCTAAAACTCCTCAAATTGGCCCTGAAATCAGTCAACAAAGCATGCAAGATAGGGCCTCTTTGGAAGGCCAAAAAGGCCACCAAACAAGACAAGGAGAGAGGGGGTCACCCCCCTCTGATTTTGGCCTTCAAGAACACACCTAAGCCACTGAAAATCTACTGGATTTCAGTGGCTAAGAGGCCAAACCATGGCCAATGCAAGTGCTCTAATGGATAGCCCTAATCATGGAGAGATGAAGCATGCAGAGGGGGAAGATGGCCCCAAATGGAAAATAGACCTTAATAAAACATGAAGAAAATGTGAAAAAAATACTTTTTTCAGTTTAGGTCGAGGTCCAAAAAGGCTTACAAATAAGGCTAATGTATCATGCAAAATAAGCCCTAAAAGAGAGATTGAACAAACAGGGCAGTAAAAGGTCTCAAACAGCAAAGATCCCTTCAACAAAGTTTAAGAAGGGCTCAAAACAAGATACTTTACAGTTTATGGAAAATCACAAATATGCTCACAAGTAAGGCTAAAATATGATGCAAAAATAGCCCCAAAAGAGAGATAGAGAGCAAGAGGCAGTATCTGGCCTCAAACAGTGAATATCCCTTCAATGAAGTTGAAGAGGGGCTCAAAATAAGGCACTTTACAGTTTGTCTTGAAGCCCAAAAATGCTCACAAGCAAGGCTAATATATCATGCAAGAAATTGCCCTAAAAGAGAGAAAAGGGGAAGGAGGCAGCAGATGGCCTCAAACAGAAAAAAATCCTGAATCAAATATGAAGATGAGCTCAAAATCAAACTATTTTCAGTTTAGGTCGAAGCCCAAAAATGTAAGCAACAGGGGCTAAGATATCGAACAAAATAGTGCAAAAAATGGGAGAATAGGAACTTACCCTTGTAGCACAACTTTCCAGCAGCCTTTGATCCAAGGAAATGAGCTTTCAACCTCTGCAAATGACTTCCATGTTTCTGGAATGGAGTGTGGAGGTGTGGTGCTATGGGTTGTGGTGCAAATGGTGCAAGAATGTTAGGGTTTGAAGGGTTGAATTATAGATATAGGGGGAGTATATGTAATGGTGCCTCAGCTGGTTTCTAACCCTTAGAAATGAAGCTCAAGTGTTGGCTTTATAGAGGAGAGAGGCCAAGGAAAAGGGGGGAAAAACCAATTCAAAAATGGAGACAAAAAGGCAGACCCTCGGACAGAGGGTCTGGTGTAAAACAGCTGGCACAACTG
Organism: Camellia lanceoleosa; assembly: GCA_025200525.1. Lineage (NCBI taxonomy): Eukaryota > Viridiplantae > Streptophyta > Magnoliopsida > Ericales > Theaceae > Camellia > Camellia lanceoleosa. Next base: position 1,590,875 of record JANUSC010000019.1, read on the forward strand.
TAATACACCAGGAGGGACAAAAATGGCCGGCCTGGTACAAAAGGTTCAGGTGGCCGGCCGGACACCTCCCCTGGTTGGCCGGCCAGTTCAAAAGGGTCAGGTGGCCGGCCTGCCATCTTTTTTGGTCGGCCTGCTACTTTTCCTGGTTTTTCAGGATAAAAAATGGATCTGCCAGAAAGAAAGGTGGCCGGCCAGTGATTGGGAAGTCCAATGGTGGCCGTCCAACTATCCAAATTGAAGCCGCAGAAGTTAGATTTTCAATGGCGCAAACCTTGCATTAAAATTCCTTCTGTGCAAAAAGTTATGCTTGTTTTGGTGAAGCCGCGCAGATTCGGTCCAACCGGAGTGATGCCCTACTTCAACAACCATATCTCCCCCGTCCAGAATTGGCTTTAGGAGATTCTTGAGTGCAAAATGAAGCCCCGGAAGTCTTTTTTTCCAACGGTGGTGGCCTCATAGCTTGATTCCAAGTATGCAAATGAATAGGCCCGATTCGGCGAGGGCTGCTCGACTCTCTCTTAACGGTTCATGCCCATTTTCTTCCCCAACTGGATTTCTTCCCTCTTCTCCTCTTTTCTTCAACTTCAAACCCCTAAGTAAGGTGTTTTGAAAGATTTTTCAAAGATTTCATCTCTCTTTCATTCATTTCTACTTTATCCTTGCTCGGTTTACCGAAAAGCGCAACATTTAACAAAATGCAAGCGTTGGAACATCGTAGAAACTTTATTTCAAAAACGTTTTGAAAGAGAGGGTTTTAAGGTCTAAAATCTTTTGATCAAGATTGTTTTGGTCCAAAAAAAAGGGGTATGAAGTTGAGCTTTGACTCTCTCCTTGCCGAAGAAACTGAACCTTTCCCCTGCACACCTTTCTCCACCATGTAAACCATCAGTCGCGTCCAAATCTTAAGGGCAGTCAAAAATGGGGTGTCTACAGTACTTAATATATATATATATATATTTGAGTATATATATATATATTTGAGTATAGAATCTCCCAGCCTCTACTAATAAAAACAATTTTTGGGTTTGGTGTTGAGAGTTGGACTTACGTTAGTTTTCATGAGTGAAAATCATAACAATTTGGCCTCTCCATTTCATTGAAGTCTAACCAAAGGAATGTCTAGTCTAAGACACGACATCCCCCATTTTAGTATATATATATATTTTAGTCATATTATCTTTTTATTTATTTTTATATTTTTTTGTAAAAATTTTAAAAATATACTTATTTAAATCATCTCAAACACTCTTTAAGTATAATTGCTAAATTTGAATCCTATTTGTTTTTTTTTTTTTTTTGTTCAAATTGGTTGCTTTGTTAGTTTGCCCAGTTCTTCAAGTCAAGAATTTTGTTCCACCCACTACGAGCCCGGTTAAATATTAAGTTTTTTTTTTTTCGTTAGGTTAAAAGTTTGTTTGGGAACACCTATCGTAGTATATATATATATTATATATTTTATCTTTTTTGGATCAAATTACTTCTTTACTTTTTTTCACATATTTTTATAAAAATTCAAAAAATATACTTATTTAATACTTCCCAAACAACCCTCAAATATTGAGTTACTCTCTATTTCATAAATGAAATAGAAATCTCTCCCTTTTATAGTGTTATTTTTTCACAACATTAAAAAGAAGGAAAGTGTGATACCATTAGGTTAACTTATACTTTTGGCTACTAAATTTTTTTAGTTACCAAAAATTTTACTTTTGGCTATTAATACTTTTTTAGTTGCCAAAACCTATACTTTCAGCGACCAACAGTGCTTTTTTAGTCGCCAAAGATGCTTTTTCTTGTAGTGGTTGCCACATTGCTCCATGACTAATTTTTATTTTAGAATGGAAAAGATTAATAGTGAAGAGATTAATAGTGAGGGGATTGTTAGTGAGGGGATTGATAGTGAGGAGATTAAGTAAAATTGTGTTTGTTTTGATGATAGTTGTTAATGTAGGGATTGTTAAATTATTTTTATATAAAATAAATATAAAATAATAAAACAAATAAAAAAATACAAAAACATTAAAAATTAATGTTTTAAAAAAAATGCCCAATATGTAAAAAAATTTAAAAAAAAAAACTCCAAAAAAAATAAAAAAAATTAAATATTTATGTTCAAAAAAAATGTCCGACACGTAAAAAATAAAATAATAAATAAATAAAAATATAAATTTCTAGTCTGCCGGACTATTTTTCTAATACCAAGTCCTGGAGACCCATCCGAATCCCCTTGGGGAGGCCCATCCTAATCCGGAGCTCACTATCAATCCCCTCCCCATCTCTCAAAACAAACACAATATTAGTGGGTCTCACCTCACTACAAATCCCAATCCCTCCTCTAACTCTCCAAACAAACAAGACCAAAGTGTATACCATTAGGTTGCCACATTGCTCGGTGCCAACCTAGTTGGAATTGATTAGTTTGCTGTGATGCTTTGCTATGATGTTTTTTTAATGTTGCCATTAATGTTTTATTCTATGTATTATATAACAAAGACATGTCATAATTAAATATTTATTTCAAAATTTTGATTAATATTAATAAAAAATTTACTTGAAAATAGCCATAATTTTAAAATATTTACTTCAAAATATTAATTAATTATTTATTTTTGGTACAACCAAAAAAATACACGTGTTTTAAAATTTTAAAATTTAACCATATAATACATAGAATAAAACATTAATCTAATTAGATATATCTAATGTGTCTTCAAAATTAGTTATATCTAATTTCAAATTTTAAAAATATATTAATAAAATGTGAAAAGAAAATGAATTCAACCATGTAACGCCCTCAAAAATTTAACCCATTAAATATAAAACATGACATGCATTATTTAAAAGAAAACAATATATTATACCAATCATCAGAGCATTACGAAATAAAATATCATAATAAGTGCCCTACGGGCTTACATCTTGCCAAGCCAACACTTGGACACAAATCCATGAGTTCTAACTCAAACAAATAAAGCCCTAGGCTTGAATGTTTACATAGTTCAAATAAAGCAAATAAAGCAAATAAAGAAAGTCTTCAAGTCCAAATCCTCACAAGCTAAGTCTTTGGAGGTAATGAACCACCTGATCCTGAAAAATGAAGTTCCCATATAGGGTGAGCCACAGCCCAATAGAGAAATACTAAACCAAGCATAAGGATTAACTAAAGCATTAGCATTCGATACATGGTTAACACAAGATAATCAATTTCCCATTTCATGACACGAATGTCTACATTATCTATGACCTATTGTCTATGACACATTTCACTTTCCAATATTTATTCAACTTTCCCATTTTATCATTATGGCTCAGAACCTGGCCAACTATAATAGTAATCCAGATATTACAAAAATAAATGAGACTAAAGCTCAAACCACAACACTTCCATACTTCCAACCGATACACATTACAATGATGTATCATATCAACAACAAATAGCAATGTTGCTATTATCAATAAGCACACATATGAATGATGCTGCTGGAGTCCATCCCCTATCTCCTCCCAACAAATCCGGTTTAGAGGTCCATCCCCTATCTTCCCCTAAACCGTGGAGTTCATCCCCTATCTCCTCCAAAACCAAATGCATATGCAACATAATCAATACTTGACATACACAACACATGATCAATACACGAATGTTCTGTACTAATTCAATTGTCAAATAAATTACTCAATTTCAGTTATACCTAAGCCGCATGCAAGGTCTACAACAATCAATGGCTATCCTCCACCGATAGCCCAAAACAATTATTTCTAAGCAAGAAACAAATACACAACAATTATAATTCCAACATTCTCAAAGGTAAGTATTTAAACCAACCCAATACCTCATTAAATTACTAAATTCCCCAATCTCATGAATTTAGCCAATAACACAATTTCCCCTTTAAATTAATTATACAAATTAATCTATGACAAAACCTAGGGTTTCTCCCAAAATTACCCAAACTACCCCCCACATACCAAAATACCAACACTTAGGATTAAAACGTATAAATGGAGTAGGAATTCCCTACCTCGAAGAAAGAATCCAAAAAGAAGGAGATGTAGATAATGCCCAAAACTTCAAAATGCTCCAAATCAATAATTGCTCCGATTAAATGAAAGCCCTCACTCTCCTCTATCTTATTTGTAAAGCAACTAGGGTAAAAACACACTCTAACTAGATCAAACCAAGAAGAGAAGATGGGTTGGGAGAGAGGAAACTCGTAACCTAGGGTTTTCTGAAACTGAAGGGGCTGAAAAACTGATCTGAAACACGCTGCTGCGTTTTTAAACAAAATAGGCTCGTTCGAGTGAAGACCTGGTCGCTCGAGCGACCAGACACAGAAAATCCTCGCTCGAGCCAAGAAAGGCCCGATCGAGCGAAGAACTAACAGTTCGCTCGAGCGACGAGAAGCTCGCTCGAGCCAGCTAACATTGCTCTCAGGTCTAGCACTGGACGCAATCCTCGCTCGAGCCAAGAAATGCTCGCTCGAGCGACGGACCAAAAACAAAAGCCTCGCTCGAGCGACCACGCCAAAAACTGAACATCAACTCTTGGTTTCTAAACCCAACCAACTTGCAATCAACCTGCCCAAAACATCCTATAATCCAAAATAAGGAATCAAAGGACAACACAACAATAATAAGACAACAAAATCCACGGAACATAAGTCCGGATACAATAATTAAATGGGAAAAGACCGGGGTCGCTATAACCTCCCCCCCTTAAAAGAATTTCGTCCCCGAAATTAAGCATAATTTTGTAAAAAAACCGTTTTTCTCAATTCCCAATGATATAAACACAATAATAAACAACAACTTGACCCAAAACCGGTCACTTCATCTCTTATCAAGAGGCATCTCACAGTATGTATAAATCGACATATATTTTAACATGCATCAATATTATGCATTATCCCTTTCAATGTTAACAATTTCCATATCATATTCAATTCCATGATCTAAACAACATATTCAACATATAATGTTATATTCTACTCCCATTATGAAGCAAGTTTCAAAATGTTAACATTAACTCAAAACATTCTCAATGTTTTCCAACTTAAGATATATATAAAATTCTCAAGTTCCTCAATATTATATAATCTAAATACAAGATTACAAGTCAAAAAAAACAATTCTGGATATTTCTCACGGACTTCCAACTCACGTTCCCAAGTGGCTTCCTCCACTCCGTGATGCTTCCACAGAACTTTCACCAAAGGGATGGTCTTGCCACGCAAAACTTGATCCCGCCTATCCAAAACTTGAATCGGTCTCTCCTCGTACGAGACATCCTCATCAACAACTAAATCAGTCCAATCCAACACATGTGACGGATCCGCTCATACTCAAGCATACTCACATGAAACACGTCATGAACTCCGGATAACTGCGGTGGCAAAGCAAAACGATAAGCAGCCTCGCCAATCCTCTCAAGAATCTCAAAAGGCCCAATAAACCGAGGGGACAACTTCCCGCTCTTCCCAAACCTCATCAAACCTCGTTTGGGTGATATCTTCAGAAAGACATGATCACCCACCTCAAACACCAAAGGTCTCCTTCTACGGTCAGCATAAGATTTCTGACGACTTTGGGCCGTAATAAGCCTCCTACGGATAAGCTCAACTTTCTCCGTCGTTTCCCTCACCAATTCCGGACCCAACAAAGGTGCATCACCCACCTCGGCCCAACAAACAGGAGATCTACACTACGGCCGTACAAAGCCTCAAACGGTGCCATACCGATACTAGACCGAAAATCGTTGTTGTAGGCAAACTCCACTAATGGCAAGTGCCTCTCCCACCCACTAAAGTCGATAACACAACCCCAAGCATATCCTCAAGGATCTCAATAGTACGCCGGACGCCTGTCACCGAGGATGATAAGCCGTAAAGTCAACTTAGTGCCTAAAGCACTCTGCAAACTCGCCACAACCCGGCGGTAAACGAGGATCTCTATCTCGAGACGATCGTCACCGGGACCCCGTGCAACCTCACTATGTCCCGGATATATAAGTCGGCAAGATGATCACCAATCTCTAACACGCATAAGAATGAAGTGCGCCGACTTCACAACCGGTCTACAACCACCCAAATAGCATCACTACCTCCGAGTCCTCGGAAGACCCACAACGAAGTCCATAGTGACACGCTCCCACTTCCACTCGGCAATAGGCAAGGGTTGCAACAAACCCATTGCCTCGATGCTCGGCCTTCACTTGTCGACAAGTAAGGCACCTAGATACTAAGTCGCCACATCTCTTCATACTCGCCACCAAAACCGGCCCAAATCTCGATACATCTTAGTACCTCCGGATGCAATCGCAAGGCGCGAATGATGAAACTCTCGAGTACCTCCTCTCGGCAAGACTCCAAGACAAACAGACGGTCTTGGTATCTCACACTCAGTCGGGATACACCGTCAAACCCTTCTCAACCTTCCCAATGGAAATCTTTTCTGAGAGATTCTACCTCAAGATCACCCCTCCGAGCCTCTAACACTCGAGTCACAAGTGTAGGTCACGTAACAACAGAAAACAAGGCCGCAATTTCTACGGATTCACTCAGATGCAAATCAAACTCCCAACTACACCCAACATCTCCCATTCCTGATGGCTATACTAGCTAAGTCACCAGATTTTCTACTAAGGGCATCGGCCACAACATTGGCCTTCCCGGATGATAGTGCAACTCGAAGTCATAACCCTCAATGAACTCCATCCACCTCCTCTGTCTCAAATTCAGGTCTTTCTGTGTAAACAGATACTTCAGACTCTTATGATCCGAGAATACCTCGAACTTCTCACCATAAAGATAATGCCTCCAAATCTTTAAGGCAAAAATCACGGCTGCTAATTCTAAATCGTATGAGGGTAATTCTTCTCATGAATTTTCAATCTGTGAGCCATAGGCAACCACTTTCCCTCTTGCATCAACACACAACCTGCACCCTCTCGTGAGGCGTCACAAGAACCCTGATAACCCAACCCTCTCTCCGGAATAATCAAGACCGAGCGGTGGTCAATCTAACCTTCAACTCTGAACGACTTTTCACAAGTCTCACTCCATACAAATTTGACTCCCTTCCGAGTCAATCTAGTCAACGGTGAAGCTAACCTGGAGAAATCTTTCACAAACCGACGGTAATACCCAGCTAATCCCAGAAAACTGCGGATCTCAAACACACTCTTAGGCTGTGCCCAATCTTGCACTGCCTCAGTCTTGGATGTATCAACAGACACCCCTTCCCCAGAAACTACATGGCCTAAGAACTTCACCTCTTCTAGCCAGAACTCACACTTCCCGAACTTAGCATAAAGCTTATGGGCTCTAAGTAACTCAAGCACCACTCTCAAGTGTGTCTCGTGCTCCTCCTCTGAAGGTGAATAAATCAAAATGTCGTCCACAAAGACGACTACAAATCGATCCAAAAATTCCCGGAAGATCCGGTTCATCAAATCCATAAACACTGCTGGTGCATTGGTGAGCCCAAACGGCATCACCAGAAACTCATAATGACCATACCGCGTACGGAATGCCGTCTTAGGAATATCCTCCTCCCTGACTCTCAACTGATGATAACCCGATCTCAAATCTATCTTAGAGAAACAACGGGAACCCTTCAACTGGTCAAACAAGTCATCTATACGAGGCATAGGATACTTATTCTTAACCGTAACCCGATTCAACTTCCGGTAATCTATACAAAGTCTCAAAGCACCACCTTTCTTTTTAACAAAAAGGGCTGGCGCTCCCCACGGCGAAACACTAGGACGGATATAGCCCTTATCTAACAACTCCTGGAGTTGAACCTTCAATTCAACTAACTCGGCTGGGGCAAAACGGTAAGGTGCCATAGAGATCGGCGCCGTGCCGGGCACTAAATCAATGGAGAACTCAATCTCTCGCTGAGGTGGCAAACTAATAAGATCCTCGGGGAAAACGTCCGAATACTCACAAACTACCCTCGGCAATACAATCTGGGTCTCATCACCCTCACTAATTGAAAGACTAGCAAGTAGACCACTAAGCTCACTCCGTCCCCGCGGATCATACTCTGGCGGCAAAACACTACCAACCCGGTCCCCCAGAAAACGAAAACACTCCCCGTTCACGGTACAACAAGTGACCCTCTGACGGTAGCAATCAATAACTGCTCGGTATGACGATAACCAGTCCATACCCAAAATAACATCAAAGCCCTTCATGGGCATAACCACAAAAGAAAAAGGGATTCTATGATCATCGACCTCTATATCACAACCCCTAACACCTTGTTTCAAAATCAACTCACCCCCGAGAGGTGACACTACACAAATAGGAGATGCTAACTGAGCTAACTCCAACTCCAAAATGGTTGCAAATGCGTGACACAAAAGAATGAGATGCACCCGTATCGATCAAAACGCTAGCAACTGAATTGCAAAACAAGAAGGTACCTCTCACAACAGATGGGGCCGGTACAAGATCCTGCGCGGTAACAGCATACACGCGCCCAGACGACCTCTGATCCACCTGCTCACCCCTCGGAGCATAAGATCACCTGTGATCGGGACGAAGAAGCCTGATTGGCCCTCGAGGCTGAATCGACCGAAAGGCGGTGACTCGAGTCCGCCTCGAACCAGTGCACCGGATGTGCTACCTAACCGCGGCAAAACCGTTTCATGTGCCCTGCCGCCGACCGATAACACGATAGTGGTGACCTCTACTCGACTCGCTCGAGATCGAGCCAAAGAAGATCGCTTCAACTCCCCTCTGACGACAAACTGGAGACTTGTGACCCAGCTGGCCACACTTGAAACAGGTAATGTCTCCCTGACTGCCTTTCCCAGAACTAGCACTCGGCACTGGAAAAGTGGATCTAGAAAAACTATTCTGAGACTGCTGAGGAGTGAAACCTCTCTGCCTCCTGCCATCACTCGCCATCCTCCTCTTGGAGCCTTTCGCCTTTCCTCTTCCTGCATCATAATCTCGGTATGGGCTGCTGCATCAACCAATCGCCCAAAATCCCTAATCATAGATCCGACAACTCTCAGCATGAGGCCACGCCTCAACTTCCTCTCAAACTCAATGCAACGGCGTTCCTCCGTCGCCACCAACTCAGGTGCAAACCTGGACAAACTGGTGAATGCAGCCTCAAACTTAGCTACTGATAAACTGTTCTGCTCAAGATGGCAGAATTGATCTCTCAACTTCTCCTGAATAGCTGAAGACAGGTACTTCTCCTGAAACGCATCAACAAAAGCCTTCCAAGTACCTCCAATACGACCCTTGGTGAATTTCCACCACTGACCCGCATCCCCTTTCAGCTGGAAAGATGCCAAGGTCACTTTCAATCCCTCATCTTCGATGCCAAGCATCTCAAACGTTTTCGTTGTGCTCGAGCCATTCATTAAATGCGCCTTAAGCGGTTCGCTAGGATCACCTAAAAATTCGTCCAGGTGAGACTGAAAGAACTCTCTCTTCAGAAAAGAAGGTCCTGTATCTGCCACAACGACCTGAGCCTGATTCTGAGCCCTAAGAATGCCCACTGACTCCCTAAAAGCTCCTACTATCTCTTGGGCCAAAGCGCCCATAACCTGCTGTCCTACTGGTTCGGCCACATTGGCCTGGCCAACACCCTCCTGAACTGCCGGAATTTCCTCCGGTATAGGCACTTCCTGCCTAGCCTGCCTACCACGCCTACCACGACCTCGTCCTCGTCCTGACATCCTAATAAAGGAAACAAAGACGTTAGCACTCTAGATAATATGCCAAAACTATGACACTCGCGTCCTAATACATTGGACAACAATAAATCATTCCACGTAAGCACATAATCACATAAGCACCTACGAATTTCATTCCTGGATAATGACAGTCCCGAGGCGTCACTAAAGTTCCGGTTGGAAACAACATTGATCAGGCGCCTTTCCAACAAGACTTTCAGAAACTCAGGGGTCCAATCAATATCCTAGAAACTACATTCCATACCCACATAATCACATAAACATGTTATCATATAAGCATGCAAAATTACACTAAGTCTCTATCAAACGAGACGAACCCATTGTGATACTAATCACTTCCCACGTACCCAAAGTATTCAAACCCGGTACGCTCTGATACCAAGTTGTAACGCCCTCAAAATTTAACCCATTAAATATAAAACATGACATGCATTATTTAAAAGAAAACAATATATTATACCAATCATCAGAGCATTACGAAATAAAATATCATAATAAGTGCCCTACGGGCTTACATCTTGCCAAGCCAACACTTGGACACAAATCCATGAGTTCTAACTCAAACAAATAAAGCCCTAGGCTTGAATGTTTACATAGTTCAAATAAAGCAAATAAAGCAAATAAAGAAAGTCTTCAAGTCCAAATCCTCACAAGCTAAGTCTTTGGAGGTAATGAACCACGATCGAAAAATGAAGTTCCCATATAGGGTGAGCCCACGGCCAATAGAGAAATACTAAACCAAGCATAAGGATTAACTAAAGCATTAGCATTCGATACATGGTTAACACAAGATAATCAATTTCCCATTTCATGACACGAATGTCTACATTGTCTATGACCTATTGTCTATGACACATTTCACTTTCCAATATTTATTCAACTTTCCCATTTTATCATTATGGCTCAGAACCTGGCCAACTATAATAGTAATCCAGATATTACAAAAATAAATGAGACTAAAGCTCAAACCACAACACTTCCATACTTCCAACCGATACACATTACAATGATGTATCATATCAACAACAAATAGCAATGTTGCTATTATCAATAAGCACACATATGAATGATGTTGCTGGAGTCCATCCCCTATCTCCTCCCAACAAATCCGGTTTAGAGGTCCATCCCCTATCTTCCCCTAAACCGTGGAGTTCATCCCCTATCTCCTCCAAAACCAAATGCATATGCAACATAATCAATACTTGACATACACAACACATGATCAATACACGAATGTTCTGTACTAATTCAACTGTCAAATAAATTACTCAATTTCAGTTATACCTAAGCCGCATGCAAGGTCTACAACAATCAATGGCTATCCTCCACCGATAGCCCAAAACAATTATTTCTAAGCAAGAAACAAATACACAACAATTATAATTCCAACATTCTCAAAGGTAAGTATTTAAACCAACCCAATACCTCATTAAATTACTAAATTCCCCAATCTCATGAATTTAGCCAATAACACAATTTCCCCTTTAAATTAATTATACAAATTAATCTATGACAAAACCTAGGGTTTCTCCCAAAATTACCCAAACTACCCCCACATACCAAAATACCAACACTTAGGATTAAAACGTATAAATGGAGTAGGAATTCCCTACCTCGAAGAAAGAATCCAAAAAGAAGGAGATGTATATAATGCCCAAAACTTCAAAATGCTCCAAATCAATAATTGCTCCGATTAAATGAAAGCCCTCACTCTCCTCTATCTTATTTGTAAAGCAACTAGGGTAAAAACACACTCTAACTAGATCAAACCAAGAAGAGAAGATGGGTTGGGAGAGAGGAAACTCGTAACCTAGGGTTTTCTAAAACCGGAAATTTGAAAAATCGATTCAAACACGCTGCTGCGTTTTTAAACAAAATTGGCTCGCTCGAGCGAAGACCTGGTCGCCCGAGCTACCAGACACAGAAAATCCTCGCTCGAGCCAAGAAAGGCCCGATCGAGCGAAGAACTACGATTCGCTCGGCGACGAGAAGCTCGCCGAGCCAAATAACATCGCTCTCGGGTCTAGCATCGACGCAATCCTCGCTCGAGCCAAGAAATGCTCGCTCGAGCGACGGACCAAAAACAAAAGCCTCGCTCCCGCGAAGATAAGCTCGCTCGAGCGACCAAGCCAAAAACTGAACATCAACTCTTGGTTTCTAAACCCAACCAACTTGCAATCAACCTGCCCAAAACATCCTATAACCCAAAATAAGGAATCAAAGGACAATACAACAATAATAAGACAACGGAATCCACAGAACATAAGTCCGGATACAATAATTAAATGGGAAAAGACCGGGGTCGCTATAAACCATATCTAAATTACATCTAATTTTACATTTAAAATGAAAATCTAAATGTAATTTTAATCATAGGTAATTTGAAAATATTTAATGAAATATCTAAATTAAACTTTTTGATATAAATCGTACTTTATCAAATGGTTATAAATTCAAGTACACTTGTCTTAATCCTATTGAAAAAAAAACATTTAAAAAAAATTGTAAATTTGTAAATAAAAAATTTAAATTAATAATTAACAAATATTTTTATAAATTAACAGATCACTTCTCCAAACTAAGTTCTAAGCTAAAAACATAAATCACGGGTTAGCTCAACGTGATCTTAAATAATTTTTTAGATGTAAAGATATTAGTAATTTGACTAACGAAATGACCTTTGGTAGGGCCGCGTGGAGAAGAAGGATTCATGTAGTCGACCCCATTTGATGGGACTTAAGGCTTTGTTTGGTTTGGTTTGGTTATGTAAAGATATTAGTCATATTTTAATAATAAATATATAAATTTCTTAACAAAAATTTTAAAATACCAATAAATAATATATATTAAAAAAAGTAAAACTTTTATTTCTTTTATGTTTTGGTTGCATTGGCTTAACTTCCAAAACTCCAACTATCTTTCCAAATCCACCACTATCACCGCCCTAAAATTCCTTCTGCAACTAAAATTTATACCATAACCAGATTTACATATAAAAAATTTAGAACAATTTACACTGATCTCTCCCAAAATTTAGAAAAAAATATAAGAAGTTTTATAATTTTAATATAATTATACTGACCTCTTTTTTAGCATGATTAAATAGACTGAACTAATACAAATGTTGTGAAAACACAAAAATAAACAACATAAAATATATATTTTATTGTAAAAGAGATGACAATATTATTTTTTTTTCATTTATTCACCTAACAAGTTATTGATGAATATTGGGTATAGCATTATGTGAATTAAAATTTTAAGAGAATTCAATGTAATTATGTCAAAATTGAGAGATTTATTGTATTTTTTTCAAACTTCAAAAAGATCAATGTAATTTACCCAAAAATTTAAGTCTTTCCAAGAAAACCTTTTTAACGCACAATTTTTTTTATCATTGTTTAAAGGCTTAGTTACACTTTTCACTTAGTTTGACTCAATTTGATTTTAATTCCTATAGTTTTAATTTAAACAATTTGTTTCCTACACTTTAAGTCTAGTTTTAATTTGGTTGTTTTGTTTAAATTTTTGTTAATTTTTGGGATAAATTATACCAGTAATCCCTACATTTTATCCCTTGTGTCATTTTGGTCCCTATACTTTCAATTAACTCAATTTTGATTATTAACTTTAAATTTTATGTCAATTGAAATTGGCATACATAATCCTTAGGAAGCCCCTATTTGAAGCTGCACATGATGAGATGTCCAAAAATCTATGGTAATGAAGAAGATGATAGTGATAACAAACTGGACTTTTGTTTTCTTATAGTAGTATGCATGAAATGGAGTTGTTCAGTTGAGAAGCTAGACTATTCTGTTAAAAGAAAAGTAAAAGGATAAGAAACTAGAGTATGAAAGAGTTGTTGGAATGATTTTCATTCTATTCACTAGCTTACTTTCCTGTCTTATGAAGTTTCAAATGCCTTACTTTTCTAAAATGTCCAGTTAAATTGTTAATTTGATTGGCTGAATTTAGTGCCAAGTTGGTTTAGACTATTTTGATAAGCATGACTGATTGTTTATACTCAATGGGATTCCCTCAATGGTATTCCAACCCTTTGGACCAATAATTGAAAGGAATCTTTACCTGCTCTACAATTTAGTGTCTAATAGAGAGAAAAGAAGGGCATGGTGTTCTGATTGTGGTATCAGTGTTTGTTATCTGTATGCCTATCCTAGATATTAAATGAAAATAAATAAATGAAATGATAAGTACAAAACAAAAATGACAATTTCTGAAGTTGACATTGCAGGGATGACTAAATGTGTTTGAAATTTCTTCAGTTTCAGTGAGTACAGCTTCTTCGTGCTCCATCAGAAAAGATATCAAGCCATTTATGCAATCAAACAACAGACAAGCAAACAAGGAGACACAAAAAATTGTATGGTCTATGAATTTTGTTATCCAAGATTCAAAATATCTGGCAGTTCCAATTGAAAGGTATGCTGTTATTTTTTCATAAAAATATAAAAAAAAATGTAAAATGAATTAAATAGAAATGACAAAAAAAAAATTTATTAAAAAATGAAATACAGAATAAACTACACAACTAAAAATACAGAAATGAATTAAATTACATTACTAATAAAACAAATTATTAACATGAATAACTAAAGATTAGAACTGATCAATGTAAACTAAATTCTAAAAAATTTAAGAACAAATGATAAAAAAAAAAGAAGCAAATTAAAGCCTGTGTGATATCACAATTTTGTTAAAACATATTCACCATCTCTCAATGGATGCTAGAGGTATACCGGCGTCTGTCTCCCAAAATACGACTGTCGAAACTAGCTAATGTAGAAGCACCTTCTGAATAGCTTCGGCAAACTTGACAATGGCTGCACTTTCTCTAACAAGAACCAAAGAAGGGGCTAGCAAAAGAAGATAGGAAAAATTTTCTTTGATATAAAAAAACACATCTCCAACTTTTTATCTTAAAACACCATTTCCATTTTCCATCAAAAATCTCTCCAAAATTATCCTACCAAGTTGAAGGGAAAAAACCTCTATTTATACAAGTAGGGGAATCCCTAGCCATGAAGGCTATACATCAATAGGGCTATCAAATGCCATTAACCAAGGCCATCAACTCTAGCCATTAGGACTAGAGTTACAAAAGTTGAAAACATATGTCCACTAATATGATCATCAACTCTATCATCAAAAAATGAGAGTTACAAAAATTTACATTTCTTATGTGCTTGATATATACAAATAAATATGTATATAATGATGTTTGAATAAACCAACTAGAGAGGTCACAAAATGGATACTAATGCTGGGTCACAACCCGATACAAGCCCAATTCTCAAACACATGCACAAGCTAAACCCAACACAACATAGCTTAGCCCTAGCTCGAGATTAAGTCAAAGTCCAAGACCAAACACAGCACATGCACAAGCACAAGCCTAGGCCTAGGCACAACCAAGATTAAGTCTAAATCTAAGCCCAACTTTATTGATGCCCACTTTATAAGGCAATTCTCATTCACAACTCAATGGTTTCGGCTCATTATTTTTGTATTGCAATCTTCTCACTTAAAAGAATGCAAAACCACTTAGATCCACATCAACTGGCGGTTGGGTCTCACTTTAATTTCAAATTAAAGTTGCCGAAAAAACTATTATCTCCAACAATCCCCCACATGAATAAAATTGGCCGAATAAAGAAAAACAGTCAACACTAAACAACAAAGACTCGGAGAGACAATACATAGAATAACCCTGTATCAGAAAAGGTAGTTGTTGGCCTTCAACCTTTCGTAGTGAAAGCCTATAGGATTTACTAGCTGACCAGTGAATGTGATGTCTTGAACTGTTCCGCCGTTTGTGTAAACCGAGACAATAGACCTCATATAGGAATTACTCCAACCATCATTCTGTTCTCACTGTTGTGTTCGGTTCCCTGGAACACTAGCCAGGTTCAATGAGTGTTTTTAAAGAATCCGGCCTTGTCAATTCTTAAAGAAGCGGCCCCACTTCACACTCACATAAGTGACCTACATAAGGTATCTCATTGTACCACGGTTGACTATTCACAACACTTAGGTCATTAAAAGTATCAACTTAACCTTCCACCCCATAAGGTATCACTATATAAAGAAATGGGCAAGATGATTTACCTCTTTAGTGACTCACTGGTTACACGCATTTAGGTTGTCCCTTTGAACCTAGATCTTGGGATCTCTAGTCAACTAAGTTGGGTTTTCCATTTCAATAACATTCGCTAAAGGCCTTAATTTCATTCCTCATAACGACTTCTTACTAACTCTCAATTTTACCCTTAGGTTAACGGATCCATAATGTTGTCATTAGGCTATAAATAATCTATAGTGAAAACACACAAGAGTAGTCATCGTATGGAACTATGTCTTTGACGAAAAATGTCTAGATTGTCCATTTGTGCCCTACCAATACTTGATTGGTTATTTCAAAGTATAGAAAATTGCTAGCACAAGATTTGATCAACAAGGAATATCCTCAAGAAAATGGCAAAGCCATTTAGCTACTTTAATACTAAATTTCGATTCCATCATTGATCTTGTGATACACATCTACTTGGAAGATTTCCAAGACATGATTACAGCTCCAATTAGAGAAAACATATCCACTAATGGATTTGTAGTCTTTATATTAGATATCCAATAGGCACCTTTGTACTCTTCTAGTACAACTGGATATCAAGTGTTACGCAACCCATATTCCTGGATGTAGTATAAATAATCCAACACCCACATAATGCCCTTCCAATGAGTAACATTAGGATTAATCGTGTATCTCCTAAGCCTGCTAACTGAGTAGGCTATACCTGGCCTTGTACAACTCATCAGATGCTTTAAACTTCCAACAACCCAAGAATATTCTAGTTAAAATATACTTTCACCAATATTCTCGTCCAAATGTAGAATCAAGTCTACTAGTGTCCTTAACACACTTGTATTTGATTTACTAAATTTCTCAAGTATCTTATCAGCATAATAAGACTGAGAAAGTACAATACTATTAGATGTTCTGGTAATCTTAATACCCAAAATCACATATGCAAGGCCCATATCTTTCATATCAAACTTAAAGTACAACATCCACTTGATAATATTGAATATCTTCTCATAACTATCAACAATGAGTGTGTCACATACACACAAACACAACACGACATCTACTATTGTCCATAAACACATTTGTCAATACCCACTTGACAACATAGCGTAGTCAAATTTCTTATGCAATTTTTTCGGTGCTTATTTCAAATCATAAAATGATTCTCAAGCTTACTGTCTTTCCTCATCTTGGAACTGACAAACCCTTCGGGTTGTTCCATAAAGATTTATTCAACTAAATCTTCATATAGGAAAACTATCTGAACATCCATCTTGATGTATCTCCAGACTTCATACAATTGCGATCACACTCACTATAACTGATGATCACGTATCAAAGTAATCCAAGCCATCTCTTCACCGATATTCTTTGATAACAAGCCTGTCTCGTCAGATTTCATTCACTTGCATCCCAAGGATTACTACCTTTGCAAGATTAAGTTAATTTAATAACTATTTTCTAGAGAAATCACAACTTCAAAGAAGCTTTTAACCTCACTAGCCACCATATAGGTTTAAGAAGATTAGATAGAAGAACTTTAAAGTCTTAGTCTATTTACATCTTCTAGGCTTATATCTTTCCTCATGAAAATCGCTTCCTCAATTTCATGATTGTGTGAGAACCCGAATATAAAAATAAAAATAAATAATTAGATAATAATAATTTTATAAATCTCAAATATTTTGCTTGTGAATCTTTAAGTGAAAATTAAATATTTAGAGGGTCTTTTAATTAATTTTAAACCTAAAATAAATTTATGGTGAAAGCCTTAATTTAGAGGCAAGATTTATTATTTAAAAAAAAATTAGGGGCAAATTAGTAACCATATTTTGATCTAATAATATTTGTATTTTATTTAAATTAATGGGGAGAGAAAATAAAATAATATAAAGAGTTAATAATTTAGAGCCTTTTGTTTAGATATATATATATAGGAACCCTAGGTTGTCTAATACAATATGGGGCGGCAGCAGCAGCCACGGGAGAGAGAGAGAGAGAGAGAGAGAGAGAGAGAGAGAGAGAGAGAGAGAGAGAGAGAGTTTGAGAGAAAAGAAGAAGAAAAAAAAGAGAGGGGGGGGGGAGGTGGGGAGGGGGGGTTGCAAAGAAGGAAGGATTTTTGGGTATGTGGTAGGTCTCCATCTTTCTTCTCCTTTTTTTTTTATTTTTTATTTTTTTTGTTCTTTATCCTTATTCTACTATTATTATTTAGTTCATTGATGGAGAGGTTATAGGTTTATGTATTTTGTATATATATACACTGTTAAGAAACCTGAGGAAATAAATTGTGTGTAAAGAATGGTTGTAATTCTTAGTTTAAAAATTATGTATAGAACCACAAACTTAAAAAATTGAGGAATCATATCAAATGGATGAATTTTGACTGAAATTTTTACAGTAGATTAAGTACATATTGAATTTCATATCAGAATTTTCTCATAATTTTTGGGATTCAAAATCTATATAAAATGATGCGTTCAAATCTGTCCAAAAAACTGGTGTAAAATAGTAACTTCGAAAGTGTTGTTCTCTTTGGGTATAAATCCGAAAATTATCAAATTAGCATCATTAAAACCGGTTATGAGTCTAGTTTCTTACATTTGTGGCCTTGCATTGATTGCTTGTGTATACTAAGAGAACCATTAATTTCTTTAAAGTGTTGCAGAAAACAACTTGTTTGGGCATAATTAATTGTAAATAATTATTTTGTTAAGCAAATCAAGTAAAACCATTTGAGTTTGAAACTTAGGATATATTAGTTGCTATCTGGAGGGTTTTGGAATTTTTTGAATGGTGTAGAGTGGGTATTTAATTTTCAAAGTTAGCAAATAGATTGAGCAAGTTTGTTTAAAATTCTATTTTATCTTAAAATTACTTTTAATTAAGGTTCAAGTTGAACCTATGTCTTGGGTGATTTTAGACCTTGAAGAACATGAACTTAGGTAATATTTAAGAGTAATTGTGAGTTGGGTTGAACCGTGTTAGTGCGCTTTAGTTTGGGGTTACTTAGTTTCTTATTTTTTAGTATTTTTAATTTAGTAGTGACGTGTAGTTTTCATACTTGGCTCAGAACATTAGTTCGACTTTTATACTATGTTCGAGGATTACATTATTCCATTTTCAGGTGAGTAGTTGCATCCTATATATTTTTATAAATGTTCCCCTACCCTAAACTGTTGGAAAATTAAATTATTGTTTCAGGACTAAACTGTCTTGCTAAATCATTATATTATCAATGGAGTTAAATTATTTCTCAAACACGTGTAAACTTGGCACACTCTAAACTATTTGTTATGGCCTCATGTTTATAATGGTGAACTACCATGTTTTACGAAAATGAATTGCATTGATTATTGGGACCATCTGTATATTTTAGTCTAGGGAAATTATTCCACTATGTGTGGGGACTCTGGCCACTAGGGAATAGATCTGGGTGGGGCCGTGATGACTCTAGTGCTCAACGATTGTAAGTAAAAGACCTAGGCTAGGCTAAGTGACCTTCAGTCTGATCGTCATAGAGAAAAGACCCAAGTTGCCACCCCGAGGATAACTCTTGGTTCGATATTGGATCCAACAGGCTTTTTGCCGTGAGAACTGTGTGGTATGTTACTTGTTATTTTTGGTACCCAAAAATTATTGGTGTTCATGCTGTAATCTGTTTTAAATGGAAAATGTCATTTATCATGTTCTTGAGAGACATGAGTATTGTAACTATTAAACTGTGGAACCTTATTTTTGAAACAGATTATCTTTATCAAAACTGTATGTCAATCTAGTTTCTGTGATATATATCTTATATTTTGGAATTGATCCATGTTTTCAAAACTGTATATACTATCCATGTTGCTACTCACTGAGTTATCAACTGACTTAGTTGTTTATCATTTCTAGGTGTTATAAGGACATAGAGTGGACTCATGGCGTAGCGGGAACTCAATTGCATGGACCTCTAGGACATTCATTTATTTTGTTTTAGATTGTTATGTCAAGTTTGTGCGTATTTATTTTTGTTTTTATTGAGATTCATTTAGAATTTTTTTGATGTATGGGCTGTTTATATCCCATAAGTTTGGATGGTATTGATTACGGTTGGTTTTTCCGTTTATACTTGTGGCATGTCACTAGATTGAGTTTGGTTATTTATTACAGGACTATTGTACAGTTGTTCAATGTGATTATGGATTCGTGTTTAGGCTTACGTATGCCTTGGGCTAAGGCCCCGTGGACCATGACCAGTCATACCCGGGTTTGGGGTGTGACAATTGTAGTATCAGAGCTGTAGTTTATCAAGTTACATGTCTTGCATTTCATCATTTGGATGAGATCCGAGTCCCTAAAGTCCTTAGTAGTGTATGGTTTAGTTAGTTTTTTTTTTAACTTGTGTTGAATCTTTCTTGATTTCATTTTGAAGGTTAAGAGTTAACATCTAGATATCTACATTGTTTGACTATTTCTTGTGCGCCTTTGGATGCATATATTGTTGTGTCTACTTCATTAGGAGAAACAGTAGTGTTGGGGATGTTTGTAGATCTTGTGAGATAGAGATGGATGGTAGAATTTTTCCAGTGGATTTGATTTCTTTAGCGATGAAGGATTTTGACGTGATTTTGGGGATAGATTGGTTGACAAACATCATGCCTCTGTTGATTGTTTTAGAAATAAGGTAGTTTTTGCTATGTTGGGACAACTTGAGTTTTTCTTTCAGGGAGATAGGAAAGGGTCTTCTATTTGTTTTATTTCTTCCCTTCAGGCTAACCGAATGTTGAGTAAAAGGTGACATGGTTATTTACCTTGTGTGGTGAGTACCGAATAGCTAGAGCAGAAGTTAGAGGTGTTGCCTATAATGAGGGGATTTGTTGATGTTTTTCCAAAGGATCTACTTGGTCTTCCTCCAGACTGTGAGGTAGCATTTTCTATTGAGTTGGTCCCCAATACAACACCTATTTCTAAAGCGCCCTATAGAATGGCACCGTTGGAGTTGAGGAAGTTACAAACTCAATTACAGGAGTTGTTAGAGAAAGGTTTTATTAGGCTTAGCATTCCACCTTGGGAAGTACCTGTGTTGTTTGTGAAAAAGAATGATGGGTTTATGAGATTGTGTATTGATTATAGGGAACTGAACAAAGTCACAATGAAGAATAGGTATCCTTTGCCACATATTGATGACCTATTTGACCAATTGCAGGGAGCTCAAGTATTCTCTAAGATTGACTTGAGGTCAGGCTATCACTAGCTGAAGGTAAGGAATGAATGAGGATGTTCCTAAGACATTGTTTAGAACCCATTATGGGCGTTTTGAGTTCTTCGTGATGCCTTTTGGTCTCATAAATACACCAGTCGTGTTCATGGATTTAAATAACAGAGTATTTAAACCCCAGTTGGATAAATTTATGGTAGTGTTTATTGATGATATCCTAATTTATTCGGGGAGTAAGGAGTAGGATGAGCAGCATTTGAGGGTAGTACTTCAGATCCTTAAGGAGAAGAGATTGTATGCAAAATTTAAGAAGTGTGAATTCTGGTTAAGTAGTGTATCCTTTTTGGGTCATGTGGTAAGTAAATATGGGATATCTATGGATAGCACAAAGGTAGCAACAATTGTTGATTGGCCATGATCTACTTCTGTAACAGAGGTACGTAGCTTTCTAGGGCTTGCTGGATATTACAAACGATTTGTGAAAGGATTCTCCCGTATTGCTTTGCCACTTACCAATCTCACCAGGAAAGGGGTAAAGTTTGAGTGGAATGATGATTATGAGAGTAGCTTCCAAGAGTTTAAACAGAGATTGACATCAGCTTCAATCTTTGCCTTACCTACAAATGGGGGTGGTTTTGTGATTTATAGCGATGCTTCATGATAGGGTTTAGGATGTGTGCTCATGTAGCATGGGAAGGTGAATGCTTATGCATTACAATAGTTAAAAGTACATGAGAGAAATTATCCTATGCATGACTTAGAGTTAGCAGCAGTGATTTTTGCTCTTAAGATCTGGCGACATTATTTGTATGGAAAGTCATGTGAGATTTACTGTGATCATAAGAGTTTGAAGTATATTTTCACACAAAAGAAGCTAAATTTGAGGCAAAGAAGATGGCTTGAGTTGCTAAAAGATTATGATGTGAATATTTTGTATCATCCGGAGAAGGCAAATATGGTGGCAGATGCCTTGAGTAGGAAGGTCGTAGTTGGAGATGTAACGACTTTGTCTATTGAGAGTTGTTTGGTGGAAGACATGAGATGTTTGAGGCTTAAGATTGTTACGCCTGGTGATAGGGCTTATTGTTGTCAATTGACAGTTCAACCGACTTTGAGAGAACAGATTCATTTAGCTCAGGAGATTGACCCCAGTGTGAGCGTATTAAAGGAGACACGACAAGGGGTAAGCATGCAGACTTTGCAGTTAGTAATGATAAGTTGCTTAGTTTCCATAGCCGAGTTTGTGTTCCTACTGCTGGTGATTTGAGGAAGGCGATTATGACGGAGGTACATAGTTCTAGTTATAGCATTCATCCTGGAAATACTAAGATGTATCAAAATCTTCATGAACATTTTTGGTGGAATGGCGTAAAGAGAGATATTGCAGAATTTGTGGCTCAGTGTTTGGTGTGTCAACAGGTCAAAGTAGAACATCAGAAACCTGTGGGGAAACTACAACCCTTACCTATACTAGAGTGGAAGTGGGATCATATTACCATGGACTTCGTGTGCAGATGACCTCGTACTAGTAGTAATTACGATGCAGTTTGGGTAGTTGTTGATAGATTAACCAAGTCAGCATATTTTATTGCAGTACGGATGAACTATTCTCTAGCTCAATTTGCACAGTTGTATGTGAAAGAGATTGTTAGATTGCATGGTGCACCTGTGTCAATAGTGTCAGATCGAGACCCTCATTTTGTGTCTAAGTTTTGGGATGCGTTACAGTTAGCTATGGATACTCATTTAAATTTTAGTTCCGCTTATCACCCTCAAGCAGATGGGCAATTAGAGAGGACTATTCAGACCCTTGAGGATATGTTGAGGTCTTGTGCTTTGGAGTGAAGAGGTAATTGGGATGATTATATCATTCTAGTTTGGGAGTAGCTCCTTATGAGGCTTTGTATGGGAGGAAGTGTAGGTTTCCTTTGTGTTGGCATGAGGTTGGTGAGAGGCAAACGTTGGGACCTGATTTGGTGGAGGATGCTACACAGAAAATTATCACTATCAAAGAGAGATTATTGACTGCTCAGAGTAGACAGAAAGTTATGCTGATCATCGTAGGAGAGATTTAGAGTTTCATGTGGAGGATATGGTATTCTTGAAAGTATCACCATGGAAAGGAGTCATCAGGTTTGAAAAGAAAAGAAAGTTAAATCCTAGATACATTGGTCCATTTGAAGTATTGGAGAAGGTTGGTGAGGTTGCGTACTGTGTTGCTTTATCCCCTAGGTTGGCAAGAGTTCATAATGTGTTTCACGTGTTTATGCTGAGGAAATATGTGCACAGTCCATCGCATGTAATAGATTATGAGCCGCTTCAGATTAGAGAGGATTTTTCATATGAGGAGATGCCTATTCAAATTTTTTATTCCAAAGAGAAAATGTTACGTACAAACCCATTAAATTTGTTAAGGTACTGTGGCGTAATCATCTAGTTGAAGAGGCGACTCAGGAACGTGAAGACGAAATGCGCGAGAAGTACCCACATCTATTCTTATGATTTACTCAGGTTAGTTTCTAGGACGAAACCTTTCTTTAGGCGGGGAGAATGTGAGAACCCAAATATAAAAATAAAAATAAAATAAATAATTAGATAATAATAATTTTACAAATCTCAAATATTTTGCTTGTGAATCATTAAGTGAAAATTAAATATTTGGAGGGTCTTTTAATTAATTTTAAACCTAAAATAAATTTATGGTGAAAGTCTTTAATTTAGAAGCAAGATTTATTATTTAAAAAAATTAGGGGGCAAATTAGTAAGTATATTTTGATCTAATAATATTTGTATTTTATTTAAATTAATGGGGAGAGAAAATAAAATAATATAAAGAGTTAATAATTTAGAGCCTTTTGTTTAGATATATATATAGGAACCCTAGGTTGCCTAATACAATCTGGGGCAGCAGCAGCAGCCACGGGAGAGAGACAGTTTGAGAGAAAAGAAGGAGAGAAAAAAAAAAGGGAGGGGGGGGGGGGGAGGGGTTACAAACAAGGAAGGATTTTGGGTGTATGGTAGGTCTCTATCTTTCTTCTCCTTTTTGTTTTTTTTTTTCTTTATCCTTATTCTATTATTATTTAGTTCATTGATGGAGAGGTTGTAGGTTTATATATTTTCTATATATATACACTGTTAAGAAACTTGAGGAAATAAATTGTGTGTAAAGAATGGTTGTAATTCTTAGTATAAAAATTCTGTATAGAACCACAAACTTCAAAAATCGAGGAACCATATCAAATGGATGAATTTTGACTGAAATTTTTACAGTAGATTAAGTACATATTGAATTGCATATCAGAATTTTCTCATAATTTTTGGGAGTCAAAATCTATATAAAATGATGCGTTCAAATCTGTCCAAAAAACTGGTGTAAAATAGTAACTTCGAAAGTGTCGCTCTCTTTGGGTATAAATCCAAAAGTTATAAAATTAGCATCATTAGAACCGGTTATGAATCTAGTTTCTTATACTTTTGGCCTTGCATTGATTTCTAGTGTATATAACAAAACCGTTAATTTCTTTAAAGTGTTGGAGAAACAACCTGTTTGGGCATAATTAATTGTAAATAATTATTTTGTTAAGAAAATCAAGTACAACCATTTGGGTTTGAAACTTAGGATATATTAGTTGTTATCTGGAGGGTTTTGGAATTTTTCGAACGGTGTAGACTGGGTATTTAATTTTCAAAGTTAGCAAATAGATTGGGCTAACTTGTTTAAAATTCTGTTTTATCTTAAAGTTACTTTTAATTAAGTTTCGAGTGACCTTGAAGAACATGAACTTGGGTAATATTTAAGAGTAATGGTGAGTTGGGTTGAGCTGTGTTAGTGCATTTTAGTTTGGAGTTAATTAGTTTCTTATTCTTTAGTATTTTTAAATTAATAGTGACGTGTAGTTTTCATTCATGGTTCAGAGCACTAGTTCGACTTTTATACTCTATTCAAGGATTACATTATTCCGTTTTTAGGTAAGTAGTTACATACTACATATTTTTATAAATGTTCCCCTACATTGAACTGTTGGAAAATTAACTTTTTGTTTCAAGACTCAACTGTCTTGATAAATCATGATATTATCAATTGGAATTAAATTATTTCTGAAACATGTGTAAGCTTGGCATATTGTAAACTATTTGTTATGGTCTCATGTTTATAATGGTCTACCATGTTTTGTGAAAATGAATTACATTGATTATTGGGACCATCTGTATATTTTAGTCTAGGGAAATTATTCCACTGTGTGTGGTGACTCTAGCCACTAGAGAATAGATCTAGGTTGGGCCGTGATGACTCTAGTGCTCAACGATTGTAAGGAAAAGACCTAGGCTAGGCTAAGTGACCTTCAATCGGATCATCTTAGAGAAAAGGCCCGGGTTGCCACCCCAAGGATGACTCTTGGTTCGATATTGGATCCAACGGGCTTTTTGCCTTGAGAACTGTGTGGTATCTAGAAAATTATTGGTGTTCATGCTGTAATCTATTTTAAGTGAAAATTTTCATTTATCGTGTTCTCAAGAGATATGAGTATTTTAACTGTTGAACTGTGGAACTATAACGCCCCGAAATAATTTGACATGAACTACCCACAAGTAATTAACATTCACTCAACAATAACAATAATCTGCCTATCTTTACACAATTAATAAAGAGTCCTTACAAAGGTTTTACATGCGGGTATACATTCATCGATACAAAACATATGAATCTATAGCATGTAAAGCATTCATTCTCAAAACAATACAATGCCCTTAAGGGCTTACATCTTTCAAGGCATAAGCCTGGTTACACAAAAAATGGTTTCTGCAACCCATACACATTAGCCCTGGGCTCAAAAGAATATCACAAAATAAAAGAGTTTAGTACTCTTCTCAAAATGTCCACGCCCTCAGTTTAGAGGAATCACCACATCTTTACCTGCACCAAAACCCATAGGGATGAGCACATAGCCCAGTAGAGAATCCTTAACAAAGTATGTATATTTATGCCAAATTCACAATATTTTATGTAAATGCATATGTTATGCCATGCCGTTTAAAGGAAATCTCATATTATGCAATTCTTGAAAATCACCATACTTTCAATCAACATTTATGCAACCTCATTAATTCCCACACTTCTAATTTTAAATCATAAAGGTACGGTAAATACATCACTGGTAATCCCAAGGCTGGTGTCTGCAAGTAGGCTCAACAAGCACTACCAAACTGTCATTTTTACCAGTGCTAACCGGAAGGCTCGACACCTATCCACGCGGTTTTCTGGTCTTTCACCAAGGACACTCAGGCCATCTTATCAAATACAACTACACCCCCTATCTGAACTGACCACGTATTTACCCCTTTTAACATTCTCATAATTCTCATTACAACATAACCTTTCTCAATGTAAATATTTTCCAAAACTCATGCCATGATGTATAGAAATGACAAAATTAACATGAAGATATGATGCAACGATGCCATTTCATAGCATTTCTTCTTTTACCTTCCTCCAATACCATCACACAATTAATCACATGTTCCACCGGTGTCAATTAACACGTAGCATTAGCTCATCATTATACATATTTCATAATATTCTAGTCATTCCATGATTATGTGGGACTTTCAATATCAACCTCCAAGCTTTCAATTCTCAAGGTCGATGGTGTTCAAAAACTACCATCTCATAATAAATTATTTATCCATGCCACTAGCAACAATCTTAAAAGTAAATTCTCAATTTCATAGACCAAGGAAATGATCATTTTTCTTACCAAAATGTAAACTCTATGCTCAAACACCCATTTAAACACAAGAAAAGGTTTTTACTCCATGGATTTCCATGTTTCACAAAAAGCCCCAATTTCTAGGTTTTCACAAAATCTAAACATTTTTTCATCTTCTTTATGAACTCTCTCCATACATATCAATCTCAATTTACAAGGTTCCACACTTCTCAAATATTCTTTAAAAGAGGATGAGATGAGTTTTTCTTTAAGCAAAATCAACAATTTCTTAAGCCCTAGGCTCCATTTTCAAAATACATAGAGGGTTTCACAAAATCAACAAAAAAACTTGCTTAAATACACATATAACTCGAAGGAAACCCTACCTCAAAGGCTTGAGAAGGAGCAAGATGAAACCCTAGGGTTAGAAGATGAGAGAGAGCCTTGGATTGCTTCCACCAAATGAAACCCTAGCTTTGATTCTTCAAAATCTTGAAAGAGATGATGATGTTCTTGACCCAAGATGAGCAAAATCAAAGAGGTGTAGATATTTGAGGGGTTTTCTAGAGAGAAGAAGGAGAAATATATGTTTTAGAGTGAGAAGGAGATGAGTATAATGAGAGATATATTTGGATCAAAATGATACAAAAAACAGAGTTTCAGACTGCCCAGTTGGCCGCTCGTGTGGCCCATTTTCTCCGCTCATGCGCTTTAGATAGTAGCAAATTTTCTAGGTGTCAAGCTTGGCCACTCGTGCGGCCCCTCCCACCGCTCGAGTGGCCCACTTCCGCACGTGCGGCCTTGGCCCAGCAACTCACAAATTCCACTTCGTCCCCGACACCCCGAACTCACCCGTGCACCCTCCGGAACGACCGAAAATTCAACACCAAGGAAAAGTAGATAAGAAACAATCTCCGGACATTTCAATTCGACAAGAATAAAAGGAGAATGAAGCGAAAGAAAGAAAGAACAAAAAGAAAAAGAAGGCCGGTCATCACAAACCTTCTTTTTGAAACAAATTATCTTTATCAAAACTGTATGTCAATCTAGTTTCTGTGATATATATCTTATTTTAGAATTGATAATGTTTTCAAAACTGTATATAATATCCATGTTGCTACTCACTGAGTTATTAGCTGACTTAGTTGTTTATCATTTCCAGGTGTGAGAAGGACTTTGAGTGGACTCACGGCGTAGCGGGGACTTAATTGCATGGACCTCTAGGACATTCATTTATTTTGTTTTAGATTGTTATGTCAAGTTTGTGCATATTTCTCTTTATTTTTATTGAGATTCATTTAGGATTATTTGGATATGTGGGTTGTTTATATCCCATAAGTTTGGATGGTATTGATTATGGTTGGTTTTTCCGTTTATACTTGTGGCATGTCACTGAATTGAGTTTGGTTCGTTATTACTTAACTATTATATAGTTGTTCAATGTGATTATGAATTCGTATTTAGGTTTACATGTACCTTGGGCTAAGGCCCTGTAGGCCACGGCTGGTCATACCCAGGTTTGGGTTGTGACAAATTGTATTCTTGTGTAAATCTGAATATCAGATTCGTCCACAAGAAAACTGATATGCATTACTATATTATGCATAACCATTGAACACAAAGTCGACGGATTTTTAGGTCTATCCTACCCGCTTGGGTTTAGGTATTGCCACATTTTGCATGACACCCCCACATTTATATAATTTATACGAAGGCTCCTAGCCTCTCCAAAAATTCATACAGGGTCTTTAAACAATTCCTTGTGTCACAATGATTATGAAACTCTCAAAATCATATCATAGAAAACACATTCCCGGACCGTCATTAACCAAATTAGGTCTTTTCCGAATTCAAGCACCAAACAAGTTTGGTCCAATAAGTCACTTTGAAGTCAATAGCCTTACTATTAGGAAACACAGATCTAATATTCAATAGTCTACTATTTGCAACTTCATAACATGGCCAGTAGTCTTATCAGTAGGAATCACTAATTTCTCAACATGCGGTCAATAGACTTTTCACTACTAGGAATCACAATATCTTGACATGTGATCAGTAATCACTCCACTACTAGGAATCAGTAGACTCTTTCATTACTAGGAATCATCATATCTTGAGATATGATTAGTAATCTGTTCACTGCTAAGAACCACAATCTCATAACTAAGTAGCCAGTGGTTTAACACCCCTTAAGAACCACCAGTTTTTCTATCTCTGTGATCAGTGATCTTGCACTCACTAGGAGCCACCAATTCAAGAATATATTCAGAATTATAAAAATTCAAAAAATACATTCACCCACCCTAACAGGTTGTCTCATCATTGCTCTTAAGCAAATTCACATAGCAATCACATATACTATAATTGACACAATGATAACATACTAATTGCCTCTGATTAATTCAAAAATATTATCTTACAATCTTATAATTTCCTTTAATCACACTTAATCTCTCTAGATCGTCCTTTAAAAACCTCGCAAGGCTTAAGGTTATCAGATGGAACAACATTTTCTGTTGTCACCTCTTGAAGTCATTTCTAAAAAATCACAACAGAATTTTACTATTCTGTTTTTTCAAAAACTAAACTTAACACTAGAAAATTCAAAGTCTGGAATTTAATTCAAAATTGATCTCACCACTTAACCTAGAATCGAATATGGTCAAGAAAGTTTTCAAGAAGACTGGATGAGTCACACCGGTCCTACTTAAGACCTGTAACGCCCCCAAAATAATAAAATAAAGATAACTCATACGCAGAATAAATATGAGAAACAACATACTTTCATACATCAGAGTTTACTGTTTAACAACTAGTTAAATGCCATATAGGCTTGCATCTTCCCAAGTCATCGCTTGGTTACACAAATTGAGTCTCACTCATTACATCTTAAGCCCTTGGCTTTACAAATAACAAACATACACACATAAGGCATAATTAAGAAGCTCTTGCTTCCCGAAAGTCCGTTCACGCTATTGCCTTAGAGGAAACATCTCACCTGCACCTAAAAATGGTATTCCCGTATAGGGTAAGCCAACAGCCCAGTAGAGATAATCTAACACAATATATAAGGTTTAGCAAAAGTATAAATACTACGTGCATAAACAATACTGATACTGAAACATCCACAAGGCCTGCATATTCATCTGCCACTAAGACCTAACCTCGTTCCAATTTCCTTCAATTCATTTCCAGTTCATATATGTTACTCAATTTATGAGTTAAGTTCATTATCTTTCAACAACAAAAATGAAACTACAACTCAATAGTTTTCCAACCATGCAAAACACACATAAACACTTCAAACCTGCCATTTTACGGATATTTCATCCGAAGGAATCGGCACCCATATATATATGAAATTTCGAGTCTTTCACCCAAGACACTCCGGCCAACTTGCTTTAAATGGAGTCTATCCCTTTTATCCTCCCAAACAAATATACATATGTGTAGACACCCCATTTTTGACCGACCTTAAGACTCAGACGTCACCGATTGAGCGCTCGGTGATGTTGCATACTGTGCTCGTTCAGAAGCCTCAGAGTCGCGGCCGTGCGCCCTACCTCCGGACTTCCGAACTTTCTCCTGTGCCTTGTCTCGGTTTGCGAACCAGACTCAGTTTTCTCTGTTTTCTTTCCTGAGGGGAGGGAGTGGTCCTGTAGGCTATCTCTCAGTGGCCGTGAGCTACTTTTCGTGGCCGTAGGCCATTTTGCCCATTTCGGAGCCCGGTTCCCGGTTTTCGGGACCGTCAGGCCGTGTGCCTCGGTTCGGGACCGCCCAACCATCTCCGATTTCTCCGGTTCTTGGCAAGTGCCTCTGTTTTATCATTCCGAGGAACACTGGGGCCTCTGATACCCACTTCGTGGCCGAACACCACTTTCGGTGCTCACAGCCTATTTTCGGGACCTTGAACCGCGCGGTTTTGGTCCCCGAGCATTCATTTTGCATCGGTTTTTGTTCAATTTTGGCAAGTGCCTCTGTTTTATCATTCTGAGGGACACTGTGGTCCGAGAGACCAACTTCGTGGTCGTGCACCACTCCCGGTGCCTAACAGCCCACTTTCGGGGCCTCGAACTGCGTGTTTCGGCTCCCGAACCTTCATTCTACATTTTTGGGCTCCGACCCAAACTTGAGATAGTCATATTTTGAGGTCCTTTTCATGTTTGATTAAGGACCTCTTACTGTTTGACATCTCCATCTGTCACTTGCCTTTTTACCTCTTTTTGGGCCTTTTTGCACGGTATTTTAGGCGTACTTGTGGGCCGCGTTGGACTTGGGCGTAAACTACAAAGTGTCTTATTTTGAGCCTCTCTTCAACTTTGTTGAAGGACTCTCAGCCATTTGAAACCCGTAGATACCACTTTCCCTTTTGGCCATTTTTGGCGGGAAACTTGATATGTTTTCCCTCCCTTTTTTCCCTCCATTTTCCCCCTCATTTTGTCTATATAACAGCAGCCCCAGCTGTGATTTTTAGGGTTAGAAAATCTGATTTGGGAGCTCCTCCATACAATCTCTCTCTCTCTATATTTAAAACACCAAAATCATCCAAGTTTCTACACCCCCCCTTCATCACCACCTAGCACCACCACCACTACACCATTTCCAGCAGCAAGGAGGGCCTTCCAGCAGCTAAAAGGCACCATTTTCAGTCCTAGAAAAAGCCAAGGTCTTGGTCTACAAGGGTAAGCACTCATTTCCCCTTTTGAGCTCCATTCTTGTACCATTTTTTTTATCCTTTTTTCTTGTGGTTTTGAGCTCCGACCCCTACTGAAAGGGGGACTCTTTTGAGCCATTCTTCATGTTTGTTTAAGGGCTCAACCCTGTTTGAGCCCTCCCTAGTGCACTTGCTTCAATACTCCTTAATATGCCACATTTTTGCATGGAATTTCTGGCCTGCGTGTGATCTGTTTTTGAGCATAATGTAAACTGTGAGTGGGCCTATTTTGAGCCCCTCTTCAACATTGAAGAAGGGCTCAACCATGTTTGGTGGTACTATCATGCACTTGTTTTGTAATTCTTCCAATTTACCGTAAAATTGCATGGTTTCTTTAGCCTATTTGAAGTCTGATTTTGAGCATTCCATTAACTGAGATTGAGCTTATTTTAGGTCCCTCTACAACATTTTAGAAGGGATAAATCTTGTTTGGGGCCTCCATGCATGGCCTCTCTTTATACCTCTCTTTGGCCCCATTTTTGCATGCCTCTTTAAGCTTATTTGGATTCTGATTTCGGCCTTCATCAGGCCTGAAAAGAGCCTTATTTTTGCCTTCTTGTCATGTTTTGTTGAGGGTCTTAGGTGGTTTGGTGATGTCTTTTGGTACTTCATGTTATACCCTCTTTGGTTCCTTATTTTTGCATGCCTTGCTAGCTCATCATGCTTCTATTTTTGAGCCTTCATCAGGCTTATAAAGTGTCTTATTTTGGCTCATTCTTCATGTTTTGTCAAGGGTCCAAAGTTGTTTGGTGCTTCCATACATGATCTATCATTATAGCCTTCTTTTGGTCCATATATTGCATGCTGTTTTGAGCCTATCTACATACTGATTTTGGAGTTGTAATTCACTGTAAATATGCATATTTTGGGCTCCTTTTCAAAGTTGTAGAAGGAAATTTTGTCGTTTGAATTTTCTAGATACTACTTGTTTAATAAATCCCCTCTTTTCCCCCATTTTTGCATGCCATTGTTTCCATATCTATGCTCACAATTTGGCCATGTTTTGTACTGAAAAGATGCTATTTTTGGGGCTGCCTTGCTATTATTTTTGCTTTCATGTGCCAATTTTGCATGTTTAGCATAGCCGTAGGCCATTTCGGGTACTTAAAATCACATTTCGGGATGATTTCATGCATTGATTGTCATTTCGTATCATTTCGGGGCTGTTTTCCCCTTCATTTAGCTGCTGAAGTTTGGTTTGCATGCTTGCATATCATTTCCCATGTCATTTCATGCCTTAGTGCATTGCCTCGGTTTGCGTGCGTAAGCACTTCAACTACTCTGCTTTACATTCATCGGCATCTTATGTGAGTGTGGCTGAGGCCCTCTCATGTTAGTATAAGCCCAATTTGCATTTTCCATGTCATTTGCATTCCGTATGCCATGCCTCGGTTTGCGTGCCTGTGTGCACGCATTTCGAGGCAACTCTTTTTTATCCGACGGCAGCTTATGTGAGTGTGGCTGAGGCCCTCTCATGTTAGTATAAGCCCAATTTGCATTTTCCATGTCATTTGCATTCCGTATGCCATGCCTCGATTTGCGTGCCCGTGTGCACGCATTTCGAGGCAACTCTTTTTTATCCGACGACAGCTTATGTGAGTGCGGCTGAGGCTCTCTCATGTTAGTGTAAGCCCAATTTGCATTTTTCATGTCATTTGCATTCCGTATGCCATTGCCTCGGTTTGCGTGCCCGTGTGCACGCATTTCGAGGCACCCCATTTTCATCTCTCGGCAGCTCATGTGCGTGCGGCTGAGGCCCTCTCATGTTAGTGTAAGTCCAATTTGCATTTTCATACCATTTTCATGCTTCCATATCACCACCTCGGTTTGCGTGCCCGTGTGCACGCATTTCGAGACAGCTCATTTTCATCTCACAGCAGCTCATGTGAGTGCGGCTGAGGTCCTCTCATATTAGTGTAAGCCTAATTTCCCATTTTCATGCTTCTATGCCATTGCCTCGATTTGCGTGTCCGTGTGCACGCATTTCGAGGCACTTCTTTTTTATCCGACGGCCTCTTATGTGAGTGCGGCTGAGGCTCTCTCATGTTAGTGTAAGTCCAATTTGCATTCTGTATGCCATTTCATGCCTGTATGTCACCGCCTCGGTTTGCATGCCCGTGGGCACGCATTTCGAGGTACCTCATTTTAGTCCCATTGTACATCATTATTCATGTCATTTCATGTTTTTATGCTATCACCTCGGTTTGCGTGCCCGTGGGCACACATTTCGAGACATCTCATTTGCATAGCATTGTGCATGCTAGGATATATGTTAGTTGCATTTCATGCATACCATGCATATTGCATTGTGTTCGGGATAGGAGTTAGCCCGGGCACGGGAAACGAGGCACGTTCCGTACTCCGAGTGACGGAACGGGTCTCAATTCCCAAGTCACCGACGCTTCGGATTACCCGTGATGGAGTTAGGTTTTGTTGTAGCATTCATGTGCATTCATCGATCTCGAGTTGTGCAATTGACTCGGCCATCATGCATCGATATGCGTGATTGGTGGCCCGAGGATCGAGGCATGCATATATTTGTGAAATACATTGCTATGCCCTTTTCCTGCTCTCTGTTGCAACAAAATCAAGGATCAGCAAATTTTGAGAAAAGTGCAAACAGAGGCTAATTGGGGCATCCCAGTGGATTTCAGCCAGAGCAAGATACATCATTCATCGAAGCAAAGGCGTACTGCTTGCATGCGATTCTGACTTTCTTAATTAATTTGTCAATTAATTAGAAATTTGTATATTTATTCGGACTGTATTATTCTTTTATTCGGACTGTATTATTATTTATTTGGACCCTTTGCGCGAGGGCAATGTTGTAATAAGGGTGTGTGAGTGTGGTGTATGTCTTCCAACCCCCATTTCTTTCTCCCTTTTATTTACCTTATGATAGTTAGATATAGGGCATGTTTCAATTAGCATACAAGATGACAAAGATGTTTGCATCATTCATCTGTTTTTGCACGCACCGGGCTCGGCGCATCATACAAACTGCATTTGTATTTCAATTCCAAATTGAATACGTGATAGTTGTAGCATTCCACATGCCATGTTTAGAATAGCCGAGCCTGCTATAGTTTGCATTTTCGCATGTGTTGCATTAGGCAATCCTGTGCATCTAGGATCATGCATGATTTCTAATCAGTTTCCTGTTTTGGCTTGGAGTACTCGGTGAGTTTTATGCTTTAGCATCCTTGCACGCGTGTGAGTGTTGCCATGAATAGCATGCTTACCATGAGGCTATATGCTTATATGATATAACTGCCTTGAATGCCTGTGGGTGGAGGTTGAGTTATCTGAATTGGACAAATCATTGACTGTTTGTTTTAAGCCCACTAGATAGTGGCAAAATCATGTTTTCTAAGCCCACCTGAGGGTGGCAAATCCGTATTTTAGCCTACCTGTGGGTAGCACCATCAAACCATTTTCAAACAAACAAACATGAAATGTTTTGTTCCAATTCAGGCGATTCAGTCTATACTTGTATGCTGTGCGCATCACATAGTAACCTAGGCTAATAACCAGAATAAGAACGCACAAAGTTTTCAAAAACAGATATCATGGTTAGTAGAGGCGGTCTTTGATCGGCGGCGTGGTGCTCCCGATGTGTCCTTCTCCAATCGTACCCAAGTTTGCGAGGCAACTTTGGTGATGCCGGACACGTGGGCTTTGGCACCGAGTTAGGGTTTCCTAAATTTCCCATTTTAAAAATATTTAGGTGGCGACTCTGTTATCTGGCAAAGCAGTCCATGTTTGGTACTTCTTTTCAAAAATCTATTTTTCTTCAAAAGCGATTTGCGATTTGGACTCTTTGGTTCAAGATTTGGAACGCGACAAAATCGAGTCCGAACAGGCGAGGTCCTCGCATGGCGTTGTTACAATTCTGGCGACTCGCTAGGATTTAGAGAACTTGACTCGAACTCGTGATATCTGGTTTTGACTACACTTGTGTGTTTCTTTGCATTGCATTTGCATTGGTGCGCCTAGGGCACCGTGTTTACCATATGCCATTCCCGGACGATTTGCCGGAGGCTTGTCTTGGCAAGTCATGTCGTAAAATTTGATCGGCTCTGGGCTCTAACAAAGATGGGAACACAAACCCCGGTTTCTGGGGCACCCTGACCATTCGACCTAGTGCATATTCGGATCCATAGTGACCATTCCAAACTAGGACAGGTTGCTTACCCGTTTATAGGTTGTTTGAAGCCGCTGCGTGCGTAGTGAAACCCTAGCTCCTGACAAAATAGGACAGGGAAACCCTACCCCAACATAGGGGTGTTTTGGCTCTCACTTATCTGCTATGTGCTTGTTAGAGTGCGTCTCTACAGGGAATGCATGTATCAGTCTATGAGTTTGGGCATCAGGCCTGCGGGCACCAGTTCAGTATTTCGGGATTCAGTTTACCCGAGGGTATCAGATTTGAGGCCGAATTTTGGGGGCAGAATGCAGTAGAGAGCACACTCATTCGGTTTTGTTCGTATCTGTTCTAGTGAAATTAGGCTGAGATGCTGTCCATTTTCTCTTTTGCCAGGTAGTCCTGGAACTATTGCTTCAGAAGGCTACGATATCCCCCGAGGTTCATCAAACTTGTACCGATAGACTTTGTCAGGTCAGAGATTCAGTTCAAGGGCCATCAGTGTTCAGTTACCAGATCCGTGGCCCTTATCCACTCCACCGATGAAACAGCCGAGGTCTCGGCTTTCTCTGCAGGATAGATATACCAATCAGTCAGATGGATCAGCAGAACACGTCAGGGATGGAGGCCATGATGCGTCAGATGCAAGAAAGTATGAAGCTCATGCAGAGGAGGGCCGTCCGTCATGGCGGACTTTTCCAAGCAAAGAAGTCGCAATCATGGCTCGCCAAGCGAGCTCATCACTAGGTTAACAGCAGAACGGAGCATCGCCGCATCAAGCTCCTCCACCACCAGGGTTCAGACACCGAAACACCCAATGTCCAGAAGGTACGGACATTTCGGTAGAACTGCTCGCCTCCAATTTTACCCCAACTATCCAAAGCACCTACCAATCCGCGGACTCTCCTTCGAGTTTGAAGTCGACCTCTACGTTGAAATTAAGCAAACTTGAGAAGATGTTTAAGAAATCTCAAGAGTCAACTCCATCCCGACATTGGAGATGGATATCTTGATTCGGTGGTGACATTGCGGACGGTTCAAGATGCCTTACATTGACCGTTTTGGACGGGTCGAGATCCCATGGTCCACCCGAGTTTGTTTCAGATGTTCTGCGCCCGATGGGCTTGACAAGAGTCTGAAGCTCTCCCTTTTGGCAGACCTGTCGGTGTTGCGCCATCTGCACGCCAAATTGGAGGATTCATGAAACAAAGTGGGAGGAGATGGCGAGGCCTTCGTCGCACAATATTCATACAATACCCAGATTGAGATCACAACCCGTGATCTCGAGACGACCAGGCAAGAACCGAAAGAGAGCTTCTCTGAATTCGTGGCCCGGTGGAGGGCCAAGGCTTCAATGATGACCATTAGGCCAACGGATAAGGATCAAATACGGATGGTTGTGCGCAACCTCCAGCCCAAACTAATGCAGAAAATGATCGTGCTCCCCTTCCCTACCTTTTCAGATTTGCATGAGATGGGAGTACAGATCGAGGATGCCATGAAGCAAGGCCTTATTGACCAGGAGAAAGAGCAACCTAGGCGGGCGTTTTCCCGCAATTCGAATGTGACCACCAGTGGTGATGCAGCTGCAAGATCTTCTGAAGTGGGCATGGTCACTACCACCACATCAAGAAAGGCTACCCCATTCACCGGTGCGTCCGGGAGTAACTCCTGACGGCCAAATATCACACCCGAGTCAAGAGGGTTTTCACTCCACTTCATATGCCTCTATCAAAGGCTCTAGAGGTCTTACTCCGGGAAGGACATTTGAAACCGTTGGAACAACGGCCCCTACCCGATCCTATCCCTGCAAAGCATGACCATACTAAATACTGTGCCTACCATCAGCAAACCGGTCATGACACCGACAATGCTTTAAATGCGCCATGATGTACAAGATCTGTTTGACAAAGGGGTCATTCTTTGCACAGTCTGCCAAAGTCTATCGGCACTTGATCAGTAAACTTGTGGGGGATAATGCGATATGATCGGGGGATGAACCACCTGCGGGCAGCACTCAGTTTACTCCAGACGTGGGAATGGCACGCCTTTGTTTTGAGCAAGATGCAAATACCGCTTTTGTACTTTCTAGCTTGGGTATTGAGCCGCCCATTGTTTTGTTTAGAGTCTGCTCTTTGTTTTGAGTCATTTTTGGTTAAGGTCTGTCTTGTTGTATCGAGTCATCTGTTACGTAGAGTCGGGTGATTCTCGGGGTGTTACCTCGGACATCACCATTTTGTTTTGTGTTTGTCTTTTCGTTTTGTTTTGAGTCTGTTTCTGCCAGGGAGCCAGTAATGCCAACAGATTTGAATGAAACAGCAGTGATTTCCAAACTCTCGCATTTGTTTCGCCGTGCTGTGGTTTGAATGAAATGGCGGCATTCCACCTGCTCTCCTGTGCCTTGAAGCCATTGTATTGACCTAAGTTTTTCAAAACCTTTTTTTGAACACTGCGGTGAAAACGAAGAGGAAGGAATTCCTCGGGATTTGCAAAACTTTGATCAAATGAGAGAAAGAGAGGCGTGCTAAGCCCTTAATGAATGAAATCATGCTTGTTAGCGTGAGTACTGGGAAGGACCCTGGCTTGATCCAGACTGGTTCTACACTGTCTTCAGCGCGAGCGATTTGTCGCTTTCTTAAAAACTTTCAAAAAATGTTTTGCGCGGTCCTGCGAAGACATGTGTGGAATCGCTCTTGAGATTGTGCAGCCTAGGATCGCTCTCAGCCTCAAGACTCAACCCCTTTTGCTTCCAGACCTTGAACTTGAATTTAGAAGGTTCAACGGTCAACTACGATGTGAGGCCTGTGTGGCCAGATTTGAAGCAGCTCTCGAACAAGAAGCACCAAAGTCAGATCAAGAAGATCAGACCTCATCAGAAGAAGCTTGCGAAGCTAAATCAGAAGCACCCCTTGCACTAGGGGCAAAAATGTCCGATGTGCTCGAAGAGCCAAAGGTGGATCTTTCTACTAATCAATACAACAGCCACTCTCTTGGGTACAGAGGGCTCCAATCTCAAAACCATTTGGCATGGACTAGTTACACCTTTACCCTTTGAGAGGCTCGCTGGGTCGAAAATCCGGAAAGGCGACCCAGGCAAATGTTAGAGCAAAGAAAAAAAGGAAAAAGAAAAAAAAAAGAGAAAAAATGCAAAAAACAAAAAAAAACAAAAAAAAACAAAAAAGAAAAGAAAAGAAAAGAAAAATGAAAAAAAGAAGAAGAAAAAGGAATGAAAAGAATAGAAAAAGAGAAAAGAAAGAAAAACAAAGCTCGCAAGGTCGAAAAACAAAGCTCGCAAGGTCGAAAACCTGCAATAGGCGCCTTGGCAAAAGTTAGAGCATAAAAAAGAGAGGTTAAATACGCGAGTGTACCTTAACCCCGAACTACGTAAGGCTTGATTCCCATGTTTGGGATACGTAGGCAACTTCATTCTGAAGTCCAGCCGTAAAACAATTCAAAATTCAATTGTGTCCATGCGATGGTTCTGGTCATCTTTGTCTCCCCTATATCTGAGGATTTGGTTGTGTTTGTCGCTCTGAGGACTGACTACAATGTGCTGCAGTACCATTCAAACAAGGGGCAACTCTCCATTGCCATTCAGTATGCTGCAGCGCCATTCAGACAAGGGGCAACTTTCCGTTGCCATTCAACGCCCTTGTGACATTCAAACAAGGGCAACTTTCCGCTATTCAATGCGCTAGGTGCCGTTCAAATAAGGGCAACTTTCCGCCATGCAATCTCTTCAAGCACGGCGCTTTTCCTTGATCCGAGGTTGTGCATCTCGAGTAAGTTTCATGCTCGTTGAGCAAGTGGCCGTGTGCAAAAATAGTTTTTGAGAATTTTTACTGAGGTTGACTATTTTCTCGAAAATTGTTCCATCTTTTACAAAAACTGGACCATTTCTCGGACCCAAAAAGGAAAATTTTCAGTGCTCATAGCCTGACTTGCGTGATTTCAAATCAAAAACTGAACAAGCATGTTAATCTAACTCTCATTTTTGGTCAAAATTGTTTTAGTAGAAAGCCAAAAACAAAAAATGGTCGAAATGATGAACTAGGGGCACAGTTGAGTCAGGCTTCCTGTCTTTTCCCTGTTGTCAATGCATTTGCCAAAAAAGGGCACTCTACTTGCCAGAGAAGGACACGACAAAGGACTGATGTAACAACGCCCGCGGGGGGACCTCGCTACAGCTCGGACTCGATTTTTGTTGCGGTTCTCAATCTTGAACCAAAGAGTCCAAATCCGGCAAATCGTTTTGAAGGAAAACAGATTTTTTGAAAAGAAGTGCCAAACATGGACTGCTTTGCGGATAATGTAGTCGCCACCTAAATATTTTAAAATGGGAAATTTAGGAAACCCCGACTCGGTGCCAAAAGGCCACGCGGTCCGTCATCACCAAAGTTGGCTCGAACTTGGGTACGATTAGGAAGGTCACATCGTGAGCATTCTCTCGCCGCCAAAGACCGCCTCTACTAACCATGATATCTGCTTTTTGAAAACTTTGTGCGTTCTTATTCCGGTTATTAGCCTAGATTACTATGTGATGCTCGCAGCAAACAAGTATAGACTGGGCCGTCTGAATTGGAACAAAACACGGATTTGCCACCCTCAGGTGGGCTTAGGAAAGTAATGATTTTGCCACTATCTAGTGGGCTTAAAACATTCGACGAATTGTCCCAATTCAGATAACTCAACCTCCACCCACAGGCATTCAAGGCAGTTATATCACATAAGCAGTTAGCCTCATGGTAAGCATGCTATCATGGCAACACTCACACGCATGCAAGGATGCTAAAGCATAAAAACTCACCGAGTACTCCGAGCCAAAACAGAAAACTGATTAGAAATCCATGCATGATCCTAAGAATGTAGAGATGTCTAATGCAACACATGCAAAAATGCAATCATAGCAGGCTCGGCTATTCTAAACGTGGTATATGGAATGCAACAGCTAACATGTATTCAACTTTAGAATTGAAATACAATGCAGTTTGCGTGATGTGCCGAGCCCGATGCATGCAATACAGATGAATGATGCAAACATGCAGTCATACTGTATGCTAATTGAAATATGCCCTATATCTAACCATTCAAAGCGGGTAAATAAAAGGGAGAAAGAAATGGGGGTTGGAAGACATACATCACACTCACACACCCTTATTACATTTATGCCCTCGCGCAGAGGGTCCGAATGAATAATAATACAGACCCGAATAAAAGAATATACAGTCCGAAATAATACAAATTCTAATTAATTAACAAATTAATTACAAAAGAATTAAAAGCGGCGCTAAGCCGGACCGCCACTTCGATAGATGTTGCATATTGACCGCTGGTGCGTAAATCCACCGACGCCTGATTAGCCTCTGCTTGCAATTTTTTCAAATGCGTGCACCTCAAAAGTTGTTGATTGTTGATTTTGCCGCAACAGAGAGCAGAAAAGGCATAGCAGGTATTTCACAAATATATGCGTGTCTCGATCCTCGCGCCACCAATCACGATATCGATGCATGATGGCCGAGGAGCCGATTCGCAAAACTCAATATTGGGATGAATACATATGAATGCTACAATGAAAACCCAACTCCATCATGGTTGATCCGGAGTAATGGCGACTCGGGAATTGAGACCCGCTCAGATTTACTGAGTACGAAACGCGTGCCTCGCTTCCTGTAATATGCATGATATGCATGAAATGCAACTGCTATACAATCTAGCATGCTCAGTGCTATGACAATGAGATGTCTCGAAATGCGTATCCATAGACACGCAAACCGAGAAAAGCGGAATGACATGCGAAATGCAAATTGGGCTTATACCAACATGAGAGGGCCTCAGCCGCACTCACATGGGATGCCGAAATGATAAGGATGGGGTGCCTCGAAATGCGTGCCCACTGGCACGCAAACCGAGGCAATGATGAAATATAAATCGGATAAAACATAGTGCCTCGAAATGCGTGCACGCGGGCACGCAAACCGAGGCGGAGGCATACGCAATGCAAACCGGATAAAACAGAATGTCTCGAAATGCGGCACACGCACGCAAACCGAGGCGAGGCATACGCAATGCCAAGCGGATAAACAGAGTGCCTCGAAATGCATGCACACCGCACGCAAACCGAGGCGAGGCATACGCAATGCCAAGCGGATAAACAGAGTGCCTCAAATGCATGCACACGCACGCAAAACCGAGGCGGTTAAAATGGAGATCGATAAACTGGCGTTTCAAATGCGCGGCACACGCGCGCAAACCGAGGCGATGATGAAAGATGAAAATCAGATAAAATCGAAGTGCCTCGAAATGCGTGCACACGGGCACGTAAACCGAGGCGATGATGTGTGATGTAAATCGGATAAAACCGAAGTGCCTCGAAATGCGTGCACACAGGCACGCAAACCGAGGCGATGATGTGTGCAATGCAAAATCGGATAAAACTGAAGTGCCTTGAAATGCGTGCACACGGGCACGCAAACCGAGACAATGATGAAAACTGCAAAATCGGATACAACCGAAGTGCCTCGAAATGCGCGCCCACAGGCACGCAAATTGAGGCGGTGATGAAACGAAAATCGGATACAACCGAAGTGCCTCGAAATGCGTGCACACAGGCACGCAAACCGAGGCGGTGATGTGATGGAAAATCAGAATGGCATACGGAATGCAACGATGGGCTTACACCAACATGGGAGAGCCTCACCACTCACATAGGAGCCGCCGATAAAGAAGTGCCTCCAAATGCGTGCTGCACACGCACGCAAACCGAGGCAATGGCATACAAGCATGAAAATGCAAATTGGGCTTACGCCAACATAAGAGGGCCTCAACCACACTCACATTGGGTGCCGGAATGATAAAAATGAGGTGCCAAGTGCGTGCCCATTGGCACGCAAACCGAGGCAATGCAAAAATGATACGAATGGCATGGGAAATGATATGCAAGCATGGTAATGGAATTTCAGCACCTAAATAAAGGGGAAAACAGCCCCGAAACAAATCGAAATGACACCCGAAGCATGCATTCATCCCGAAGTGTGAAATTAAGCCCCGAAATGGCCTATAGCCATGCTATGCATGCAAAATATGATCATGGCAGCAAGAACAGTAGCAAGGCAGTCCCAAATATGGCATTTTTCAGTAACAAACATGGCCAAAATGCAAGCATAG
This sequence comes from Camellia lanceoleosa, assembly GCA_025200525.1. NCBI lineage: Eukaryota > Viridiplantae > Streptophyta > Magnoliopsida > Ericales > Theaceae > Camellia > Camellia lanceoleosa. The sequence goes on from JANUSC010000019.1 coordinate 1,633,626, forward strand.
ATAGATCAACAATAGCATGCAAAGTTAGTGGCCAAAAGAGGAGTATTGAGACAAGTGATATATGCAAACCCCGAATGGACAAACTTTCCTCTACAACATTGAAGATGAGATAAAAATAAGCACAATTTCAGAAGATGACATCCTCAAAATCAGAATAAAATCATGCTAACAATTCCATGCAAAAATGGAGCTCAAAAGAGGCTATAACAAGAGTCGTGCAATGCACACACCAAATGACAAAACTTTCTTCATGAAACATGTAAAGGGGGTCAAAATAAGACCCCTCTCAGTTCTGACCAAGAGCTAAAACCACAAGCACAAAAGGTTACAAAACATGCAAGATTTAAGGCCTAAAATGGATTTCAAAGAGAGGTGGTGTATAGAATGGCCAAATGAGGTTGAGCCCTTCTACAATGTTGTAGAGGGGCTCAAAATAAGCACAAAACCAGTAGGGGTCGGAGCCCCAAAAACAAAAGGAAATAGGCCTAAACTAGCATGCAAGATGATGGCATAAAAGCTAGGTATTGAAACAAGTATATCATAGGAGCATCAAATGAAGTTGAGCCCTTCTACAAAGTTGTAGAGGGGCTCAAAACAAGCACAAAAGAAGTAGGGGTCGGACCCCCAAATCTCAACCAATTGGAGTATAGAAATGAATCAAGAAAGAACCCTAAAAGTTGGTTTTGAAGACTTACCCTTGAAGACTTGTCTTTCTTTGATTCTTGGCTTTGATTTGTAACTTCTCAACCTCTGAAATTCACTTCCTAGCTGCTGGAATGGTAGTATGGATGGTGGAGCTAAGGGTTGATGAAGAAATTGCCTTTGACACTTGAAGCTTTTTTGGAGTTTTTAGCTATGGAGATGGAGGTTTTTGGAGAAGTCTTCTTGAAGACAAATTTTCCAACCTTGAGAAAGGAGGGAGAGAGGCCTTCAAATAGGCAAGAAATGGGTGTAAAAGGGAGGAAAGCACCCAATCTTTCCCTCGAAATATCCCCAGATGCCCCGGATATGTTGAAGATATCCTGACAAATGACAGTCAGAAGCAAGAATCTGGCCGGCTGTAATTTAGGAGGAGGCCGCCACCACCCCACTGGCCGGCCACCACCACAGCCGACCGGCCACCTCAAAAACCAACTTCAAAATTTCGCCGACCACCATACAAGAGTGTCCTCCCAAGAGTGTAGGATAAGGCCCAGGTTGGAATCGCAACACCGAACCGAAGTCACAACATAGAACTTGAAAGAGAGGCTCAAACTGAATGCACCATTTCTCGCCGACCACCATACCAAAGTGTCCTCCCAGATGTGTAGAGCAAGGATCCAAGGTTGGAATTTGGCAACATTGAACCAAGAGCCACAACATAGAGCTTGAAGGAGAGGCCCAAAATGAACTCCATAATTTCGGCCGACCAAGATACCAAAGGGTCCTCCCATGTCCCGATCACAGATATGCAACTTTGGTTGGAAGAAAATACCCCAAGGTGTTCAACATTGGCCCTAGTGAGCAAAACGGGCTCGGAGGAGCGAAACCGGTTATCTGGGATAATTGCTGGCCTCCCACCCCAAAGGATCTTCCCGATGTTGAAACAGAGGTACCGCCAAGTTTGAACAAAAACTAATGTGAATTGAACGCTCGGAGTCAAAATCGAGCAATTCGTGATTCCGAAAATGAGCCGCGCGTCTTAAGTGGTATTCAGCAGAAGTGGGTATTCATGACCCCGTGTCCTCTAATGACAAAACAGAGGTCCTCGCCAAAATCGAGAAAAACGATGCAAAATGAATGCTCGGGACCAAAACCGCATTTAGTCCCGAAACCTACAGTGCATCGAAGTGGCATACGGCCACGGCGGGCATCGGGGCCCCAGGGTTTCTCGAAATGATAAAACAGAGGTTCCTGCCAGAAACCGGAGAAGGCGGATGCGAATGAATGCTCAGGCCCAAATCACGCAGCTGGGGTCTCGAAATGGGTCGCCGCACCTAAGTGGTGTTCGCCGCTGGTGGGCATCAGGGGCCCAGTGTTCCTGAACTATAAAACAGGTGCATGCCAAAAACCGGAGAAATCGGAGATAGTTGGTCCCAACCGAGGCACACGGCAGACGACCAAAACCGCACGGCTCCGAAATGGGCAAAATGGCCTATGGCCACAAAATATAGCTCACGGCCACTGGGAGATAGTCTACGGGACCACTCCCTTCCCTCAGGAAAGAAAACAGAGAAAACCGAGTCTGGTTCGCCAATCGAGACAAGGCACAGAAGAGAGTTCGGAAGTCCGGAGGCAGGGCGCACGGCCGCGACTCAGACTTCGAACGAGCACAAGATGCAACATCACCGAAGCCAATCGGTGACGCTCGAAGTCTTAAGGTCGGTCAAAAATGGGGTGTCTACTGTTGCCCCTCTTTGACGTAACTCGGAAGTCATAAGAATGACGGGAGTGAATGTCAAAGCCCAGAGACGACCCATTTTTGACAAGGTCGGAGACTTAGACAATCATACAAGATAAATAGAGATATGTATGCCCGCAGCAGGGGCAAAATGCAAATGGTATGCAAGAAGCCAGATGTAACTGATGTTCGCAAATGCAAAGAAAGTCAGAATGAAGCAAGTATTCGCAAATAGATGCAATAAGCAAGAATGCAAAGCAACAACTATATTTCATGCGCTTAGGAATGCGGAGAATTATTCAATTCTCGTCGCGCCTCACACGGAGAAGATACGATACTGCGCGATTCGTCCGGCCGAATGATACAAAGGTAACAAAATAGTGCGATACGCTAAATAAGCGATTGATTTGAAATGCACAAGACAAGGCGACATAAAACAAATACGATTGATTATCTGCACAAAAGCGGGCGATGCAAAACAGCGTGATCGATTTGAAATGCACAAGATAACGGTCGTCACGAAACAATACGATCGATTTGAAATGCACAAGATAAAGGCGACGCTAAATATGATTGATAAACTGCACAAAACAGTGCGATGCGCAAAATAGCGCGAATGATTTGAAATGCACAAGACAGTGCGATTGAGGTGCGCAAAATAGCGCGATTGATAAACTGCACAAAACAGTGCGATACGCAAAACAGCGCGATCGATTTGAAATGCACAAGACAGTGCGATACGCAAAACAGCGCGATTGATTATCTGCACAAAACAGTGCGATGCGCAAAACAGCGCGATCGATTTGAAATGCACAAGACAGTGCGATACGCAAAACAGCGCGATCGATTTGAAATGCACAAGACAGTGCGATTGAGGTGCGCAAAATAGCGCGATTGATAAACTGCACAAAACAGTGCGATGCGCAAAATAGCGCGAATGATTTGAAATGCACAAGACAGTGCGATTGAGGTGCGCAAAATAGCGCGATTGATAAACTGCACAAAACAGTGCGATACGCTAAACAGCGCGATTGATTTGAAATGCACAAGATAGTGCGATTGAGGTGCGCAAAATAGCGCGATTGATTAACTGCACAAAATAAAGGCGCGCAAAATAGCGCGAATGATTTGAAATGCACAAGACAGTGCAGGTGAAGTGTGCATGACAATGCGAGTAATGAGCATGGTGTGATTGATACACAAAATGAGCAGAGTATGATAGACATACTAAAGGTGAACACAAAATGTGATAGATGCACTAAGTGAACGAGTATGATGGATATACTAAAGGTGCGTGATGGATACACAAAATGTGATATAGAAAATGAAAATGTGTGTGATAGATACACAAAAGTGAAAATGTGTGTGATAGATACACAGAATGAATGAAGTGTGATTGATACACAGAATGAATGATCTCAAATGGAACTTCTTTGAATGAACCGTACATACAATATCGCATGACTAAGAAAGAAACTTGATAGGGACAATGCATTACAAGGCATGATGCTTAAGGAAAGCAAATAATGGACAAAGCGGCGCTTTAGAAAGCACCTCATAAGGTGAGTGGCGGTGAACCGCTCTATTCTCGACGGGATCTCCCTTGTGCTCTTCAACACTTACCTTCAACTCACAAGACAAAGGCTCGAATGTCGACAAGGACATCATCTCAGATGTAAGAGCTACGGCTGCTACTCGTCTTCCTGATCATATTCACAACTTTCCCTATTCTCCAACGGGGTGACAGACTAGGTTGGTTCAGTATCCAGAATTGAGGTGCATAAATGCTATCTCAACCTATGGGGCTTCCATATAGATTTCAAGCCGAGGGCGCGCCTCTGGGTATTTAAACCAGACTTTAGTCTCGGAAATCAACCTTATGCTTCTAGGCCACGGCCATTCGAACTCTAATTTCCACCGTCAGCAATGGTCTCCTAGGAACTCATCGCAAACACGCCAAGATGCCTCGATAGGGAATGGTACTCAGGAGAGCACTCGACGCCATTCCGCTTGAAGTAGACTCGATTTTGAGCTTGAGGTAGAGGCACACTCATACTTGAACATTGGCAAGACCAAGAGGTACACACGAGTATAGTCTCTAACTTATCAAGTTGGAACAAACTCGGATGCTCGACATTTTCCTCTTTGCTTTTTGCTTTGTTCTAACCCAAATAGCTTCAGATAGGTCCCGGTTCTCTGTTGTGATGACTGGGTTGAACCTCATGCGGTTTTATGAAAGAACAAATTGCTTTTGCACAAATGTGGAGAACGGCACTAAGACTCGGAGCACAAAACAATTTTATTTTTTGAAATTAATGAATTTTTCGACCAGGTATTGAGCCTATGACTGGACACAGCAAAACGACTCAACAAGGAAATAAAAGGCACACAACCTAGACACATCGAGTAACACTCGAGACGACTCAAAACAAGGATCGAGATAAAACAAAAGACACGACACACAGACGCACAGGAGCCTGTTTCACCGGTAGTGTTTCCCACCTTTCTCATTTGTGATTCTCACATCACTGCCCTCAAGCTCGCTTTTTCCGAAAAAGCCCTTTTCTCACTTTTTCTCTCATCGCACCTCTCTATTCTTCAATCTCTCATTTTTCATCCCTCCCCGGGTGGTTGATGGATAAACAAACAAGTTGTGGGCTCAGCCCCTAGCATTCAGCTAGATCCTTCTTCTTCTGCATGCAGCTAATGAGTTTCTCCCACAGAGGGGTTGTGCTGCAACAGGATGCGTAGTAAATTTGCAGCTGACATCGATTGATGATGCTTTGCTGGGGAGTTTGGACGTGATCAGATCTGTCTGATGAAGGAGTGGAATATCTTGCCCCATTCTAGTTCGTGGCTTAGACTTGGCTTGATACCTCGTTGCTTGGAGGATGTGAGAGAGCTTTTCACCATTTGCGGTTTCCAGCTTGTGCCTTTCCGCGTGTAGAGTGCCCTTTCTGGCAAGTATGTTGACAAAGGGGAAAAGACAGAACACCTGACTCAACTGTGCCCCTAGTTCATCATTTTGACCATTTTTTGTTTTTGGCTTTCTAAAAAAAAATTTGACCAAAATGAGAGTTAGATTAACATGCTTGTTCAATTTTTGATTTGAAATCATGCAAGTCAAGCTACGAGCACTGAAAATTTTCCTTTTTCGGGTCCAAGAAATGGTCCAATTTTGGAAAAGATGGAACAATTTTTGAGAAAATTAGTCAACCTCAGTAAAAATTGTGAAAAACTATTTTTGCAAACGGCCATTTGCTCAACGAGCATAGAACCCACTGTTGAGATGCACAACGTCGAATCTAGAGCAAAACTAGCCCTTGGTTGCAGAGAGCTCCATGGCAACGAAAAGTTCCCCCTTGTTTGAACGGCACCGCGGCGCATTGAATGGCAACGGAAAGTTGCCCCTTGTTTGAACGGCACCGCGGCGCATTGAATGGCAATGGAAAGTTGCCGCTTGTTTGGATAGCCAAGCGCATTGTAGTCCTCGTGAGCTACGAACACAAACAGACTCTCGGATACAGAGAAGGCAGAGATGATTAAAACCATTACATGGGCACAATCAAATTGAAGTGTTTTACTACCGACTTCGGGATGAAGTTGCCCACGATCCCAAACATGGGAATCAAGCCTTACGTAGTTCGGGGTTAAGGTACACCTGCATTTAACCTCTCCTTTTTAGGCTCTAACTTTTGCCAAGGCTCTTGCGTGTTTTCGAAGCTTGAGCTTTGTTCTTCTTTTTCTTTCTTTTTTTTTTTTTTTCTATTCTTTTCATTCCTTTTTCTTCTTCTTTTTTTTTTTTTTTGCATTTTCTTTTCTTTTTTTTTTTTGTATCTTTGAATTTTTTCTTTTTGCATTTTTGTATATATATTTTTCTTGTCTCGCTCTAACTTTTGCGGTCGCCTTTTTCGGTTTTCGCCCAAATGAGCCTCTCAAAGGGTAAAATGTAACCATCCATGCCAAATGGTTCGAGATTGAAGCCCTATATCCGTGAGAGTGGTCATGTATTGACTTGCAGAAAGATCCACCTTTGGCTCTTCGAGCACATCGGATATTTTTTGCCCCTAGTTCGAGGGGTGCTTCTGCTCTAGCCTTGCAAGCTTCTTTTGACGAGGTCTGATCTTCTTGATCTGACTTTGGTGCCTCTTGTTCGAGGGCTGCTTCAAATCTGGCCACACAGGCCTCACATCGTAGTTGACCGTTGAACCTTCTGAATTCAAGTTCAAGGTTTGGAAGCAAAGGGGTTGAGTCTCGAGGCCGAGAGCGATCCTAAGCTGCACAATCTCAAGAGCGATTCCACACATGTCTTCGCAGGACCGCGCAAAATATTTTTTGAAAGTTTTTAAGAAAGCAACAAATCGCCATAATAAGACAAGTAGGACCAATCTAGATCAAAGCTAGGGTCCTTCTCAAGACTCACGCTGACAAGCATGATTTCATGCATTAAGGGCTTCGCACGCCTTTCTTTTCTCGCTTTGATCAAAGTTTTGCAAATCCCGAGGAATTCCTCCTCTTTGTTTTCACAAGTTGTTCAAAAAGTTTTGAAAACTTAGGTCAATACAATGGCTTCAAGGCACAAGAGAGGTGGAATGCATCGCCATTTCATTCAAATCCCAGATAACTAGCACACTGCGAAACAAATGCGAGAGTATGGAAATCATCTGCTTTCATTCAAGATCTGTTGGCATAACTGCCCTCGCGTAAACAGACTCAAAACAAAGCAAAAGGACAAACAAAACAAAAGTTGATGTCCGAGGTAACACCCCCACGGAATCATCTCGACTCTATACAACAGATCGACTCGACACAACAAGACAGCACCCAAAATAAAAGAGACTGACTCAAAACAAAAGGACGGACTCAAAACAAAGTAGCAAAATCGACCCAATACCCAAGTCGAAGCACAAAACCGGTATTTACACATTGCTCGTAATAAAGGCGTGCCATTCCCACGCCCGAGTTGATCGAGCACCGCCCGCAGTGGTTCATCCCCGCTCATATAACATTATCCCCAAGTTCACCGACCAGGCCGATAGACTTTCTTGAGCTCGGCATGAGGATGACCCGTTATCAAATAGATCATGTACTTCATGGCGAAGACGGAAGCGCTTGTTGGTAGCATGGCCGCTTTGGTCGATGGTACGCGCAAGATCGGGTAGCATCATGTGTAGCCTAAGAGGGTTCGGAGAGACCGAGGCTCAAGGGTTTGAGATGGCCTTGTCCCACAAGGATTTGGAAAGCTTTGGATAAAGGCATGTGGAGGGCATGGAAGACCCTCCGACCTCGGGTTGGTACTTCGGGTTTGTAGATTTTGCCGGGCGCACCGCAAGAAGGGATTGGCAGTGTGCCGCCTGGTTTGTCGATCTCTTCTAAGTGCGTGATTAGAGCAAATAGGATCATTTCGTATATCGCCCTTCTCCTTGCCCCTTGATTCAAACTACCCCAACTTGAGTAGCGAAAGTGTCATTCACAGCTTTTATGCATAATCGCGAGCACTTGTTCTTTGTTCCCCTCGATTTCAAAGTCTTAATCAACAGAAGATGTTCATGGGGATCCATGTCTACCTTTACCTTGTCCTTTCCACTCGCTTCCACTTTGTCACGGATTGGCCTTCCTCGATGTAGCCCCAAGCTTGGGGAGCCTTTTGACATGAACCCCCCGGTAGGCGATGTGGTTGATGATGGAGCCAAAACTCCAAAGGCTAAATCCGCCACTGTTCTCTGAAGATCTTCAATCATCCTCATCACTCAAGTAGTGGGTTCATGGGTTTGAGATGATTGGGGTTCAGTGCACCTATCATGCATAGGTCCATGCTCGAATAAACACCTCGCTTGGGTAAATGGGCCAGGTGATGTATATCTTGGGGTCATAAGCGGATGGCGCAGTATGGATGAGATTGAGGTAGGGAAATATTTGGTCATTGGGGCTCAAGGTGGAGCTATCGTCCGGTTGTCGATGAGATTTTGGACCTCATGATGAAGGCGGTAGCAACGGTCGGTGCCATGACCGCGCTGTTGATGGTACATACAGTATTTGGAGGGGTTATGTCTGGCTGGGAGTGGGTTAGGAAGAGGTTGAGGATCGAGAGGTTTGAGATGCCCTCTTTCCATTAGGACTTTTAGTGCGCTAGTCAGGCTCATATGGAGAGGGGTGAAAGTTCTGCCCTGAGCTCGGGCTGGGTCGGCTATTTGCGGGCTTGGATTGGCAAAAGGGGTGGTCAGAAGGATCAGATTGATTTCAAGTATGCTCGAATAGTGCTACTGACATTGGTACTCCTTGAAATCACCCTCCTTGTCGGTTCACTTGTTCTGGGAATGATCCCACTGTTGAACGCATTCTCGACCTGAACCCCCAGTTCATGCAAACTTTTGAAAGTGAATACCGGAGCGACTATCAATTTCTGCAACATATCATGCTCGAGGTTCCGCACCATCACCAGACTTGATCCTCTCGGAAGGGCGGCGATCATCATCTCAGGTCGCCTTTGCTCTCCATCTCGCAACAAATTTCACAAAAGACTCATGGTTCTCGCGGGTTGCTTCAAGCTCTTGGATGGTCATTTCAACTCGGTATTGTAGGAATATTGATCGACAAAGGCCTCAACTAATTCTTCCCGCTTTGCTTCACTTTGTCCTCCAACCTAGTGTACCAAGTGGTCGCTACACCCAGGTTCTTCCATACGAGAGAGTTTTTGTGGCTTAGTCGGACCCATCGGCTTTAGGACATCCAAGAAAAGTCGGATATGTATCATTGATCCCTGCATCTGCCGAAACGGTCAATATATGGCATTTTGAATCTGGCTCGAGTCAGACAACAGACTCGTGTGCCCATCCTCAATGTCGGGAATGGAGTTAAGGCCATGTGCCCTTTTGAATTGCTTCTCAAGGTTCGCAATTTTCACCGCGTCGATCGAGGTCATTAGCATCAAGGGATAACGCCTTATTAGGTCGCACCGAGGGTCTCAAAACTTGGGCTTGAGTCAACCCTTCTCGAGGACTTGGACATCGCAAATTTTCGGGCCATGGAATGGGGTCAAAGTTCGGTTGGGGTCCCAAAGTCGATGTGAGGCAGACGCCCAGATGGGCGCCGCTTTCAATCCGGGTCTCAACTCGCATGGTTCCTCGATTCAACGCTGTTACACGGCCACAAATTCTTCCGAACCTTGTGCCATCACGGTCTGCTGAGTCCGAACAAAGGTGATGTGGATCGTGACCGACGATCGATGAACCGGAGAGCCCCGACCGCCTTTTTTGCCTTGCCTCGTGAAAGAACACCGGTTTCTTGAATTGAATTTCGACCTAATCCATTTATCAGCACTAGTCCAATGTACCTGGGGGATAGTGGAGCCTTCTGAAGCTATGGTTCCAGGACTACCTAGCAAAAGAGAAAACCGACAGCATCTCAGCCTGATTTTACCTGAACAGATACAAGCATAGTTGAATGAGTGTGCCCTCTACTGAATTCTGCCCCCCAAAATTCTGCCTGTAAACTGTTACCCTCAGGTAAACTGATTCTCAAAATACTGAACTGGTGCCCGCAGGCCTGTTGCCCAAACTCATAGACTGATACATGCATTCCCTGTAGAGACGCACTCTAACAAGCACATAACAGATAAGTGAGAGCCAAAACACCCCTATGTTGGGGTAGGGTTTCGCCCTATTTTGTCGTGAGCTAGGGTTTCACTACGCACACAATGACTTCAAACAACCTATAAACGGGTAAGCAACCCGTCCTAGTTTGGAATGGTCACTATGGATCCGAATATGCAATAGGTCGAATGGTCAAAGGGTGCCCAGAAACCGGTTTGTGTTCTATATCGGCAGAGCTCAGAACTCGACCTTATGGACATGCCTTGACAAGACAAGCCTCCCAAGAAACCGCCAGAATAGCAATGGCAAACACGGTGTCCTAGGCGCACCAATGCAAATGCAATGCAAAGAAACACACAAACATAGTCAAAAGCAAATATCATGAGTTCGAGTTAAGCTCTCTAAATCCTCAGAGTCGCCAGAATCAGAATAACGCCATGGGGACCTCGCTACACGGACTCGATTTTTGTTAAGGTTCTCAATCTTGAACCAAAGAGTCCAACCGCAAATCGTTTGAAGGAAAACAGATTTTTGAAAAGAAGTGCCAAACATGGATCGCTTTGCCGGATAACGAGTCGCCACCTAAATATTTTAAAATGGGAAATTTAGGAAACCCTGACTCGGTGCCAAAAGGCCACGTGTCCGTCATCACCAAAGTTGGCTCGGGAACTTGGGTACGATTAGGGAAGGTCACATCGTGAGCACCCCCTCTCGCCCGGTCAAAGACCGGCCTCTACTAACCATGATATATGTTTTTGAAAACTTTGTGCGTTCTTATTCCGGTTATTAGCCTAGATTACTATGTGATGCTCGCAGCAAACAAGTATAGACTGGGCCGTCTGAATTGGAACAAAACACGGATTTGCCACCCTCAGGTGGGCTTAGGAAAGTAATGATTTTGCCACTATCTAGTGGGCTTAAAACATTCGACGAATTGTCCCAATTCAGATAACTCAACCTCCACCCACAGGCATTCAAGGTAGTTATATCACATAAGCAGTTAGCCTCATGGTAAGCATGCTATCATGGCAACACTCACACGCATGCAAGGATGCTAAAGCATAAAAACTCACCGAGTACTCCGAGCCAAAACAGAAAACTGATTAGAAATCCATGCATGATCCTAAGAATGTAGAGATGTCTAATGCAACACATGCAAAAATGCAATCATAGCAGGCTCGGCTATTCTAAACGTGGTATATGGAATGCAACATAACATGTATTCAACTTTAGAATTGAAATACAATGCGCTTATGCGTGATGTGCCGAGTTGATGCATGCAATATGGATGAATGATGCAAACATGCATACATCAGTATGCTAATTGAAATATGCCCTATATCTAACCATTCAAAGCGGTAAATAAAAGGGAGAAAGAAATGGGGTTGGAAGACATACATCACACTCACACACCCTTATTACATTTATGCCTCGCCAGAGGGTCCGAATGAATAATAATACAGACAATAAAAGAATATACAAATAAATAATACAAATTCTAATTAATTAACAAATTAATTACAAAAGAATTAAATCAAGCAAGCCGTGGACCCGCTCGCTTCTGATAGATGTTGCATATTGGACTGCTTGGTGCAGAAATCCACTGTGACGCCCTGTTTAGCCTCTGCTTGCAATTTTTTCAAATGCGTACACCTCGAAAAGTTGTTGATTGTTGATTTTGCTGCAACAGAGAGCAGGAAAAGGGCATAGCAGTGTATTTCACAAATATATGCGTGTCTCGATCCTCGCGCCACCAATCACGCATATCGATGCATGATGGCCGAGGAGCCGATTCGCACAACTCAATATTGGGATGAATACATATGAATGCTACAATGAAAACCCAACTCCATCATGGATGATCCGGAGTGTCGGCGACTCGGGAATTGAGACCCGTTCCGTGACTCCGAGTCTCAAACCTCTGCAGCGCTCCGCCTAATATGCATGATATGCATGAAATGCAACTGCTATACAATCTAGCATGCTTAGTGCTATGACAATGAGATGTCTCGAAATGCGTATCCATAGACACGCAAACCGAGAAAAGCGGAATGACATGCGAAATGCAAATTGGGCTTATACCAACATGAGAGGGCCTCAGCCGCACTCACATGGGATGCCGAAATGATAAGGATGGGGTGCCTCGAAATGCGTGCCCACTGGCACGCAAACCGAGGCAATGATGAAATATAAATCGGATAAAACAGAGTGCCTCGAAATGCGTGCACGCGGGCACGCAAACCGAGGCGGAGGCATACGCAATGCAAACCGGATAAAACAGAATGTCTCGAAATGCGTGCACACGGGCACGCAAACCGAGGCGGAGGCATACGCAATGCCAAGCGGATAAAACAGAGTGCCTCGAAATGCATGCACACGGGCACGCAAACCGAGGCGGAGGCATACGCAATGCCAAGCGGATAAAACAGAGTGCCTCGAAATGCATGCACACGGGCACGCAAACCGAGGCGAAGCTAAAATGGAGATCAGATAAAACTGAAGTGCCTCGAAATGCGTGCACACGGGCACGTAAACCGAGGCGATGATGTGTGATGTAAATCGGATAAAACCGAAGTGCCTCGAAATGCGTGCACACGGGCACGCAAACCGAGGCGATGATGTGTGCAATGCAAAATCGGATAAAACCGAAGTGCCTCGAAATGCGTGCACACGGGCACGTAAACCGAGGCGATGATGTGTGATGTAAATCGGATAAAACCAAAGTGCCTCGAAATGCGTGCACACGGGCACGCAAACCGAGGCGATGATGTGTGCAATGCAAAATCGGATAAAACCGAAGTGCCTCGAAATGCGTGCACACGGGCACGCAAACCGAGACAATGATGAAAACTGCAAAATCGGATACACCGGCAAGTGCCAAATGCGCGCCTACGCACGCAAACCGAGGCGATGATGAAACGAAAATCGGATATTAACCGGCAATGCCTCGAAATGCGTGCATACAGCACGCAAAACCGAGGCGGTGATGTGATGGAAAATCGAATGGCATACGGAATGCAACGATGGGCTTACACCAACATGGGAGAGCCTCACCACTCACATAAGTCCGTCGGATAAAAAAGTGTTTCAAATGCATGCACGGGCACGCAAACCGAGGCAATGGCATACAAGCATGAAAATGCAAATTGGGCTTACGCCAACATGAGAGGGCCTCAACCACACTCACATAGGCCGCCTAATGATAAGAATGAGGTGCCTCAAGTGCGTGCCCATTGGCACGCAAACCGAGGCAATGCAAAAATGATACGAATGGCATGGGAAATGATATGCAAGCATGGTAATGGAATTTCAGCACCTAAATAAAGGGGAAAACAGCCCCGAAACAAATCGAAATGACACCCGAAGCATGCATTCATCCCGAAAGTGTGAAATTAAGCCCCGAAATGGCCTATAGCCATGCTATGCATGCAAAATATGATCATGGCAGCAAGAACAGTAGCAAGGCAGTCCCAAATATGGCATTTTTCAGTAACAAACATGGCCAAAATGCAAGCATAGATAGATCAACAATAGCATGCAAAGTTAGTGGCCAAAAGAGGAGTATTGAGACAAGTGATATATGCAAACCCCGAATGGACAAACTTTCCTCTACAACATTGAAGATGAGATAAAAATAAGCACAATTTCAGAAGATGACATCCTCAAAATCAGAATAAAATCATGCTAACAATTCCATGCAAAAATGGAGCTCAAAAGAGGCTATAACAAGAGTCGTGCAATGCACACACCAAATGACAAAACTTTCTTCATGAAACATGTAAAGGGGGTCAAAATAAGACCCCTCTCAGTTCTGACCAAGAGCTAAAACCACAAGCACAAAAGGTTACAAAACATGCAAGATTTAAGGCCTAAAATGAATTTCAAAGAGAGGTGGTGTATAGAATGGCCAAATGAGGTTGAGCCCTTCTACAATGTTGTAGAGGGGCTCAAAATAAGCACAAAACCAGTAGGTGTCGGAGCCCCAAAAACAAAAGGAAATAGGCCTAAACTAGCATGCAAGATGATGGCATAAAAGCTAGGTATTGAAACAAGTATATCATAGGAGCATCAAATGAAGTTGAGCCCTTCTACAAAGTTGTAGAGGGGCTCAAAAAAAGCACAAAAGCAGTAGGGGTCGGACCCCCAAATCTCAACCAATTGGAGTATAGAAATGAATCAAGAAAAAGCCCTAAAAGTTGGTTTTGAAGACTTACCCTTGAAGACTTGTCTTTCTTTGATTCTTGGCTTTGATTTGTAACTTCTCAACCTCTGAAATTCACTTCCTAGCTGCTGGAATGGTAGTATGGATGGTGGAGCTAAGGGTTGATGAAGAAATTGCCTTTGACACTTGAAGCTTTTTTGGAGTTTTTAGCTATGGAGATGGAGGTTTTTGGAGAAGTCTTCTTGAAGACAAATTTTCCAACCTTGAAGAAGGAGGGGGAGGGGCCTTCAAACAGGCAAGAAATGGGGTGTAAAAGGGGAGGGAAAGCACCCAATCTTTCCCTCTCGAAATATCCTGATGCCCCGGATATGTTGGAAGATATCCTGATAGCCGGACAGTCAGCAAGAATCGTAGCCAGTAAATTTGTGGGAGGCCACCACCCACTGGTCGGGCCAAACCCAAATTAGCCGAGCCACCTCAAATAACCAAACTCAAAATTTCTGGCCGACCACCATTCAAGAGTGTCCTCCCAAGAATGTAGGATAAGGCCCCAGGTTGGAATCGCAACACCGAACCAAGTCACAACATAGAACTTGAAAGAGAGGCTCAAAATGAATGCACCATTTCGCCGACCACCATACCAAAGTGTCCTCCAGATGTGTAGAGCAAGGATCCAAGGTCGGAATTTGGCAACACTGAACCAGGAGCCACAACATAGAGCTTGAAGGAGAGGCCCAAAAATGAAAGGCACAATTTCTGGCCGACCACCATACCAAAGTGTCCTCCCAGGTGTCCTGATCACAGATATGTAACTTTGGTTGGAAGAAAATACCCCCAAGGTGTTCAACATTGGCCCGGAAGTGAGCAAAACGGGCTCCGGAGGAGCGAAACTGGTTATCTGGGATAATTGCTGGCCTCCCACCCCCCAGTGATCTTCCTGATGTTGAAACAGAGGTACCTGCCAAGTTTGAACAAAAACTAATGAGAAATGAACGCCGAGCCAAACCGAGCAATTCGGGATCCCGAAATGAGCCGTGGTGCCGGAAGTGGTATTCAGCGAAGTGGGTATCTCGACCCAGTGTCCTCGAATGACAAAACAGAGGTCCTCGCCAAAAATCGGAGAAAACGATGCAAAATTAATGCTCGGGACCAAAACCGCATTTAGTCCCGAAAACCTACTGAGCACCGAAGTGGCATACGACCACGGCGGGCATCGGGGCCCTGTGGTTCTCGAAATGATAAAAGAGGTTCTGCCAAACCGGAGAAGGCGGATGCGAAATGAATGCTCGGGCCCAAATCACGCAGCCGGTCCCGAATGGGTCGCCGGCACCTAAGTGGTGTTCGCGAAGTGGGCATCAGGCCCCAGTGTTCCTCGGAACTATAAAACAGGTGCATGCCAAAACCGGAGAAATCGGAGATAGTTGGGTGGTCAACCGAGGCACACGGCTTGACGACCAAACCGGCACCGCCCGAATGGGCAAAATGGCCTCACGCCACAAAATATAGCTCACGGCCACCGGGAGATAGTCTACGGACCACTCCTTCCCTCGTGAAAGAAAACAGAAAACCGAAGTCCGGTTCGCCAATCGAGACAAGGCACAAGAGAGTTCTAAGTCCGGAGGCGGCGCGCCGCGACTCTGAGACTTCTGAACGAGCACAGTATGCAACATCACCGAGCGCTCAATCGGTGACGTCTGAGTCTTAAGGTCGGTCAAAAATGGGGTGTCTACAACTGAAAGCTCTCGTATCCTCCAAGCAACGAGGTGTCGAGCCAAGTGCGAAGCATGAACAGGAATGAGGCAAGATATTCCACTCCATCATCTGGACAGATCTTATCACGTCCAAACTCCCCAGCAAAGCATCATCAACCGATGCTAGCTGCAGATTTGCTACACACCCCCAGTTTAAGAACCCCTCTCAGGAGGAATTCACTAGTCAGTGAGCGGAAGAAAGAAGAATCTAGTCAATGCTAGGCACGAGCCCACAACTTGTCGTTTATCCATCCACCACCTGGGAGGGATTAAAAATGAGAGATTGAAGAATAGAGAGATGTGCGAGAAAAAAAAATGAGAAAAGGGCTTTTTCGAAAACTGGAGATTGAGTGCCAAGTGATGTGAGAATCACAAGTGAGAAAGGGTGGGAAACACTACCCAGTGAAACAGGCTTCCTGAGCACGCCTGAGTGTCGTGTCTTTTTGTTTGTCACATTTCATCCCAAGCGTGTCTCGTTTTGTTTAGGTCGTTTACCTTTTGTTTTTCTGTGTTGAGCTGTTTTGGCTGTGGTCAGTTGTAGGCTTTATACCCGGTTGAGAATTCTTTTCTCATTTTCAAAAAATAAAATCATTTTGTGCTCCGAAAGTCGTGCCGCTTCTCCACATTTGTGCAAAAGTAATTTGTCCTTTCATAAAACCGCAGGATTCAACTCAGGTCATATGAGAACTGTAGAACCAGGACCTATCTGAAGCTATAATGGTTCCGGACTGCAAAGCGAAAGCAAAAGAGGAAAATGTCGGGCATCTGAGTTTGTTCCAACTTCAGTAAGCTCCGAGATCGCATTCCGTATGCACCTTGTCAGGTCTTGTCAATGCTCCGAAGTGTGAGTGTGCCTCTACCTCAAGCTCAAGATCAAGTCACCCTGCCGAATGGCGATCGGCGTTTCTCCTCGAGTACCGCTTTCGCGTTGTGACATCTTGGCCGTGTTTGCAATGAGTTCCTAGGAGACCAACTGCGACGGTGGAAACTAGAGTTCGAATGGCTGTTGCCTAGAACGCAAAGGTTCGGGATTTCCGAGACTAAAGTCTGGTTTAAATACCCAGAGGCGTGCCCTCGGCTTGAAATCTGTATGGAAGCCACATAGGTTGAGACAACGTGTATGCACCTCAATCCTGGATACTGAACAAACCTAGTCTGTCACCCCATTGGAGAATAGGGAAAGTTGTGAAAATGATCAGGAAAACAAGCGGTAGCCGTGGCTCCTACATGCAGATATTGTTACTTGTTAGCATTCCTGAGCCTTTGTACTGTGAGTTCAAGGTAAAGTGTTCGAAGAGCACGAGGGGAGATCCCCGTCGGAGCAGAGCGGTTCACCGCCACTCACTTCATGAGGTGCTTTCTAAAGCGCCGCTTTGTCCATTTATTGCTTCCCATAAGCATCATGCATTGTAATACATTGTACTTGTCAAGTTTCTTTCTTTTACAGGCACGATATTGTATGTACGGTTCATTCAAAGAAGTTCCGCTTTGAGATCATTCACTTAGTGTATTAATCACACTTCTTTCATTTTCTCAGATTCTATCACACACATTCTCACTTAGTGTATCAATCACACTTCTTTCATTTTCTATATCTATCACGCCATTATCGCTAGTGTATCAATCACACTTCATTCGCTTTGTGTATCTATTACACACATTCTCATTTTGTGTATCTATCATGCACATATTCGCTTTTGTGTATCTATTACACTCTCACTCGGTATCAATCACACTTCACTCATTTTGTGTATCTATCACATACATTCTCGTTTTTGTATCACACTTCATTGGTTCAAGATATCTATCATACTGCTCACTAAGTGCATCTATCACACTTCGTGTTCACTTTTAGTGTATCAATCACACTGCTCACATAGTGCATCTATCACACTTTGTGTTCTCATTCAAGATATCTATCATACTGCTCACATAGTGCATCTATCACACTTTGTGTTCGCTTAGTATATCTATCATACTTTGTTCACTAAGTGCATCTATCACACTTTGTGTTTGCATTCAATGTATCAATCACACTGCTCACATAGTGCATCTATCACACTTTGTGTTTGCATTCGTGTATCAATCACACTGCTCACATAGTGCATCTATCACACTTTGTGTTTGCATTCAAGATATCTATCATACTGCTCACTAAGTGCATCTATCACACTTCGTGTTCACTTTTAGTGTATCAATCACACTGCTCACATAGTGCATCTATCACACTTTGTGTTTGCATTCAAGATATCTATCATACTGCTCACTAAGTGCATCTATCACACTTCGCGTTCACTTTTAGTGTATCAATCACACTCTGTTCACATAGTGCATCTATCACACTTTGTGTTTGCATTCAGTGTATCAATCACACTCTGTTCACATAGTGCATCTATCACACTTTATGTTCGCTTTTAGTATATCTATCATACTTTGTTCACTAAGTGCATCTATCACACTTCGTGTTCACATTCAGTATATCTATCATACTCTGTTCACTAAGTGCATCTATCACACTTCGTGTTCACTTTTAGTGTATCAATCACACTCTGTTCACATAGTGCATCTATCACACTTCGTGTTCACTTTTAGTGTATCCGTCACACTTTGCTCACTTTGTTCATATAGTGTATCAATCACACATACTCGCTTTGTATCTATCACACTATGCCTACCTTGTGTATCAATCACACACACTTACTTTGTGTATCAATCACGCACGCTCACACTCGTTTTGCTTTGTGTATTTATCACACATGTTTGTCCACTTAGTGTATCCATCACACTTTGTTCACTTTTGTGTATCTGTCACACATGTTCATGAAGAATCCCCAATTTACAAACCGCTTCGCCATTGCGTATAAGTCCAATCTTCCAACCGGCCACAGAGCGTAAGTCCAATTGTCAAAATCTCCCTGCATATCGCTTTGCATTTTGCGCCATTTTGCCTGCGGGCATGCCTGCGGGCACATCTTTGTTCTGTCTGCTCATGGTCTAAGTCTTGCCTTGTCAAAATGGGTCGTCTCGGGCTTTGACATTCACCCCCGTCATTGTCAAGACTTCCGAGTTCGGTCAAAGAGGGGCAACGTTAGACACCCCATTTTTGACCGACCTTAAGACTCAGACGTCACCGATTGAGCTTCGGTGATGTTGCATACTGCTCGTTCGAAGCCTCAGAGTCGCGGCGCCTACCTCCGGACTTCGAACTTTCTCCTGTGCCTTGTCTCGGTTGCCATAACCGTGACTCGATTTCTGTTTTCTTTCTGAGGAGGGAGTGGTCCCAGAGGCTATCTCTCGGTGGAGTGAGCTACTTTTTCGTGGTCAGAGGCCATTTTGCCCATTTCGGAGTCTTGCTCCTGCTGGACCAAAGCCGGGCTCTTGCCGGGACCCCCCAACCATCTCCGATTTCTCGGGTTCTTGGCAAGTGCCTCTGTTTTATCATTCCGAGGAACATTGGGGCCTCGATACCCACTTTGTGGCGAACACCACTTTGGTGCTCATGACTATTTTTCGACCTTGAACCGCGCGGTTTTGGTCCCCGAGCATTCATTTTGCATCGGTTTTTGCTCAATTTTGGCAAGTGCCTTTGTTTTATCATTCTAAGGGACACTGTGGTCCGAGAGACCAACTTCGTGATCGTGCACCACTCCCGGTGCCTAACAGCCCACTTTCGGGGCCTCGAACTGCGTGTTTCGGCTCCCGAACCTTCATTCTACATTTTTGGGCTCCGACCCAAACTTGAGATAGTCATATTTTGAGGTCCTTTTCATGTTTGATTAAGGACCTCTTACTGTTTGACATCTCCATCTGTCACTTGCCTTTTTACCTCTTTTTGGGCCTTTTTGCACGGTATTTTAGGCGTACTTGTGGGCCGCGTTGGACTTGGGCGTAAACTATAAAGTGTCTTATTTTGAGCCTCTCTTCAACTTTGTTGAAGGACTCTCGGTCATTTGAAACCCGTAGATACCACTTTCCCTTTTGGCCATTTTTGGCGGGAAACTTGATATGTTTTCCCTCCCTTTTTTCCCTCCATTTTCCCCCTCATTTTGTCTATATAACAGCAGCCCCAGCTGTGATTTTTAGGGTTAGAAAATCTGATTTGGGAGCTCCTCCATACAATCTCTCTCTCTATATTTAAAACACCAAAATCATCCAAGTTTCTACCCCCCTTCATCACCACCTAGTACCACCACCACTACCCCATTTCCAGAAGCAAGGAGGGCCTTCCAGCAGCTAAAAGGCACCATTTTCTGTCCTAGAAGCAGCCAAGGGCTTGGTCTAGAAGGGTAAGCACTCATTTCCTTTTGAGCTCCATTCTTGTACCATTTTTTTATCCTTTTTCTTGTGGTTTTGAGCTCCGACCCCTACTGAAAGGGGGACTCTTGAGCCATTCTTCATGTTTGTTTAAGGGCTCAACCCTGTTTGAGCCCTCCCTAGTGCACTTGCTTCAATACTCCTTAATATGCCACATTTTTGCATGGAATTTCTGGCCTGCGTGTGATCTGTTTTTGAGCATAATGTAAACTGTGAGTGGGCCTATTTTGAGCCCCTCTTCAACATTAAAGAAGGGCTCAACCATGTTTGGTGGTACTATCATGCACTTGTTTTGTAATTCTTCCAATTTACCGTAAAATTGCATGGTTTCTTTAGCCTATTTGAAGTCTGATTTTGAGCATTCCATTAACTGAGATTGAGCTTATTTTAGGTCCCTCTACAACATTGTAGAAGGGATAAATCTTGTTTGGGGCCTCCATGCATGGCCTCTCTTTATACCTCTCTTTGGCCCCATTTTTGCATGCCTCTTTATGCTTATTTGGATTCTGATTTCGGCCTTCATCAGGCCTGAAAAGAGCCTTATTTTGTCCTTCTTGTCATGTTTTGTTGAGGGTCTTAGGTGGTTTGGTGATTTCTTTTGGTACTTCATGTCATACCCTCTTTGGTTCCTTATTTTTGCATGCCTTGCTAGCTCATCATGCTTCTGTTTTTGAGCCTTCATCAGGCTTAGAAAGTGTCTTATTTTGGCTCATTCTTCATGTTTTGTTAAGGGTCCAAAGTTTTTTGGTGCTTCCATACATGATCTATCATTATAGCCTTCTTTTGGTCCATATATTGCATGCTGTTTTGAGCCTATCTACATACTGATTTTGGAGTTGTCATTCACTGTAAATATGCATATTTTGGGCTCCTTTTCAAAGTTTTAGAAGGAAATTTTGTGGTTTGAATTTTCTAGATACTACTTGTTTAATAAATCCCCTCTTTTCCCCCATTTTTGCATGCCATTGTTGCCATATCTATGCTCACAATTTGGCCATGTTTTGTACTGAAAAGATGCTATTTTTGGGGCTGCCTTGCTATTCTTTTTGCTTTCATGTGCCAATTTTGCATGTTTAGCATAGCCGTGAGCCATTTCGGTACTTAAAATCACATTTCGGATGATTTCATGCATTGATTGTCATTTCGTATCATTTCGGGCTGTTTTCCCTTCATTTAGCTGCTGAAGTTTGGTTTGCATGCTTGCATATCATTTCCATGTCATTTCATGCCTTAGTGCATTGTTTCGGCTTTGCGTCTGCGTGCACGCACTTCAAGCACTGCTTTCATTCATCTAAGCATCTTATGTGAGTGTGGTGAGGCCCTCTCATGTTAGTATAAGCCCAATTTGCATTTTCCATCTCATTTGCATTCAGATGCCATGCCTCGGTTTATGCGTGCTGTGCACGATTTGAGGCAACTCTTTATCCGAAGCGGTAACTTATGTGAGTGTGGTGAGGCCTCTCATGTTAGTATAAGCCCAATTTGCATTTTCCATGTCATTTGCATTCCAGATGCCATGCCTCGATTTATGCGTGCAGTGCACGATTTCGAGGCAACTCTTTTTTATCCGACGGCAGCTTATCTGAGTGCGGCTGAGGCTCTCTCATGTTAGTGTAAGCCCAATTTGCATTTTCCATGTCATTTGCATTCCGTATGCCATTGCCTCGGTTTGCGTGCCCGTGTGCACGCATTTCGAGGCACCCCATTTTCATCTCTCGGCAGCTCATGTGCGTGCGGCTGAGGCCCTCTCATGTTAGTGTAAGTCCAATTTGTATTTTCATGCTTCCATATCACCACCTCGGTTTGCGTGCCCGTGTGCACGCATTTCGAGGCAGCTCATTTTCATCTCACGGCAGCTCATGTGAGTGCGGCTGAGGTCCTCTCATATTAGTGTAAGCCTAATTTGCCATTTTCATGCTTCTATGCCATTGCCTCGATTTGCGTGTCCGTGTGCACGCATTTCGAGGCACTTCTTTTTTATCCGACGGCCTCTTATGTGAGTGCGGCTGAGGCTCTCTCATGTTAGTGTAAGTCCAATTTGCATTATGTATGCCATTTCATGTCTGTATGTCACCGCCTCGGTTTGCATGCCCGTGGGCACGCATTTCGAGGTACCTCATTTTAGTCCCATTGTACATCATTTTTCATGTCATTTCATATTTTTATGCTATTACCTCGGTTTGCGTGCCCGTGGGCACGCATTTCGAGACATCTCATTTGCATAGCATTGTGCATGCTAGGATATATGTTAGTTGCATTTCATGCATACCATGCATATTGCATTGTGTTCGGGATAGGAGTTAGCCCGGGCACGGGAAACGAGGCACGTTCCGTACTCCGAGTGACGGAACGGGTCTCAATTCCCAAGTCACCGACGCTTCGGATTACCCGTGATGGAGTTAGGTTTTGTTGTAGCATTCATGTGCATTCATCTGATACTGAGTTGTGCAATTCGGCTTCTCGGCCATCATGCATCGATATGCGTGATTGGTGGCCCGAGGATCGAGGCATGCATATATTTGTGAAATACATTGCTATGCCCTTTTCCTGCTCTCTGTTGCAACAAAATCAAGGATCAGCAAATTTTTGGAGTCTGGCACGCATTTCGAGAAAAGTGCAAACAGAGGCTAATTGGGGCATCCCAGTGGATTTCCGCGCCAGAGCAGCCCGGCATACATCATTCATCAGAATAAGGCGTACGGCTTGCATGCCATTCTGACTTTGTTAATTAATTTGTCAATTAATTAGAAATTTGTATATTTATTCGGACTGTATTATTCTTTTATTCGGACTGTATTATTATTTATTTGGACCCTTTGCGCGAGGGCAATGTTGTAATAAGGGTGTGTGAGTGTGGTGTATGTCTTCCAACCCCCATTTCTTTCTCCCTTTTATTTACCTGCTTATGATAGTTAGATATAGGGCATGTTTCAATTAGCATACAGTATGACAGCATGTTTGCATCATTCATCTGTTTTTGCACGCACCGGGCTCGGCGCATCATACAAACTGCATTTGTATTTCAATTCCAAATTGAATACGTGATAGTTGTAGCATTCCACATGCCATGTTTAGAATAGCCGAGCCTGCTATAGTTTGCATTTTCGCATGTGTTGCATTAGGCAATCCTGTGCATCTAGGATCATGCATGTTTTCTAATCAGTTTCTTATTTTGGCTTAGAGAACTCGGTGAGTTTTATGCTTTAGCACCCTTGCACGTGTGTGAGTGTTGCCATGAATAGCATGCTTCCCATGAGGCAATCAGCTGAGATGATATAACTGCCTGGTATGCCTGTGGGTGGAGGTTGAGTTATCTGAATTGGACAAATCATTGACTGTTTGTTTTAAGCCCACTAGATAGTGGCAAAATCATGTTTTCTAAGCCCACCTGAGGGTGGCAAATCCGCATTTTAGCCTACCTGTGGGTAGCACCATCAAACCATTTTCAAACAAACAAACATGAAATGTTTTGTTCCAATTCAGGCGATTCAGTCTATACTTGTATGCTGTGCGCATCACATAGTAACCTAGGCTAATAACCAGAATAAGAACGCACAAAGTTTTCAAAAACAGATATCATGGTTAGTAGAGGCCGGTCTTTGACCGGGCGAGCGGGGGTGCTCACGATGTGACCTTCCCCAATCGTACCCAAGTTCCCGAGCCAACTTTGGTGATGACGGACACGTGGCCTTTGGCACCGAGTTAGGGTTTCCTAAATTTCCCATTTTAAAAAATATTTAGGTGGCGACTCTGTTATCTGGCAAAGCAGTCCATGTTTGGCACTTCTTTCAAAAAAATCTGTTTTCCTTCAAAACGATTTGCCAGATTTGGACTCTTTGGTTCAAGATTTGGAACCGCGACAAAATCGAGTCCGAACCATAGCGAGGTCCCTCGCGGGCGTTGTTACAATATGCAATGTATTTATAAATATAATCACATATGGAGTACATCTCCTTTCTCCTCCCAATAAATATACATAAAGAATGTATTTATAACATGGTCATATTCAACGACACCAACAATGGATTAGCATTAAAGCGCCTAATCCTCATGTAATTTCTACAACAATCATAGATATCCTCTACCAATAGCCCAATGCAATTATTTCGAAAGAGATGTTTGGTATCAAAATAGATAGTTTATTCAAAACTTCCATATGTGAGATAATACATATCCAATATCACCATTTATAACCACAACCTTCCAATTTCACATTTTCGATGTTAATCCCAATTATTTATGCAAGATAATGATATAATCAAATTAGGAAAAAAATCCCCTTTTTACCAAATCTCAACCCAAACACCAAAATCAACTATTTTGGCACAACATGATCTTACATTCAAGCCTCATACTCATTTATCTCGTATTCATCAAAAACCCCTCTTTTTCATATAACACCCAAATCTTCGATTTGTCCAAACCACAACCAAATCTCAGATTTGTCCAAACCACAACCAAATCTCATCATCTATATATAATAGCAAATAACTAAGTTAAAAATCATATTAGAGTGTAGAAAATCCCTACCTCAAGGGTAGAAGACCCAAGCAACAAGGTGAAACTTCAAAGATGACGAAACCAATTTCTGCTTGGATCAAAATGAAGCTCTTGTAGCCCACTACCCTTTTCCAAAGACCCTAGGGTGAAGAGATCCTTAGACCTAGGTGTATTTGTAGAGAGAAGTCGAACCCTAAAGAGAAAAAGGATCAAAAAAATGAAGCAAAACGACGCTGCTGTGAACTAATGTACACTAGGCTCGCTCGAGCGAAGGAGTTCTCACTCGAGCGACCAGACACAAAAAGGTCACCTCGCTCAAGCGCAAGAAGCATCGCTCGAGCGTAGAATACAAAGCTTCAGGTCTGCCACCAATGCAGACGCACGCTCGAGTGCAAGAAGCCTCGCTCGAGCGAAGAGGCTAAAATCTGGACAATAACGATTTGTACCAAAAGACAACCAACCTGTTCCAAACTCGCCCAACAAGTCCCAAAACTCAAATTCAAAGAATTAAAGGAAGGAAACAAGACATAGACAACAATATACAGTCACAGAACCCGAGTCTGGAACACAATAAAGGTCGGGGTAAAATCGGGATCGCTATAAGACCCAACTAACCTTAGATAAAACTTTCAAGATCAGGTTGACTCCTAATCGATGGAAAACAAATTTAGAATTAAGTTTTTTAGGGGATAAATTAGGTTAAAACAATTTAAGTTTACAAAACTTACAAGTAATTAAAAATTGCTAATAAAATTACACAACTCATAAAAGTTAACCGGTACTCCTGGAACCGAACCCATTATTTCTGAATAAAAATCAAAAATATTTTAGTTAATGCTAAAATTTGGTTTCTTTTCTCGTAACGAAACACTTTGTAAATAATCTGTTATGTTTCCAGTAGAGCTGGACTTTAGTTGCAATTAGTTGAATAAGTCTTTACTTGACATTAGGAGAATTTAAATTTCAACTTCAAGTTTATCAGCTGTTAGGTTGTTCCTATTTTGTTGGGTTTGTTGCTATTTTAGTGTGATAGTGGCAGCTGAACTTTAGCAGAATGGTTCACTTTATTTTCTATATATTGTACTGAACTCAGTTGGAAATAAACGGCCAGAATTTTATTCCTCACTTGTGTGATATTGGAGGATTGGGTTTCCCTCGAAGCAAACCCCCTTTTCTTTTGATTTCCCTGTTCCCGACTCTCTCCTAGCAACTCTGTTTTTGTTGTCTATCCCCTTTCTAGCAAAAATAGGTAAACAGAAGAACAAGAACACCAGTTGTGTTGCAG
Organism: Camellia lanceoleosa; assembly: GCA_025200525.1. Classification (NCBI taxonomy): domain Eukaryota; kingdom Viridiplantae; phylum Streptophyta; class Magnoliopsida; order Ericales; family Theaceae; genus Camellia; species Camellia lanceoleosa. The sequence continues at coordinate 1,659,610 of JANUSC010000019.1, forward strand.
CCGCACATAACAGCTTGGTATCAGAGCCAGGCATGGAGGAGCAGCGGTTGGGGCAATTGGAGACTGATGTCAACTCTTTAGCAACTGGGCAGGAAAGAATGATGAAAGAGATGCAAGAGATGTTCGCAGCCATGAATGCCAGGTTGGACCACATCACGACCAACCAAGTTCGTGACCCTGGAGAAAGTTCTCACAACCAAAATCAAAGTGTTGGAGGACGAACCCTTGGAAGTGGAGGAACCAACCGCTGGCACGAGCAACTCGCCTCAATATTTGCTGAAGACGGTGAAGCTTGATTTTCCACGCTTCAATGGAATCGAGGATCCGACAAGTTGGGTTTGCCGGGCCGAACAATTTTACGATTTTCATCAAACGCCTGAAGCTGATAGAGTGCCACTAGCATCCTTTAACCTTGAAGATGACGCCTAACTTTGGTACCAATTGTTGAAAGAAGAGACTCCGATCATATCGTGGGAAGACTTTAAACAAGGACTACTTAACAGATATGGGCCTACCCAGTTTCAAGACTTCTTTGGTGAGTTAACAAAGCTACAACAAACTGGTTCCGTAAGAGAATACCAAGCCCAGTTTGAGAAGTTGCTGGTTCGAGTAGGGAGGTTGACACCATCGCATCAAGTTGGTTGTTTCATAAGCGGGCTGAAGGAAAGTATCAAGGCTGATGTCCAAGCTAGTCGACCTGCCACACTCTCTGCTGCTATTGGATTAGCAAGGCTATATGAGGCGCGTTGTTACTCCAATCGTCGGACTGTTCAACCGGAGGCACGCAAAACAATTCCTAATCGTTCTTCAATTCCTAACTCAAGTCCCTTGCCTATCAAAAGACTTACTCCCGCTGAACTCCAGGATAGAAGAAGCAAAGGTTTATGTTTCAATTGCAATGAAAAGTTCAGCCCAGGACATCGGTGTAAAAAATTATTTCTCATTGAAGGGAGTTGGTCAGATGAGGAGGATGATGATGTAGACATGGAGGTGATAGAACTCAAGGAAAATGAAGAAACTCCAGGAATTTCGCTTCATGCTATCTATGGTGCATGAGCTCCACAAACCATGAAGGTACGAGGTCGGATTGGCCAACATCAAATAACACTTTTGATTGATTCAGGAAGTACTCATAATTTTTTGAATAGTAAGGTTGCCCGTAAGCTTGGTGTTTCACCTAACTCGGCGGGAAGATTTGAAGTTGTCGTTGCTAATGGAGAAAAGATTAGCGACTCGCCGTTGTAAGGGAATTTGCACAATTATTCAAGGAGTTCGTATTACAGCAGATTACTTCTTGCTTCCATTAGAAGGGTGTGATGCTGTTCTTGGTGCCCAAAGGTTGAGTATGTTGGGACCTATTATCTGGGATTTCTCTAAGCTGCAAATGAAGTTTTTCCATGAGGAAAAAGAGGTGGTGTTTACTGGCTTAGCTGCTCCAGAAAACAAGGTTGTGGGTGAAAAGGAAATTACGAAGGAATTCAGAAAAAAGAAGGCAGGAGCTCTGTTGCAGATTTATTCTCTCTCAGTGCAGACCACACAAGGTAATCTCTCAACACACTTGGCTTTGGAATTAAATACACTAGAGTTGCAGCAACTTGTGAGCTATTATCAGGATGTGTTCAAGGAGCCCCATGGATTACCTCCTCCTAGGACCCATGATCACAAAATTCCCTTGAAGCAAGGAAGTGAAGCAGTTAGCTTGAGACCATATAGATACCCTCATTATCAAAAAAATGAGATTGAAAACTTGGTGGCTGAAATGCTAAACTCTGGGGTAATCCGACTGAGTCAAAGTCCTTACTCTTCCCCAGTATTGTTGGTAAAGAAACATGATGGGTCTTGGAGGCTCTGTGTTGATTACAGAGGCTTGAACCAGATTACCATTAAAGATAAATTCCCTATACCAGTCATTGATGAATTGCTAGATGAACTCCATGGAGCAAAATTTTTTACCAAGTTAGATCTACGATCTGGTTACCACCAAATAAGGGTGCATCCTGAAGACATTACTAAGACAGCATTTCGAACACATCAAGGACATTATGAGTTCCTCGTAATGCCCTTCGGCCTTACCAACGCCCCCTCTACCTTTCAATCCTTGATGAATGAGATATTCAAGATCCACCTCCGTAAGTTCATCCTTGTATTCTTTGATGATATTCTAATTTACAGTAAATCATGGGATGAGCACATGAAGCATCTTGGTATTACTTTAACTATTTTGAAGACTAACCAGTTATTTGTGAAAAAAGAGAAATGCACATTTGCTCAACAGGAAGTCAAATACTTGGGCCATGTAATAACCACTGAAGGTGTTGCTGCAGACCCTGAAAAAATTGCTGCTATGCAAGAATGGCCTAAGCCAAAAACGGCTAAGGCATTAAGGGGTTTCCTTGGATTGACTGGGTATTACAGGAAGTTTATTGAACACTATGGCAGGATTGCTAGACCTCTAACTCAGATGCTAAAAAAGGGGTGCTTTGAATGGAATTCCATGGCAGAAGAATCCTTCGAAGAACTAAAGAAAGCAATGACCCGAGCACCGGTGTTGGCCCTTCCAGATTTCAACCATCCGTTTATAGTCGAATGTGATGCATCGGGATCTGGAATTGGAGGGGTTCTCATGCAAAACAAGAGACCCATTGCATTTTTCAGCCGTGCTTTGCAAGGTAAAAATTTACTTTTATCTACCTATGAAAAAGAGATGTTGGCACTAATTCTTGCAGTGCAAAAGTGGAGGCCATACTTATTGGGAAGGAAGTTCATTGTTCGAACGGATCAGCGTAGTCTCAAGCATTTATGGGAACAAAAGATTACCACTGCAGCACAAGAGAAGTGGTTAGTGAAATTGATGGGGTTTGACTTCTCCATCGAATATAAAAAGGGGAACGAGAATTGTGTGGCTGATGCACTCTCACGTAGAGACGAGGCAGGCCAATTACTTGCTTTGTCGACACCGATCCCTACATGGTTGGAGTCAATAAAAGAAGAGGTCGGTAATCACCCTAGTTTGCAACGATTAGTTAAGCTATGCAAACAAGGAGAAGCTATCGGGCCATGGGACTACAAAGAAGGTATCCTTTACTTCAAGAATAAGATTTATTTAGCAGCTGATTCAGCTTTGATTCCTCTTATTGTTAAGGAGATGCATTCCAGTACTCATTAAGGGTTTCACAAAACTTTGCAAAGAGTAAGGTCTGTTTTTTATTGGCAAGGCATGAGAAATTTTCTGCGAGAGTATATCCGGAGTTGTGAAACTTGCCAAAGGAACAAGGGAGAGAATCTCAAGCCCGCTGGATTCTTACAGCCACTTCCAATTCCTATGCAAGTATGGTCAGATATATCAATGGACTTTGTGGAAGGTCTGCCTAACTCAAAGGGGAAGTGTGTTATTTTTGTGGTAGTTGATCGGCTCTCCAAATTTGCACACTTTATTCCTCTCTCTCATCCATACTCTGCTGCCTCAATAGCTCAGGTTTTTTTTCAACAAATCTTTAAATTGTATGGCATGCCTAAAAGCATCGTATGCGATAGAGATGCCACCTTCACTAGCATTTTTTGGAGAGAGCTTTTTAACTTGCAGGGAACCAAATTTAACTTTAGTTCTTCTTATCACCCGCAAACTGACGGGCAAACCGAAGTGGTCAATCGAACAGTCGAGATGTTTCTTCGTTGTTTCATAAGTCATAGGCCGAAAGAGTGGGTTCGCTGGATTCCTTGGGCTGAGTATTGTTATAACACCAGCACGCATTCTTCTACCAAGAGAACCCCTTATGAGATTGTGTTTGGCAAACCTCCACCCACACTTCTATCATATGTTCCAGGCACTTCACAAGTAGAGGCTGTGGATCAAGAGTTGTGAGATAGGGAGCCAGTTATCAAGGAGCTACGAGACCAATTGAATGAGGCTCAACAGCGAATGAAGAAGTTCTATGATGCTCACAGAACTGACAGAAATTTCAATGTTGGAGATTTTGTATATCTCAAGTTACAACCATATAGGCAAGTGTCCTTAGCCCTTCGAAGAAATCTCAAGCTATCACCCAAATATTATGGACCATTTGAAATTCTTGATAAAATTGGACCAGTGGCATACAAGCTCAAACTACCAGAAAACTCAAGGCTTCATCTGGTGTTCCATGTCTCTTTGCTGAAAAAGAAGGTGGGGATGAATGTGGAAACTTTGGATTCTCTTCCCATCATTCCTGAAGAGGGTAATACAATTGTCCCTTTGCCTCAAGCCATCCTAGATCAAAGAAAGAAGAGAAACAGAGAAGAAGTTTTGGTTCATTGGCAAGGATTGTCACCTTCCGACGCCACATGGGAAAATCTGGCTGAGCTCCGTTTGCGATTTCCTGAAGCTACCCTTGAGGACAAGGGTGTTGTTTAGGGGGAAGGAATGTTATGTTTCCAGTAGAGCTGGACTTTAGTTGCAATTAGTTGAATAAGTCTTTACTTGACATTAGGAGAATTTAAATTTCAACTTCAAGTTTATCAGCTGTTAGGTTGTTCCTATTTTGTTGGGTTTGTTGCTATTTTAGTGTGATAGTGGCAGCTGAACTTTAGCAGAATGGTTCACTTTATTTTCTATATATTGTACTGAACTCAGTTGGAAATAAACAGCCAGAATTTTATTCCTCACTTGTGTGATATTGGAGGATTGGGTTTCCCTCGAAGCAAACCCCCTTTTCTTTTGATTTCCCTGTTCCCAACTCTCTCCTAGCAACTCTGTTTTTGTTGTCTATCCCCTTTCTAGCAAAAATAGGTAAACAGAAGAACAAGAACACCAGTTGTGTTGCAGCCGCACATAACATAATCAGATTATAACCAAAGACTTTCTCAAAACTTAGTTTCCTATCACTTTGGGAATAAAAAGATTAAACCCAAAGACTTTCTCTACCCACAAAAGTTTGAAACCAAATCCATCTTAATTGTCATTTCTAAACATAACTCAAAAGTACTCTTTAGCCAAGGCTAATAAACACTTTGGTTTCTATTATAGAAAACCAAACCGCTTTGGGAATAATAAAATTAATCCCAAAGATTTTCTAAACCCGAAAGTTTATAATTTCTTTCTTTCTCCATTCCCTTTCACTATGGTGAAACTATTACAAATTAGAAATTAAAACTACTACAAATTGAAATGCAACTATTACAATTAAAAATTGTCCAAATTTGCAAAAAAGGAATTCACGGTTGTATCTGTAATGGTCTGTTTAGCCAAGAATACACTCTTTCACTTTTTTAGGGGTCAAAACGTAACTTCATAATCTTCTAAGGGCTAAATTGCAAATACCATAAACTCTAAGGGTCAAACTACAAATATCATATACTGAAGGGGTTATAATGCAAATACTAAAAAAATTTAGAGGCCAAACTGCAATTTCAAAAAATTTTGGGGTCAAAATGAAATTATCCTAAAATTTAGGGACCGAAATGCAATTTTTGAAAAAAATTTGATGACATGGTAGTCTTGTTGACGTGTCGTTGACTGGTTTGCCACATGTCACTGATATGGCTTGCTGACTACGCTACTACATGGCACTGACATCATCTTTGAATCATGATAATGTCATCATTTGATAACAAAAATCATCAAACTTTCTAACAACCATGTGCGTTCATCTGGACTTTGTTTGAAACGTTCTTTATATTGTCGAAAAGCTCTCGACGAGATGAATCTCCTGAAATTCTCAAAACATAAATTCAAACACTTCATTTTCTCTATAATTTAATTAATTGAATTAAATCAAAATGGTAACCAAACTTTCAAAACAATATACGGAATAAAACCGAAATAAAACTCAACATTAAAGCGAATATTTCAATTCACAGATATGTCCAAAAAAACTGAAAGTCCCATCTTATTTCTTGTTCCATGCAAAGGTAATCATGTTCAAATCATAAATTAGTAGTCCAACATATTTGTTCCAATTTGTTTTGTTCATTTGTATCATCCTTTCGCGCTTAGGTAAACCTATACAGAAAGTTAGTTACAAAACAAAATAAAAAACAAACAAATCAAATAAATTAGTACAAACTTTAAGAAATAAAATTCTTATTTTATTTTTATAAAACTTCTACCCACTTAAACTCTAACAATCAAATAACTCATGTAATAATAACTAATTAACGTAAAATAAATTGTATGAATAATTTACTAGAAATAAACAACTCAAAATAATCCAATAACTCTAGGTAATTAAATTAATTATAATTCCAAGAGTCACTAGAAATAAATAAAATAAATAAATTTTTTTATTTATACTATTTATATAATTCTGTTTTAAAAAAGCCTATTATTATTAACACAAATAAAGAACTAGCACAGTATATATCCTAGGTTCTCAGGAAACAATAGCATGCAATTTTTGTTTTAATAATTAAAAATTAATCTTCAAAAATTACATATGAATCTGTTTTAAGATTGTTGGTATTTTTTTCATAAAAATACAAGAAAAATATATAAAATGAATTAAATAAAAATGACAAAACAATTTTCTTATTAAAGAATGAAATGCAAAATAAACTACACAACTAAAAATATAGAAATGAATTAAATTACATTATTAATAGAACAAATTATTAACATAGATAACTAAATATTAGAACTTATTGAGATAAACTAAATTCTAAAAAATTTAAGAACAAATGATTAAAAATAAAAATAAAAAAAGCAAACCGAAACATGTGTAATACCACAGTTTCATTAAAACAGATTCATCACCTCCCAATGAATGACGGAGGTATACCGGCGTCTGTTTCTCAAGATACGACGGTCGAAACCATCTAATGCAGAAGCACTTTATGAATAGCTTCGGCGAACTTGACAATGATTGCACTCTCTCTAACAAGAACCAAAGAAAGGGTTAGCAAAAGAAAATAGGAAAAAAAAAAATTGATGTAAAAAAACCATTTTCAACTTTTTATCTCAAAACACCATCTCCATTTTCCATAAAAAATCACTCCAAAATTATCCTACCAAGTTAGAGAAAAAAGGCCTTTATTTATATAAATAGAGCAATCTCTAGCCATGAAGGCTATACATCAATAGGCCTATCAAATGCCATTAACCAAAGTCATCAACTCTAGCCATTAGGGCTAGAGAAAGGTTGAAAACATATGACCACTAATATGGTCATCAATCCTATGATCAAAAGATGAGAGTTACAAAAATTTACATTTCTTATGTGCTTAATATATATAAATAAATATGTATATAATGATATTTGAATAAACCAGCTAGATAGGTTATCAAATGGATACTAATGTTGGGTTATAACCCGATATAAGTCCAATTCTTAAATACATGAACAAGTTAAACCCAGCACAACATAATTTAGCCCAAGCTCAAGATTAAATCAAAGTCCAAGTCCAAAACCAAACCCAGCACAAGCACAAGGCTAGGCTTAGTCCAAACCAAGATTAAGTTCAAAACTAAGTCCAACTTTATTAATGTCCACTTTATTAGACAATTTTTATTTATAACTCAATGATTTTGGCTCATTATTTTTGTATTACAATCTTCTTACTTAAAATAATATAAAATTACTCAAACCCACCTCAATCGGTGGTTGAATTCTACTTTAAAGTATGCTTTTCTAAATAATGACGCAACGAGGGGGAAATGAAGACTTACTGCAAGAGTTAAGTCTTCCTTTTTTTCTGTTTCTTCTTTATTTATTTATTTATTACATTTCTTATAAATTGAATAAATAATGGAAAAACAAAGGTAGTCCATGAATTGAAGATGAAACTGTCAATGGAAAGCCTTAAAATACGTTTATTTTTTTCCTCTTTATTTTCTATCTTAATAGTCTCCAATACAGTAGACACCATAACTAAAACTCACTCCATTACAGGCAGCAACACCATAGTGTCTTCTGGTGGAAGCTTCGAGATGGGTTTTTTCAGCCCTGGCAGTTCCCGTAATCAATACTTAGGAATTTGGTACAAGAATATTTCTCCTAGGACCGTTGTATGGGTTGCCAATAGAGAAATCCCACTCCTCGATACGTCAAGCGTCTTAACTATAATCAACCCTGGAATTCTTGCCCTTGTCAATGGTACTGGCAGCGTCATTTGGTATCCCAATACGACAGGATCTACACGGGACCCTGTTGCACGACTGATGGAGACTGGAAATCTTGTTGTGCAAGATGCCAACGATAAGTCCGGACATTTTCTGTGGCAAAGTTTTGATTATCCGTGTGATACTCTTTTACCGGGCATGAATCTTGGAAAGAACTTTGTAACGGGCCTAGAGCGCCATCTCTCCTCCTGGAAGAGCAGCGATGATCCAGCTCCAGGTGAGTTTACATACCGGTGTGATCCTCAAGGATACCCACAAAATATTCTGAACAGTGGTTCTGCTGAGGTGTTCCGAACTGGGCCATGGAATGGTATCGGATTCAGTGGGAGACCAAGCCTCAAATCTAATTCAATCTACGCATTTGAATTGGTTTACACCAAGGAGGAGGTGTATTATGATTATAAACTCCTCAGCTCAGTTGTTTCAAGGTTTTCTCTGAATCATACTGGCGTTGTGCAGCGCTGGAACTGGATTGATCGAACCCAGCAATGGGTCCGTGTCCTGACTTCGCCGACAGATAACTGTGATACCTATAAACTGTGTGGTCCGAATGGTAACTGTATCGTTGGAAACAATCCAGTATGTAGTTGTTTGAGTAAATTTGTGCCCCATAACCAAAGGGAATGGGGAAATGGAGATTGGTATAATGGGTGTGTTCGAAGGACACCGTTGGATTGCCATAATGGAGATGGATTTGTCAAGTATTCGGGCTATAAAATGCCGGACACACGGAACTCCTGGTTTGACAGGAACATGACACTCCGGGAATGTGAGATGGTATGCTTGAAAAACTGCTCTTGTATGGCTTACTCAAATTTAGACATAAGAAGAGGTGGAAGTGGCTGCTTGCTTTGGTTTGGTGAGTTGATTGATATGAGAGAGTTAAATACAAATGAGCAAGACGTTTACATAAGGATGGCTTCCTCTGAGTTAGGTAAGAATTCATACCAAACACATAGATTAGTGAACATAGATGGATTAGATTATACCTCTGTAAGAACCATGTAGTTAAGCATACTGAACCTTTACATTTCTTCCTTAAAAAATTCCTCACTATATTACTTTTCTACATCTAACTACAGTTTAGCAAACGGAGAGTTCATTTTGGTTTCATCTTGAATGTTGATCTTTGTTGTGGAAATCAAATTTGGATGATACTTATTACCCATCTAAACCCACACGCCCACCACAGTAGGTTATACTTGTATTTGTATTTGAGTCAATTTTGATCCTGCTTTATTATCGTTTGGATTTTTGTTTATATTGTGTTATTTCAGAGGTCTGGAGTTATGATTATCTTTGATCTCTATACTCAAAGTGAAACTGCATCATTTACTTTTTCCTACCCTTTTCCTTTCTCTCTACAAATCTTTTGTCAGATTCTTTGATCAACTAAGCTAGTCAACTTTAAAAAAAAAAAAAATGCATTGGCCAAAAAAAAAACCGACATGACTGCCAAATTTATTTATCAACACAAGAATAGCGATAAAAAAAAGTCCAATTAGTTGCCATCTTCACTTTTATCAGCACCTAAACTGTCTTTCTACTACAGAACTCTCTTTTTGGTCAACTTTAAATATCAAAATAAATTTTCAAAACCTTATCAAATGACTAAACTTATATTGTTGAGATATTTTACTATATGATTTTTATTACTTTATATCTATCTTATGTAAAATTATAAAAGGATTTGCTCATAGCAACTCTAAAATTAAAAATGATAAAATTCTACCTAAAATTGTCTGTGACAAGAAAGATTAAGTGAATTAGTCATATTATCAAGTAAAAGAATATATTAATGAAATTTGAATAGAAGATTTAATTATTAGTTATTTTCTCATCTCAAAAAGAGAATAAATTTTAAATAAAAAAATTAAAACAATACTGAAAATTGTAGAGAACCTCATTTAAAATTATCCCTTTAGACGTCAAATTATCTCGAGTCGCCCTAACCAAACCAAACCAAACCAAGCCAAGCCTTAAGTCCCATCAAATGGGATCGGCTACATAAATTCTTCTTCTCCTTTTGGCTCTATCAAGGGCATCTCGAGTCACCTTGATTGGTGAAAATACTTTCTTTTGATTTGGCCCCCTCAAGTCGCAATTCTATTTTCGCCCCTACATAAGCTTCTAAATTCTTGCGTGCTTGTGTGTTTGTTTTGTTTAGCGTTATTCATCCCTTTTGCCATAACAATTTCAATACATCAAGGGATTGAAATCTAAAGCAATCCCTTTAGGTTTGTGCTTTCATGATTGTATTATCTAACTGATCAATTGACCATTTCTGTTAAATGGATAGAGGATTCAACAGCCCATAGCAAGAAAAGAGAGATAGTGGCCGTGACCTTGGCATTGTTAATTGGACTTCTTCTGCTGGGTATAACCTTGATCGTGTATCTCCGAAAAAGGAAAAGGAAGAATTCACAACTGAACAGAGAAGGTATATATCCATACATGTCATTCTGTGTGAAACTATGTACTGGTATGTTACATTTTTTGAAGTACTTGTCATCTTGATATCCATTTTGTCCCCTCTTTGTAGGAATTCTGATGCACAAGTCTGAACAAGGTTACACTGACAAAACCCAAAAGGAAGATCTAGAGTTACCATTGTTCGACTTAACTATAATAGCTAATTCCACAAATAATTTTTCAATCAACAATAAGCTTGGAGAGGGTGGATTTGGACCTGTTTACAAGGTAGCAACGTAAAGACACTCTTATGTAGTCTACATGATCAATGCCCAATCTCATGGAGCCTATCCAGAAGCCATAAAACCATTCAACTTTTTTATCACTGCTTTTTCATAAATAGTAATGCTACAAACACATAAATTTTTCTACAAAAAAGGTGCATAGAATGTTGTTTTGCAGGCTGCAGCACTTCATTCATCTTGGTGTTTGGGTCCCCACTTTTGAAAAAAAAAAAAAAGTATTCCTAAACTTACTAAATCTTTTAATACAGACCCTACTATTCTGAAGGTAAAATTTTTATAAATATGCCTACTTTTGATAAGTGGAATTTTATATTTTTCTTTCTACTTTCAAAGAAGACAATTGGTTTGATGCATCCTTTCTCCCTATCAAACTTCATAAATCTGTGTAATTTTGTCTTTTAAGTAGTTGTAACATAAATCACTAGTCATAGCTGCACTTGCTGGAACAATGTCAGCTACAGCAACATAAAAACAGTAAGTAAAGACACAATTAATAAGAATGGCCAAAAAAATAAAAATAAATAAATAAATAATTTGTTTGCTTTCAAGCTAATTCTAGCAGAAGATCATTCTTTCAATTATAATGGTAATTCTCAGGGTACACTGGAAGGAGGACAAGAAATAGCTGTGAAACGGCTCTCAAAGAACTCTAGCCAAGGACTTGATGAGTTCAAGAATGAAGTTATCTGTATTGCCAAACTTCAGCACCGAAATCTCGTGAAGCTTCTAGGATGCTGCATTCAAGGAGAAGAAATGATGTTAATCTATGAATACATGCCCAACAAAAGCCTGGACTATTTTATATTTGGTTTGGCTCTCTTCAAAACTATAATATTATATATATTGCAACTATTCCACTCTAAGACCACAACTAGCAGTCGTTCTTTCTTTTCTTTTTCCTATACTTTTTTTCGTTTATTTTTTGTTTCATATAAACCTTGTGCTTTTTTTGATAATGGGAATGAAATTATATGTGGTTTTTATTACATGTGCATTAATTTGCATGAACATGGTCTTCCAAAATTTGGGATTTTCCATTGAGGAATCTTGTTAAATTTATCCATCAAATTAGCAGGAGTGTGGACTAAATCAGACAAAAAATTTGGACAGATCAAAGCCAAAGCACATTACTGGATTGGTCAAAGCGCTTCCACATTATCAATGGGGTTGCACGGGGACTTCTTTATCTTCATCAAGATTCTAGGCTGAGAATTATTCACAGAGATCTCAAAGCTAGCAATATTTTGCTAGATATTGACATGAACCCAAAAATATCAGATTTCGGAATAGCTAGAAGTTTTGGAGGAAATGAGATAGAAGCAAATACAAAAAGAGTGATTGGAACATAGTAAGAATCTCTATAATATGTTTTGTCTACTTCACTTCTATTGTTGCTTCAAAATCAAGTTTTTTATTCTGTGTTTTGTTGCAGTGGGTACATGTCTCCAGAGTATGCAATAGATGGGTTATTTTCAGTAAAATCAGATGTATTCAGCTTTGGCGTTTTGGTGTTAGAAATTGTGAGTGGGAAAAAAAACAAAGGTTTTTATCATCCAGGGCACAGCCACAACCTACTTGGCCATGTAAGTGTACTGATTAGAAGTAATCTCATATGCATGTGCTCCAATAAGGATAAAAGATCCTTTATTCCTAAATTATCTCTGTCTTCTGTTCTGAAACACTCAGTCTTGGATCCTTGAGAATCTTGAGGTACGAGTATCTTGGGGCGTAATCTAACTGTGAGTGTCTTGAGAAATGAGAACAAAGAAATTTTAAGATAAAGGATCTTGTGTCTCGTACTGCTAATATTGTAGTGTATTATTCAGGCATGGAGACTCTATGAAGAAGGCAAGTCATTGGAATTGATTGATGAGGCTTTATGGGACTCATGCTACCAAATTGAAACGTTGCGATCAATCCATGTTGGTCTTTTATGTGTGCAAGAAAGTCCAAAAGATAGGCCAAGCATGTCATCTGTAGTTCTAATGTTGGGCAGTGAAGCTGTATTGCCTCAAGCCAAACATCCTGGATTCTTCACTGCAAGAAATGTTCCTCAGACTGGTTCTTCGTCAAGCAAGGAAGCAACAACTATGGGCAATGAAATCACTAATACTATGTTAAGTGGCCGATAGAAATTATACCATGTACAAGGTGAAAGCTTAATCATTGTTTTTGGTTACAAGTTTACATGCACGATTCACCCACAAAAAAAGTTCGCATGCATGAAATTAAATCAAAAAGTATCAAGAGCATGTACATTTTTTTTGTATACAAATTTGGTTTTCATGTTTGCATATCATTACTCTTTGTTTTATGTAACTGATTCTAGTTTGCCTACTTGTACATGTGAAAGGGAACTTCATTTTGAGAATGAGCATGTGTATCCACAACTTAGCACCAAATTTTTGTTTATTTGTGAATTTGCCCAGTCCGAACACATTACAATGTTATATACAATTGCTATTGGGATTCAAATATGTACGTGGAACAACATTCACAGGCTTCAAATAGTCAACACGGGACAAGGAAAAACAACCAAACCAAACTAAGCAAACGACCTAGCTAGGTGAGATTGAAAGAGAAGAAAATAGGGCTTAACATTGTTCTTATATAAGATCTCTGAAGCTGGTTGCCAAGAAAGATGAACAACCTTAACATTGTGTTAATTTGCTAAACAGACTCACGGGTCTTGGACCATAACAATTAAACATTACTATGAATTGTCTTCTGTCACAAAAAAAAAAAAAAAAAAAAAAAATCACGTCAAAAGTGGTCGTTTCAAAAATAGATTTGAACTATTTATTTATAAATCTATGTAAATGGGCAATTTAGATCTACTTGTGGCACGATTACATTATTATCACGTGCAACAGTAAATAATTGTTTTTCCTACCAAATATATTGGGTAGTTTCTACAAACATAATAAATCAGAGATTGAATTTGGCACCTATTCATTACCTAGTTTTGAAAACTAGAAAAGTGTACCTATATTGTTTCACAGTAAACATGTCCAAATTCTTTTTATCTTCATTCATACAACAAATGTTATATGTATGTATAAAACTTATTATATTTAGAAAGATAAATTACATTTATTTCTCTCAAAATTTGTGTTAGATTTTGTTCACTTCAGGATATTTTGGCTTGAAAATTTGACTTATTTTCATTTTAAAAAAGAGAAATAAGGGTATGAGTGGAATTTTGCAGTGTAAGGAGACAAAATATTTTTAAAATTTTTTTTTTAAAGGTAGCATAATTAAAAAGGGTGTTTTTGGCCAAAACCCTCTCCTTGGACCATTTTTGTGATGTAAAAATTTTATTTAAGTTTTGTTTAGTGACAATCTATTTATAAATGACCGTATATAGACTTACTTTGGCCAAAACTCTCTTATTTATTAATTTTTATAGTGACTACAGTGATTAGTGTTGATGATAATATTTTACTATTTAAAAATTAAAATTTTACAGTAATATTATTGTAAATTAAAATAAAATTTTACTGTGAGATAGAGTAAAATTTTACTGTTGACGTTAATTTCGATGGTAAAAATTATATTTTATTTTTTAAAAAGAATTTCATAACCAACATCAAACTTGTTTGATAGATATTGATAAGAAAATTCTAAAAATATTAATTTTATTAAAAGTAACATTTAGATAAAAAGTTATATCATTTTAAAATTTTAAATTTTAAATTACTTACTAAGAATATTTTGATAATAGTGATGTGTCCTGGACTTTTGAAAGAAAAAAAAATTTGTGTTTGTACTTAATATATGAAATTTTATTATGAAGAGGTTTTGATTAAATTCTTTAATTAAACAATAGATATAAAGAGTTTTATTTTTTTTAGAAGCTACCAAAAGAGAAATTGGCAGAGACAAAGGAGCAACAGTCATCTTAATAAATTAATGAAATAAATGAAATTACTATATTACACTCACCTTCATTCCTTACTCTAAGTCCTTTGCTTTACAGGTTGGGCTTGGGATGGGTTATTTTCGAAGTAGGTTAAAAGTCAGTTATTTGATTTTTTTTTTTTTTTTTGGCTTTTTTAGTTTTTTTTTTTTAAATAAAGCATAAAAGAATAAAGAGGTAATGTGACTCAAAAAAGCCAAAAAACTAAAAAGATATCTTTTAACCCAATTGACAAAATAGGCTTTTGTAGTAATTTACTTTCGTCCCGTATCATATTAAGGAAGGGACAAATCGGGAGTGGTGGGTGCGGGACAAGAAATGGATTAATTTTATAAGTTAAAGAATAAAAATATTAATAAAAATTATGAATAATATAGTATATTATGGATAACAATTTATACTTAATAAGAATTTTAAGATATAAGATATGAGCAAAAAAATATAAGATAAAAAAATAAATAAGTAAAAATTAATATTAAGTATAATATTTTAATTTTATTATAATTAAAAAAATTATATATTATCTATACTATTATTAATATATTTAATAATCAGACAGTCGGGAAAACGGGACAGGTAGCAAAATTGGTTCCTGCCCCACTCCCATATTAGGTCAGGTAAAACAGGGCGGGTAGCAAAACTCGTGCTCTCTCTCTCTCTCTCTCTCTCTCTCTCTCTCTCTCTCTTCAATGCCACCACTGTTTACCAGTCTGAACTAGAGGCCAAGCTATAATACCCATTTTAATGTAAGCTTCTTCAGCTTTGTCTCCTTTTCATTTGAATTCCATAATTTTGTTGTTATAGTGTGTTTTTCAAATGCCTTGCGTTTCTCAAAAGGACCAGATCAATTGGGAATTAAGTTGTTTGATTTTAATGCCAATTTGGTGTAGACTATTCTATTAACCATGACTGATTGTTCATACTCAACCATTTTGGACCACTAATTGATAGGAATCTATATAACTTTTCTAAAAAACATGGTATGCTCTTGAATTTGATAGTCTTTAATAGGGATAACTTGGTATGTGTTTGAAACGTCTTCAATGTAAATGAGAATAGCTTCGTCAGGCTCCATCAGAAAAGAACATATCAAGCCATATGGGGTGGCCAACCCTTTGGCTGGTTGGATGCAAAATTTTAAAATGAGACATTTTATATTTAAATATTAATTTTTATTATTTTAGTTTCATCAAAAATTAATTTTTGTTAGTTTTTGTGATGCAAAATTACTGATTAAGCTTTCATAATCAGGTTCCTAAACATATCATTTTCAAGGATAAATTGCAAATGCACTTAATCTTTCTTGTGATATAATTAATCATAGGTAGAACTTTGTAAATTTTAGAAATATTTTTTCTATAGAAGCAATTGTTACGCATATTCTTAATAATATTTTGTAAGCAATACATGCATTTGAAAAAGAATCTAGATTCTTTTAAATATAATTTAGTATGTCAATTGGTGTATTTTCCTTTCCTCATATTTGTGTGAATTCTTTGAAACTTTTAATTTGGAAAATAAATCAAAACCGTCAATTTTATAAAAATCATCAAAACTTTCAAAATGAAGACAATATTTTTTTTCAAACTACCATCTAATGATTTTAATTTTTTTTAAATTAAATAAAAAAATAAAAGGATAATTAAAGCTTGTCACAGATAAAAAAACAAACTTGGGATTTACAAAAGAAGCATTAAAAATATGAATTTTGTAAACAGTTTCTCTAAAAACACTTGTTAAGAAATTTGAAATGGTTATGCATTATTTATAAAAGTGTATCAAATAAAATGCCCTACCATTTTTAATTTTCTTAACTGACTATTTTCTGAAGAATTGAAAAAACTAAAGAACTTTTTTATTATCTATTTTCTCATTCAGTAGTTGATGAGTTACAATGCTTATATATAGACTTGTATGGAAAGCTTTAAGTTGTTACAACTGAGTGACAGTTACAACTATATGGCCGAGGTGGCAGAGACTTCGGGAAGCTTCTTGATGTAGCTGATATAACAGAATCAGGTGTAGAATTGGGTGTAACAGAATTAGTTGAAGCAGTTGAACTGCTATTCTGTTTTAGCCTTGAACTGTTATTCTGCTTTAGCTCAGTATCTTCAATATTCCCTGGCAAGCTGATGGGACGATCAAGAACCATGAGCATGGATTTGAGATAGTGAAAACGAGAGACACTTAAAGGTTTAGTAAACAGATCAGCAAGTTGATCAATTGTTGGAATGTATTGCAACTGAAATTGTTTTGCCAGAACCTTATCCCGAATGAAATGACAGTCGATTTCGATATGCTTTGAACGTGTGTGGAAGACAGGATTGGAAGCCAGAGCTATTGCAGAGAGATTATCACACCAGAGGATGGGGGTAGTAGAAGAAGTAATACCCATTTCAGTAAGCAGCATGGAAATCCAACTTAACTCAGCAGCATTGGCTAATGCTCTATATTCAGCCTTAGTTGATGAGCGAGACACTGTGGCCTATTTCTTGGCAAACCAAGAAACCAAATTGGAACCCAAGAAGACACAGTAACCAGACGTGGATTTTCTGTCATGAACATCACCTACCCAATTGGAATCAGAATACCCATGAACATCAAACGTACTGGAAGAGAAAGACAAACCATGAGTGATAGTGCCTTGAACATATCGAAGAATTCTCTTGACTACAGCAAAATGTTCAACGGTAGAGGCATGCATATGTTGACAAGCTTGGTTAACAGATAGAGAAAGATCTGGTCTTGTAATGGTGAGATATTGTAGAGCACCAACAATACTTCGATAAAGAACATGATTAGAAAATGGTAAAGTAGCATTTGAAGGAACACTAGGTTTGACAGAAATAGGTGAAGGACAGGGTTTACAAGAGGACAAACCAGCGTTAAGAAGAATATCTTTGGCATATTGAGACTGTGATAGAAGATATCCGGAGCTGGTAGGCTGAACCAAAATACCAAGAAAATAAGCAATATCACCCAATTCCTTCATGGAGAACACATTTTGCATCTGTGTAATGAGAGATTAAATGTGTGAAAAACTATCACCAGTGATTAAGATGTCATCCACATATACCAACAGATAAGTGACTGAGGTAGCAGTCTTCTGAATAAATAAAGAAGAGTCACTCTTACTATTAGTAAAGCCTTGAGATATCAAGTATTGAGAAAAGGTGGAAAACCATGCTCGGGGTGCCTGTTTCACTCCATATAAAGATTTATGGAGTTTGCACACTTGATTAGGGAAGGAAGAGTCCTCAAAACCTGGAGGCTAAAGCATGAAGACTTCCTCTTCAAGATGACCATGAAGGAATGCATTGGAAATGTCTAATTGTTTAAGAGCCCACTGATGGTGAAGGGCAAGACAAAGTAAGATTCGAATAGTGGGTTGCTTAGCCACGGGACTGAAAGTCTAATGAAAATCGATACCCTCTTGCTGCAGGTACCCTTTAGCAACCAAGCGTGCCTTATGCCTCGCAATAGTGCCATCAGAATTTCGTTTCACCTCGAAAATCCATTTACAGCTGATAGTAGTTCTGTTAGAGGGAAGAGACACCAAAGACCAAGTATGTTGTTGCTGAAGAGCAAAAAATTCATCAAGCATAGCTTGATGCCAAACAGAAGACAGCAAAGCTTCTTTGTAAGAAAGAGGTTCAGACTGAGTGTAGGAATCTGTTATAGTGATAGTGGCAGGTGCAGATTTATCAGTTGCAGTGACAGTGGCAGATGTAGAATTAGCAGAGGAAGCAGAGAAACAGTGATGAGGAGCAGCAGATTTGGAGCGGGTAATCATAAAATGCTGATTAGAATGGGAAGAAGGTAGAGGAGGTAACTCAATAGAAATGGACTGAATAGGAACTGTAGTAGGTGGTAAAGAAGAAGTAGGAGAAGATACTGGACTAGGAAAACTTGGACTAGATAAGGACTGAGAATCAACAGAAGAAGAAAAAGAAGGCCAGAAAAAAGATTGAATAGTAGGTAAGGTGGGTAAGGTGGAAGAGATTGAAGAAGAATGTAAATGAGCAAAAAGAAACACATCCTCATTAAAGACCACATGTCTAGACAGATAGATTCGACCGGTGAGGGGATCAAGACAGCGATAACCTTTAGCAAAAGGATGATACCCCAGAAAAACACAAGAGACAGATTTAGGATGTAACTTGAGGGGCTGATAGGGCTTAAGCCAAGGGAAACATTGACAACCAAATACGCGAAAATAGGAGTAGTCTGGAGTAGAGTGAAAAAGCTTTTCAAAAGGAGATTTATGGCCAAGCTTTGAAGAGGGAAGTCTGTTAATAAGAAAAGTAGAAATAGCAACAACATCAAACCAGTATTGTAATGGGACAGATGAGTGATGAAGAAGAAGCGATGGCGATTTGATGATATGCCGATGTTTCTCTCGGCATACCATTACGAGGGAGTGTAAGGACAAGAATGTTGGTGAATAATCCCTTAGTGCATAAGAAAGAGTTCATTTTATTAGTAAAATATTCAGATCTGCCATCAGTTCTTAGAATTTGTAATGAAGTATGAAATTGTTTTTCAATATAAGCTTTGAACTCCATGAACTTATCACACACTTCACTTTTATAAGATAATGGAAAAAGCCAAGTAAATCGACTAAAGTCATCCACAAAAAGTAAGTAGTATTTATATCCAGACGTAGAAGAATATGGCCCCCATACATCACTATGGATAAGCGAGAGAGAGGCATTGACAGTAGTATTAGACAATTGAAACGGAAGTCTATGACTTTTGGCTATATAACAATCAGTACAAGATGCCATGTTATTCTGTGAAACATTATTCTGAGAAACAGTCAACAATGGTTTAAGATGATTATACTTCACGAAGGAGGGATGGCCTAATCTATTATGCCAAACAGAGGAAGAAACAGGTGTATGTGATGTGGTAAAGTAAGAATGATAGACAGATGAATCAGCAGGCATCACAGATGTAGCAGGTGGATAAAAATGGTAGAGGCCATTGGTATTAGAACCCTGATGAAGAGTTCGCCTCGAATCCTTGTCCTGAATCACGAATTTAGAATCATCAAAGGTGATGAGACAATTATTGTCCTTAGTAAATTTGTGAACTGACAGAAGGTTAGAAGAAATTGAAGGAGCATGTAAAACATGATTTAATCTAAAGGAACAATGAGGTGTAGGTAGCAGTCCCTTACCAGTGTTGTGAATGGGAACTGTAGTACCATTACCTATAGTGATCTGATCTGAACCTGGATAGGGCTGTGACTGACTGAGATTGTGAAGATCATGTGTGATATGATCTGTAGCAACAGAGTCTAAGTACCAAGGCGTTGGAGGAGGAGAAGCAGTTGTTGATGGAGAAGTAGCAACAAATGCTTTGGAACTGGATGCTGAGAATTAGAAGAAGAGTGATACTGAGGATCCATCCGATACCAACAGTCTAATGCAGAGTGACCAGAACCTCCACAAATCTGACAGGTTATAGATCTGCCTCTGCTGCGAGAGTAACCTCCTTGATCATGAAAATTCTGTGAAAAACCAGAGTTGGTGGTGAAATTAGATCCAGATCTACCACCACTTCGAAGAGTACCTCTGTAAGAAGGACCACCTCGATTGCCTCTATAAGAGTGACCCTTCTTTATTTATTCAGAAGGCTGCTACCTCAGTCACTTATCTGTTGGTATATGTGGATGACATCTTAATCACTTGTGATAGTTCTTCACACATTCAATCTCTAGGTTCAGCAGAAAATTTTTGAATTTTGGATTCAATATGAACAGATTTAGAAAGAAGAAGAGCAGTCAATTCTTCCATTGAAATTGACTCTGCTCTGGCTCGAATGGTAGTTTTGAAGGCATCATATTCATCAAGAAGACCATTCAAAGTAAGCAAAACAAGATCTTCATCATCTATAAATGAAGAAACGAGAGCCAACTGACTGACCAAGGCTTTGATCTTGGAGAGATAATTCTCCATGGAATCTGTTTTCTTAGAAATGTTGTTTAATTTGTTCTTCAACTAATGAACATGCGATCGAGAAAGCGAAGTGAATCGCTTATGTAAGGCAGTCCAGATCTCAGCACAACTATGAAGATGAAGAACAGAGGAATAGATTTCAGGCGACAAAGTTGCAGTAATGCAACTGAGCAGGTGTGCATCAATAATTTTCCATTGCAGATAGTCAGGATTGTCCTTTTCTGAACCAGAAGAATCCGTAATTGTCATTTGTGGACATGATATAGTCCCATCAACAAAGCCAAGAAGACTAGTGGCAATAAGAATGTTCTGCACTTGATTTTTCCAAATTAGAAAGTTTGATGCATCAAGCTTGATAGTGATAAACGAAGAAAGGTTTGAAATCAGTAATGAAAGATTTGGAGGAAGTGAGGTTGAAGACATGAGAGAAGATAAAGAAGGTGAAGGAGCCATGAATCAACTCGTAAGAGAGAGAGAGGCTCTGATACCATGAAGAATTGAAAAAACTAAAGAACTTTTGTATTATCTATTTTCTTATTCAGTAGTTGATGAGTTACAATGCTTATATATAGACTTGTATGGAAAGCTTTAAGTTGTTACAACTGAGTGACAGTTACAACTATATGGCTGAGGTGGCAGAGACTTCGGGAAGCTTCATGATGTAGCTGATATAACAGAATCAGGTGTAGAATTGGGTGTAACAGAATTAGTTGAAGCAGTTGAACTGCTATTCTATTTCAGCCTTGAACTGCTATTCTGCTTTAGCTCAGTATCTTCAATATTTTCGAGCACTCATTGACAAGACTCAACAAATATATAATTATTATATGGGCATTACACAAAATGAGGACTTCCCAAGCCATTTACCCAATCAACAACGAACAAGCAAACAAGAATTTATATGGTCAATGAATTTTGTAATCCAATGAATTTTGAAACGTGCATTTAGAATTTAGAAAAGTATGCTTTTCTAAATAACGACCTAATGAGAGGGAAAACAAGAACTTTAGACTAGATTAAATAGTAAGATAGAGAAAAGAAAATAATGTTTACAAACTTGCTAAAATGAGAGAAAGGAAAACAAAGTTGTGTTTGGTTATGTTCCAAACACATTTCTATCCACTAACTTGAGTGTAGTGCTTGTTTTGAACTTTCAAATTATAATTCTACACCTACTTTTGAAAACTCCTTTCAAGGCAGAAAAATTTGGCTAATCCGGTTGTCCTCCCGGACGTCTCCCTGACATCCGATCAATTGATCGGAACAGTATTCGATTTTTTTTTGGCACCTATTATTTTCATAGTGTAAATAAAAAATATTTTTAGAAATTTTTTAATTTTTATATGAGCTTTAAATAGAATTTTGGGTTGTGTGTTTGGTTATGAATTGTAAGTTTTTTAATCAAATAACTTTTCTAATTTCAAAAACTTAACTCCCTCTAAAACTCAATTCAAAACTTTTTTCAAAATTCATAACCAAACAAATTTTCCACACTCAAATCATAATTCCAAAACTTAACAAATTCAAAATACAAATTTCAAATTATATTTAGAAAATTCTACCAAACACTACCAAAAACTTTCAATCATGTTAAGTGTATTATAAGAAAGGATTTGAAAGAGTTAGTGAAGGATTGGAGATTAAGAAAAGTTGAAAAAATTATTTTGAGTAATTGTACTAATTTAAAAAAATTATGCAGCTGCTAGACTCATGTTCTGCGGCCACCAGTTGTGAGTGTGATATCTACTGTGGAAACTCTCCCACAATGAGTAAGCATTAACCAGTCTGCACACTGCAGGAAATATTGTCTTTACCAGCGTTTCAAAACCGCCGTCATAAGTGATAAAACGCCGTCAAAGGATATGCCGGCGTTTTTACATTACGTCGCTGATACGGCCGTCGCTATAGGTATAAGGCGTTTTACAAACGTCACTGATACTTATAGTGATGTTTTCATAAACGCCGATATACTATTAAACCTGCTTAAATAATTCTGCCAAATATGATTGATGACATCATAGGATATAGTGGTGTTTTGAACAAAAACGCCATCTTTTTTACTTTATTTCTTAATTTAATTAATATAAAATATGCTCTGATTATTTACATTCCATTCACATTCCAATTTGCACAAAACCACAAAACACATCATATCAAAAAATAAGAATAAAAGTTGATAAACCATCAAATTCTATATTTTACAGAAAACAATTAAACTGCACTTGTTCATAAAAAGCATATAAAGCATATTTAAGTTATAAAATTCACCCCAATCATTAAAATAAAAAAATTAAAAAAAAAATCTGAAATTCACCAATCAGCACACTTGGATATTTAAATGCTCTTACCAAAAATAAAAAATAAATCTGAAATTCACCAATCAGCACACTTGGATATTTAAATGCTCTTACCAAAAATAAAAAAAAATAAAAAATTTCTGTTTCTTTGAATAGTTCTGATCAAGTCGTACACACTATTCCCCAAGGAAAACCTGTTTCCATCAGTGAAGGACTGACTTACTTTTGTAGAGCCAGTGTTGTTCAGAGGCTTTTTGGTTGTATTCCCCACTTTCTATTTCTTTGAATAATTAGATCCAATCAATTTTCTCACACTGTTCTTTGAAGAATCATTCACTGTGGTAATTGAAGACAAATCCACCCCTTTCTGTACCTTCCCAAGAGTTCTCTTTCTGGAAGCATTTGTTAAGGCCAGAGTTCTTTCCTTCTGCAGAACTTTCCTTTTGCTCGAGAGTAGCTCTAATGCTTGTCTCTTATTAATTTGTCCATCATCCGGGAACTTCATGTGGTTTCTAATTGGAGTTCTAATTTCATCATCAATCTCATGTTCTCTAGTAAAAGGAAAATTTTAAGTAAGTAATTTGCAAGCCATTGCAAAAAAAAAATCAAGGAGAAGAGCAAAGAATAAGGGCATTTACAAGCAATAAATCAAAATACGGTTGGGAATAAGACCTTCCCAAGCCCTTTCTACGATGCCCTCATCCTCCAGATCTTCAAAAGTAATCTTCCTGATCAAAGTAAACCAAGCATCATCCAATATGACTTCACACTAAGCATCTCCAGGGATTAATTGACTCATTAATAATGTAAAATAATTATTCTATTTCATTTCAAAATATTTGTTAAAATTTAACCAAGAAGATTATTTTAAATGTTGCTCTAGAAACACTAAGTGGCTAAATTCTGCTCTTGATGGAATACTTTCAATTTTTATAATGATAATAGCAAAACTTAACCAAAAAGAATTCCATGAAAATCCAATGGGGAAAATGTACAGTCAACATTAAAATAGTAGTTCAATTTTCAAGAAGAACTCGTATCTCTGCACCAAACAATTTATCAGAAGGACTTAATTCCCCACAAGAGAAACACTGGTGCTGCTTCTTTTGACAGTTCTCACAGAAATTTTTTTATAATGCCTATAAAATACATACATCACGTGTACTTCAAAATTTGCCAACAATCTATCAAAGAACATTAACAACCAAAACAATACAAGCCAAAAAAGAATATAAAGTAGAAACCAAAGGATAGCATACATCTACTAGTTCATCAGAAAGGCAGAGAGATTCACACATGAATTCAAAACCAGCTTCAACAGTGGCATGAAACGACCTCATGCACCTTCCTTCACAACTGCATGGAATCAAAATAATACAGTTACTTGGCTCAGATGATGAATGGGTAGGGTGGACAGGATGGGTTAAGTCTTAGTTTCAAATCTCCTAGCACAAAGGAAAAGGAAATCAATAAATATATATGAAACTCCACAAAAGAACTACCACGTATGCAAGAATATCATCCAACAACAAAAGA
Organism: Camellia lanceoleosa; assembly: GCA_025200525.1. Lineage (NCBI taxonomy): Eukaryota > Viridiplantae > Streptophyta > Magnoliopsida > Ericales > Theaceae > Camellia > Camellia lanceoleosa. Next base: position 1,684,134 of record JANUSC010000019.1, read on the forward strand.
TATATATGAAACTTGCTGATTGAACTCGCTATAAATTCTGTTAAAAGCATCAAAAGAAAAGTTTATCTATTTAGTTGAACAACTATACAATAAGCTCAAAAAATTGGACATTTTAAGCCATATGCTGGGTATTATACCCCTTAAAAGATCTCTTATTTCTCTCCTTTGAAGCACTCAAAATCAAGCATAATGGACCACTCTCAACAGTTACAGTTCCTCACTCCTTCAACCATCCCATGGCAGAATTCATCATTTCTAGTTGGAAGTTGAAACTATTGAATGGAGTAAATTTCCAGGGACTTTAGTTTCTTTTCTAATTTAACAATTTCAACCAAAAAAAAAAATGAAAACATTTGAACATGAGTTTGGAAAAGAAATGCTAACATCAGAATCTACATGTGAAATTATCCACAGTAGCTCTATTGAGGAAATTAATCTCCAAACATAACTAGCAAGAAAAAAAAAAAAAAAAAAAAAGAAAGTAAAATTCCAAACAGATTCTTAGCATAAAGCATAAATTTGTGTATTTAATCACGAGTCTTATAAAAGTAACTAGAATTGAAGAGTTGGGAAAAATCAAAGGTTCTACAAAGACCAAAATAATAAATAGAGCACCAAGTTTGGACTTCTAACCTTGTATGTCATCCATAATCACCGAGAAGAAGCAAGCACAGTGCAAATTCATATCGCTTACCTTTCACATGTCTTGGTCCATTATGCTTCTTGTGGGGTAGCAGCTTCTTAACATTGTAATGCCAGTGATGATAGTCAAGAGCATGAAGGGCACCACACACACAGCCCGGCTGATTATACCCAATTTGCTCAGCAACATCTTCGGTCCACAAGTGTTTTCCCATTTACAACACTACAAGCAAAATCCTTGAAAACCCACTCACTAAAGGAATTTAGTGACTATCTTCTTCAATTTGATAGACATAATTAAGAAATACCATGTAAATAAATATGTTGATTGCCTAGCATATGAAATTCAGAAAATAAATTCCAAATTACTAGCAGCTCAAATCACATAAAGCTTGTCAAAAATCTTAAATAGAACAAAAATCAAACACCATGTGAGCAAGGCTTTGACACAAGCTTTTCATGTACCTTGTACAAAATCCAAGCAGCAGCATCACTTATTACAAAATATCCATGTCTAAAAATGGTAATTGGTTATTTAATTTTTCATTTTTCAATTATTTTATTGTTGTTAGAAATTGCCTATAAATTTCTACAATTACAAAAAATTTTGATAATCAAGCATGAAAAACAGACAAAGAGTTCAAACACACTCTAAATTTTGATGATCACCTAGAAAAGATCCAATTAGCATGTTTAATAACTCTTAATCAAACTAAGGAGTCTAAAAGAGAAAACAAGAACTATGCAAACTATACAAAAAGAGAAATGTACAATTGATGGTACCATGAATAAAGTTGAACAAAAAATGGTTAAAACATTTCTTAAAAAACAAAAACAAATACAAAAACAGAGACTTAGTCATACCCTTGAGAGGCGAGAAGAACAAGAACAAGAATATCCAAGTTTATATCTTCCATTTTCATATATAAGAGGAAGAAGCAAACTCCAAAATTTCTCAGTCGCACTTTACCAGTCAATTACGCACAAAATCCAACACTCACAGAACCTGTACTGTACAAAACCACAACCATTCAGAAAGATGAAGTCAATGTTGATTAATGTGATGGACCAACAAACATTTTTGTGAACTTTCACCATAAGAAAAAACTTATAGATCATAAGAAAAAACTCATAAAACCTATACTGTACAAAACCACAACCATTCAAAAAGATGAAGTCAATGTGGATTAATGTGATGGACCAACAAAGATCACCACGAACAAGTCAGAAATAGAGTCGGTTTGAGGATGTTAATATTCTTTGAGATCGTAGATCAATCGATTGATCTGTGTTCTCTTTAACATAAATTAGTATATATATATCAAACAGATCTGAGATCGTAGATACAGATCTAAGTTCGTATATAAACAACATACAAAATCAAAGAATGAGACTTACAAAATTAATCTTCAAATCGGGCTGATCAAGAGCTTTGAACTAAGATGGAGAGAGCTAGATAGAGATTACGATCGTGAATCGTAGCCTATGATGCTCGATCTAGTGAACTTTCACCATACGAAAGAGAAGTGATGAAGAAAACCCTAGATCTATCTCGGGACTGAGAGAAACGCGTGGGCTAAAAAAGGAGAAATATGTTAATACACCCAGCACGCGTGTTTTTTTAAATGAGTTGCTTTCAAAATATTTTGAAAATTTTTCTAAAACAACGTTTTTTTTTTTAAAAATGCCATAACAAAAACGTTGTTATAGGTTAATTTTCTTGTAGTGGCATCAGAGGCCAAGCTATAATACCCACATTTACTGTAAGCTTCTTTAGCTTTGTCTCGTTTTCTTTGAATTCTATAATTTTATAAATGTGTTGTGTTGTTTGTTTTACAACAATTCTGGTGATGGTTTTTTTTTTTTTTTTGGCAATTGGTTGTTAGTTTCTTACAAAGCAGTGGAGTGACAGATCAGAGGGAACAGATGGAATACATTACTAGAGTTAAAATTGAAATTATAAAATTCTTAATAGCTGACATCAGCCCTATGTATTTGTCAACCTAACAATTGATTAACAGATAACGAAAATTGTAATGTGACTAAAAAATATAGGGAGGGGCATGTAATTTTCAAAACCGAATTTATTAGCTAAAAACCTTAAGAAAAATTTAATGGAATTTACCTAGGAATGGCAACGGGCCGGGGCGGGACTGGGAACTACACTCCCTGTCCCCGATCCCTAAAGGCTCAAAAATCCCTGTCCCCGCCCTCGATCCCTGGTGGGGGAACCCATCAGCTCCCCGTCCCCTTTCCCTGGCCCTGAAAAATCCACGAGCCTTTTTTTGAATTTTGTTCAACACAACAACAAATCAATATATATCACTATGTTTCGTCATCATCAACAAATCAATGTGTACACAGATCAGATCACACATAGATTTAAATTTAAAAAAAATTAATCTGAAAAAAAAATCTCTTTTCAACAACAATATGTTTCATCATCATCAACAAATCAATATGTGTACACAGATCATATCACACATAGATTTAAATTTTTTTTAAAAAAATTAATCTAAAAAAAAAAACTGTTTTCAACAACAATACCAGAGAGACAGATCTAAGTACACAGATCAGATCACAGAGAGAGAGAGAGAGAGAGAGAGAGAGAGAGAGAGAGATAACAGATCTAACAGATCTGAGTTCAGATCTAATAGATTTGAGTGAGGCCAGTGACCAGGCACGAGATCGACAGTGGCTGGTTGTGGCGGTGGGTTCGGTGGTGGTGACAGAAAGACAGACCTTCTGTGGTGGTGGTAGTGGCGGTGGCGGTGACAGTGCCCATGAGAAATAGAGAGAGATGAAGTGGAGAGAGAGAGAGAGAGAGAGAGAGAAATCGAGGTGAGAAGAAGGGAGAGAGAAAGAGGGGTCGGGGCCAGCGGTGGTGGTGGTGTCACCGTGTCAGTGACTATGAGAGTGAGAGAGTTGACAAAGAGAAAAACGAGAGTTGAAAGAGAGTGAAGGAGAGAAGAACGAGAGACAGAGAGTTGAGAGAGTGAGAGAGAGACGAATGAGAGAGTGAAAGAGTGAGACAAGAGTCAGAGTGAGAGATATAAAATTATAATACAACTAATAGGTAGTACTTACGCGGGGAAGCTTCGAGGAAAATTCGGGGCGGAGCTGGGCTGGGGCCGAGAAACTAATCCCCGTCCCCAGCTTGAAAATCATCGGGGATATATTTTTCAATACCAGCCCTGACCCTATGGGAAATAATTTTCGGGAAAAAACCTATTTATCGGGACGGGGCGGTACAAGTCCCCGTCAAGCCGAGTTGATATTGCCATCCCTAAATTTACCCTATCCATAATAGACTTCTAATACTAATATTTATTTGTCTCTCTTATTTTTTTGGTGAAGGGAAAATAATAGGCCCACTATATTAAGCAGCCACATAGAAAGTGAAAGAATTCAGTGAAATAGAATCAATTGATGCTCATGAATAATTAGAAAATATTTTCTAGAAATTGAAAAGTTTGTCAATTGAGGGACTTCCAATTCAAAATTGTGAAACTTCTCAAAATTATGAAAATTGTGTTAGATATTTTATTTCTTTTAATTTTCAATTTACTATTGCAAACTAAAGAAGTTCTAAAATGAAAATTTTCTTAATTTCATAGAAGTGAAATTTATAAAATTTAATTGAGAAATTTTTAGTTTTCTAAAATTCAGAAATTTGAATAAAGTTTCGCAATTTCATTCCAAATTTTCCTTTTCAAGATGAAATTTCTCGCTTATTAGGATGAAATTTACAATTTCTTGGTAAGAATTTCTCATTTTTCATTTTTCAAATTTCCTAAGTTTGTATAAAATTTCCATGTTTCTAAAATCATGGAGAAAATTTTCAGCTTCTTGATCTTTTTGCAAAAATATCAATAGGATGAAATTTCACAGTTTCATCCCAAAATTTATATGATAAAATTTACTATTTTTGGATTTTTTTTTTGGTGTGTTATTTACACGAAGTCTACTTAAAATATTGAGAAATATCATTTTGACCCCTACATTATAAAAATGTATAAATGGACTCACTACTGAGAAGTATCACTTCGTCTTCTAAACTATAAAAACGTGGCTGAGCAAAGCTGTTCGACCAACAACGTGGCCGACCGTCAAGATGGCCGACCGATGGGGTCTGACCGGCGAGGTGTTCGACCATCAAGATAACCGACCAAGGGTGTCTGACTGGCAAGGTATCTGACTGAGTAACAACGCTGATCGGCCGAGGGTGGCTAAGCGGCAGACCGAACTGCCCAAAAAGAGGGAGGGTGAAGGGTTAAATGTTGCGGCAGGGCGCGGGGCTGAAGGAGAAGGAATGCATATGAGGACATTACACGGATGTGACATGGGAATGGAAAAAGAGAGATGGTCGGTAGGGGAATTAATCACGACTGTCCATATGGAGCAATCTAGATTGTTGATGGAGATTTTGAATTATTTCAGAGGTGAAAAATTGCTAAAGTGCATGGAGTTGAAGGGTTTCAGGAATAAGCCCTTTTGGTTTTCCTATTTTTCTTCAATCCTTGGCAAAGTTCCAAACTGGCAAATCTAAATTGTGACTGCGACCCATGGAAAGCAGGCAAACCTTGGGCCTTTGCATTTGTGCGTTTCACATATCTTATTGCAAAAAACTGACACATTCCAGACTTTACCTCTTTCATTTCGTGTGATTCTCATATCTTCCATATTTCTGACTTCTTGGCTCCTATGACAGAAGTAATCACCAGAAACGAGAAAGAGATGGCCCGAGAGAGAACTCCCATCATGAGGACTGAAGCACTGGCGGATGATGATAGGGTTGCCTTGGCTGAGAAATACAAGGTGGAGGAAATGCTGGAGAAAGGAACCAGAAGGCCTCCTTGTCCAATACCATCAACAATGATCTCTGTCATATAACCAATTAGCCAAGTGGCCCCTGATCACTGGCATACAAATGCCAACAAGTTGACGTTGATGATTGAAGATTAGGAGAAAATCTAAAGCAAGTATCAGATCCCCGAGAACGTGGAGTTGAGGGCTCCGACAAAGAGGGAAAGGGCATCAGATTCTAGACCCATATAGTTCACCCTCTACGAAGAGGCGTTGTTCAGAGAGTTGAGGTTGCCGCTCTCCCAACTGGTTGTGGACATGTTGAATCAGCTAGAGGTGGTGTTGGGCCAATTGGTGCCGAACGCGTGGAAATACTATTTGCCAGTGCGATCTCCTGGCTACAGGCGACCAGAGGGTGACAAATGATGGTCAACGAGTTCTTCTCGTGCTACAAGGCATCCGGCCAACAAGAGACCAGGGTATCACTACAAATGGTGCCAGGCACGGGATTGGTGGCTAGGCTCCCCTTGTCAGTTAAAGGGTGGAGGACAAAGTGGTTTTTCGTTTTAAAGAATGGTGGGAAAGGGGCAGGGACAATCTGGAAGATCCCCACTAGGTTAGTAGAGCCGAAGTTAACTGCGGTAGAGAAGAGAGAAATGAAGAAGGTGAAGCAATGACAAGAGAAAGAATGGCTTAAGTGAGATGATCTAGTTAAGCCCTCTGTCCTCTTTGCAGCCGTTTGAACCCTAAACATGTAGGAGGGACCCCACCCCAGAGGAGATTGAGGCCAGGAGGAAGGCCCAAGAGGCTAACGACCGTCAAGCATTCCCCGCGGCGAAAAAATTGAAGGAGTAGGGGTTGGGCTCAGCTCCCAAGCCATATATGCACATGGTCGTTCGTCAATACCCTAAAGCCTTAGGGGAGCATGACCTAGAAGGTGTTATGCCATTGAAAACACTGGTTGATCCGATCAAGGAGAGGAGTAGAGCTGAGATAGAGCAAGCAAAAAAGAAGAAGATGAGCACTGCTAGGGGCAAGGAGGAGGAAAGAAAGGCAAAGAGGGCCAAAGAGAATGTCACAACCCAAACCCGCCCCTATGGGTTTAGCACCGTAACCGGCTAGTAATCCGAGATTACCGAAGGCCTGCTCAACAGTAATACAGTAGTACAGAGTATAGGGGCATGGCGGAAGCCAGAACAGTAAATAAACAATGTCCAACGAGCTGTGACAGTTTGTATGCAAAAAAGATTTTTCATACATATAGACATTCAGTACAGAACAGTATGCGCAATATTTACAATCATTCAGTATAGGGACTTAATCCCTATTAATAGTACAATGATCTTTGTCGATCTATCTGATAATACCAATCAGATCTGAGGACGACAGGAGATTAAGACACCCCTAAGCCATAGCTTGAAAGGCTCGGAACCTCGCAGTGAGGCACAGTGGTTGGCTTGACGAAACTAAAGCTTGCCTGACGCTCCTAGCCGCGGTCTGGTGCCTGTACACCTACATATATATATGAGCAGTGAGCTAAAGCCCAGTGAATAACACAATGCGTAAAGGGGTTAAGAAAGAATGTCCTTTCAGTATTTTAAACAGTCGTTTGCCTCGGTAGATCAGTTATACAGTCGGTGGCTTATACTTCATGTCATATCAGTCATTTAGAAGTCATAGTAATCGTACATGGCACAATCGATAGCAAAACAGTACAGTGGTAGTAGTAGTGTCAAGATCTGAGTAGTAATGTGATAAAGACAAAGATAAGAATAAAGAATAAAGAACGGTAACAATAACAGTAACAGTAACAGTACAGTTCTTATGGACTCAAGAGGTGTCTCGCACAGATTCTAGAGGTGGCTCACACTGTAGCACTTAGGTCCGTGCAGCACTTTGCTCCAGATTTCACAGATTGGCTTAAAGCCCAGTATGGACTCAAGAGGTGTCTCGCACAGATTCTAGAGGTGGCTCACACTGTAGCACTTAGGTCTGTGCAGCACTTTGCTCCAGAGATATCCGTGACGATGGCAGACAAGAAATGAGAGGTTTTAAGAGATCGAACAGTCAATTGATGGCCATCAATCAGTAAACAGTAGTGGTTCCAACGAGGGAACCGACAGAGGTCTCTTTAACAGTAGTAGTAATAGTAAACAGTAGTTGCTAAAGATGTCACAATACAGTTCAGAATATAGGACGTACATTCATTCAGTTAACAGTAAACAGTTCATAAAACAGTTCAGTTCAGTAAACAGTTCAGAAGATAATCATTTTTGAACATATCTTTACACAATTGTTACTCACAGAGTTTTGGGCTACAGTAAGCTAGAGCGTCTCCTCGGTAAGCCAACCCTACACAGTATACAGGATGAACACACACTAAGCTATACAGTTGGGGAAGATCACTAACTTAACCCCTAATTGCCTTGGTGTGGTTCTACATCTATATCCTCATTAAGATGTCTTATACCGGGCCGAAGAATGCCTAGAATGGAATGAGGATGCAAAGATGCATTGACGATTTCGAAATTTTGAGCAGTTCCCCGCTCGAGCACAGGGTTCCCCACTCGAGCGGGCATGCAACAAAGGCCACCGCTCCGGCGTCAACTCCCGCTCGGCGTGACTAAGCCTCCGCCGAAGGCATAATACCCGCCGGCGGATCAGAAGCAGTGAGAGATCTTTGGGAGCTCGATTTCCCCGCTCGAGTGGCATTTCCTCCGCTCGAGCGGACGACCAAAATCTGGAAATTCCAGATTTGAACTCCAAGATAAAAATCAACTTTCAATGTATCAAATTCGATCCTTTTGGGCTAATTTTCCGAAAAACACTTTAAAACTCAATGTACAACATGTTTCAAAGATCAATTTGAGAAATCAAAGCCCAAGGGTAGTTCCATTAAACACCATTTTCAAATCAATTTCATGAACATGATTCTAATTGAACATGCATGTACTACAACAACCCTCAAGCCTCAAATTCATGCTCTAATGAGCCAATTCTTTTCAAAACGAGATGAAATCATGGACTTAAACATAAATATGAGCATGCATGTGACATTTGCCATGAAAACAACTTCAAACTTATCAATACAAGCATGCATGCATGGAATGAGCTTCAACTCAACACTATTGAACCAATTCATGCCTTAGATTACTAAAGACCCATGAATCATGCAAGAATAAACTCAAATGCACAATAAAGAAGGTCAATGATCTAGCTTAGGTCTTCAATCACAAGACTAGAAGCTCAATTAGACAATTATCCTTCAATTACTTCAATTCTCCAAGCAAAACTCAAGAAGGAACTCAATTCTCTCCCTTCCTCTCTCTCTTGGTCGGTTGGGAGTAAGAAATGCCTGAGCAAAATGTTTTGTTTGGATGAAAAAGGCTCAAGAATGTTGTATATGAAAAGGGCCACTAGGTGGCAAAACGGTAAATAAGGCCAACTCTTTGATTTAGCTTATTTATCTAATTTAATCATACCAAATCGATTTTCAATTAAATATACCATAAAATCACATAAATTATGATGATTACAGAACATCAATAAATTTTCGATTTGGCCGCCAATAAGGCCTTCAATTTGCAGTTTAATGCATAAGACAAGAACAGATAATTTGGCAGTCAAACAGATAGATTATGCATTTAAACGGTCACAGTCAATCAATCAGTCTCGAATCTCAGTCAGTCAGTTCAGTATTTTAATCAATTCAATTATCAATCATAATCGATCTCGGTTTAGCAGTAATTAGTAAGTAATGTCGATGCTTGATGGCGAGGGTTATTCTGAAGGCGTGCTTGGCGAAAATGAGCCAACAAAAGAGGCGGAGATGATGCAGGCAAGGCCATGAATGGTCATTGAGGGAGGCGAGGCTAACCCCCATTGCAGAGTTGGTAAACTTGGATGAGGCAGAGGAGGGGAAAACAGAGGAGCCAATGATTGGCTTGCCTCCAACAAAGAAAACAAGAAATGCAGAGCAAATGGTGGAGAAGGAGTGCCCAACCCCAGTAAGGATAAGTAGAATTTGAAAGAGCTCTGCCTTCGGATTAGTGAGCATCATCGCTTGCCATCTAAGTGTAGTGGTTGGTTGCTCACAACCTGAAGCGTGTGAGTGAGCTAGCATCTTACACAATGCCAAAGTCGCTATTGAACGCCAATTAGGCACCATAAATGATGTAGTCATTAGGGACGTTTCTCGATTTGGGGAGGCCAATCTTATGAGGGCATTTTGCTCGGCCCAAATGGAGTCACTAACCTTGGTGGTCGCTCTACTAGGCAAAGGAGTGGTGGTGAAGATGGAGACTTTAGAGAAAGTGAGTTCTGAGTTGGAAGTGACCAGAATAGAGATTGTTAAGTGGCGAAAGGCGGCTCGAAGTGCCTGCACCAAGGAGCTTGTGTATGAGCAACATTTAAAAGGGATGCAAGTGCTAGCCTTGGTGCAGGGCCACATAGCCGACCGAGCAAAGATAGATCAGTCTGAGGCTGTGGTTGAACTGGTCGGTATCAAGGCTCAGCTAGGCCAGGCAAAGCACGAACTGAAGGGCGCTCGCTGAAGGACAAGGTTGCCAGAGTCTGAAATGGCGAGTGAGCAAAAGAAAGTGTTAGACTCCCAACAGGCCGATACCATGGCTAACGAAAAGCTGGAAGAGGCTCTGACCAACAATGAAGAGTTACATGAGTCGTCTCTGAAGGAGAAAGAAGAGGTTGACACACGAGTCATTGAGTTGAAGAGGGCACTCAACGCAGAGATAAAGGCTCTTGAAGAGGAGAGTAGCAAGGCTGCAGAGTTGGCTAGGGCGATAGCATCTAAAAGAGCAGCTTACCTCGACCTCTATGCCACAGCAGTGGAACAATTCAAGTAGTCTACCAAATTCCAAATAGCGATAGATGTTGCTATGGCCTCAAGCTTGGCCAGAGATGGAGATTTGAGGTTGGTCCATCAGGCTCGAGTGCAGCCGATTAGGTGGAGGGCAGATGAAAGCGGAGATGATCCAAAACTTCCAATAGTCCGACTATTACAAGCACTTGCTAAGCGAGTATTGGGATAGCGGCTAGGTGAGGTTTAAGCAAAGAGCACAAGCGACCTTCCCAGACATTGACTTTACCGTGGTGAAGCCAGGGGATAAAGACATTATTGGCACGTCGCTGGATGAAGGGGTCGAAGAAGAAGACCTTCTATCCAGCGAGGTAGAAGAAGATTGAGAGGGGCGAGCTCAATGGCAACTTATCAAATGTAATTGGAGTGTTGTTTGAATTTTCGTTGTAAAGACTTGTACATTTTGTAATAAACTTGTGTATAATACAAAAATTGGTCTTGGAAATTGTTGAGTTATAACAGTTTGTTTCAATGTGTCTGTCCATTGAAAAATGAATAACTTGAAATGAAGGATGAAATGGAGTTTGAAAAATGTAACATGTAAAATGTAAAGGTGAAGGTAAGGGTCCAAACTTGAAAGTAAAATAAAACAAAACTTTGAGTAAAACTGAAAAGTGAGAGTTTATGGTGCTCTTTAAGAAGGTTGGCTAGTGTAACACCCTCAAAATAATACATAATCCCAACATCCAACAGTTCTATATACACGATAGATAAATCACATTTCCATACATACATTAGAATTAATATTACAAAAGAGTATTTCATATAAGTTACAAATGTTTACAAAAATGATAGAATGCCCTACGTGCTTACATCTTTCCAAGTTGTTACTTCGTTACACAAAAGAAGAGTTCTAACTCTTTTACAAGTAAAGCCCTCGGCTTGCATTTACATGTAATCAACAAAACAAATAACAAAGCAGAGTCTTCAACTCTTAAAACCTCCCAAGCAAAAATCTTGTACTTGGCACGCCTCCTGCACCTGAAAATGGTGTCTCAAGTAGGGTGAGCCAAAGCCCAGTAGAGATATGCTAAACCCAATATGAGAAATAACTAAAACATTATCATTCGACAAATGATTAACACGTGTAAACCAACTCACACCCTTCTCATAGCCCAACAACAATTACATCTACGTTTCAATCCACCTCCCTTTATTTATCCAATTCAATTCCTAAATATGGTTCATTATCTAACCAAACAATTTAAATGAGATTGCAACTCAACTTATTAACACCTTCGTTATCCACGAATCAAGATGAGACTACAACTCATGTTATTAATACTACAATTGTCAACTTCATTCATGCACTTCAATTTATAAGGTTTTGGGACTTACACCCTGGACACTCCGGCCAACTTAATTATCTATAGAGTCCATCCCCTATCTTCTCCCAAACAATTGATACATATACAATGTATTAAAGCATATAATCGCACGTACGGAGTACATCCCCTATCTCCTCCCAAACAAAGGTACATATACAATGTACTAAAGTAAATAAGCACATATGGAGTACATCCCCTATCTCCTCCCAAACAAAGGTACATATACAATGTATTAAAGCACATAATCATATATGAAGTACATCCCCTATCTGCTCCCAAACAATATACATATACAATGTATTAAACTCTTTATCTTATGCCATGATGAATTGAGGCACATATTCAATGTGTTCTTCCTACTATCATATTCAATGATATATTTCAATTGATTAGTTTCAATTTACCTAATTATCATGCAGTTCTACAACAATCAAGACTATCCTTCACCGATAGCCCAAAGCAATTATTTATAAACAGATAAATGAATTTACCAAACAGACAAATTATCACATTTTCCATAGATGAGTGATTTATCAAACCGACTACACCAACTAGTCCCAATTCCATCCAATTTCATGATGTTCAAATCGATTTCATATTCCTCACAATTACCAAATTAATTATACAAATTAATTATTTAAATTCAATTAGGGCATTTTCCCCCTTTTCTCAAACATTGATCCTAAAACCAAATCTCGTCTATCAAACCCACAAAACCTCATTTTCAAGACCTCATATACATATGGAGCTTAAAAACACAAAACCCCTCTCTTATATACCACAAACCTCAAACCCTAGTTTCCCAAATCACCAAATCCCAACATTTATACTAAATAATTAATATTTATGTTAAAACTCATAAGAAAGAGTAGATCATTCCTACCTCAAGAGAAGAGACTCAAAGGAGATGAAGGTAAAAACCCAAGATGCTCCAAACATCAACTTTTTCGGATCAAAGAGGAGCCCACGCAAAGCTCTACCTTTCTTATAAAGGGATTAGGGTAGAAGGCTCCTAGAACATGGAGTATTTGTAGAGAGAAGGTATGTAGAGAGAGAGAGAGAGAGAGAGAGAGAGAGAGCAACCGATCTAGGGTTTGAGAAGAAAAGGAAATCAAAAAGTAAGAGAGAAGACTGCTGCTGCAATCTAATATAATCGAGCCTCGCTCGAGCGAAGGAGTGGTCACTCGAGCGACCAGACACAAAAAGGACCTCGCTCAAGCGCAGAAAGCCTCGCTCGAGCCAACAACACGAAGCTTTAGGTCTGTAACCCAGAAACACGCTCGAGCACAGGAGTCCTTACTCGAGCGAAGAAGACCAAAACATATAGCTCGCTTGCTCGAGCGAAGGAAAAGCTCACTCGAGCCAAGAAACACAACCTTTAAGTCCAAACTAGACGCAGACGCACACTCGAGCACAAAAATGCTTGCTCGAGCCAATAGACACACCACTCCAAGCTCACTCGAGCGAAGGAACTAAAACACAGATCTCGCTCGAGCGACGAAAGCCTCGCTTGAGCGACAAAAGCTTCGCTCGAGCGAAGACACCAAAAACTCGGCAGCAACCATTTGTTTCAAATCACACCCAACCTGTTTCAAAGTCACCCAACACGTCCCAAAACTCAAATACAAAGGATTTAAAGGACGGAAACAAGATATAGACCACAACAACCATGACGGAACCGAGTCTGGAATACAATAAATAATGGAAGAAAACCGGGATCGCTATAGCCAGGGTGGCCATCAATCACACAATTGCATAAAAACTAAACTTGTACAAAAAGCAGAGGTTGAATTGTTGAAATTGGTCGACTAGCACTGCCGAGCACTTGAACTCATATAAAAGGAAATGGCATTGCCAACATTGAATTTGAACTTGAAAAATGTAATCGTAAATGAAAAAAAGATTGGACCGACCATCGAGCGGGAAAATTTCAATTAATGGAATAATGTTGTAACTGAGGAAAATTTTGGTTAAAAAGGGAGATTTAAAACTCGCAAAAAGGACTTAAACTAAGGGTGAAGATCCTGCTTGTCATTGTGTTGTTGGATTTAAGGATGGTCGGGCGTCCTAGGCAACGGTCGGGTGTCCCGATCAGTCGGCTAGCCTATGCCGAATGTATATCTGCAAAATGTTCCTAATCAGTCGTGCTAGTCCGGACTCAATCCGGCTAAGACTTGTCGAACTCAGTCTGGTTGTGGTCTTCTTGCTTAGTCTGGCTAAGGCTTTATTGAACTCAGTCTAACTGAGGTCTTCATGTGTAACACAGATAACAGAGGCTGGATATCTTTTTCATTAATATGAAGTCCTACCATGGTGAGCTTATACATTGCATTGAAAAGACAAATTGAACAAGCGGTCTGGATTGAACAAGATAGCAAAATAAATGTCATGAGAGAAAAAGACTTCATTTTACTGAAAATACTGCTTCAAATGCTCAGCATTCCACCGGTGGAGGAGATCTCTGCCTTCCATATCTTGTAAGTGGTAAGTGCCTGAGCGTGGCCTAGATTTGACAATGTAAGGCCCCTCCCACTTAGCTGCTAGCTTGCCTTCGACCAATTTTTGGTGGCCAAAGTTGCCCCCTGCAGAACTAGATCCCCTACAGCGAATTCTTTGGGTTTGACTCCACTGTTATAATGTTTCCTCATCCTCTGCTAATATGAGGCCAGTTCGATAGTGGCTGACTCTCGTAGTTCTTCAATTAGGTCTAGTTCAGCTCGTTGTAGTTCTTCGTTTAGTTCCGAGTTCTGATGCATTACCCGGGGGCTTGGCAGGTCGATCTTCACGGGGATGACCGCCTCAGTGCTGTATGTTAAACGAAAAAGGGTCTTCCCAGTGGGGGTTTTTGCTGTCATCTGATAGGCCCAGAGTATATTTGGTAACTCCTTTGCCTAGAATCCCTTAGCGGCCTCCAACTTGGTCTTGATAATCTTCAACAGAGAACGATTGGTGACTTCAACTTGCCCATTAGCTGGGGGATGGCCTAGAGAGGAAAAACATGTCCTGATGTTGAGTTCCTCGTAGAATTCCCTGAATTTGGCGTTGTCAAACTATTTGCCATTATTTGACACAATGGCTTCAGGAATCTCGAATTGGCACACAATTGATTGTCATATGAACTTGGTAGTTTTTCGTTCGGTGATCTTGGCAAAAGGCTCTACTTTCACCCACTAAGTGAAGTAGCCAATGGCAACCACAACGAACTTGACTTGGCATTTTCCAATGGGTAATGGACCTATCAGGTCGATTCTCTATTTGGTAAAGTGATAAGGACTGCTAAGTGTGATCAGTTCTATTTGAGGGGCATGAGATATGTTGGCGAAGCATTGACATTTGTCACATTTGAGCACAAAATCATTGGCGTCTTGGCTGAGCGTGGACCAAAAGTAGCTCGTACGAAGAATTTTATGGGCCAAAGACCGTCATCTTGAATAGTTTCCACAAACTCCTTCATGTATTTCTCTCATCACATAAGTAGCTTGATCAGCATTTAGACACTTGAGGTATGTCCATGAGAATCCCCACTTGTACAGGATGCCTTCAATGATAACATAATTAGACGACCGAGCTCTGATCTTGTCAGCCTCCTTATTTTCTAGCAATGCTCCCTGCTCTAAGAGGGAGATAATGTGTTGTGCCCATGGAATATGCTCGTTCTAGAGTAAGTGGACCTCTTGTTGATCTTGTGGAATTGTTGGGTGCAATAAGTATTCGATTCTGACTCGGTGACTAAGGTCTGACTGGTCTGCCGAGGCTAACTAGGTTATTTCATCTGCTTGGGAGTTCTCTGACCATGGGATATGCTTGATATGAAAATTGTTGAAGAGACGGGAGAAGGGAAGATCGATGTCTCTATATGATCTCATTTTTTCCTCCTTTGCATCAAACTCCCCAGCTATCTGCTCGACAACTAATTGGGAATCACTGAACACTTGGAGACGATCTACCCCAATGTCTTTGGCCAGCAGAAAACCTGCTACCAGGGCCTCATACTCAGCCTCATTGTTACTTGTGTCAAACTAGAATCGAAGGGCACACTTGAAGTCCTCACCCTCTAGGGTGGTGAGGATTCAGCCAGCTCCACTGCCTTCTTTTATGGATGAGCCATCAACACTAAGAGTCCAAGAGTAGGGGTCAACCTCCTCAAGAATGACGTGTGCCAATGGAGGAGGTATGTCTGGGGTGAGATTGGTGAACTCAAGGATAAAGTCTGCAACTTCTTGGCCTTTGATAGCTATTTAAGGTTGGTAAGAGATTTCATATTGGCTCAATTCAACAGACCACTGCATGAGCCTACCTGATGACTCTGGTTGTTGCATAACTTTTTTCAAAGAATGGTCAGTGAGGACCACGATAGAATAGTGTAGCTTGCTTTTCGTGCTCCTTTCAAATGCGATAGCCCTACAGTTCGAACTCCCGTGGTTCTGAATCTAATTTCACAAGTGTAATGTGAAATAGATAAACACAAATGAGTCCAAATCCAGCAAAATCTTTTGGAAAATCGATTTTGAACCAAAATGCTAAAAATGGACTACTTTGCCAGATTACAGAGTTGCCACCTAAATATTTTTGAAAAATTTAGGAAACCCGTGACTCGTGCCAAAGGCCACGTGTCCATCATCACCAAAGTGTCACAGCTCGGGAACTTAGGTACGAGAGGGGAAGGTCATGAATTGAGCACCCCACTCGGCCGATCAAAGATCGGCCTCCACTAATCATGATGTGATTCTTACTTATATTATATGCTCTTGTTTTGATTATTAGGCTAATTTACTATGTGATGCATACACAAGTATAGACTAATTTGTAAAATTTGGAACACTTTGATTTCATGCCTATTTAAAAATTGTTTTGAACACGTGTCACTTAAAAAGTGAGCTCGCATGTATATTTAATCAAATCAATCCAATTTAAGCAATTAGCCTTCATCTATAGGCATTCAAACAGAGATATCACTTAAGCAATTAGCCTCATGGTAATCATGCTCGATATGTGAACAATCACACGCATGCGATATGTGAACAATCACACGCATGTGATATTCTAAAGTAATAAATGCTCACCTAATACTCACTACAAGAAAAAACATATTTGGTGACTAAATTTTTAGTCGCCAAAAGTCGTGTTTTAAGTTTCCCCGACTAAATTTTTTAATCGCCGGTTTGGTCATTTGAAAAGCTGTCATGGCGACTAAAAAACTTTTAGTCGCCAAAAACCAAGTCTGTAGCGACTAAAATTTTCATCGCCAAAGCTCATTTATATTTTTTTAATTATACATTTGGCGACTAAATTTTTAGTCATCAATAGTGAATTATTTTTTTTTTAATTCATACATTTGCCGACTATTTTTTTCGTCGCCAATACTGAAGCTTTTGGCAACCACCCATTTTAAGCTTATTTCAGGAAAAAAAAAAAAAATTACCCTCTGCTCTTCCCAAGTTTTGAACCACCAACCTCCACATTCTAAACCATTAGCAACACACACTCTCTACTATGCCACAATAACACCACATGAATATATATGCAAAATATATTATTTATATAGTATATTGACCCGTATTAATATAAAACTATATATATACATATTTATTAAAAAAAAAAAAAGGAAGCCACTTTTGGCGACTAAATTTTTTTTTAGTCGCCAAAAACCTTAGTTTTGGCTACTACCAATAATTTAGTCGCTAAAAAAATTAATTTCCACCTAAAAATAATCACTTTTGGCGACTAAACTTAATTTTAGTCGCCAAAACCTCCACTTTTGCCGACTAAACTGAATTTTAGTCGCCAATTGTCTACTTTTAGCTACTAAATTTTTTTTAGTAGCCAAAAACCTTTACTTTTGGCTACAAAATTTTTTTTTGTCGGTAAAACACATATAATCGGCGACCAAACTATTTTTTAGTCGCCAAAACCTATACTTTTGGCTACTAAATTTTTTAGTCGCAAAAAACCTTCACTTTTGGCTACTAAAATTGTTTTAGTTGCTAAAACCCATATAATCGGCGACTAAACTGATTTTTTGTCGCCAATAACTATACATTTGGCTACTAAACGATTTTAGTCGCCAAAAGTCTTCACTTTCAGCTACTAATTCAATTTTAGTCGCCAATTGTCATACTTTCAGCGACGAAATTTATATTTTTAGTCGCTAAAACTACTTTTTCTTGTAGTGACTCCAAGGTAAGCCAATCAAAGCAAAAGATTTAGAAAACATACATGGCCCTAACTAATGCAATATGACTAATGCAACACATGCAATATGCAATTTAAATAGGCTCGGTTATTAATATGGCATGTGAATCAATTTGATATCATGCAGTTTACGCAAATTTTCAAAAAAGTAATAAATGACAATGTTGTTAGAATGATGAGCCGAACTTTATGCATGCAAGACAAATGGATGCAAATCATGAGAAATGCTAAAAGAAACATGATGTTCTATTCTATCCATCATAAGCAAATAAATAAAAGGGAGATAGAACGGGGGTTGGAAGACATACATGCATTATTACATATTGGCCCTCGCACAAGAAGATCCGAATGAAACTAAGTAGCTATTTTAGCTAACTAATTATTACAACACCGAAATTAACTAGTTTATTCTAACTATCTATTCTAATTAATTAATTACAACACAAATTAACTAGCTATTCTAACTTGAAATACCATATTACTCCACTAATCTATTACCATTATCGATCGTCCCCAGCCTTTAATGTTAGCAACGATGAGTTTTTGGTGACTCGTTGAGCGACGGTGATTACAATCGGCAATAGTCGGTAATTGACAATAATGTGTGAGTGTAACAATATAAAAGTACAAATTTAAAATAAAAAATTCTTCAAAATAACAATTTCTATTTCTCACTAATATATATTTTTTAATGGTATCTTAATGTTATATACATCAATAAAAACGGTTAAAAGAAAAAATATATATTTACATTATTTATTATAAATACAATTTATACCAAACAATAAACTTTCAAAATAATAATAAAAAATTACAAACAATATCAAACGATCCCGTAACAATATCAAACAATCTCATTGATTGATTCATCAATTAAATTGAATGGTGTGTTGTAGGAATTTTAAAAGGTAGAAACATAACAGAATAGTACAAGGTTAAAAGGAGGTGCTGGCTGCCTACCGGAGTTAGGATACTGTTGTGCCATAAGACACTATTGCCTGAGTGTCCTTGTTGGTTTGTATCGAGTCTATTTTGATTATTCAAATTGTTATATTGTAATATTTATAAAATGATTAGTATGATTTTAATACTTTTTTAAAAAAATAATAAAGACTTAATCATGAGATTATATATTTATAATTAAATTAATTCTTTTTATGAATAATATATTTCACAACTTTTATAATATAAATAAGGAGGATTTATGCACAAGTCCTAATTTATGAATTTATACTTTATTAAGTCTTAATTAAGATATTTTGAACTTTTAAGTCCCATTAAATTTTTAATAGTTGGAATTACTCTTCAAATAATGATTGTTCATAATTTATGATTATTTATAAAAGAATATGATGATTTGACATTTATTTTGATTTTCAAAACTTTAAAATTGAAAAAACTAAAATAATAATAATAATAATAATAAATTATGTGCAAAAAAAATTGAAAAAAATTAAAAAAACTGAATTATTTTTTTGTGCATTATTGAAAATTTTATGTTTGTAAAAGAGCATGATGATGCAACATTGATGTGCAAAAAAAAAAAAAAAACTTTAAAAATGATAAGACTGATACTGTTGTCAGTTTTAAAACTGAAAAAAACTGTTAATATTATCGGTTTTATTAGATAGTTAAAACAAACCAATAAGTAGAAGGACAAAAACGTTTAATCTTATGCTCTATTTTTTTATATCAGTTAGTGAAACAATTATCTTGAACATTACTATGCAAAAATTGATAATATTCTTAGTTTTACAAATTGGAAAAAACTGATAATATTTTCAGTTTTACTAAATAGAACTTATTGATTTAAAAAATCTTAAATAGGACTTGAACTGCCATAATATTTGTAAATAAAACTTTTAAATAATTAACTCTATAAATAATTTAAATTATCAAAATATGTTTCGAAAAAGCTTTTAATTAACCTCATAGCAGCATCCCCTACCCCTGGCTACCACGATAGAATAGTAGTCGTTAGAAGATAGCCTCATCACCATTTATTAGTATTTATTTAATTATATCACCGGCATCATGAATTAAATCGCCAAACAACGACCAACATTCATTCACGCACCAACCACCACAACGCGGTTCTACTAATCCTTTAGACGAAAAATATTATTATTTTTTTAAAGTATTTTTTAGTATTTCATATAACAAAAAATAGAAATTAAATTTATTTAGGCAAAAAATATTTTCAAAACTAAAATTTTATCAATGTCACTCACTGCACTATAACTTTCTTTGTGAGTTTTTGTTAAAAGTTAATGGGAACTGTTATTCTTACTCTATTTTACTTCAAATATACTTCTTTATTTGTCTTTATTAATACGTAGTTACATTAGAACCCTTTTTACTTTTACACCCACATATAATTACTAAAATAGTTCAATAATTGAGGTATATGTACAAAAGTTAAAAAGGGTACTAATGTAACCATGTATAATAAAGATAAAGAAAGAAATATATTTTTTGGAGTAAAGTAAAATGTGAATAACAGCTCCCAAGTTAATTATAGATTAAAAAGTAAATCAATAAAAAAAGTAATACTAAAAAAAATTGAGGAATTACAACACTGTGTACCTTTTCAAAAAAAAAAAAAAAAATTAATGGTAAACTTTATAAATATTAATAATTAAATTTATAAACATTTCATTCATCATTTGTAAATATCCCACTTATGTGTAATTTTTTCAAAAATTAATTCGTTGGTCACCACCATTGTTGCAGTTGCTTCCACCAATTCCACCCCACCATCATTTCGTCATTGCCGCCACTACCACTACCAACCCCACAACATTTCCACTATCAACTCCATCACTGTTATCGTCACTATCACCACCACTTCCTCCTCCTCCACTACCAACCACACCACCATCACCCCACGACCAGCCTGCCACCACAACACTAACACCACCACCATTAATATAACAACTAGTACTAATTAGTTTTAGGGACATAACTAAATAAGAAAACATTTTTTACAAACAATTTTCAAATGTTTTCGATTGAAAAATCTTTTATACTTCAAACAAATAGAGTGCTATATTCAATACACTTTCCGGCATATAATTACATTTTGAGTTTTGTTACTATGATACGACTAAAAGTATATTAAAGAAAATACTTAAAACCCTCAAATTTTGTGACCCCCACAACCCCTAATTGATTGATGATCACTCATTTTGTTTTTTTTTTTTTTTTTCCTCTCTGTCCTCCCTATCTCTCACAAATATGTGGGGGTGTAGAGATTCTGGGAGTCTCGGGGCTGGTACAGTAAATACAAAGAACATGATTTTTGAGTATTTGCGCGTTTGGCATGCCTAACTAGATTCCCAATGCAACCTCAATCTATTTACTTTTGAGTGCCTCATATTTTGTTACAAATATGGAGTGGTTCAGTCCCAAGTTTCTTTAAATCTGTTTGGCAAGACTTGAGCATTTTGATATTTTTCTATATTAGACCACACTAAGCAGTAGCAAACTATGTAGGTCACCACATATTCCAAAAAGATTTCCTTTCAATACATCATTCAACCATGGATACAACTCAGCATGTCCTATTATTTGTTAGCATCAATGCTGCAATCACTATCACTTGAACACCCAAAGTGAGTGTGGGTTCTACGTAAATGTATGGGTCTCACACACTCGATTTTTTTATTTTTTATTTTAAATGTGTTCGAGGGTAAATAATTCTGATTGTATCATTTATCATTTGTTAGAGTAATACTATTCAAATTTTGAATAAAATACGTGCCATCATTGGAATCTTAAATTTTAAAATAAAACATCTATCAAGATTGAATTGTTAAAATGCCATCATCATATAATTTTGAATTAATTTTGTAGCACTATAAAATATAAAATTTAATGCTATACAAATAGAATATTGTGCATAACTTTTATATAAAATGAAATAGCTTACTATGAATCTCTCACTCTTAAAGACCCAAAACCCATATAGGGTGCGTTTGATTGGAGGGACTATTTACTATTTGGATTATAATCTATTTGGAAGTGGATAATCTAGCATTTTTTTTTTTTTTTTTTAGTCTGCCGGATATGGAGTCCGGCTGGACTCCTTATTCCCCATATGTGGGATTATACTTTCTTGGGGAGGGGGGACACTTTTCATGGGACAATTTACTGTTGGGATTAGGTGGTAAAATGACCATTTTGGGGGGGTGGTTGCACTACAAGAAAAAGCACTTTTCGCGACTAAAACTTGAATTTTCGTCGCTGAAACTCGTAGAAATGGCGACTAAAATCGAATTGGTCGCCAAAATTGAGAACTTTTCCCGACTAAAACTGTTTAGTCGCCAAATGTAAGGGTTTTGGCGACTAAAAGGCATTTTAGTCGCCAAATGTAGGCTTTTTAGCGACTAAAGATTGTTTAGTAGCCAAAAGTCGCAGTTTTTCGCGACTAAAATTATTTAGTAGCCAAATGTTCAGGATTTGGCGACTACATTTGAATTTCGTCGCCGATTCCAGCAGTTTTGCCGACTAACAACTCTTTGGTCGCTGAAAGCGAAGTGTTTTGGCTACAAAAAAAAAATAGTAGCTAAAAATCAAGAATTGGCGACTAAAATATAGTTTCGTCGCCCAAAGAAGAGATTTTGGCGACTAAAATTTAGTTTTAGTCGCCAAAGGTGCTATCCTTAGGCGGAATTGAATTCTTTAGCGACAGAAAATAAATTAGTAGCCAAAAAATGAAGAATTGGCGACTAAAATTCACATTTAGTCGCCGAAAGCACTAGCACATTTTTTTTAATAAATAATTTACTTTTAACATAAATAATATTAAAATAAAAATAATTATTTTTATATATATAATTTTCTATTAATACCAGTAAAAAGTAGTATATAAATAATATATGTTGCAATTAATAATCGCGTGATATGGTAGTGGCGTAGTGGGGTTTGAAGAGTTGGGTTGGGACGTGTGTTGGGAGTGGGACTTCGTGGGTTCAAACCTTGGGAGCGCGCAGAGGCAGTTCTTTGTTTTTTTTTTTTTTTTTTCAAAAAGGGTTTTGGCGACTAAACTCTTTAGTCGCGGCTTAAAAATTTTAGTCGCGGAAAGGTGTGAATAATAAAAAAAAAAATACTATTGGCGACTAAAATTTTAGTCGCCAAATGCATAATTTCCAAAAACGAATTCAGTTTTGGCGACTAAAAGTTTGGTCGCTGATTTACTGACTTTTGGCGACTAACACATTTTTAGTCGCCAATTCCATCTGCGACCAGAAATTCACGACAAAGCTGGCGACGAAATTATTTAGTCGCGGAAAGTGAAAAACCTACCTTTGGCGACTAAAAAGTGACTTTTGGCGACTAAAATTTTAGTCGCCAAATGTGTTTTTTTTTGTAGTGTTGGGACAATTTACTGTTGAGATTAGGTGGTGAAATGATCATTTTGACCCTCTACTATTTAATTATGTATTATATTTAGTAAAACTCAATAAAATTTAAATGTCTCAATTTAAAAATAAAATAATTTTATTTAACTTTTTATTGATGTTTTATTTATTTAACTTTTTATAGATATTTTATTGATGTTTTATTTTAAATTTTTGTTTATATTTTATTTAATTTAATTATTTTAATTTTAATAGATGTTTTATTTAATTTCTTTATTTAATTATTATTATTTTTTTAAATAAATTCATTTAAAATTTTAATTAAAAAAATAACATATATTTTTATTGATATTTTATTTATTTAATTTTTAAAAAATAAATTTATTTAATTGTGTAAAAAATAAAATAAAATAAATTTTTATTTAATCTAGCTAAAAATAATTAAAATATTAAAGATATGTTTAATATTGCTATTACTTGGTAATTAAACAATTAAAAAGGGGTAAAATAGTCTTTTGTTCATTTATTCTATCCAGTCTGTCCAACCAAATATTGGATTCACTAAAAATAATCATTTTCAAACATCTAATCACATGAGAAAACAAACACGGGATGCACATCCAATCCAACCAAATAGTCTGAGGGATTGACAGTCCCAAGATTCAAGTCCGATGGATTCTAATCATCTCTTATCCCCTCCGTCCAATCAAACACACCCTATGTTTACAAGTTTTCTACTATCACATTGTTTTGGAAATAAACTCTATATAAAAATTCTGATAATATTTTATTTTCCTTTAAAGTTTTCTATTTCTTATTGTATTTTTAGTATTATGCTACAATTATTTATTTTTTCAGTCAATCAATTGCAAATTATTTGCAACTATCAAACTGAACAAACAATTATATAAGAAAATTTAACGATGCATACCCGCAAACCCAATATATTATATCAATATAAGAATTTATGCAAAACAAAAATTCGGATTACAACAAAGTAAAAGAGATTGTGTTCTGGGATCATTAATACAATAATTTAGGAGATAATAATAAAGCATGGTGGTGGGAGGGTCTCATTCTAAAACAGAGAGTTCAACATGTCATAAGATCACAGGTTCGTAGTTCAAATCCATCAAGAAAGTTGGAATCACTATGTTACTTTTTTATTATTTTATAATAAAAATTAAGTTGGAATCAGCATAGCTTTTTATGATATTCTCTCCCACCAAAAAAGGTCAGAGAAAAGGGATAGTGTGCCCTTTTATTTTTCTTTAGAAAACTACTAGCCAATCAAACCTAAAAGAAGAGAGAGTGCCAAAGCTGAAAGAAACAATTAGATGAATAATGGAAGACAACCCATCCCAGGACCCGATAAGGTTGCTGGAACAAAAATCTATGGGGAAATATGGGGGTGTAAACCATTTTATGTTTTTGTTTTTTAATTTAAAATTAAACAAATAATGTACTATTATACTTCCAAAAAAATGTTCTTATTGTTGCTTGGTTTTTTGTAACATTAATTACTATCATTTTCTTCTCTATTACAGAAGTTTGCACCAAGTCTTGACAACAATTTTACCAATCTCGTTTTTACTTAACGCATAACACTATGTGAATTATTTTATTTTATTTATTTATTTAGTCTTTAAAAAATGATTGCATGATAACTATCCTTATTTATTGTAATTTAGATATAATATTTGTCCGTGCAATTGCTTGATTATGTTAGTGGTTGGATGTTTATGCTATGTTTCTAACCCTTTACATTTTAAAAATTATTCAGTGCTCATAAAACATCTTGTGTCTCATGTTCTAAAACAATCATCAAATGTTATGACTTCTTATTGTCTCTTAAATCCCATGTCATAACTTATCTAGGAGCTACATTTTGCAATCTCGCATGCACATGAAATACCTTTTTCCTTAAATTTCTTGGTTAAAAAATTATGAGAAAATATAGTGTAAATTTAAAAAAAAAATATTTTCATATTAATGATGAACTTTGCAACAACAACAATAAAATAAAAGTCATATATTTTTTCATCAATTTCTAATTTTTTTTTAAGTACCACTTAAATATAATTTTTTCAAAAATTATTATGAGCATGGCCATGTTTTTTTTTTGGTGCTGGGATGAAATGACATTTGCAAAGGCACTTCTAGCTGCAGAGGTCTGATCTGATGGTCATCATGTCATGTCTTTATCTACACATCATCATGTTCATTGGGTTCCTTTCTCTGAAGGCGGAGAAGCAAACAAGAATGGTGGTCTCCTACCTCCCCTCTCTGATGGAGGACCATCTTTGCTGCTGTCATCAACTCAGGTTCACCACCCTACACATACGCCCCATCAAATTTAAACTCTCCAGAATTTTATAAACTCCCTATATTATTATTAATTGATGGATGGATATATAATTGGGAAAATGCTTGGGACCCGTTTTTTTTTGAAAACCCCACAATCCTCTTTGGATCTCAATTATTGATGTATGTATGAGACCTACTCATATATATGTGGGATCCACACCATCAATGGTTGAAATCCAAAAGGAGTTGTGGGAGTCTCCAAAAAAGAGAGGTCTCAATCATTGTTGATATAATTGACTAACCTACAAGGAGTTCAGCCAGTCATATATGTTGGAAAAAAATGGTTTCAATGCTGATTTTTCAGAAAATTTATGCTAATAATTTTTTAGGATCCATAAGTCGGTTTGAAGGGTCTGAGTAGCAATGTGTTCGTTGCCGTGTGGTGAACAAGATTATGAAATTAGTGAGTCAAAACTATTTATAGGTGAATGGAAAATTGACTCCAAAGTGAGGTTCATGAACATTAAGTCATTCCTCAAAATGGTGTTGATTGTTCTTGTCCCACATAGGAAAGTTAAGAAAAATTAAGGTCCCAAATGGAACTTTGGGCATGGGCTCAAAGAACACCCAAAGTGTGAGTTGAGTTGGGTTGGGTTGGCCCATAACTAACTTCTTGGGCCAAAATTATTTAGAAATATTTTCAATTGGTTGCTGGGAAACAACTAATTTTGAAATTCATTTTCAAATTTTTGCAACGGCTCAAATATTTGAATTTCATATTCAAATTTCAACAGGCATGTATAAAGGGTTTTCCGTTGGCTATATAAAGGCAGTCCTCCTTCCAGGTTCAGATATCAAATTAGAGAAAGAAAATTCAAGCTTCTAGTTTTCCTCCTCCTTATTCATCTTGCATTATATTTTTATTTTTTAGAGTTTAAGTTTGAGAGAGTATAAAGCACATATTCTCGTTCATTGCACATAGAGTTAGTCCAAATTACGTGTAATGATTGTTGTATCTCGAGATAGGATGCCCGCTGATCTCGTGCACCGGTGGAGAGGCGTAATTGCCTTAAAGACACGGTGTCCATACATGGCCTCAATCACAATTTCATGCCATTGTTTAATCTGCTATAAAGTTGTAAGTATTTTTTTTTATTTGTTTTATTCATTACATGTAATTAATTTACAAATTATTCTCCAACAATTTTAAGATAGAATTAACTCTTGATTAATGTTTCGGTTAAATTAATTGTTTACTAGGTTCATCTATATTGTGTTTTGTTATGTTCAAACACGTAATATCTTATGTGGTTTTCTGTTTCTATTACGCTTATTGTTTATATTGTTTTTATTTCCTTTTTGTGTTTTGGTTGAATACGTAATTTATTACGTGTTTATATATATATATATATATATGCATTCTGAATAAATTGTGTTATAGATTGTTTTCTAATTTGATTTTAATACGTAATTATATTCTAGTTTTCCTAGTTCTTACATAGCGTTCCCCGGCGCTTTAACATATCTTGGATTATGTTTAGATGACCGATATGTTCAAACGCAAAGAAAAAAAAAATTGGTGGTGATCTTCATAACTACGTTTGTAAGATATATCGTATATATTATGTCTGTTTGTTTTGAATTTGATGGTGCATTTGCTATGTCAAACGGATAGATATAAATAATAAAAAAATATAAAAGAAAAAAAATTTGTTAGTTGGTGAAAACGTCATATGTGGACCACTATTATTTATTTATTTAGTTTGATGCACTTTCTTTGTGGCTTACCCAGATCAATTACTTTATGGTTCGTTTATATTGTGCTTCAGGTTGTTTATTAGATTATATCTCATATATTAGTATATTGCTTGAATCTGTTTGTTTGTTAAGTGTAACAAAACATAATAAGTTTATTTTTATATTTATAGTTTGTGGTGTGTTCTGCATGCATCACTACTATTTTGTCTTTTATTTTGGCTACTGATTTTTTGAACTTTGTAATTTAATATCTAATTTGAGTTAGTTAGTTATTGAGAAATCATATTTTATTTATTGTGAAAAGATTTGGTTTTGTTATTTTATTTTGATCAGAAAGTTTAAATGGCAACTAAGACTGTAAACAGTGCTGGGAATGCAAACGCGACATCTGCATCTGTCGTCGTTCCTACTTCTATGGTTACTTCACTTCCCACCATTGTCGCGGTTAACCACAATGAAAAGCCGGAAAAATTTAATGGGATAGAGTTCAAGAGATGGCAGCAAAAAATGCTGTTTTATCTTACAACTCTGAATTTGGCAAGACTTGTCAAAGAGAATGCATCCGCCTTGAGCGAGGACGAAACTGATCGGCAAGCAATTGCTACAGTTGAGGCGTGGAAGCATTCTGATTTTTTGTGCCAAAACTATATTTTGAATGGATTGGACAACACGTTGTATAATGTGTATAGTCCATGACAAACGGCTAGAGAATTTTTGGAATCTTTGGACAAGAAGTACAAAACGGAAGATGCGGGAATCAAGAAATATGTGGTTGGCCGTTTTCTTGAGTATATGATGGTGGACTCAAAGACCGTAATTAGTCAAGTGCAAGAGCTTCAGTTGGTTTTGCATGAAATTGATGCAGAAGGAATGAGTTTGAGTGAGTCTTTCCGAGTAGCAGCAATCATTGAGAAACTACCACCGTCTTAGAAAGAGTTCAAGAACTATCTGAAGCACAAACGTAAGGAAATGAAGTTAGAGGACTTGATTGTTCGGTTACGAATTGAGGAAGATAACCGCGAGGGAGAAAAGAAAAGAAATCCGGGATTTGTTTTCAAAGCCAAGGCTAACATATTGGAGCACGGACAAAAAGAGAAAAAGAGACAGTGTCCTAAGCAAAACTCTAAACAAACTGCTGGTCAGAGTTTTAAGATTGGATCTATAAAGTTTAAGGGAAAGTGCTTTGTGTGCAACAACGTAGGACATTGGGCCAAAGACTGTCGGAATCGCAAAGATCAACAAGGTCATTCCAAAAAGACAAAGTATGAACAGGCACACATAACTGAATTGGAAACTTTGTCTGATGGAGTGACTGAGATGAACCTGGCAACAGTTGTGTCTGAGGTAAATCTGATGGGGTCAAATTCCAAGGAATTGTGGGTAGACACCGGGGCAACACGACATGCGTGTGCAGATAAGAAAATGTTTACTATCTATCAACAAGTTAAGGATGAAGAGCAGCTTTTCATGGGAAACTCCTCTACTGCAAAAGTTGAAGGACAAGGGAAGATTGTGCTCAAAATGACTTCGGGCAAGGAGTTGATGCTTAACAATGTTTTGGATGTTCCGAAATTAAGAACTTGGTGTTTGGATCATTGTTAAGAAAGAATAGTTTTAAATTGGTTTTGTTTTTGATAAATTTGTTCTGTAAGGATGGTGTTTTTGTAGGGAAGAGATACCGTGACAAAGTTATTCAAAATGAATGTACTGACTGTAATTCCTACTATTAATAAGAACTCCACATCTTCTGCTTATTTGTTTGAGAATGTTGGAGAATAATTTTGGTAAATTAATTACATGCGAATGAATAAAACAAGTAAAAAAAAATACTTACAACTTTATAGCAGATTAAACAATGGTATGAAATTGTGATTGAGGCCAGTGTATGGACACTGTGTCTTTAAGACAGAATTATGCCCTCTCCACTGGTGCACGAGATCAATGGGCGTCCTATCACTAAGATACAACAATCACTACACACAGAATTTGCACCAACTCTATGTACAGCGAACCAGAATATGTGATTTATACTCTCTCAAACTTAAACTCTAAAAAATAAAAATATAATGCAAGATGAACAAGGAGGAGGAAAACTAAAAGCTTGAATTTTCTTTCTCTAATTTGATATCTGAACTTGGAAGGAGGGCTGCCTTTATATAGCCAACAGAAAACCCTTTCGGAAGATACATGCTCATAAAATTTGAATATGAAATTCAAATCTTTGAGCCGTTGCAAAAATTTGAAAATGAATTTCAAAATTAGTTGTTTCCCAGCAACCAATTAAAAATATTTCTAAATAATTTTGGCCCAAGAAGTTAGTAATGGGCCAACCCAACCCAACTCATACTTTGGGTGTTTTTTGAGCCCATGCCCAAGGTTCTATTTGGGACCTTATATCTTCATCAAATTTTTCCTAACTTTCTTATGTGGGACAAGTACAATCAACACCATTTTGAGGAATGACTTAATGTTCATGAACCTCACTTTGGAGTCAATTTCCCATTCACCTATAAATGGTTTTGACTCACTAATTTCATAATCTTGTTCACCACACAACAACGAACACATTGCTACTCGGACCCTTCAAACCGACTTATGGGTCCTAAAAAATTATTAGCATAAAGTTTTCGAAAAATCAGCATTGAAACCATTTTTTCCAACAATTCCCCACATGAATGAAATTGACGAAAAGGACATGCAACAACATGCAACCTGAGAAAGTACAAAATTGAAAACATCCTGCATAGGATAGGTAGCTTTTGGCCTTGAACCTTCCCTTGTGAGAAACTATCGGGTTCTTGGTGATCAGTGAACAGGATGTCTTGAACTGTTCTGCCGTTAGTGTAAACCGAGACAACAGCTTTCACACAGTTTTGTTTTCATACACAACTTGGTTCTTTCGGTTGTGCCCGTTTTGGCCCTGGGCAATACTTGGTTTTCATGAGTGCTCTAAAGAATGTAGCCTTAACATTCTCATAGAATCGGCCCAATTCACACTCATATAGGTGATGCTCATTAAGAGTATTCTGCTATACTCTACTTGGTTTCCCAAGATATGAACTTCATTAAAAGTAAAACTTATCCTAATTCTGGCTGCAGACATCACTTGTTATCATAGAAATGGGTAAGAGATTTTCTCTTTACTGATGGTCAGGAATCATACTTAATTCGGTTGTTCCTTTGAACCTAGATCTTGGGATCTCCAGTCAGCTAGGTTGGGTTGCCATTAAGTCGGTTCTTAATTGGTAGGCTTTAATCCCATTCCTCTCGATGATCTCATAAATTGCTCTCTAGTCAAGCCTTTTGTTAACGGATCCGCAATGTTATCTCTTGACCTTATATATTCAATGGAAATAATTCCATTTGAGAGCAGTTGCTTAACAGTATTATGTCTACGACGTATATGACAAGACTTACCGTTATACATATTATTTTGTGCCCTAGCCATAGCTATTTGGCTATCGCAATGGATGCAAATTATGCGAGCACGTTTGGGCCACATTGAAATGTCTTCCAAGAAATATCGGGCCATTCTCGCTTCTTCTCATACTTTATCCAATACAATAAACTCGGATTCCATTGTGGATTCTGCAATGCACGCGTCTATTTGGACGATTTCCAAGAGACTGCTGCACTTCCCAAGGTAAAGACATAGCCACTAGTAGACTTAGAGTCTTTAGTGTCGGATATCCAATTAGCATCACTGTACCTTTCCAGTATTGTTGAATATCTTGTATAGTTCAATCCATAATTACAAGTATATCTTAGATATCTAAGTACTCATATTATGGCTGTCCAATGATCTTTCCCTGGATTACTTGTGTACCTGCTTAATTTACTGACAGCATATGCTATGTCAGGACATGTGTAATTCATGAGGTACATTAAACTTCCAATTATTCGGGAGTACTCTAGTTGTGATACACCTACACCCATGTTCTTCGTTAAATGAAGACTAGCATCCACGGGGGTTTTTGAAAAATGGTCATCATGTTTATTAAATTTCTTAAGGATTTTTTTCCACATAATGACCTGGAGACAAAGCATATCCATCAGATGTTCTAGTAATTTTAATTCCTAAAATTACATCTGCTACTCCCATGTCTTTCATGTCAAACTTAGTGTTCAACATTTTCTTGGTAGCTTTTATAATTTCATTATTACTACCAATAATAAGCATATCATTTACATATAGGCAAACAATGACATATCCCTTTTCTGTGTCTTCCACATAAACACATTTGTCACATTCATTTATTTTGAATCCATTTGACATCATCACATTGTCAAATTTTTCATGCCATTGTTTTGGAGCTTGCTTTAAACCATAAAGAGATTTTACAAGCTTGCACACTTTCTTTTCTTGCCTTGGAACTACAAAACCTTCTGGCTGTTCCATGTAGATTTCTTCATTAAGATCTCCATTTAAAAATGCAGTCTTAACATCCATTTGATGTATTTCAAGATTGTATAAAGCCGTTGTAGCAATCAACATTCTAATGGATGTTATTCTTGTTACAGGCGAATAAGTGTCAAAATAATCTATTCCCTCAGTTTGCCTATAACCTTTAACTACAAGTCTAGCCTTGTATTTCTCAATTGATCCATCAGGCTTCATTTTTCTCTTGAATATCCATTTATATCCAAGAGGCTTACATCCTGGTGGAAGATCCACCAATTTCCAGGTATGATTCTATAAGATGGACTCAATTTCACTATTAATAGCTTCCTTCTATAAAGGGGCTTCAGGCGTAGACATAGCTTCCTTAAATGTTCGAGACTCATTTTCCAATAAATAAGTCAAGAAATCAAGACTGAAGGATTTACTAGTCCTAGCTTGCTTACTACGTCTAGGTTCTGCCTCATTTGTTCCTTCTTGATTTTCCTCAATCATCTTGATTATTATCAAATGCATTTTCATAAAACGTTTAGAAGAACTTGATTCTTGTATAGATTTACAAGGAAATATATGTTCAAACAAAGATGCATTTCTCGACTCGATTATAGTATTGACATGCACATCTAGATTGTCACTTTTGTATACTAAAATTGATAAGCACTCGTTATGTGCATATCCTATGAATATGCAATCAACAGTTTAGGTCCAATTTTGACTTTTTAGGATCGAATGGCCACCTTAGCTAAACACCCCACACTTTCGGATACTTGTAAGAAGGATTCGACCTTTCCATAATTCATATGGAGTTTTAAGAATCTTCTTGTGAGGTATTTTATTCAAAATATAATTAGCGAAAGAATCGTTTCCCCATAAGTTCTAGGTAAACCCGAGCTAATCAACATGGCGTTCATCATTTCTTTCAATGTACGATTTTTTTTTTCGCAACTCCATTTTCTTTGTGGTGCATAAGGCGCAGGAGTTTGATGAACGATGCCAAGTTGTGAACCTAACGTCCCAAAAGCAGCATCATATTCACCACCTCCATCACTTCTTAATGCTTTAATTTTCCTGCCAAGTTGATTCTCAACCTCAGTTTTATATTCAATGAATTTTTCTAAGGCTTCATCCTTGCTTCGTAATAAATATACATAGCAATATTTTGTACTATCATCAATAAAAGTGATGAAGTACTTCTTGCCTCCTCGTGTTTGAACAAATTTCAAATCACAAATATCACTATGAATTAAATCCAGAGGCTCAATACTTCTTTCAACTGAATTAAATGGTGTCTTAGTCAATTTAGCCTCAACACATACTTCACATTTATGATTTGAGTCAATAGAAAAATTAGATAGATAGTCCAAGTGAATTAATCTACGCAATGAATCATAGTTAACATGTCCTAATCTACCATGCCATACATGAGAAGACTCAAACAAATAAGCAGAAGATGTGGAGTTCTTATTAATAGTAGGAATTACAGTCAGTACATTCATTTTGAATAACCCGTCACACAGGTATCCCTTCCCTACATAAACACCATCCTTACACAGAACAAATTTATCAGAAACAAAAACCAATTTAAAACCATTCTTGCTTAACAATGATCCAGACACCAAGTTCTTCCAAATTTTTGGAACATGCAAAACATTGTTAAGCGTCAACTCCTTGCCCGAAGTCATTTTGAGCACAATCTTCCCTTGTCCTTCAACTTTTGCAGTAGAGGAGTTTCCCATGAAAAGCTGCTCTTCATCCTTAACTTGTTGATAGGCAGTAAACATTTTCTTACCTGAACACACATGTCGTGTTGCCCCGGTGTCTACCCACAATTCCTTGGAATTTGACCCCATCAGATTTACCTCAGACACAATTGCTGCCAGGTTCATCTCAGTCACTCCATCAGACAAAGTCTCCAATTCAGTTATGTGTGCCTGTTCATACTTTGTCTTTTTGGAATGACCTTGTTGATCTTTTTGCGATTCCTGATCTTTGGTCCGATGTCCTACCTTGTTGCACACAAAGCACTTTCCTTAAACTTTATAGATCCAATCTTAAAACTCGACCAGCAGCTTTGTTTAGAGTTTTGCTTTGACGCCGCTCTTTTTCTTTTTGTCCGTGCTCAATATGTTAGCCTTGGCTTTGAAACAAATCGAATTTTTCTTTTTTCGCCATGTTATCTTCCTCAATCCGTGTCGAACAATCAAGTCCTCTAACTTCATTTCCTTACGTTTGTGCTTATAGTTCTTGAACTCTTTCCAAGACGGTGGTATTTTCTCAATGATTGCTGCCATTGGAAAGACTCACCAACCTTATCTTCCGCAGAATTTCATGCAAAACCAATCAAACTCTTGCATTGACTAATTACGGTTCGAGTCCACTCATCATATACCAAGAAAACGGCCAACCATATTTCTTGATTCCTCAGATCTTCTGCTTTTGTACTTTGTCCAAAGATTCCCACACCCTCTAGCTGCTTGTATTGCAACGGTTGTCCATACAACGGTTGGTCCAATCCATTCAAAAAATAGTTTCTTCCACAAAATCGTAATGCTTCCATGCATATATAAAGCGACATGTCATATGAGGCCCACTACGCTTAAATAGTCAAGGTAGGATAAACAAAAGGGATTTTATCATTGGTCCCAATAATTGAATCTATTACCCATTAGGTCTTAAGTTTCTATCTCATGCACTAGGAAGTCCCGTTATATTTTTTTTTATCCCCATTTTCTTTATCCCTAATTCCAAACACTTTCTAAATCTTAATTATTTAGCACATTTATTACTCATTATTTTTTTCAATTTGTATTAACTTCACTCTTGGAAATACCAATTTAAAACTCATCTTCTTTTCTCATCTCTCTCTTTCTCTCTGTAAAATACCACCATTGTAGCTATGGCCATATCATCCACCCACAACCACCATCGCTTCGCCTCATCACCTACCATCACCACCACCTCCACCTCCACTCCTTACCCACCACTCACCACTACACCCACCACCATCACCACCACCATTGTTCACTCAACCATCTCCATCGGGCCACCGTCTTATACTTCATTTCTTCTCAACCGCTTTGACCTGCTTATCTAATATTGTTGTCTTTCTCCTTCCTATTTGCTATTGCCGCCCCATCTCCATCATGCATCCTTCATCTACCATCGGCCGTTTTCTTCAATCATCGATCCGCCATTCAACGCCAAACTTCACCAACTACGTTTAAATCTAGTTGTCAATGCCGATCTACCATCTTCGGGCCACTAAATTTGGTACTTTACATGGTCCCTTTAATTCAATGAACTTTCTACAAAGGTATTGGTGAAGATCTACATTTGAAAACATATTGAACTAATCTAATGAATTTATTTGATTTATCGATACATAAATTTATCATTGATTTGTTTAATATGTTGTGAACTCACGTCATGAATCTTGATATTAATACAACGATAAATTTATAACTTGTTTTTTTTTCTTATGTCATATTTGTCACCTCCTCGCTTTCCTTACTCCTTTCTCTTTTATTGACCTTAACTGAATTGTTGTGTTGATAAATGTATCACCGATATATTTATTTGAATCTTTGTGTTGATTTACTATATGATGATTTAGATTTTTTTTTGTGGCATTAATATTTTAACAAATAACTAGTGAAAATTTATCATGAATGTGTTTATCACTACTAAATTTATTATTGAATAGTGTCTTTAAATCTTATTCATGTAGATGATGATGATAAGATTTTTGTAATTTTTTTTTAAAAATAAAGGATAATTTCATTTCACCTAGTTATTCTTGAATGTGTCATAGATTTGTGATTATGAACATTAACGATTTCTTTCTTTTTTATCACAAAACAAACAGAGTATA
The DNA here is from genome assembly GCA_025200525.1 of Camellia lanceoleosa. NCBI lineage: Eukaryota > Viridiplantae > Streptophyta > Magnoliopsida > Ericales > Theaceae > Camellia > Camellia lanceoleosa. The sequence goes on from JANUSC010000019.1 coordinate 1,719,676, forward strand.
GTTCTAAATTTATTATTGAATGTGTCAATTATAAATTTTTCTTTTATCGATTTGTTGTTGAATCTTGTGTTGATCTGCAAATGTGAAGAATTATTTTCTAGTAAGGACACTTTTATCCTCTCTCCTTCATTTTCTTCATCGTTGTTCTTCTTTCTTTTTTTTCTCTTTGTTGCCAAAGATGTATGGATACGATACGGTGGATGTAACGTCCATCACAATATCAACAAGTGACAACAATAATAAAGTAATTATCTTCCATTAAGTCCAATTGAGTTTACAAAAGAGTAACATATACGGTATACATTTACAAGTCGGGAATACGAATCTATAGCATTTGTTGTAAAATATAGAAATAGAATGGAAGTTAAACAGATAAGAAATGCCCTCAGGACTTACAGCTTTCCAAGTCAATACTTGGTTACAACAAAAATGGATTAGATCCAATACAATTAAAGCCCTTGGCTTGTACAAAAATAAGTATGACAAATACATAAAATGAAGCCCTTGCTCCAATTCCTCCCAAGTTATTGCCTTGGAGCAGATATCATCAAAGACTCGAATGGAGGCATATCACCCGACACACAAATATCACCCAGCTTTTCCTACATAAGGTGAGCCAAAGCCCAGTAGAAATAACCCAACACAGTCTAACAATCTCATTCATATACAACAAAGTAAGTCGGTCGGCATTAAATGCAGTCTTAACATGCAGAAAGTGTGCTGACTTAGTTAATCTATCAACTATAACCCAAATTGAATTCATACCTTTTTGTATCCTCGACAAACTTACAAAAAAAATCCATGGAGATGTGTTCCCATTTCCACTCAGGAATTGACAAAGGTTGGAAAAGTTCGTTAATTGGTCTTTGATGTTCTACTTTCACTTGCTGACAATGCAAACACTGTGATACAAACTCAGCTATTTCTTTTTTCATATTCGGCCACCAAAAAGTTTGCTTCATATCTTGGTACATCTTGGTATTTCCTGGATGAACGACAAATCTGGAACTATTGGCTTCCTGCAAAATTCTTCTTTTCAACTCCGGAATGTTGGTCACGCACAATCTTTCCTCAAACCTTAGTACTTGATGATCAATGGTATCAATTACCTTCTTGAAAAATTCATCCTCCATCTATCTTGTCTTTACTTCCTCAATAATAGTCGGCTCTACTAAAATCACTGCTAAAATTCCCTCATCTCGGCGAAGTATAACATTAATATCTGAGTCTTGCAAATCCTAAAGTATGTTTTTCTGCTTGGTTAGTAAACATGCCAAACTCCTTATAGATTTTCTATTCAATGCGTCGGCCACTGAGTTAGCTTTACCTAGGTGATACTGCATTTGCATGCCGTAATCCTTCAACAACTCAAGCCATTTTCTTTGTCTCATATTCAATTCATACGGTGAACAAGTACTTCAGACTCTCATGATTTGTGAAAACTTGACAAGAAGCTGCATACAAGTAATAACGTCAAATTTTCAAAGCTAATACCATGGATGTTAATTATAAATCATGGATAGGATAATTCTTTTCATGACGTTTCAACTGACGAGATGCATATGTTATGACTTTATCCCCTTGCATTAATACGCAACCCAAACCCTTATATGAAGCATCACTATAATCTGAAACTCCTCATTACTTGATGGTAGTACCAGAATTGGTACTGTGACTAACCTCGTTTTTAGCTCCTGGAAGGCTGATTCCCTATCCTCGGTCCATTCATATGTCACTCCCTTCTGAGTTAACTGTGTCAATGGTACTTCAATTTTTGAGAAGTCCTTCACAAAACTTTTTGTAATAACCTGCCAAACCCAGAAAACTACAAACCTCAGACACATTAGTCGGTTTTGACCATTTCACAATGGCTTCGATTTTACTAGGATCAATAGAAATATCCTTTTCATTAATCACATGACCCAAAAATGAAATGCTGGAAAGCCAAAACTTACACTTGCTAAGCTTAGCATACCAAAAAAAAAAAAAAATATTCCACTTCCACCAACCTCGAACAATCTTCATAGAAATTAACCAAGTGGTTACTAAAACAACATAAATCAAAGCTCAAATCACTTGAACAAAGGCTTGATTCCAATTATTTGGGGGTTTAGAACTACATAAAACTAAAATGACAAAAAAAGATCAGGAGAATAAAGAATTTCTTACAACTATATACCAAACTAAGTAATATTTCAGTTTGAAATTAGTGGTATACCAATGTCACTTCCATCAGATATAAATAAGTGGTTATGCTTCTGTAGTTAAAAATATCTTGACAAGTCACACTAATTTCCGTTACATACAAATATAAATACATATTCACAGTGATTTCTTGAACATCAATTTTATACCATGATATATTTACAAACATCAATTGTGCAAAAGACAACTAAATATTTGATGACAATGTAGAGCTACAGGAATGAGAATAATTAGCAATACCAACAACAGGTTTCCAGAAATTAAAATGGTCGAGAGAGAGAGAGAGTAGACAACATATGTATGTATATGTACGCACACACACATACACAAATGTCAACACACATACACAAGCACATTATGAGAAATTATATTTGAGAGTTCAAGAAAAGGAAGGCAAACCGTAATTGTGGAATCAAAGCATCCATTTCTGCAATTAGCAGTCTGTTCGGTCAATCTACGTTTTTCCTTTCAGTTTTGTTGGCAAGAAACTAGCAAGAAAATGAGGGTGGAAACCTTTCATCGGTAGGCCCAATGAATCCAACAAACGGTGTTGTGTCAACTGTGTTGCCAATGTAGGAACAACATCCTGTTTTGGGTTGGGCATTGCTATTTCGAGGAGAAATTTTTTTCGTAATTTTTATTTTCTTTATTTTTTTACCAAACCAAACCAAGCCTTAAGTCCCATCAAATGGGGTCAGTTTCATGAATCCTTCTTCTCCACTCAACTCTATCAAAGGCCATTTGGTTAGTTGAATTAAGGAGATTCATATCTCTATTTACTACATTAATCCACGTCAATCTAGGTTTACCCCAGTTCCCTAACACTTCCCTCTACCTTCACTGTATCGCATCTCTTCATTACTGCCTCTGTTGGTCTCCGTTGTATATGACCAAACCATATGAGAGATATTCTTGCACCAGCTTGAGTGGGAGTGTTAGAATAGGAAATAATATTTGTTATATCTTATTCTTATTTGATTTTATTTTCCCTTGATTGATGTAATGGATTGGCCCATAATTTATGCTTTATGGCACTCCTGTAATTACACAATATTATCAATATAAAAGGGGATGAGGTCTCACTCATTCCCTATCTCTTTCTCTTCTCTAAACTTACAGGTTGAACTTGGGCGAAAAATTGGTCTGATAAATCACTGAAGATGATACTGGATTGGCCTAAGCATTTCCACATAATCAATGGAATTGTTCGAGGGCTTCTTTATCTTCTTCAAGATTCTAGATTGAGAATTATCCATAGAGATATGAAAGGAAGCAACATTCTACTAGATCATGAGATGAACCCAAAAATATCGGACTTTGGCTTAGCCAGAATTTTTGGAAGAAATGAGACCAAAGGAAATATGAAAACAGTGGTTGGAACATAGTAAGAATCCTCTAACCAATTCAAATTTTTACTTCTGTCAATTATATAAATTGGTTTATTTGTTTAGCTCATTGTTTTCTTGCAGTGGTTACATGTCTCCAGAATATGTAATTGACAGGCTCTTCTCAATAAAGTCCGATATATTTAGCTTTAGTGTTTTGGTATTATAAGTAGTGAGTGGGAACCGAAACAAGGGATTTTGTCACCCAAACCGCCACCTCAACCTTCTCGGCCATGTAAGCATGGAGTTGAGTCATTTTATTTTAAAAAAGGAAAATAATAATGTAACGAAAAAAAAGTATTAAAAAAATAAAAGACCTCAATTCAATCCCATCATTCTGTATAGTTTATCTAGAATTACTCTTTGAAAAATTAGAATAACTTAAAATAAGTTACCAACTGTTCAGGCCTGGAGATTATACAAGGCAGGCAATATAGCGACCCCGGTCTTTTCCCATTTGGTGGTTGTATCCGGACTTACGTTCCGTAGATTCTGTCGCTATATATTTGTTGTTGTCATCCTTTAATTCCTTATTCTTGAGTTATAGGATGTATTAGGCGGTGTTTATTCTGAGTTGGTTGGGTTTAGAAACCAAGTCTTTCTTGTCTAGAATTTTGGACCTTCACTCGGCGAAGCGGTTTGTCGCCGAGCGAGCCTTATGTTTTGGTCCTTCGCCGAGCCGTGGTTTCTTCGATCGGCGAGATTGCATCTAGTATAGACACAGAGGCTGTATTTGTTAGCTCGGCGAGCTTTCCTTTGCTCGGCGAGCTTTCCTTCGCCGAGCAAGTTTGAGTCGCCGCTCGGCGAGCATTACGTCGCCGGCGTGCTTCTAGGTTGCAGACCTAAAGCATTGCATTCTTGGCTCAAGCGAGACTTTCTTCGCTCGAGCGAGTCATTCTTGTGTCCAGTCGCCGGCGACCAATCCTTCGCTTCGAGCGAGCTTTGTCGGTATAAATACGCATAGCAATGGTTTTAAAACACTTTTTCATCCTCTTTTTGACTTCAAAACCCTAGTTCTGTCTTTCTCTCCCTTCACTCACCTTCTCTCTTAGATTTCATCTGTTTTTAAGGTGTTTCCACCCTAGGTTCTTTATTAAAAAGGTAGAGTGGGTTGAGGGCTTCGTTTTAATCTGAACGTTTAGCGGTTTGGAGCACTTTGGATTTTGGGTCGCCATCTCCATCTTCTCCGTTCGGGTTAATTACTTCGAGGTAGGGATTTCCTACTCCATATTATAGGTTTTGTTCTAAGTTCTAGTATTTTGATATGTTGGGAGTTGTTTGGTAATTTTGGGAAAAACCCTAGTGGTTGAAATAAATTAATTTGTATAATTAATTTAGGGAAAAATGTGGAATTGAGTTTAATTCATGGAATTGGGGAATTTAGTGATTTAATGGTTTAGTTGGTTAGTTTAATTACTCACCTATGAAAATGTTAAATTTACATTTGTTGGTACATTTATTTCCTGTTTAGAAATAACTATTTTGGGCTATCGGTGGAGGATAGTCGTGATTGTTGTAGATATTGCATGTGGATTGGGGAAAATTGAAACTAATCACATTCGTTAAGTCATTGATTCTGACTATTGAATTAATACAGAAAATACGTGTATTGATTGTGTGTTGCATATGCATTTTGTTTGGGAGGAGATAGGGGATGTACTCCACGGTTTAGGGGAAGATAGGGGATGGACCTCTAAACCGAATTTTGTTTGGGAGGAGATAGGAGATGGACTCCATTAGCATCACTATATGGGTGCTTATTGATTGAAGTGTTTTTACATGTTGTTGATACAGCACTAAAATGTGTATCAATCGGAAAGTATGGAAGTGTTTTGGTATGAGCCTTAGTCTCATTTGTTTTGTTGATATTGGAAGAAATGTTAATGTGATATTTAGTTCACTGTTATATTTTGGCTAGGTTCTGAGCCATATTGATATAAATGGGAATAATGGAAAGTGAAACGTGTCATAGACATTAAGGTCATGAAACTGTATGTTGGTTAAATGAATAGTTGTGTTAACCATCTATTGAATGCTATTGCTTTATTCAATGCTTATATTTGGTTTAGTATATTTCTACTAGGCTGTGGCTCACCCTATTCGGGAACATCATTTTCAGGTCCAAGTGATATGCTACCTCCAAGGACTTAGCTTGGAAGGATTTGGACTTTGAAGAATTGTCTTTAGTTAGTTGTTTTTATTTGAGATTACATGTAAACATTCAAGCCAAGGGCTTAATTGTAATTGAGTTAGTACTCATTCTTTTGTGTCCAAGTGTTGGCTTGGAAAGATGTAAGCCCTTAGGGCATTGACTTTTGATGTTACATGTGATGTCTTTCAATAAAAGTATTCTGATGGATAATTTGATGATTTGTTTTATTTTATTAATGCATGTTAATGTTATATATTATGGGTTTATTTTGAGGGCGTTACAGGCAAAACTGCAGAATTGATTGATGCATCGATACAAAACTCATGCATTCTACCTGAAATATTGCGTTTGATTCATGTCTATTTATTATGTGTGCAACAACAGCCAAAGTATAGGCTGAACATGGCAAGTGTGATTTTGATGTTGGGCGGAGATGGTGGTGCACTGACTCACCCCAAACAAATTGGTTTTTTCACTGAAAGGAATCTGATTGAAATAGAGTCATTAGAAAGTGGGATTGAACAATGTTCAGCCAACATGGTCAGCATAACATTTGTTAGGTTTTATTATTGGCAATCCCGTTTGACAAGGATTTCTATAAGTAATTGGATTTCTTCCAAAACTAGGATTACTTTTGGATTTCTATAAGTAATTGGATTTCTTCCAAAACTAGGATTACTTTTGGATTTTTTATAAATAGTTGGTTTTCTCCCAAAACTATTTAATTCCTCTAGATCTTCTTTTTTGTTCTTAAGGTTTATATCTGGGGATATTTTGTTAGTTTTCTTTGATGTTTTATTGAGTATTCAACTCATGATTTAAAAAGAGTACATCAAAGGTTTTGTTTGTTATACACAGGAGAGAGAGAGTTGTTCTTTAGTGGATTCTGAAGAATTCAAGCCTGAAGCTTTGATGGATTATGGAGTGGCTCATCAGAAAGACAATTCCGTGGTGAAGATGGGGTTGGAAGAGGCACATAGAGGTTGGTTCAATTAGGCGTTGTGGATTCGCTAGATAATTGAGAGTATACCTGTGTAATTCCTTTAAATCTTCTTAGTGGATTGTTCTTGTGGCTGTTACCCGTGGTTTTTTTATCACAATTGGAGGTGTCCAATTGTGGTTTTTCCACGTAAAATCGTTGTGTCTCTTTGTCTTGATTGTTTGATTGGGATTATTATATTCTACTTAAAATTGATACATAATCACAAATCAACATCTAGGAGGTTTCTAGATTTTTCAATTGGTATCACAGCGGGTTGTTCTATTTAAAAAAAAAAAAAATTCTTTTAGAACGAGATCTTGTTTGATTTGTGATAATGGATACAATTCGTGAGGGAAATTCTATAAAAATAAAAAAAATCCAAATTTTTTTTCTTAGTATGGTTTTGCAAACTTGAAATTTTTGAGTGGTCCTTAATGCATATTGGAATTGATAAGAATATCCATTACATGTTGATATGTGTGTGCTTTCTATGGTCCTTACTCATTTTAGAGTGTGTGTTTTTTGATTAGTATGTCTCATTCTATACACCCTCTCACCTTAGTGTTTATTTTTTTTTATGGATTTCTGGCATTGTATCTTTTGCTTTTGTAGAGGAATTGACCTAAATTAGCACATCATGGGTGATGTTGAGTCTCTTAACCACCTTCTATCGCATCTCCATGGCTTTCCCCTCTGTTCTTTGTAGTCTAGGCATGAGGAAAAGGCTACCTTAGAGTCACCAACCAGGCCATCCTTATTATATCCATGCTTCTCTGGTTCGGTTTCCATACTCTTGAGCGTGTCAGCCGCCAATGAGTGTGAAAAAGAAAGAAAAAATGTGCAAAAGAAAGAAAAGAAAAGTGTGAAAAAGAAAGAAAAAAATGTGCAAAAGAAAGAAAGAAAAAAAATGTGCAAAAGAAAGAAAAGAAAAAATGTGAAAAGGAAAATAAAAATAAAGGATTCATTGATTGAGGGGGAGCCTCCGCCTTTACTCACCAAATACCCCTTGATTCCTAGTGGTTTGACTTTCCTTAGTTATGCTTAGATTCTCTTGTCAGAGGTCTAGCTATCAGATCACTACTAGGATTTGAATCTAGTATTTGTCGAACTCTAAGAGTCACACACACACTTTTATCATGGGATCTATACTTTTCACATAATGCATCACCTTCTTCATGAGGAATTTTCTATAGATTGTGCACATTGTGTTTTCTAATAATTGTGCTTCTTGGATAATCTTGTGTGTTTTAAGGTACAAATCTGAAATTCCCTGCTTGCTCCACCATATTATTGTTTGTCGTTTTCTTCTTGTTCTTTGTTTTTAGTGAAGGGGAGTTTGGTGTATCATTGTAAGAGTTTGTTAGCATGAACACTTTGTTTTGTTTGGTACGGGAGATTGGCATTAGTTGGTTTGCATGTTGCTTTGCATTGGCTTCTTTATTGTTTGAGCTTCCTTTGTCAATTCGTGAAAAAAAAAGGGGATTAATGTTGTCTGGTGTGTCTTAGGATTTCATGTATTCATGTCATGTGTCGGGTGCATAAGTCTTAGTTTTCATCTATCCATACTACATATTGTTAAAATCTTCAAGCCGCATTTATTCATGTTTTCCATCTCATGCTTCAAGATAATCTAGTCATATGTTTTTTTTATATACTTTTGTGAGACTAATAGTTGTTTTGGAGATTGTGGCATTAATAGCTGTTTTGCAGATCATGACCGTGAGAAAGAAGTTTGTTTTTGCTGGCTGTAATGGATTGGGGTGATTAGGATTTTATTTGTTAGGTGTGTTTTGTCACTGCATTGCCAAAGGGGGAGATTGTTAGGTTTTATTATTGGCAATCTCGTTTGACAAGGATTTCTATAAGAAGTTGATTTTCTTCCAAAACTAGGATTACTTTTGGATTTCTATAAGTAATTGGATTTCTTTTAAAACTAGGATTACTTTTGAATTTTCTATAAATAGTTGGTTTTCTCCCAAAACTATTTAATTCCTCAAGATCTTCTTTTTTGTTCTTAAGGTTTATATCTGGGGATATTTTGTTAGTTTTCTTTGATGTTTTATTGAGTATTCAACCCATGATTTAAAAAGAGTACATCAAAGGTTTTGTTTGTTATACACAAAAGAGAGAGAATTGTTCTTCAGTGGATTCTGAAGAATTCCAACCTGAAGGTTTGGTGGATTCTGGAGTGGCTCATCAGAAAGACAATTCCGTGGTGAAGATGGGGTTGGAAGAGGCACATAGAGGTTGGTTCAATTAGACGTTGTGGATTCGCTAGATAATTGAGAGTATACGTGTGTAATTCCTTTAAATCTTCTTAGTAGATTGTTCTTGTGGCTGTTGCCTGTGGTTTTTTTATCACAATTGGATGTGTCCAATTGTGGGTTTTTCATGTAAAATCGTTGTGTCTCTTTGTCTTGATTGTTTGATTGGGATTGTTATATTCTGCTTAAAATTGATACATAATCACAAATCAACATCTAGGATGTTTCTAGATTTTTCAACATTGTTAGAGGCCCGATAGAAGACAATTATTGTTGATGTTTAATTGTTATGCTTCAAGACCTTTGAGTTTGCTTAGCTACTAAACACAATGTTTAAGGTTGTTTTTCTTCTTCAAGTGGGTTTGTTCATCTTGCTTATATAGCTTTAGAAATCTTGGCCAATGAACACAATGTTAAGCCTTATTGGCTTATTAATCTTTTCATTTCCATTCAAAGATGTGTTGATATTAAAACTGGCTCTTTATAATATGTATTGGTATGGGGTTTGAAATGTTTTTAGGGCATTTACACACAAGTCCTAATTTATGAATTTATACTCTATTAAGTCCTAATTAAGATTTTTTGGATCTTCAAGTCCCATTAAATTTGTAATAATCAGAATTACCATTCAAACAATGATTATTCATCATTTATGATTATCTATAAGTGAACATGATGATTTGACATTTATTTTGATTTTCAAAATTTTAAAAATTCAACTTTTAAATTGAAAAAACTAAAAAAAAAAAAAAAATTATGCGCCTAAAAAAAAAAACTAGTATTTTTTAAAAAAAATTTAAAAATTGAATTTTTTTTGGGTGCAAAACTGAAAATTTTGTGTCTATAAAGGAGCATGATGATGGAACATTAATGTACAAAGCTGAAAAAAAAATTAAAATGAAAAAACTGATAATGTTCTCGGTTTTATTGGATAGTTGAATCAAACCAATAAGTAAAAAAGCAAAAACGTTTAGTCTCATGCTCTTCTTTTTTTTTTTTTTCATCAGTTAGTGAAACAATTATCTGGAACATTACTATACAAAATTGACAATGTTCTTAGTTTTAACAATTGGAAAAAAAAAAATGATTACATTCTCAATTTTACTAAATAGGACTTATTGGTTCAAAAAATCTTAGACATGACCTAAACTACAACATTTGTAAATAGGACTTTTAGGTTATTAACTTACATTTTTATATTTAAAAGGAAATGCATATTATTTTTAAAGGTATCAAATTCAAAATCAATTGTCAATAAATAGAGAGACCCGATCCTCTTGATTAGATAGATAATGGAAATTTGTCTATTTTTATAATGCCAATTAGTATTAGTACCCAACAAAATTCCAAGTCTAGCTAGTTCAGGGCCACTGGTTCAAAATATATATATATATATATATATAAATATTTTCTTTTTTAAGACCAAAGAATGGAGAAAGTGGGTGTTGGTGTGTACGCATCGTCGTCGATCACCAGGTCTTGGCTTGTGGTAATTTGTTAATTATTAAATATATATATTTAAGATGTTGTCGACTTTAAAAATATTATTTTAATTTCTTACAAAATTTGATCACTTTTAATGAGAAATAAAAAATATTTAGTGTATTTGGTTTTAATTTTTTGAATTCAATTTTTTTTAAATTGAGTTTTTTATTTTTAATGAATATTTTTAAAATTGTAAGTAATTTTTTTATATGTACCTTATTTAGATGTATCTAAATAATAAAATATTTTAAAAAATTAATAAATATAGAAAAATATAAAAAAGTATTATATTATTGTATTTTTGATATTTAATGAATTTTTTTTAAAAAAAATCACAAATATTATACGTTTTGAATATATTTATGTTAAATATATTTAAAAATTAAAAAATTATTTAAAATATTAAAAGTATCAGTAAAAATATAAAAATACGGAAAACGAAAAAAAGTAAAAAGTAAAAAGAAATTTTTTTTAAAAGATGAATTCTGGAAATGAAAACGAAACAGAGTGATTTGTTTATTGTGACTGTCTCTCACTATTTTCGGTTACTGTTCAAAACACAGCAGCATTTTTGTGAAATGGAATTGCTACAAATGCAAGATTATGAAAAACGTGGATTGTTTTGCTTGTGATCAAAATCTGATATCTAGGGCGTTGATGTGGTGGCCTAGAGGTGCAATGGTTGGAATCGGAGTAGGAGGAAGGAGCGAACATCAAATTTGTGCCATGCCTGCCATCTGTTTGTTAAAATGTTTATATGTAGAGGTCAGTATTTTGGGTTGCTTTCGTCTAGTTTTTGGGTGTTTTGTGGGTTTTGTTTTTAGCATATGATTTTGACAGTTGTTCTCTTGTCATATATTTATATTTGAGTAAATTAAATTGACCGATCAGTTTAATCCTACAACATTATGCTAATTTTCCTTTTGGTATAACCGTCAGAACTAATGTAGATGATGAAAGGTAAATATAAATTTTAGTATAAAAGACATGATAATTTTATTTTTTCATGTACAGGGCTCATGAATTACGGATGAAAATGACCAAGTATTATATGAATTAAAATTTCTAGCGAGGTTAGTGTTATTATGTCAAAAGTGTGAGGTTAATTGTATTTTTTCTAAACTTCGTGAGTGTATGTATTTAACAATATCATTTTATGAATATATTTTGATATGATTCAATAAAAATGAGGAAAATGCCCTTTTCACACTGCATATTATATATAAAATTATTTTATCTCACATAATAGATTAAAATTTTAACCTTTTTTTAACAGAGTATGCGTATTCTTAAATTTGAGTTTTGAGGTTTGACCTCTATATATGCATCTACACCTAACACCTGAACTTTACTGCACCAGATATCATGTAACATAGAATGTAACTTCTCCCATCTCATTTATGAAAGTCCAACCAAAGACTTACTCTGCTATAAGAGTTCTTGAGTCTTCATTTTTTATAAATTGAATAAATAATGGAAACAGAGGAAATTCATGAATTTGACATTAGACCATCAATGGTAGGCCTCAAGGTACCTTTCTTGTTTTCCTCTTTATTTTTCTCTTTATGTGATTATAAATGCACGTATCTCTTTTAGAAAATTCCCACTGAAGACTTACTGTGTTGTAAAAGTTCTTCAGTCTTCATTTATAAATTGAATAAATAATGGTAAAAACAGATGAAATTAATAGACATTAGACCATCAATGGAAGGCCTCAAAATACCTTTCTTGTTTTCTTCTTTGTTTTCCATCTTAATAGTCTCCAACGCAGTAGACACCATAACCAAAACCCACTCCATTACAGGCAGCAATACCATTGTTTCATCTGATGGAAGCTTTGAGATGGGTTTTTTCAGCCTTGGCAATTCCCAGAATACGTACTTGGGAATATGGTATAAGAAAATATCCCCCAAGACCGTTGTATGGGTTGCCAATAGAGAAATCCCACTCATCGATTCGTCGGGCGTCTTAACGGTAATCAACCCTGGAATTATCGCCCTTGTCAATAGTACCGGCAGTGTCATTTGGTCTCCCAATGTAACCGGATCCACACAAGACCCTGTTGTACAACTGATGGAGTCGGGAAACTTTGTTGTGAAAGATGCTAATGATACGTCTGAGCATTTTCTGTGGCAAAGTTTTGACTATCCGTGCAATACTCTTTTGCCAGGAATGAAGTTTGTAACGGGCCTAGAGCGCCACCTCTCCTCCTGGAAGAGTAGCGATGATCCAGCTCCAGGTGAGTTTACATACCGGTGTGATCCTCAAGGATACCCACAAAATATTCTGAGAAGGGGTTCTGCTGACCTGTTCCGAACTGGACCATGGAATGGTATCGGATTCAGCGGGAGACCAAACCGTAAACCTAATACAATCTACAGATATGAAGTGGTTTACACTAAGGAGGAGGTGTATTATCATTATGAACTCCTCAGCTCAGTTGTTTCAGGGTTTGTTCTGAGTCATGATGGTGTTGTCGAGCGCTGGACATGGATTGATCGAACACAGGAATGGATCCTTTACTTGACTGGACCAACTGATAACTGTGATAAGTATAAATTGTGTGGTCCGAATGACAGCTGTAATGTTAGAAACTTGCCATCATGTGGTTGTTTGAGTAGATTTCTGCCCCAGAACCAAACAGAATGGGGAAACAGAGATTGGTCTAATGGGTGTGTTCGGAGGACAATGTTGGATTGCAAAAGCGGAGATGGTTTTCTCAAGTATTCACAATACAAAATGCCAGATACACGAAACTCCTGGTTTGACAAGAACATGACCCTAAGGAAATGCGAGGTGATATGCTTAGAAAACTGCTCTTGTATGGCTTACACAAATTTAGACATAAGAGGAGGTGGAAGTAGTTGCTTGCTTTGGTTTGGTGAGTTGATTGATATGAGAGAGTACAGTGAAGATGGGCCAGACATTTATATAAGGATGGCTTCCTCTGAGTTAGGTAAGAATTCAAACAAAGATTAATTAGATTATATGTATGTAAGAACCATGTAGTTAACTTTACTAAACATTTACATTTCTTCCGCAAAAAACTATATTACATTTCTACATCTAACTACAATCTAGCAAAAAGAGAGTTCATTTTGGTTTCATCTTGAACGTTGATTTTTGTTGTGGGTTTCCCTCAAATTCAATGCAGATAATTCTTATTACCTGTCTCAATCCACGTGCCCAGCCTCCTAGTAGGTCCAGCTTGTATTTGTATTTGAATTTGAGTCTATTTTGACCCAGTTTATTATTTTTGGATTTTTGCATGTATTGGATTGTTCGGAGTTCTAGGGTTTATGATGATCAAATTTCATAAAGTTGAATCCGTAACCTGATGCGTTTTACCCCTAGTGATAGAAGGTGTAAGCATTTCTAATTTTAATTTTATATTTAGTAAATAAATAAAATATTTTAAAGTAGCAAAAAAAATATTAAAAGTTAAATATAAAGGTGTAAATACGTTTCTTCCCAAGGCGTCGAAAGCGAAATCAGCATCCTTAATTTAAATTATTGAGTTTATCCCTTGAGCCTTGACTTTGCTTCTTCTTTTTTTCTTTCACTACAAGAAAACTCACTTTTGGCGATTAAATTTTTAGTCGCCAAAAGTCGGGTTTTAGGTTTTCCCGACAAAATTTTTTAGTCGCCATGTTGGTCGCTGGAAAACCGTCGCGGAAGGTATTGGCTACTAAACCCACTTTTAGTCGCCAAAAACAAACTCTGTAGCGACCACAATTTTCGTCGTCAAAGGTCATTTATTTTTTTAAATTATACATTTGGCGACTAAATTTTTAGTCGCCAATAGTAAATTATTTTTTTTTTAATTTATACATTTCCCGACTATTTTTTTCGTCGCCAATACTGAAGCTTTTGGCGACCACCTATTTTAGTCGCCAAAAGCATATTTAAAAAAAAAAAAAAAATGTTGGCTGTTGCTCCCAAGTTTCGAACATGGGACGTCTCAGCCCACAACATTCCAACCTTTTTGCAAACCACTCCCTCCACTACGCCACTCCACCATGTCATGAATATATATGGAATATATATTATTTATATAGTATCTTAAGCGCTATTAATAGAAAATAATATATATAAATATAATTTTTTAAATTCAAATATAATTTATGTAAAAAATAAATTATTTATTAAAAAAAATTTAGCTCACTTTTGGCGACTAAATCCAATATTTAGTCGCCAATTCTACAATTTTAGGCTACTAATTAATTTTGCAGTCGCTAAAAAAAAATTGTCATACTTAAAAACACACCTTTTGGCAACTAAACTGCTTTTTAGTCGCCAAAACGTCCCCTTTGGCTACTAAACTGAATTTTAGTCGCCAATACTCGCTTTTAGCTACTAATTTTTTTTTGTAGCCAAAGCTTCATTTTCCGACTAATCTGTTTTAGTCGCCAAAACACCTACAATCATGACCAATCGCTTTTAGTCGCCAAAACCAGCATCTTCGGCTACTAAATTGTTTTAGTCGGGAAAAACCATCACTTTTGGCGACGAAAATTGTGTTAGTCGCTGAAACCCATATAATAGGCGACCAAATTGATTTTTAGTCGCCAATACATACACATTTGGCTACTAAATGGTTTTAGTCGCCAAAAGTCTTCATTTTTGGCGACTAAAATGGATTTAGTCGCCATTTGTGCGACTTTCAGCGACGAAATTCATTTTTTTAGTCGCCATTGGTGCTTTTTGTTGTAGTGTTTCTTTTTTTTTTTAACATGATTTTTCCTATGAATATAGTTGTCAAAGAGGTTATTCTTTTCTTATATTTAAACAATCTACTAGACTAAGTTTAACGAGAGCCTAAGACAAGCTCTTTATATGATTATGTGCAAAAGGCATACAAAGTGCACCTGAGGCGCACACCTTAGATTGATGCACAAGTATTTGGGGAATATCGTCCAAAAAGCAAAGCCTCAATCTGCATTAGCCTGCAAATTCTTGTGTGCTTGTGTGTTTGTTTTGTTTTAGCTTTTCTCATCCCTTTTGCCATAACAATTTCAAAATATAGAAGGTTTTCAAGGGTTTGAAATTGAGATCAATCCCTTTAAGTTTGTGTTTTCATGATCATATTATCTAACTAATCAATGGACCATTTTGTTTTTAAATGGATTGATGATTCAACAGTCCAACAAGTCGGCTTGAATGGAAAGAAAAGAAAGATAGTAGCAGTGACCTTGGCAATTTTAATTGCACTTCTTCTGGTAGGTATGAGCCTATTTGTGTATCTCCGAAAAAGGAAAAGGAAGAATTCACAGTTGAGGAGAGAAGGTATATATCCCATATGTGTCATTCTGTGGCAAACTCTATAATAGTATGTTATATTTTGGAACTAGTTGTCATATTGATATCCATTCATCCCGGGCTTTGAAGGAAATCTGATGCACAACTCTGAAGAAGGTCACACTGACAAAAGCCAAACGGAAGATCTAGGGTTACCATTGTTCGACTTAGCTGTAATAGTTAATTCCACAAATAACTTTTCAATCAACAATAAGCTCGGAGAGGGTGGTTTCGGACCTGTTTACAAGGTAACAATGTAAAGACACTCTTATGTAGTCTATAGGAATGTGATCAATGCCCAATCTCATGGAGCCTATGCAGAAGCCACAAAACCATTCAACATTTTTATCACTACTTTTTCCTAAATAGTAATGCTATATATATATCACAAAAAGGTGCATAGAATGTTGTAATGTAGGCTGCAGCACTGTATTCATCTTGGTGTTTCGGCCTCCACTTTTAGGATAATATTCTATGGTCCTATACTTACTATTCTGTAAAACCTTCTAATACAGAACCCACCGTTCCGGTTGTAAAATTTTTATATATACACCTGCTTTTGAGAAGAGTAATTATATATATATATATTTTTTCAGCTTCCAAAGAAGATAATTGGTTTGATGCATCTTTTCTCACATAGGAAACTCCATAAATCTGTGTAATTATGTCTTCAAGTAGTTGTAACATAAATCATTAATTTGTCATGGCTGCACCTATTAAAACAATGTCTGCTAGAGCAACATAAAAATAGTAAGTAAAAGATATAAATAAAATGAATCGGGAAAAAAAGAAGGCAAAAAAATGTGTTTTCTTTCAATATAATTATAATAGAACAACATTCTATTAGGGTATACTGGAAGGAGGACAAGAAATAGCTGTGAAGCGGTTATCAAAGAATTCTAGTCAAGGACTTGATGAGTTCAAGAATGAAGTTATATGTATTGCCAAACTTCAACATCGAAATCTCATGAAGCTTCTAGGATGTTGCATTCAAGGAGAAGAAACAATGTTGATCTATGAATACATGCCTAACAAAAGCCTGGACTATTTTATATTCAGTTTGGCTCTCTTGAATATATACCACAACAATTCCACTCTCAGACCAGCCAACAGACTTTCTTTCTTTTTTCTTTTTTGGGTTCATGTAAAGCTTTTGATATATTTGATAATGGGAACAAAATTATATGTGGTTTTTATTACATGTGCATTTGCATGAACTTAGTTTCCAAAATTTTGGATTTTTCATTGTGGAATACTGTTAAATTCATGCATCTAATTAGCAGGAGCATGGACTAAATCTGGCAAAAATTTGGTCAAATCAAACAAGAAGCATGCTACTGGATTGGCCAAAGCGCTTCCACATTATTAATGGGACTGCACGGGGGCTTCTTTATCTCCATCAAGATTCCAGGCTAAGAATTATTCACAGAGATCTCAAAGCTAGCAATATTTTGCTAGATATTGACATGAACCCAAAAATATCAGATTTCGGATTAGCTAGAAGTTTTGGAGGAAATGAGACAGAAGCAAATACAAAAGAGTGGTTGGAACATAGTAAGAATCTCTGTAACTTGTTTTTTTTCTAGTTCACTTATTCTTCAAAATCCAGTTCTTCATTCTATGTTTTGTTGCAACGGCTACATGTCTCCAGAGTATGCAATAGATGGGCTATTTTCAGTAAAATTGGATGTATTTAGCTTTGGTGTTTTGGTGCTAGAGATTGTGAGTGGAAAGAAAAACAGAGGTTTTTATCACCCAGGTCACAGCCTCAACCTCCTTGGCCATGTAAGTGTGCTAAGATTAGAAGTAATCTTATATGGATGTGTTCCAATAAGGGTCAAAGATCCTTCGTTCCTAAATTCTCTACGCCTTCTATTCCGAAACACTCATGATTGTTGGATCACTTGAGAATCTTCAGGCATAATCTAACTGTGAGTGTCTTGAGAAAGGAGAACCGAGAAATTTGGAGATAGACGATCGTGTCTCATACTGCTAATATTGTAGTGGATTATTCAGGCATGGAGACTCTATGAAGAAGGCAAGTCATTGGAATTGATTGATGAGACTCTATGGGACTTGCGCTACCAAACTGAAATGCTGCGATCAATCTATGTGGGTCTTTTATGTATGCAAGAAAGTCTAGAGGATAGGCCAAGCATGTCATCTATAGTTCTGATGTTGGGCAGTGAAGCTACATTGCCTCGAGCTAAACAACCTGGCTTCTTCACTGCTAGAAATGTTCTTCAGCCTGGTTCTTCGTCAAGCAAGGAAGCAACAACTTCAGCCAATGAAATCACAATTACTCTATTGAGTGCTCGATAGAAATTATACCATGTACAAGGTGAATGCGTAATCATTGTTTCTAGTTGCAACAAGTTTACATGCACAAACTTAAATAAAAAGTATCAAGAGCATGTACTCTTTTTTGTATACAAATTTGTCACATCATTCGGTATAAATTTTCTATATAATTTTCATGTTTGCATATCATTACTCTTTGTTTGATGTAATAATTCTTGTTTACCTAGTTGTACATGTGAAAGGGAACTTCATTTTGAGAATAAGCATGTGTCTTTACAATTTAGCACCAAATGTTTTTTTATCTGTGAATTAGCTAATTCCAAACACATTATAATGTTATATACAATTGCTATTGGGATTTGCATTCTTTATATTCATATATGTATGTGAAACAGCATTCAAAGTTTTCAAATAGTCAACACAAGACAAGGAAAAATAACTAAACCAGACTAAGCAAGAGACATAGCTAAAGTCTTGATTGTAAGAAAAGAAAACAAGGCTTAACATTATGTTCATTAGCCAAGATCTCTGAAGCTTTTTGCCAAGAAAGATAGCCTTGACATTGTGCTAATTTGCTAAAGACTCAAGGGTTGGACCATAACAATTAAACATCACCACAAATTGTCTTCTGTCATGAAAATTATTTCACATAATATAAGAAGTAGTCATGTCATATAAAAGGATGGTTTAAATCTATTTGTAACATGATCACATCATCGTCATATATGACAATGCATAATTGTTCTTCTTATAAGACATTGGGTCGTTTCTAGAAACATAATGAACTACAGATAGAATTTAACACTCATTCATCAGTCAGTTTCTAAAACTGAGAAAGTATATCTATATTGTTTCTTAGTAAACATGTCCAAATTATTTTCTCTCTCATGTATACAATAAATGTTATTATATATATGGGAAAATTACAAAATAAATCTCAAATTTTGAACCTTTTAACAAAAATAAACTCTGAATTTTTAATTTTGTCAATTTAAACCGTAATCTTTTTATTTATTTTCAATTTAAATCATTAACATATTTTTGTCAAGTAAAATCGAAAAAAAAGAAGAAAAAAGAGTATTTTACAAAAGATCTAACTATGTATTGTAGACACCCCATTTTTTTACCGTCCTTAAGACTTGGGCACTATTGATGGTTTACTTGGTGAAGAACGGTGTGCGGGGGAAAGGTTCATTTTCTTCGGCAAGGAGAGAGAGTCAAATCCCAACTTCATACCCCTTTTAACCAAAACAATCTTGATCAAAAGATTTTAGACTTTGAAACCCTTTCTTTCAAAATGTTTTGAAAATAAAGTTCCCACGATGTTCCGACACTCGCATTTTGTTAAATGTTGCGCTTTTCGGTAAACCGAGCAAGGACAGAGTGGAAATGAATGAAAGAGAGATGAAATCTTTGAAAAATCTTTCAAAACACCTTGTTTAGGGGTTTGGAGTTGAGGAAAATTGGAGAAGAGGGAAGAAACCAAGTTGAAGAAGAAAATGGGCATGAACCGTTAAGAGAAAGTCGAGCAGCCCTTGCTGAATCGGGCCTATTCATTTGCATACTTGGATTTCAGCTATGAGGCCACCACCATTGGAAAGCTTACTTCCAGGGCTTCATTTTGCACTCAAGAATCTCCTAAAGCCAAGTCCAGACGGGAGAGATATGGTTAGTTGAAGTAGGGCATCAATCCGGTTGGACCGAAACTGCGCGACTTCACCAAAACGAGCATAACTTTTTGCACAGGTCGAATTTTGAAGCAAGGCTGGTGCCATTGGAAAGATAACTTCTGGGGCTTCATTTTGGACACTAGTTGACCAGTTTTTGGCATTGGAGACCACTGGCCAACCAGTTTTCTTTCCGGAAGACCACTTTTTGTCCTGAAAAACCAGAAAAAGTAGCTAGCCGACCAGAAAAAGTGGTCGGCCGACCACTTATGCCCAAAAAGCCTAGAATTGGAAGATATTTTCTCTCTAGCTGTCTTCCACAACCTCCAGCTGTTCCATAGACAGATATTTTCGAGCCAACTCTCATTTTTGCTATATATGAGGCTATATCTCTCATTTTCAAGGGGGACAATCTTCTTGGAGAAGCTTGCAAGGTTCTCACTCTAAAAAGTCTCTCTCTCTCTACAACTTCTAGGGCTGAATCTCTGTCCCTCTCTCTATATACTCCACTCCCTTGCCCATTTTGTGGATAGAAGTGCTTGAAAGTAAAGAAATGCTTCTAGTTTGCCTAGGCATCCTTCATCAAAGTTAACCACCATTGGGCTGAGGTTGAGGACATTTTTGGAGTTTAAAAGGCTAGTTTTTGGCTGAGAAATCTGCTGGTTTTGTTGTGCTTCAAGGGTAATCTCTTTTCTCCCCTTTTTTTTTAGCTTTGTCTTAATCACTCTCTTAGCCATACTTGCATGCTTATTTGAGCTTTGTTGTCAACTGAAAAAAGCTTCATATTTAAGTGTTTTTTATGTTTTTTTAAGGCTCTTTTGGTGTTGAGGGTCATCTACCCTCTTGCATGTGCCATAAGGCATTCGAGCTAGTCTTTGCTTGGCCTTCCTACCACTGAAATCCAGTGGATTTTCAGTGGTAAAAATGTGGCTTTGAGGGCCTAAATCAAAGAGGGGTGACCCTCTCTCTTGTTGTCTTGTTTACTAACATTTTTGGCCTACCAAAGGAGCATATGTTTATACCATTTGGAGGCCTAGTTCAGGCACTTTTTGGTGACTTCTAGGACCTTCCTAGGCTCTAACCATGGCTAGTTTGGTCCCCTTTTGCTTGCTTCTTGCATGTGTAGAGTAACCCCCTTCATGGCTTATCAGAGGAGCATGTCATTCTTGCATGTATTGGTCTTGTTTCAGTGGGTTTTTGGCCACCATTTGGCATGCCATGACTCTATTTTTGCTTGGTTTGGTATTCCTTCACATGCTTCATATGCTTGTAGTATAACTCATGTTCACTAGCTCATAATGCATGTTGTTTTGGCCCTCTATTCTAGCATATTTTGGCCATACTTCAAACTGATTTTGTTCATATTTTGGGCTGCCTTAGCTCTGTCTTGAGGCCTCTTGGTTGAAAAATGCTTGCCATGCATACTTGTCGTGTAATAGCATTGACTAGCTTTGAGTTTGCAGGTCCCTTGCATGCTTAACTTGAGCTATTTACATGTTTTGGCATCATTGGGCATGATATTTCAGAGCTTATAGGGGTGCCACACTTCCATATTTTCCATGCTTTAAGTGCTCTTTAGGGTTGTGCATTTATGCCCCATTTGCGAGCCATTGCATGAGCTTCACTTTTGTGCCTTTCAAGCTATCATCCCAACCCATTTTGCTACTGTTTTGGGCCTGCATAGGATCTGTTTGGGGTTGGTTTCATTATTTGAGCATCGCTTTGCATGCCTATAGTGTAATGCACTTCTCTAGTTTCAATGCTTGAGCCATTCAACATGCGTTGTGTGAGTTGTTTACATGATTCGGAGTCATTTTGGAGTCATGTTATATACCATTTTAGAGCTGGAATGTATGCCATTATACTCTATGTTTAGTCCTTTCAATGCATGTGCAAAGTTGTGATTTTGTGCCTTAAGCTTGGCCCATTGCATTGTGCATGTTTGCATGTGTTTCGGGGCCTTGTTTTCATCATCTATGGCCACTGATTTGGATGTGGCTGAGGCCCATCCATTTTGGTTTAAGTCCATTTTGCATCGAGTATGCCATTGTAGTTCATAGAATTGAGTATGCCACGTTGTCGCAGGATTGATCGTTGCATTGTGCATGCCTTGTTCGCCTCATTGTGTGTATTGGTTCCATGTGCATTGTGTATGCTAGTGTCATGAGCATTGTGCATGCCATGTAGCTTATAGCATTGTGTATGCTAGTTGCATGTTTGCATGTTATTCCTTGCATGTTTGCATCACTTAGTTGCATTGCATTAGGATTGCATGCTAGAGTTACATTTGTGCATGCCATGTTTGTTGCATTGTGTTTGGGATAGGAGTTAGCCCAAACATGGGAAACGAGGGACGTCTCGTACTCAAAGTGACAAAGCGTGCCTCGATTCCCGATCGCCGACACTCTTGACTACACATGATGGAGTTTAGGCATTTATGTGTTCATATGCGCATTCATTCTATATTAAGTTGTGCAATTCGGTTCCTCGGCCATCATGCATCGAGATGCGAGATTGGTGGCCCGAGGATCGAGACCTACACTCCCTTGAGCTTGTACAATGATGGGGAGAGTGGTCGCGCACACATATGTTGAAAATACCTTGCCATGCCTCTCTCTTGCTCTTTGTTGTAGAAAATCATAAACCAGAGGCAGAAACTGGTCGGCCGACCAGCTTTTCTGGCAGACCGACCACCCCTTTTGGTTTCTCCTAAAAAAGGTGATCAGCAGGTGGTCTCCAAGGCAAATGGCTAGTCAGTGGCCTTCCTATAGATTCCCAGGGTGGAGTTTCAGCCTTCTGGAGCCTTGTGCGGTGTTCTGAGATCAATTGCAAACAAAGGCAAGCCGTGGCATCGCGATGGATTTCCCGACAAGGCGACTCGAGCATGCATGCATCCTTTATCATTCAAAGCAAAGCCGAAGCAGCCCATTTTACATAGTTTGCATGCTAGTTTAGTTAATTTGTTAATTAGCTAGTGTTGTGTAATAATTAGTTAATTCAATTCTGTATTATTTATTCAGACCCTCCGAGAGAGGGCAATGTTGTAATAAGTGTGCATGTGTGTGATGCATGTCTTCCAACCCCACGTCTTTCTCCCTTTTATTTACTAGCTTATGATGGTTAGTCTTAGGGCATGTTTTAATTAGCATTCTATATGTTCGCATGTTTGCATTCATTCATCCGTATTGCATGCACCGGGCTCGGCACATCATGCTAACTGCATTGTATTTCAATTCCAAGTTGAGTACATGTATCGATTGTTGCATCTCATCATATGTCATCTTAGAATAGCCAAGCCTATTATAGTTGCATTTTTACGTGTGTTGCATTAGGCATTCTTAGCATAGTTAGGATTCATGCATGATTTCTAATTAGCTTCTTTCTTTGGCTCAGAGTACTCGGTAAGCGTTTATGTTTTAGCATCCTTTCATGTGTGTGAGTGACTGCCATGATAGCATGCTTACCATGAGGTTATTTGCTTATGTGATATAACTGCCTGAATGTCTGTGGGTGAAGGTTGGGTTGCTTGAGTTGGAATAATCTGTCGAAACCCGTGTTTTAGCCTACTTCCGAGTAGCAAACTTCAATCCATTTTCAAAATAAACGGATATGCGATGCTTTGTCCCAACTTAGGCAATCTAGTCTATACTTGTATGCTGTGCGCATCACATAGTAATTCTAGGCTAATAAATCGGAATAAGAGCACATGTGTTTTCAAAAACTCGATGTCATGCTTAGGAGTGGCCGATCTTCGATCGGGCGAGCAGGGGTGCTCATGAAATGACCTTCCCCAATCGTACCCAAGTTCCCAAGCTGAGGTAACTTTGGTGATGACGGACACGTGGCCTTAGGCACGAGTCAGGGTTTCCTAAATTCCCCCAAAATAAAATATTTAGGTGGCGACTCAGATTCCGCAAAGCCCAATGTTTGGCACTTCTTTCTAAAAATCAGTTTTTTAAAACGATTTGCCGGATTTGGACTCTTTGGTGATTTATCGATCTTGCATTGCACTTTGTGAGATTAGATTCAAAACCGTGACATTGAGTCTGAACTGTAGTAAGCCCAATGAACAAAACGGGATTTTCCCGGGATGTTCGGGCGCATCTACATGTATGTTCAAGCTTCGAGCCAACAATCCTGTGTAGTCCCTCCAATCAGTATGACCGATAGGTTAGATGTAGTTAAATCCTCTAGTGACTAGTCGAATGACCCGCAAGTTCAATAAGCTCAAAATCCTTCCTTTGTAGCTCCTCTCTCAATTGTTAATTATTAAACTCAATATAGATTTACATAAAAATAATAATAATAATACTTCATAGCTCGAAATTCCTTTGCCTCAAATGGCTTGACTGCCCAAAACAACGTCGTTTTGGGCATTTTTTTTTCTATCTTATATCTCTGAAATAGAGAGAAGACGAGAGAAAAGAAGGGAAAGAGAGAGAGAAGAGAAAGGAAGAGGGAACACAGAGAGAGAGAGAGAGAGAGGCTCTACCCATTGTCGCCATCACTGACACTGCCATCACCGATGCCGCCATCCTCTGTGTGTATACACAGATATATTTGTTTGTGTATACACATGTCTGTGTACCTCTGTGTGTGTGTGTGTGTGTTCCTTGATCTGTTCATGACCTCTGTGTGTGTGTCTCTCTGTTCCCCAATCTGTTGATGATCTCTGTGTGTGTATAGATCTCTCTCTCTCTCTCTCTCTCTCTCTCTCTCTCTTTCTCTCTCTCTATTCTGAGTTATAGAAGAAGAAAAGGAAAAAAAAATATAAAAAGAAAAGATGATGTTTGATGATGATGATGTGTTGTTCATTAATATGATGATGATGTGTGATGATGATGTGTTGTTGTTTGATGTTGATGCTCTCTCTCTCGGTTGATGATGATGATCTGAGTTGGTTGATGCTCTCTCTCTCCTCTCTTCTTCTTCTTCATCTTCATCTCTGCTTCAAAGAGAAAAGAGGGAAAAAAAAAAAATTCCAAAACGACGTCGTTTTGCAACTCGGGCCATTCGAGTCTCAATATTTTCAAGCTACAAATTGGAACTGTACATAAAATGTCTAAAATATTATTTTTTATTAAGTTAATGACTAAAATATTCATTTTTTTTTATTAATTTACTTAACGAAAACTTGCAAATGGTTTAGATTAAATATATATATATATAGGGCTTAAATTAAAAACTCAAGGTTTATTTTGTTACAAGGATCAAACTCTAATATATATATATATTTTTGTAATTTCCCCTATATATATATATGATTTATTATATTTATATTTAAAAAGATAAATTATATTTATTTCTCTCAAAATTTATGATCGCTCTTAATAAAAATTTTCACTAATATGTAATTTACTTTGGGCACTCAGGCCATAACTAATCTCTTTGGGCCAAAAGGATAACTATTTATTGAAATCAATTTATCTGTCTATTTGTTGAAATTTACCGAACTATATATTGAAATGTGACACATATCACTCATTCAACAACTTATTTGTTGAATATCACATATTTCTCTATCACACCACCACCACCTATCGTCGCCGGCGACTTTTTCGACCAATTTAGTGGTGACCTTTCTAGCACCAATGACTTTTTCCGAAAACTTTTTATGACGACCTTTCCTACGTGTCCTTATTACCTAACAATATTTTACTTTAGATCTAATGTCTTATACTCCCAAAGGATGAATTTTTCACCAATTTTTTTCATTTATATTTTAATTTGTTACTCTTCGTTTTTATTTTTTTATTTTTTATTTTTTTTCTTGGAGAATATTTTTGTTAAAAAGAATAGAAGTAGGATAACAAGTTGGGGGTTAAAAATAAGGGTATGAGTGGAATTTTGAGAAGGGTGACGAGATAAAATTTAAAAAAAATTAAATTTTAGAAGGAATGCTAATTAAAAAGGAAAAATTTTAAAATAGTGGGATAGATAAAAAAAAAAAAATTACAAGAATATGTAAGGTGCAAGTGAAAAGTTGTGGAATGCAAGTTTGTGAAAAAAAAATTCCCTCTTGAGTGAATGTAATTCACCTTTAAAAAAATGAGCATTTTTTTAATTTTATTTTGAGTGATTTTATTTACACCACTAGTTTATCTCTTTATACCCTCTATATAAGATTTTTTTTTCCAAATTTTATTCATGTGTGATATAATGACTCGGATTTTAAATTTACATTGGATTGATGTATAGTGGTGCTAGTCACCTTAAAACTTGTACGGTTGTCGGACTCTTGATATTGATGGGTTGACAAGTGAACTTTAAATATTATAATTGAGGACCCTTGGGTGATGTTTGGAATCTTGATTGAAGCCTTAACAAGATATATAGATAAGATTAGATAAAAAGCCCCAAATTTGAGTTTGAATTTTTGACCAGCCGTCACTCTTTTGTCATTTTCTCCTTCCAAACTTTGAATTTGAATGTGAGGCTGGAATCGTTGGAAAGCTTGTTTCCAGGGCTTCAATTTGGACACAAGAACGACCTAGAACGGAGTCTCGATAAGAGAGTTATACCCGTTTGAAGTTTTCATATCTGTGCTGAAAGCAGGTCCACACGAGCGGGAAGAGCGGTGCACGTGTGGACTGTGCGAATTCAGCAGCTTAAAAACGTGATTTTTAGATCATTTCTTACATTTTCTTTTCCCCTCTTCTTTCCTCTCATTCTAGGTCCGAAAACCTAGCCCTAAAAACCTTGATTTCCTCCACTTTTATCAACAAATCCACCATGGATCTTGCATCAGGGGTGGAGAACAAGAGAAGATCAACATTTTCAACCGATTGAAGCTCAGATTTGTGACGAATTCTCATCAAAGCTTCGCTCCTTTGCTTGATTTTTGAGGTAGGGGTCCTAGTTCTTCCTCAATACTTCCATAAATAGATAGATTTGTGGTATTTTGATTATATACATACAAAGCCAACATTTTTTTAGCATATAGAGTATATTATGAGAATTGGGGGTTTAGGGTTTAAGATGTTAGGAGTTCAATTGATGGGTTAAAATGGTGGATTATGAACCCTAGGTGTATAATTAATGGGAAAGTTGGAATAAAAAGTAATGGGTTAAGAAGTTTGAATTTTTCTTGAAATTTCTAGATTTTTTCTTGAAACCCTAGGTTGATTCATGATGATAATCAATGATTTGGCCCAAATTGAAAGTAGAATCATGAAATTGGTAGGTTGAATTATATATGTACAAGTTTAATTGGAATTTGGTTATGTTTGGAAATTATGTTTAAAATTTGTGAATGAATTTTGTTATAAGCATTGTAAATCATGTTATAATGAGAAAGGAAATTGGGGGCAATGATTTATTAATGATATAGATGACATAAACTCGGTTATGGAATGTTGAAATGGGATTTAAGAATTCCTCTTGAATTATGTTGAATTATATTTAATGATGTTGAGTTGGATCATGTTGAATCATGTTGCTTAGGTTGAATTGTGATGATTATGTGGAATTGTATTGATTATGCTGATTTTGGTTTTTGTGATCTAAAATGTAGAGTTTCCAAAATGGGTTTAATCTCAAATCATTTTATTAAATTCCTAGTGGGCTTGTAGAGTCATTCAACTCAAGAGGATGATTCAATGGGGTTTCTTTATGGGGATGAGAAATGTTTGGTTTTTGGTGAAAACCCTAGAAATTTAGAGATTTTTGGGGAACATAGAAATGTTCATAAAACTCCTTTCTTTCTTTGAATAGAAGATGAATGGGTGTAAATTCCATAATGTGTTTTGCAAGAATGGTAATCTTTTAAATATATTGAGTTAGAGAAATGGTTTTGAAAACTTCGTGTGTAGTCCTTGATGAGACCATGTTGTTATGACTTGTGAAATGAGGAAGTTGATGGTATATGGTTGACTTGGGAAGGAATGTTATGAACCATGGAAATTTTTGCATTTGCATGTCGTTTCATTTATTATTGTGCATGGTGGTTCTAAATCGAAGAGATTTGCATTCATGATAGAAAATGATTTGTATGAGAAATATGGAAATATGTATGGGGTAAATACGTTGGTAACTCTGAATAGGGGATGTAGATAAATTTGATAAGTTGGCCTGAGTGTCCACAGTGAAAGACCCGAAAGCCGCGCGGATAGGTGTCGAGCCTTCCGGTTAGCACCAGTAAAAATGACAGTTTTGTAGTGCTTGTTGAGCCTACTTGCAGACACCAGCCTAGGAATTACTAGTGTCGTATTTACCGCCCCTATTGAATTAATATTGGAAGTTTGAAATTGATGAAATCACATGATAATATTGAGAGCATGGCGATTTTGAAACAATGTATTGAACTGAATATTTTTCCTCATTGATTACCCTTGGCATAGCATTGCATTTACATTTACTTTTGTGTTAAGGAAAAAGCATAACTATATATACTTTGTGAGAATTGTCTACAGAACATGGAAATTAATTACAAAAATGGTTGGTTTTCGAAAATGTTTTGGGTGCCCACATCTCGCTAGCCGGCAAATGTGGGGGATGGTTTTAAAAAGTTGAAAAAAATGGTTTTTGAAAGAAAATGACTTTTATGAAAATGGTTTTCTTTGAGAGTTCACTTTCCGCCGTATAGTAGCCGGCAAAAGGTGGAAAGTGTTATGAATTGGGTGCCCGCTATCCCGCCGTAGTAAGTCGGCAAAAGCTGGATTGTGTTGAGCTATGTGTTGAGAAGTGTGTTGAGTTGATGATGTTATTTGTTGTTTGTGATGAATTTGTGAAATTACTTATTGATGTGTAATTTGGTTTAAAGAGGAAACGTGCATAGGCATTATTTGTAAATAATGGAAACCAAAAATAGATGTGAGGATTATAGACTATGATGGTAAACTTAATGAAGTAGTTGTGTTAATAAAAGTAAAGTGTGAGCGTTGTTCTATAATTAAATAAATGATTGGATTGAAAGGGGTTATTAATATTGTTACCTTGAAATGAAACTTTGCGGGTGTAATTAACGATGTGAATTGAGTATAGGAGAATTGTTGGCGAGTCAAAAAGGAACCTGAACTTGAAGTTATGGGGTTTTAAATTAAAAATGAAGAGTAGAAAAGAAGAATGAAAGAAAAAGAGGAACATTAAAAATGGAAATTAAATGAGAAATATTTTGAAAATTTGTTAATAACCTTTAAATGATGTTGTTTCTTAAATATGGTTGTTTCACAAGGATCTATGGTTTTCTAAAGTTAAGGGATGATTTTTATGGCTGAAGATTTTTCTTAAAAGTGTTTAAATAGTTTTTGAGAAAAAAGTACCTTACTTATGATATTTTGAAATTATGAAATGTCACCCTACTATATGGTATCACCCTCCATGCATGATCATTTCTATCTGTATGTTAGTTATTGATTTAGAACTATGAGATTCCTACTGGGCATTAGTGCTCACCCCGTTGTTGTTTTATCTTTTTACAAGAAGATAGTTTGGATTATTGGATTGAAGATGTACGGAGTTCTTGAATTCATTTGTATAACTTCATAGTAGATGTAAAGAAAGTGGATTTTATATTTGTATTTATTTATTTGTAGCACAGTAGGAGATTGGCATGCATGATTGTCATTGTAATGTTCATTGAGAGAGAGAAAACAGGTATCATTGTATTTCTACTACTCGAGTGTAATAGATATTTAAAAAAGAAAAAAAAGAAAGAAAAAAAAATGGACCTAATTTTAAGGCTTTGGTAATGTTTCCAAGTAATTAAAATTGGGGCGTGACATGTGAAATTACTTTTAAGGACAAAAGACTAAGTTAAATATATTTTATTATTCCCTTACACCCATTACTCTTCAATTCTTACTACTCTTCTTCTCTTCTCAGTTTTTCTTCTCTGCTACATATCTCTTTTCAATAGTGAAAATTATAGTGTTTTAATCATAGAAGAAAGCAATGGATGAAAAAATGGTAGTAAAGAACCATAAAAAAAGTGAAATGGTGAATTTTTTTATTTGTTTAATATGTTTTCGTTTTGTTTGTTTGTTTGTTTTTTTTTTTTTTTGAGAAAGTTCTTTGACTTTTGTTTGATGTGTCAAAATCGAATAAAGTAAAATAGTTCAGAATTATATTGCTGAACAAAAAATATATGTTCGGTAACCCACGGCCAAATAAAAGATACATTTCAAATAACCCAAGGCTGAACTTTTTTAATTTGTTTGGTTACTCATTACCGTGCATTTCCAGTTTCAGTTTATTTATTTATTTTATATTTTATGTTTTTTTTTGCTTGAAAGGATTATACTTTTATTCATTGTAGCAATGCAACTACAATCATCTGACTACTGAACATCTTGAAGGGCACTCATTTACTTGTAGATTATTTGAAGAGGAAATATCCTTGTTAGTTGACATGTCAAAGAGTATGGTGCGACCAAAAGAGATATTGATTACATTCAAATGAAGGAATGCCTTTAATGCAACTAAAGGAGGACTTAAGAAGGGACCAAGGGGGTTTCAGAATTCCTTTTCTTTTTTTCTTTTTTTTTTAAAACACAAAACAGATGTGGCCCTATCTTAAAAAAAAAAAAATGCAAAAAGAAAAGTGTTTACCAAACACGTGCGGTGGGCCATGCCCTCCACTCAATCTCTAAATCTAAGATGTATATACATACATCCTGTCCCCCATTTCTTTATTCATATCACATCACTTTGCTTTCTGCTACTGCTATAGTCTTCCTTTTGACTCTTTGACTCACTGCTGCTTCGACTCATGGCGAATTGGAACCATACCACATAGGGGACCACACTACAACTCTCAACCTTTTCTCTCCATTGTTTACAAGTAATCTCTCTCTCTCTAATCTTTTACTCTTAAATGAAAAATAAATGTATTGATTTATATGGTTATTTGTGGTTAAAATGATATGTTTTGATTTGTTAAATTTAGAAAAATATTTATTTGTGATTATTTATGTTAAAATTAGAGATTTTGATATGCTAAAATTAAGAATGGTTTTTGATTTGTTGTGATTTGTTAAGGATTTAAAATTAACAATAAAATTAGGAATCTTGATTTGTGGTGAGTTATATGAAATTTGGAGTTTTGATTTGTTGTAATTTGTACTAAAATTAGGGATTTGATTTGTCGTGATTTGTACTAAAATCACGGATTTAATTTATACTAAAATTAGGGATTTTGATTTATTGTTATTTGTGTTAAATTTAGGGATTTTGATTTGTGTTAAAATTGGAGATTAGGGTTTTTGATTAGGGATTTTTATTTTTATTTTAAAACAAACATGGAGAAATATTTCAAAAGGAAATCAAAGTTTGAGTTATCTATTCCTCAAAAAGAAGATGATAATTCTTCCTCTGCAAAACAAAGTCGTATAGAAATCAACTTGACAGACCATCCTGCAGATCCAGGATTATGACGTTGGATTATCGACTATAACCCTAATGATCAAGACCAAATCCGTAGAGCATATCTACAAAAGGGTCCTTGTCGACCTCGTGATCATAATTTCCCACAAAAAGCATTTGGACAAAAACTTCGATGATTTAATCAATCTTGGTTTAGTGAATTTCCTAATTGGTTAGAGTATAGTGTAGCGAAAGAGGCAACATTTTGTCTATGTTGTTATCTTTTCAAGCCTGATATTGGAGATCAAGCGAGTGGTGAAGCTTTTGTTGGTGAGGGTTTCTCAAATTGGAAGAAAAAATAAAAAATTCAAACTCATGTGGGAGGCCCCAATAGTGCTCATAATCAAGCTTGGGGTAAATGTCAAGACTTGTTAAACCAAAAGTAACATATTCAAATGCTTTTTTCCAAACAATCTGACCAAGCTCGAATTGAATATTGAACTCACTTGAATGCATCAGTTAATTGTGTTAGGTTTCTTCTAAGACAAGGACTTGCATTTCATGGTCATGATGAATATGAAAAGTCAAGTAGCCAAGGAAGTTTTCTTGAACTCTTGAAGTTTCTTGCTGATTACAATGAAGATGTCAAAGCAGTTGCATTAAGCAATGCACCACAAAGTCTCAAGTTGACAGCTCCTGATATTAAAAAAGATATTGTTAGTGTGGCTGTGTTTGAAACTATCAATGTGATTTATAGAGAGCTTAGTGATGCACTTTTTTCTATTTTGATTGATGAAGCTCGTGACATATCAATCAAGCAAATGGCAGTTGTAATACGATATGTAGACAAAATAGGCCAATTGATCGAGCGTTTTATTGGTATTGAGCATGTTGCCAATACTATTGCTCTTTCACTCAAGCAAGCTATGGAAAATTTATTTTTCTAGACTTGGATTGAGTATTTCTAGATTATGGGGTCAAGGATATGATGGGGCTAGTAATATGCAATGTGAGTTAAATGGTCTTAAAGCACTTATATTGAAGGAGAATCCTTGTGCATATTATGTTCATTGTTTTGCTCATCAATTGCAATTGGCTCTTATAGTCATGGCAAAGAATCATAATCAAATTGCTTTACTCTTCACTTTGGTTACTAATGTGGTGAATGTTGTTAGAGCATCATGTAAATGTCGAGATATTCTTAGGGATAAACAAGCAGCAAAAGTTGTTGAGGAACTTAATATGGGAGAGCTATCAAGTGGGCAAGGCTTTAAATCAGGAAACCAATCTCAAACGCATTGGTGATACACGTTGGGATTCACACTATGGTACTTTAGTCAGCTTGGCTGGTATGTTTTCAACAGTGATCGATGTGCTTGAAATGATTTCAGAGGATGGTTCAAATTCAGAACAATGAGTAGAAGCAAATGTGTTGTTGGACTCAATTCAATCTTTTGAATTTCTATTCAATCTTCATTTGATGAGAACGATATTGGCTATTACAAGTGAGTTATCACAAGCATTACAAAGGAAAAATTAAGATATTGTTAATGCTATGAATTTGATTCAAGTTTCTAAAAGGCGACTCCAAATGATGAGAGAGAGTGGGTTGACCTCTTTACTTGCTAATGTTTCATTTTTTTCTGAAAAGCATGAAATTGATGTTCCCCAAATGGATGATATGTTTGTAGCTCAAGGGAGAAGAAGGCGTAAAGCTCAAGAAATTATAAATTTATATCACTATCGCGCCGAGTTATTCTACACTATTTTGGATATGCAAATTCAAAAACTAAATGCTCGTTTCACTGAGTCAAACACTGCGTTGCTACTTTGTGTGGCATGTTTGAATCCATTCAACTCATTCTCTAGTTTTGTGTCATGACCCAAACCCGCCCCTATAGGTTTAGCATCGTAACCGGCTAATAATCCGTGATTACCAAAGGCCTACTTAGCAGTAAGACAATAAACTAATAAAAGGGGCTGGCAAAAGCCAATCAATGTCGTCCAATGAGTTGTGAAGACTTAAATGAACAAAACAAATTTCACATACTTGTGATTGCACAAATACTCAAGTCCATAACACACTTATATAAGCTAGGGAATTAAATCCCATTGCCAAAAACAGTTAAGAAAACTCAAAAAACATTCTTATTTCTTAAACACAATGTAAAAAGGGTGAATCTAAATCACCCAATAACCCTTGACATGCAAAAGTTCAGAACCTCACAATGAGGCCCAGTAGTTGGCTTGACAGAAACAGGTTTCAGGTTGACGCCGCTAACTCTGATCCGGTGCTCGATCACCTACATGCATATAATAAACAATGAGGTAGAGCCCAGTGAATAACAACTATGTAAAGGGGTTATGAATGATGTCCTTACAATAATTGAAACACTCAATTCATCAATAGATCAATTTCCCAATCAATGTTTCATATCATTTTGATTCATAATAGTCATACGTAGTACATCCAATAGTAGAACAATCTATAGGTCTTAAAGACCGAACAATCATTTGATGGCAATCAATGTAATAACAATAGTTCCAAGAATTGGAATTGATAGAGATCTATGTAACAATAACAATAACAATATGCTATTGATGCCACGAGTACAGTTCAGAAAATAGGACAATCATTCATCAATAAACATTATCAATTCAGTAAAATAATACATTTTTGTCAATCAGAAAATAATTATAATGGAACACACTACTAAAAGTCAACTTTTTTGCGACGGTCTCAAACGTCGCAAAAGGTCCATATATTGTTGCAAAAGATTTTTTGCAATGGAGTAGCGACGGGAAATGGGGAGTGGCGGAAAGGGGCATGACAAAAAGTATTTGCGACAGTTACAAACCGTCACTTTCTTATGGTGACGACTAATCAATGGTCTTCACGACGGTTTAACCCGACACAAAAAAGGGTAAAAAACTCCACTTTTAGTGATGATGTTAGTTGCCGTCACCAAAACTTTTTTAGCGATGGTATTTGACGTCGCGAAAAGTACTATTAGCGACAGTCTAAAACGTCGCAAAAAAAGTGAAATTAAATTAATATTGTATTTGCGACAGTTTCAATCGTCACAAAAATTATTATTAGCGACAGTCTAAAACATCGCAAAAAAGTAGAATTAAATTAATACCATATTTGCGACAGTTTAAACTGTCGCTAAAGATTTAAACTAATATGTATATGCAGTAGTTAACCCGTCGCTAGGTTATTATTGTCGCAATAAACTTATTTTCATAAAATCAATATATATTTTATTAATTCATTCCCAGTACAAATTATTAATATTTTCTAAAATAAAATACATCCACATCTACATTCACATTCACATCCACATCCACACCCATCAACATTCACATTCACATTCACAGACTCATACGTATATATATATATATATATATGTACCCTGTAACAATTGTAAACCAAATATTCTTTACAAAAATATATAAAAACATCCTCCAACAATACTAATAATTTTTTATATTCAAGAATATATATTTTTGTATCTAAAGCAAAACAAAAGTATCGACAATACAAATAAAAAATATATATATATATTACAGTTTGTTTTAATATCAATAGTAAGCTCCAATATCAATATGCGAAGATATCGTCACGCACTCAAAAAGGGTTGCATCTGCAAAAAGAAACACAAAAAAAACATCATTTATAATATAATTAATTTTAAGTTTACAGAAAATGTAAAACGTTTGATATTGATTTCAAAAAATTAATAAATACGAAAAAGATTGTAAGCTGCAATATTGACATTCAAAGATATCATCACGTACTCAAGAACAAGTTTTGTTGGCATCCGACGCCGTTTGACCATTTTAGTGAGTCAACCGGTTTGAAAAGAAGTTTTTAAAGAACAAGCTTTCATAAACGGAAATTTGGCTCTAGATTCAAAACCGAGAATCGGTTTCGAGTTCCGTCTTCTCCTACAAATCATTTGTGCCTAGTTAGTCGTGTGTGTCAAATTTTGTTGACATCTGATGCCGTTTGAGCATTTTAGTGAGTCAACCGGTTTGGAAAAAAGAGTTTCTAAATGACAAGTTTTCACAAATAGAAATTAGGCTCTAGATTTAAAATCGAGAATCAGTTTCGAGTCCTGTCTTTTCTTACAAGTAATTTATGCCTAGTTATTCAATTGTGTGAAGTTTTGTTGACATCCGACGCTGTTTAGCCATTTTAGTGTGTCAACCAGTTCGAAAAAAAGTTTTTAAAGGATAAATTTTCACAAATAGAAATTAGACTCTAGATTCAAAATTGAGAATCGGTTTTGAGTCCCGTCTTTTCCTACAAGTCATTTGTGCCTAGTTAGTCGTGTGTGTCAAGTTTGTAATTGGTAATGCCAGACAAACTTACAAGATCAATATCACAATGTGTAAATATTAATTATTAAGATTGGTTAAACAAACTAGTGCCATATTATACAATAAAATCATTATATTTAAATACGAATCCATTATTGAAAATATTTTTGCAATCCACTGTCTACTAACAACAATTAAATTACATACAGATAAGAAACACTTTATAATATTGAATTTCCAAATCGGGTTTGTATAATCTATTTTGAATTACATTTTAAGTTTTATTCTAATTAAAGTATTGGGGTTTCTGTTACACACTTATTTAGACCATTTACATATTATTCTAGAAATGTGTTTGCCAGAGAAATATTGATTTATCAAACCTATTAAAAGAAGAATGATGAAGAGAGAGAATGAGGAAACGGGTAGTTTTCCATACCTTGTTGAGTTTGAGAGTCGAAAGGTTTGAGATTGAATTGATGGATAAATTGAGCCGAGGAACTAACTAGAAAGGCAGCAACTAACAGTCTATGAAAATGATTTGCTTCCAATTAAATCTCATTTACTCGCCACTACACAACATTCAACTCTACCTGCATTTAAGACTAGAATTTTAACAAGAACAAGAATATTTAAAAAAAAAATTATAAAAATAGGAATATAATATATACACATGTATTATACATTACCTAGAATACTAAGTCTTGTAACAAAATTGGAAAAAAAAACAAAAAAAGAAAAGAAAAAGAGTAAGGGCTGGTAGAGAGAGTTTGTAGAGTCTGTGAAAACGAGAGATTGTGAGGGTATGCTAATTGAAGTTACATTTAACCTAAGCAAAAACAAATAATCTATGTTTAAAGTTAAACTACAAGGTTGGAGGTCAAAACAAGACCTATTTCAAAGCCATACTTTTCAATATCCTTATATCAATCTTCAATGCGATTGGGAGATCGGAGATTGGAGCAAAATAAGATCTTCAAATGGTTCAATGTCTTCATGGCAATTTCTTTCCCATTTGAGCTACCATTCTTTAGTAGCCATAGTAAAGCAGGAACAACATCGACACTCTCAACGCATGCACGTATATCGTCACTGTGATTACAGAGATTACAGACTAGAATCCCTCAGTGCTGCTGGAAAGGTTTCTTAAAGCTCCCATCAGCAAGTTATCAACAACGTTTCCAGCCTTCAGCCCCTTCTGTAGTTGCTCCCATAGTACCGGCACTACTCATTCAGTTGAAAGCAGTAGCAGCCTGCATCTTTACCCCAAGTGATCCTGATTGAAGAGGAGACATGAGTACAGGAACTGCCTGAGAATGAGATCCAACAGCACTAAAAACACTTTCGCGTGTATCAATATGCTGGAGCAACTCCTTCAAGGATTACTCTTGTTCCTGTACAGATGAAGAATTCTACCCCAATTGCTCAATGCATTGGGCAACACAAGCCAATTTTCTATCTGGGTGTTCCATGTTACTACACTCTTTGCACGTAATTTGGGAATGTAAGGTACTTGAGTACTAAAAATCATCTATTTTTTAACCATTGCAACACCATTAAAACTGATATGGGACAACAATGTACTATTAAAGGCCCCACATAAAGCCTACACAATGCAGATGTTGAATAATTTCTTTAGTATTTCCAGGAGCAAAGAAAAAAAGCGCTAATGACTCCATAGACAAAGAAAAGTGAAGGTCGACAGTTCAAGTTGAAGGCACAACAGGGAGCAGGAGGAGTTCAAAGAGAATGTGGGTCGACAGCCTTAAGTTACATGACATCATACCAAGGGGAAGCCCTAATAGAGCAGAAATAAAATAAATGTTAATTTTAAATAAACACAAGTTACTGGGGTAAGTTTTTTTAACAACATTAGTTGAATTTTAGTAAATACATTAATATATTTCCTTTTTTCTAGTAAGCAATTTATATAGGCATTCAGAAGAGAATTTTAAAAAGATAAAATATTATAAATGAGGTGTCTTCTGAATAAGATATTTCACTCTAGCAAAAACTATGAACTGGACATTGACAGGTATGTCCACAATCAGAGTTATATAAGAGTTATCCCTTAGATCTTTCTCGCATTTTTTTTTTTTGAAGGGCATAAATCGTTTGTGATACAGTGAAGCTGGATGCCCAATAGCAGTAATTGTTTCATAAAGATAAAATTGACTCTTTGAAATTGTTCAGAGCATGATAATAATTTCGATTAGAATGATGTATTGATGAGCCAATAGAAGCCTCAATTAGTGTTTGCCAATGTATGCAGTGAGCAGACAGTTTTCAACTAAAGAAATGCTTACCAAAGAATATTAAAATGGGATTCTAACATAGAAAACTCACCAGAACATGTCCCTAGAAATTGCAAATTGGAACACTATTTGGCCCTTAATTGCAGGTGATGATAACAATTGAACTAACCTTGAACCCATTTTTATAAGTGAATGTGGAGTTGGCGGCTCGGAATCATGATGTTTAGCATCCTCATTTCTCTCCTGAAATAAAAAGAATGAGATAGTTGTGGTCACCACTAGATATAGAAGCAAAGAAAATGTTATTAACATAATTATTCACAAAAAAAAGATGCTGACCATTGCATCAAACTCTCCACAGACCCATGTAAAACCCAACACAATCCCCACCAATCCAAAATACTCCACCAAACTTGCCACACAAAGGGGTACCAAAGCAAGATAAGGTTTAGTGCCTCTGTTTTAGATTTACAAAATACACAAGATAGATCAACATTACTCATTAACACACCAATTTTATGCAGGAAATCCAATGTTTTCATCTTGCCTTTCCAAGCTAACCATGTTATAAACTTAGCAAAAGGTAATGAAGTTGACATAGATAATGAACAAGGGCAAGATTGTTCCCCCTCATGATTCCAAATATACTGATATTTATGCATCTCCTTGTAAAAAATTACATTCACCTGCGCAGACAACTTATAATGATGATGTTTTTATGAGCAAAACGAGAATCATCTATGATCAAGAGAGTTTGCATTTTCCATCCAATGATAACCACTACCAACTAGAGGCTAAGAAATTACGTGGCGCTAATGTTTGTAAGCCCTCTCAAGTAGATGTAGAATGTTTACATAATGAAAATAAAACTAAAGTTTCTACATGTGCATGGGAATCTTATTCAATGGAGGATGCTAATCAAGGAGAAGAGATGGAGGATAGCGTAACCTCTCCTTCCCATGACAACATAGTGAAAGAAACCCTTTCAGAGACATTGCTATATGAGTCTACTAAATCTGAATCTGTGTTCAAAGAATTAGAAGAGAAAGTTTCAACTATTCATGCAGAAAAGTTGTCTTCGTCTCCAAGGACACATAGGAGTAGTGATGAAACTAAGAGTGAGAACATTTGCTATTCAAGAAGCTCCCCAACTAAAAGGACTGCTGAACTACCTGAATCACCGGCAACAGCAAGATAGGAAACAGTTTCACCCGAAAGGCCTCCTTGTATGTTCCAGTCTCCTAGAGATAAAAGACAATTTGGTTCAGGGCAAGATCTTAAAGATCAGTCATATTCTTCTAGATCATAGAGAGTGAAACATTCTGATTCACCTAAGAATTCTCCTCTAGGGAAAGAAATTTGTTCCAATGACCATTCACCACATTCTAATAGGCAGGATTTAGGTTGTCCATTAGAGTCTCATCAAAGGTCCCGTCTTGTGGACGATGGTTCATTGAAATGTGTATCTACGCCATCAAGAAATCATTACTCACCCAAAAATGACAGGAGAAGGGACAGGTTGGAGTCAACTTCACCTGTCAGGCGAAGGGATTCTTCTTCTAGATACAAGAGAGATTACAGTAACAGATCTCGATCAAGGTCCCCACATACAAGAAATCATCACAGAAGGTCCCTATATATAAGAAATCATTAGAAAAGATCCCCAAGGTGATAATATTAAAATTTTGTTTTTTATTTTAGTTCTTGTTTGGTGTTTAAATTTGTTATTTATTAGAATTTCTATGTTCTTATCAATCTTTTGATTTCTTATACCCATGGATACACAAGGAAAGTTAAGAATTTTTATGACAAAGTTCCAGCTAACTTTTAGAAATTTAATTCCAAATAATCTTTTATTCATTGAAGACATATGGTGCTTGAGGGACTTTATACGTTGCTTTTATCCTTGAATTCGATGTATATGCTTATTGTTATTGAAATATTCTATTTCGTCTTAAACTTTCTCTTCCACTCTCTTTCTGATTTTATTGATAAGGTATCCTTTGTTCTTTTTTTGGTTATGGGATAGAATTTCAAAATGTGCACTCTCTTCTATTTGGTTTTTGGTAACTAAAATATACATTCTTTTATTCCTCTGCATTCAAGAGGAGGGATTCTCCAAGGCGCAAATCTTCCCCTTCACGCTATCAGTCTTACCGTAGGTCTCCTAAAAGAAAACCATGGTCACCACCTCATAATAGGAGCACTGGAGTAGGGAAACCTGGGAGAAACCTATTCGTTGCAGGCTTTTAGTTTTTTGACTACAGAGAGAGATTTGGAAAAGTTCTCTAGATACGGCCGTGTACGAGATGTTTGCATTGTCCAGGATAAGAGGTAACTATGCCATGCACTTTTAACTTTCTCTTTACCTTACAATTGCAGGATCATTTAATAGACACTTTTACTGAGGTCTTATTCTTGTACTAGTCGACTTTATGCTTATATGAAAAATGGAACTACAGAACTAGAGTGAAGGTGACCCCATTTTAGGTCCTCATCACACTTCACAGCTCTTATACACATTACATACCTTGAAGGAATGAATCACCCCTCCAATTATCCATCCAGAACAAGATCCCAAAACCATTCCCAATCCTAATTTCCACATTCTCTACATAGAAACTGTGCAGCCTAGAATTAGACAGAACCATATTCAGGATGTCCCTCCAAACAGTAGAGACATTAGCGTATAATAATTGATGGCAGCCATCTCCCTCATGATGATCCATAAAAGAATATTGAGGTGTTTTGAAGTGGTTTATGGTTTAAGGATTAATTTCCATAAAAGTG
This sequence comes from Camellia lanceoleosa, assembly GCA_025200525.1. Taxonomy (NCBI): domain Eukaryota; kingdom Viridiplantae; phylum Streptophyta; class Magnoliopsida; order Ericales; family Theaceae; genus Camellia; species Camellia lanceoleosa. Next base: position 1,760,087 of record JANUSC010000019.1, read on the forward strand.
TTGTTTGTGGGATAGGTGTGAAAGAGGAGATGGTCTCAGAATTTGCTACTTTGCTTAACTATTTTAGTTAGAAAATCATAAAGTGATATCCTATCCTCAACCTTTACCTTTCTTTTATTTTATGCATACAAAAAGATTCAATGTTTGTCTCACTTTCTCTAACTATCTATTATTCTCACAGTCTAGTGGCTTGTCTTTCTATAGTTTTCGTTTATTTTATTTGTTTGACCAGATAACTTCTAAATCCAAAGTGGATGTAAGATTTTAGTGGCATATAAAAATATATATGTATATATAAAATATAAAATAAAAAAAAGAAGAAGAAGAAGATTTGAGACAAAAATTCAGATGCCTGTGGGCTGTAGGCCCATTCCCTATTTTAATTTTCAAAAAAGCGCTTTAATGGAATTTCTCAAACATACAACTTTGTGAGGCATTTCCAATGCAATTAATTATAACTTGCGCTGCATAGTTATTATTAATAATGATAGTAATTAAGTTAACATACCGTCTAATGTCTCGATATGGAGCTTGGAACCCTTGGCAAGAATGGATCTGCAGTTTTCAAAATCGAATTCAAAATCATTGTTCTCCTCTATTTGTAGTATCGGTGTGCTTCCATTTAATTTGTTTTTGCATCCTAATCTTGCTTTGAGCATAGTGGCTCCTCTTAGTGCTATAAAAAGTTAAAACAAGAAGTGAAATTAGCAAGTCACACATGCTGAAAGAATAAAATGAGGTCTTTTAATTACAAATATCATAATTCCCCTAATTAAAACCCATTATCATAAATTTCTTCATTTTCCCGTCTTTTCCATGAGCTGAATTTTTGTTCTGCTGCTCTAGAAATCATTCTAATAAAAAGGGAATTTGGATCCTCCATGTTTAAAATATTAAATCTTTTGCAGTAAGGCTATGAAGTAAAATATTGCTTTTTAAAAAAAGCCATTTCCATATACATCAAATGCAATTAACTCACGAATAGATAAAAATATAAGATAAATTTTGACACACTTTTGGCCGAGAAAAAGAAACGGAAAGAGAAAAAATAAATTTACAAGACCATGTAACCATAAGCATGAAAATACCATTATTGCATCTGAAGCTAAACAGGACATCAAAGAATTTTTTATTCATTTATTTTTTTTGATAACTAATAGGACATCAAAGATTTTATCAAGTGGATAGTGGAAATCTTGTGACATGTTCCACTCATAAGAGAACCATGTTCCTTTCTCTCTCTCTCTCTCTCTCTCTCTCTCTCTCTCTCTCTCTCTCACTCACTCACGAGTTTTCCCAAAACAAATATGAAGTTACACTCCTTTTTGTTCTCAATTTCTTTCTAGTACAAGAATGCTGCCGGCAAGTAATAAAAATAGAGTTGCCTACTCTCTCTCCTCATATACACACACTCCACTCTTTACATTGCACAGGTGCACTCATCCTTGAATTCTAACACATCACTCACATGCAAACACATACACAGATTTGCTCAGTACACACACAGAATTTCTCTGCACACCCAGATTTCTCAGCACACACACCTACATACGCCTCAATTCTAGATTCTTCCATAATTCAGTAAATGTTTTTGCTTAATTTAATTGAGCAGCACTTTATCTTAATAAATCTTTATTAACACATAATTAAAGTAATCATACCTAATCACAAATCCCACATAATTTAAGTTGTCTAATTTCATTTCCATTAAAACTCAATTAATTATATTTAAATTTATCATTTTGAATGAGATTTTTAATCAAACTCCCAAAAGGCTCCAAATATTAAATTAAACTTATTTCCATCCTCAATTTTAGTTTCTTAAATCATTAAGGCCTTCAATTTCAAATTAAACTTCAAAATCTTCGTCAATAAATTACATATTCAATTGAACACGTCATAAATAAATTTAATTCATAATAATTTTAATTTCCAATCTTCATAACTTAATCAACTCCAATTCAGACCCAATTAATAAAATCTCAATTTTGCTAAACTGAATCTGATATTTAATTGAACTCCCATATGGTCCAATACTCTAAATTAAAACAATTCAATTCGTCAATTTCACATTCTTGAGCTACTTAAGCTTTTAATTTCTTATTCCCAAATAGCTCTTTTATAAAATTATATGCGAATCAACACCAATACTATTCATCAATTCCGCAATTAAATCAGAATAATAATTAATTAAAATCCAATCACCTTGATTAATTAAATGTAAAATATTATACATGGTGGGGTCGTCACATTTTGACAAGAAAAGTTTAATTCGTCTTGCTGAATTTTATCCAAATGAATTTTCTACAGTAGAGCTCATGGTGTTTAATGATCAACTTGATACATATATTGTCGACATACTCTACTTTCAAAAGATGAAAACTTGTCGGGGTCAATTGTGAAAGTTTAGTGATATTTTTGTAATGAATAAAAACTCGTCGGGGTGTGAAAGTTTAGTGATATTTTTGTAATGAATGAAAACTCGTCGGGGTGTCAAAGTTTAGTGATATTTTTGTAATGAATGAAAACTCATCAGAGTCAATTGTGAAAGTTTAGTGATATTTTTGTAATGAATATTTAAGTTTTTATGATTAATATTAGCTCAAAATAATATGATCATTTTATTGTTGTTGATTAAGAAAGAAAAATTTTGAGATTGTAATTAATAGGTGCCCCCTCATATAAAATTTCTGGCTCTGCCACTAAATGTGACAACAATGAAGACAATCTACAACGCACATAAAGCGACAAGTGGCTGAACAAATTTATTTTAGTTCAGCAATATGATATTAGAATAATCTAATTTGTATAACAATGTATCAAAGAACAAACACTTCATAAAATGAGCTCCAACTAATTTCTTGTTAAAATAAAGTAAAATCATCAAATCGAACGTCAACAAATGGGTAAAAAAAATTAGTTTATCCAGCAACACAACCCTCGAATAATTAAAAAAAAAAAGATCAAATTACTATATTACCCTCGCCTTCATCCCTCACGACAACACCCCCCCGGGACACAGCTGCTGCATCGGAATTCGAAACCCATCTTCACTTCCTTTTGTGTTGGTGTTCGGCATTTATATTACATTATCATGAAGATCCATTATTACAGTTCAATTGATGTCGATTCTCGTGGAAAATTATATGCTGGAAGCGTTTCTAATGGGTAATGTAATGCCTCACCTCTGAGATTAAACTTTCACAGAATAGTTGTTGTATTTGTTACAAGGAGTAGCGTTTGATTGAAATGCCCTTTCGTTTATTCCATTTTTACCTCTGTTTGGATGCCCAGAAAATTAATGAAAATTGAAAAGAAAATTTGAATCTTCTGCGACAATGGCGACTCTATGTAAAGTTTCACGTTTTTCTCTGTAATTGTACTGATTCTAAGAATTACGCAGCTTCAAGACTTGTGTTTTGCAGCCACAGACTGTGAGTCTGGTCTCATCAGGCTGCTTATAAAGCCCACTTTATTGTAAGCTTCTTCAGCTTTGTCTCCGTTTTATTTGAGTAAATTTTCTTGTTATATTTTATGTTTTACAACAATTCTGGTGATGGATTTTTCTTGTTTTGTGCAATTGGTCATGGGTTGATGAATGGGTTTCCCTTTAAGCACTCATGGCTGGTGACTCGTAATCTTCAGTCAGTGTTAATGGATTGGTTTTATGGCTTCATTTTTTAAATTGGGATTTTTGTTTTGTCTTCTATGCTTTGTATAAAATTGACTGGCTTTGGATTGTTATGTGATTAGCTTTGGGGAGAAGCATTCTTTTTCTTCTATTTGTATGCCTGTTGTTACTTTGGTACAGGTAGTGGACAGAGAGAGATTAGAGAGAACACAAGAGAGAGATTATAGTGCTAGGGTTAAAATTGATATTTTCAAAATTTTAATTGATCGCATCAGCCCTACCTATTAGTTAACATAACAATTGAGTAACAGAGGGAGAAAATTGTAATGCGATTGGAAACCATAGAGAGGAGATATAATATAACGATCCCGGTTTTCTTCTATTGTTTATTGTATTCCGGACTCGGTTCCGTGGATGTATGTTGTTGTCTTATTCTTGTTTCTATCCTTTGATTCTTTGTATTTGAGTCTTGGCGTGTGTTGGGCGGGTTCGAAATAGGTTGGTTAGGTGTTGGAACAAATGGTTGCTATCCAGTTTTTGGTCTCTTCGCTCGAGCAAGGACTTTGTCGCTCGAGCGAGCCTTGTGTTTTTCCTTCTTTGCTCGAGCGAGGGTTTGTACACTCGAGCGAGCATTGTGGGTCTTCAGGTTTTCTTTTCAGACGCAGCTTTGGCTTGAGCGAGCTTTTCTTCGCTCGAGCGAGCTCAGTCTGGTGTGTCTCTTCGCTCAAGCGAGCGGTCCTTCGCTCGAGCATGTGTTTGCTTCTCTTTTGGACCTGAAGGTTGTGTTTCTTGGCTCGAGCGAGCTTTCCTTCGCTTGAGTGAGCGAGGACTATGTTTTGAGTTTCTTCGCTCGAGCGAGGACTCCTGCGCACGAGCATGCTTCTGGGTTGCAGACCTGAAGCTTCGTGTTGTTCGTTCAAGCGAGGCTTTGTGCGCTCGAGCGAGGTTTGTCTGTGTCTGGTCGCTTGAGTGACCACTCCTTCGCTCGAGCGAGCCTCAAGTATATCAGTTGCAGCAGCGTGTTTCTTCTTCACTTTTTTTTTATCTCTTTTTACTTCCAAACCCTAGATCCGACTCTCTCTCTACATACACCTTCTCTCTACAAATATCCTTGGTTCTTGGGTGTGTCTACCCTAATCTCTTTGTAAGAAAGGTGGAGCTTGGTGCAGGCTATACTTTGATCCGAAAAAAAGTTGTACTTTGGAGCACTTTCGAGTTTCTTCATCTTCTCCTTTGGGATCTTAACTTTGAGGTAGGGATGATCTACTCCTTCTTATGAGTTTTAACATAAATATTAATCATTTAGTATAAATGTTGGGATTTGGTGGTTTAGGAAGCTAGGGTTTGAGGTTTGTGTTATGTAAGAGAAGGGTTTTGTGTTTTTAAGCTCCATATGTATATGAGGTCTTGAAAATGAGGTTTTGTGGGTTTGATAGGTGAGATTTGGTTTTAGGATCAATGTTTGAGAAAAGGGAGAAAATGCCCTAATTGAATTTAAATAATTAATTTGGTAATTGTGAGGAATATGAAATTGATTGGAACATCATGAAATTGGATGGAATTGGGACTAGTTGGTGTAATCGGTTTGATAAATCACTCACCTATGGAAAGTGTGATAATTTATCTGTTTGGTAAATTCATTTATCTGTTTAGAAATAACTGCTTTGGGCTATCGGTGGAGGATAGTCTTGATTGTTATAGAACTACATGATGATTAGGTAAATTGAAACTAATCAATTGAAATATGTCAATGAATATGATAGTGGGAAGGGCACATTGAATATGTGCCTTAATTGATCATGGTATAAGAAAAAGAGTTTAATAAATTGTATATGTATCTTGTTTGAGAGGAGATAGGGGCTGTACTCCGTATATGATTATGTGCTTTAATACATTGTATATGTATCTTGTTTGGGAGGAGATAGGGGATGTACTCCATATGTGCTTATTTGCTTTAATACATTGTATATGTACCTTTGTTTGGGAGGAGATAGGGGATGTACTCCATATGTGCTTATTTGCTTTAATACATTGTATATGTACCTTTGTTGGGGAGGAGATAGGTGATGTACTCCATACATGTGATTATATGCTTTAATACATTGTATATGTATCATTGTTTGGAAGGAGATATAGGATGCACTCCATTGTTTGGGAGAAGATAAGGGATGGACTTCATAGATAATTAAGTTGGCCGGAGTGTCCAGGGTGTAAGTCCCGAAACCTTATAAATTGAAGTGCATGAATGAAGTTGACAATTGATGTGTTAATTACAAGAGTTGTAGTCTCATTTTGAATTGTGGATGATGGAAGTGTTAATAAGTTGAGTTGCAGTCTCATTTAAATCGTTTGGCTAGATAATGAACCATATTTAGGAATTGGATTGGATAAGTGAAGGAAAGTGGATTGAAACATGGATGAAATTGTTGTTGGGCTATGGGAAGGGTGTGAGTTGGTTTACGAGTGTTAACCATTTGTCGAATGTTAATGTTTTAGTTATTTCTCTTATTGGGTTTAGCATATCTCTACTGGGCTTTGGCTCACCCTACTGGGGACACCATTTTCAGGTACAGGAGATGTGCCGTCTCTAAGATCTTTGCTTGGGAAGTTTAGGAGTTGAAGACTCTACTTGTTAGTTGTTTTGTTGGTTACATATAAATGCGAGCCGAGGGCTTTACTTGTAAAAGAGTTAGAACTCTTCTTTTGTGTAACCAAGCAACAACTTGGAAAGATGTAAGCCCACAGGGCGTTCTATTATTTTTGTAAACTTTTGTAACTTATATGAAATACTCTTTGTAATATCAACTCTAATGTATGCACGGAAATGTGATTTATCTATCATGTATATAGAACTGTTAGATGTTTGGATTATATAACATTTTGAGGGCGTTACATATAATTTGTAGAACCACAAGGATACTAATGTATTTGCTAGAAACCTTAGGGCAAGTCACTCTCTGTCTCTTAGTTTATGGCGAATGGGCAGTCACATAGAAGGTGAAGAAATTCGGTGAAATACTCTTGGTGAAATACTTATAGCAGGCATCTTTCAAAATTGTTTTTTTCTTCCAAAAAAAAAAAAAAAAGATCAATAGATTCAAGTGATGCTCCTTTTGTCTCTCTCATACATTATCCTTTGCAAGCCCCTAATTGAAGCTGCACATGATGAGATATCCGAAAATCTATGGAAATAAAGTTGGTAGTGATAACAAACTCTAAACATGTTATTGTCCTCTAGTAGTATACATGAAATGAAGTTGTACACTTGAGAAACTAGACTATTTCCAACAAAAAATAAAGAAGAAGAAGAAGAAGAAGAAGAAGAAGAAGAACCTAGAATATGAAAGGGTGGTACAGATGATTTGCATTCTATTTATTAGCTTACTTGTCCTCTTATGGGGTTTCAAATGCCTTACTTTTCTCAAAAAGTCCAGGTCAGTTGTGAATTATGTCGTTTGATTTTGGTGCCATTTTGGTTAGACTATTCTGATGAGCATGACTAATTGTTCATACTCAACCATTTTGGACCACTAATTGATAGGAATCTGTGCAACTTTCCCAAAAGAATAGTCTACTCTCGAATTTGATAGTCTTTGAGAGGGATGACTTGATGTGTTTGAAACTTCTTCGGTGTTAATGAGAACAGCTTCATCATGCTCCATTAGAGAAGAAGATAATAAGCCATTTGGGGTGGCTCAACCCTTTAGGAGGCTAGAGGAAAAATTTTAAAATCAGATCTTTTATATTTAAATATTAATTTTTATTATTTTAGTTTCATCAAAATTAATTTTGTTACTTTCTGTGATGCAAAATTACTAATTAAGCTTTTGTAATCAAGTTTCTATAACATATCATTTTCAAGGATAAATTGCAAATGCACTTAATCTTTCTTGTGATATAGTTAACCATAGGTAGGACTTTATAAATTTTAATTTTGAAATACTTTTTTCGATAGAAGCAATTGTTATGGTTATTGTCAGTAATATTTTGTAAGCAATACTTGCATTTGAAAAATAATCTAGATTTTTTAAATATAATTTAGTATGTCAATAGGTGTATTTTACTTTCCTAATATTTGTATGAATTCTTTTAAAATTTTTAATTTGGAAAAACTATCAATTTTATAAAAATCATCAAAACTTACAAAATGAAGACAATATTTTTCAAACTGCCATCATCTAATTTTATTTTATTTTTAAATTAAATAAAAAATAAAAGGATAATTAAAGCTGGCCAAAAAATAAAAAAAAACTTGGGATTTACAAAAGAAGCATTGAAAAAATGAATTTTGTAAATGGTTTCCCTAAAGACTCTTGTTAAGAAGTTTGAAAATGTTATACATTATTTATAGAAGTGTGTGAACCAAAATGCCCTACCATTTTAAATTTTATTAACCAATTATTTCGGGATACTCATTAACAAGACTCAACAAATTTATAAGTATTATATGGGCATCACATGAAATGAGGCCTTCCCAATTTGTGTGCCCAAGGCAATGGCGTTAATGGCCTTGCACTTGAGCTGGCACTACAAGCCATTTACCCAATCAACAATGAACAAGAAAACAAGAGGAAACGAAAATTTATATGGTCCATGAATTTTGTAATCCAAAATTCCTAATATCTAGCAGTTCCAAAAGAAAGGTGCATTTAGAATTTAGAAAAAGTATGCTTTTCTAAATAATGACCCAATGTGGGGGAAAGGCAGACTTATTGCAAATAACGATCCAATGACCCAATGATGGGAATGTAAGACTTACTGCAAGAGGTCTTGAGATGATCTTTATATTAGATTAGATAGTAAAGATGGAGAAAAGAATGTTACAAACTTGCTAAAATGAGAGAAAGGAAAACAAGAAACTTTAATCATGTTGAGTATATTATAAGAAAGGATTCGAAGGACTTAGTAAAGGATGAGGAGATTAAGAAAAGTTGAAAAACTTATTTTGAGTAATTGTACTGATTTTCAAGAATTATCCAGCTTCTAGACTCACACTCTGTGGCCACTGGCTGTCAGTGTAATATCTACTGTGGAAATTCTCCCACAATGAGTAAGTATTAACCAGTCTGCACCAGAGGCCAAGCTAAATTCTCCCTCAAGCTTTTTCTCCTTTTTCTTTGAATTCTATAATTTTATTGTTGTATTGTGTGTTTTACAACAATTCTGGTGATGGGTTTCTGCTATTATGTGCAATTGGTGATCTGTAGGTCAATGGGTTTCCCTTCAAGTATTCATGGCATCCATAATCTTCAGTCAATGTTAATGGATTGGTTTTATGGCTTTATTTGGTAAACTGGACTTTAAGTCTTTGATGCTTTATATAAAAATTGGGTGGCTTTAGATTGTTGTGTTCTGGGGAGAAGCATCTTTTTTGTTCCGCTTTTATGCCTGTTGTTAGTTTGTTACAAGGCAGTGGAATGAGAGATCAGAGGGAACACAAGAGATGGAATATGTTACTAGAGTTAAAACCGGTATCTTAAAACTTTTAATAGCTAACATCATCCCTATGTATTAGTTGACCTAACAGTTGATTAACAGATAGAGAAAAATTGTAATGTGACTAAAAAACATAGGGAGGGGGATGTAATTTCCAGAACGCAGAGGTACTAATGTAGCTAGAAACCTCAAGGGAAATTCAGTGGAATTTACCCTATCCATGGTAGACTTCTAATACTAATCTTTCTTTGTCTCCCTTATTTAATGGTGTAGGGAAAATAATAGGCCCACTATATTACTAAGAGCCACTTAGAAGGTGAAAAAATTCGGTGAAATTGAATCAATTGATGCTCCTTTTATCTCATACATAATCCTTAGGAAGCCCCTAATTGAAGCTGCACATAATGAGATGTCCAAAAATCTACGGTAATGAAGAAGGTGACAGTGATAACTGACTGGACTTTTATTTTCCCCTAGTAGTATGCATGAAATGGAGTTGTTCAATTGAGAAGCTAAACTATTCCCGTTAAAAGAAAAGTAAAAGAAGAAGAAACTAGACTATGAAAGAGTAGTTGGAATGATTTTCATTCTATTTACTAGCTTACTTTTCCTTTCTTATGAAGTTTCAAATGCCTTACTTTTCTCAAAATTCCAGATCGACTGTGAATTTGGTAGTCTGAATTTAGTGCCATGTTGGTTTAGACTATTCTGATGAGCTGACTGATTGTTCATACTCAGTGGGATTCCCTCAATGGTATTCCAACCCTTTGGACCACTAATTGAAAGGAATCTTTACCTGCTCTCCAATTTAGTGTCTAATGGAGAGAAAAAGAAGGGTATGTTGTGTTGATAGTGGTATCAGTGTTTGTTATCTGTATGCTTATCCTATAGATTAAATGAAAATAAGTAAATAAAATGATCAATAGAAAACGAAAAATGGCAAATTCTCGAGTTGACATTGACCGGGATCACTAAATATGTGTTTGAAACTTCTTCAGTTTCAGTGAGAACAGCTTCTTCATGCTCCATCAGAAAAGATACAAGCCATTTACGCAATCAACAATGGACAAGCAAACAAGGAGACACAAAAAATTGTATGGTCTATGAATTTTGTTATCCAAGATTCCCAATATCTGGCAGTTCCAATTGAAAGGTACATTTAGAATTTAGAAAAGTATGCTTTTCTAAATAATGACGCAACGAGGGGGAAATGAAGACTTACTGCAAGAGGTCTTGAATCTAACTTTTTTCTGTTTCTTTTTTATTAATTTATTTGTTACATTTCTTATAAATTGAATAAATAATGGGAAAACAAAGGTAGTCCATGAATTGTATGGTTTATGAAGTGGCTTACACTAAGGACTAAGGAGGAGGTGTATTCTCATTATTAACTCCTCAGCTCAGTGGTTTCAAGGTATGTTCTGAGTCATGATGGTGTCGTTGAGTGCTGGACATGGATTGATCGAACACAGGAATGGGTCCTTTACTTGACTGGACCAGTCGATAACTGTGATAACTATAAATGGTGTGGTCCAAACGGTAACTCTAACATTGGAAACTCACCGGCCTGTGGTTGTTTGATGGTTTGTACCCCAGAACCAAACAGAATGGGGAAATGGAGATTGGTCTGATGGGTGTGTTCGGAGGACACCGTTGGAATGCCGTAATGGAGATGGATTTCTCAAGTATTTGGGGTATAAAGTGTCGGACACATGGAACTCCTGGTTTGATAGGAACATGACACTCGGGGAATGCGAGATGGTATGCTTGAAAAACTGCTCTTGTATGGCTTACGCAAATTTAGACATAAGAAAAGGTGGAAGTGGCTGCTTGTTTTGGTTTGATGAGTTGATTGATATGAAAGAGTTAAATGCAAATGTGCAAGACATTTACATAAGGATGGCTTCCTCTGAGTTAGGTAAGAATTCATACCAAACACATAGATTAGTGAACATAGATTGATTAGATTATACCTCTGTAAGAACCATGTAGTTAACTAGACTGGACCTTTACATTTTTTCCTTAAAAAATTCCTCACTATATTACTTTTCTACATCTAATTGCAGTTTAGCAAAAGGAGAGTTCATTTTGGTTTCATCTTGAATGTTGATCTTTGTTGTGGGAATTCAATCTGGATGATACTTACACTACTAGAAATATAGCTTTTCGCATCTATTTTTTTGCGACTGATTGTTTGGCCATCGCAAAAAAAAAAAAAAAAAAAAAAAAAAATGTAGTGGCAAATCAGCCGAAGTAAATTAGGGATAGCAAAAAAATTTCATTTTACTTGTTATTCATGTGCCCAATTTTTTTTTCTCATTTTCTTTTATTTATTTTCCATTTTACTTAAACCCCTGATTGTGTAAAACTTGCCCTAGACTCTCGTTTCCCAAATCTTATGTCACTCAATCGTGATTTGGAGAATCCAAGAGAGAGAAGGACAATTGTCTAGGCACAAAGGAGAATTCAAGAGATCGTGATCGATCGTGGTTTCTCTCGCTCGCTCTTCTCTCCCTTCACTTCTTATTTTACAAGGCACAGAGGAGAATCGAAGAGAGAGAGAAGGAGATCGAGGCCATATGATTTGGATCTCTTTTGATCTGAATCAATTTTAGGCCTTCGTGATCTGGATAGTCTGATGCAATTGCTCTGCCCTAGTTCGTTATATGATCTGATTTAATCTATTCTTGTGCTATTGTTCTGTTCAATTAGAGCTTCGATTTCAGAAATGGAGCAAAGAGCAAGACCAATGAACAGGTATGGAGTTCTCTTTCACTCTCTTTCTGTAATCTCATCTTCTCTCCATTTTTATGGCTAAGGCCTTTCTCTTTTTTTTTTTTTAATGGATTTTACTAGTTTTTGAATTTTATTGTTGATTTGAATTCAGTTACTCTATTACGTCGATCGTTCATTTGAACCTACTCTGAATTGGAAAATCAAATTGCTCTGTATGTATATTGTTCTTGTTTGTGAAATCAAGTAGTTCCTACTGTCACCATTTAGTCTTCAATTATTGCTGCATTTGGTGAATTTTGTGTTTTGTGAGTTCAGTATATAGCATTTGTGGATTGGTACTCGTTTTGATTGAATGAAAAGTTTTGATTCCTAGATTTGTTTCATTGATTATCAACAAGTTTGAATTTGTAAAGGCAAGAACTGGTAAATTTGAAATTGGAAGATAAAATGTCCTCATGTTGAAATAAAATCAGACAAATATGAGAAAAAAAATATATGTATATATGCTCACTTCTCACTAACAAATAGCTATTGCTTCTTGATTACATTGTAAAATAAGATCAAAATCTTGTTGCTACCAATTAATTTTACAAATTCGTGGAAAGGTTAGCAATGATATATAAAAGAAACTAAATAAATGGTAAACAACAACAAAAAACCAAATGAGAATCAAACTGCTTATTTTTTTTTTATTTTTTTTTTAAACTTGCATTTCATTTATCAAGGAACACAACAAGTTAACTCTATTCTTTTTCTTTTTTCTTTTTTTTAAATTTTTTTTTTAATTTTTTTTACTGTAAATAATTAGTCAAACAGTAACTTAGTATCATTCAGTTGAAGCATAAAAAGAAAATAAACAATGGATTTCTAATCTCGGAGAGGTGGTCAGATAAGATATTTTTTGGAGAATGTATCCTGCATAGTTTCTATCTGATTTTGAACACTTTTTGTATGTTTCACAGGAAGTACCTGTAATGTATTATTATATTATTGTGTAGTGCAGGTTTATGTCCCTTTAAAATACTGCTAGTTATGAAGAGTTCTTGTATATGTAGACACAATTTTATTACATGGAAATGCTCCTTTGTGATCAAATTTTTTTTTTTTTTTTTTTTTTTTTTGGGTCAAACCAAATGGAGATTGAATTTGCTCTTAGTTTTATTGAGATGAATGTGAACCATCCTCAAGTGACCATTCATGGGGGGAAAAAAATTAAAAATGAAGGAACACTAATTGCTTTGTATATTTTGTGGATAAACCTATATTTTATGGATAAACCATTACTTCTAGGGAACTGGGTTTGCATGTTAAACTCTATGCATTGGCTAAATCATAAAATACTAAAGCAAATCCTGCTTTAACATGCTACATGAATTGGTGTTTCTCCTGGAGAAGGCACCGGGCAACAATGTCCGATGATGATGTTTGATGGATCTGACACCACGGGATTTGGTCCTCTTACCCAACAGAGAGCGAGAGATCATTGATGGAATGTGTAAGGCAAGAGCTAAAGCATGAATTGCAACAGGCCTGGGACTAAATATTTGGTTGTGTTATGTTTTGTACATTTTCAGTGTCACTAACATTCTTTTCCTTTTCTTTTCTTTTTTTTTTATATTTCTTTTGTTAAATATAGGGTTACAAGGAGAAACTTGTGGACAATAGGGAGGAAATTTTACGAAAAAGAAGGGCTAGAAAACTCCCTGGTGATACCACCTCTGTCTTAAAGGCTTGGTGGTAATCACATTCTAAGTGGCCATACCCAACGGTAAGTGTTTGCTTATCACTCCTTTAGATTGTGCGTTCAGTTTGGTGAATGGGAAGCATAATGAACTATTTATTTGAATGGGTTGCTTTAGTGCTATTGGTGAGCAATTATGAGTTAACATTGAGGCTTCAACTAAGTTTAGGCAAGCTTGTCCTCATGTGGCCTTGATAAATTTAACAGTCCATTTGGTAACCTACGTGAGAAAGAGAAGAATGAAAAGATTATAGGTGCTGGATGCATCTAGTGGGCAACAAACTTCAAAAGAAGATGAACAGGTATGCCATTATTTGAACAAACATTGAGCAATCCATAATCTGAATAGTGAGCTTATTGATTTTTTTTTTTTTGAACAATGAGCTTATTGATTCTGTTCTTGATGTTTTGAGGAAGGAGGCTAAGAATTATGATTATGTTAATAATTGCTTGTTGCTTGTAGTGTTTCTTTTTCTTTTCCTCCAAATGGTGTATATTGAGATCATGAATTAGATATTTAAGTATTGATTCTTATTTTCATTGATACTGCTAACTTATGAAAATCATGCTCAGACGTTAGTGAGCATATTGTTAATTCCTTTTTCTTTGGCTTTGCAAGTGTGATCAGACGTCAGTGAATATATTGTGCAATATTTGTGTTCTGTTAAAAAGGGATGGTGCTGTTGGGTTGTTAATATTGTCTGCCTTCCCATTTTACCATGTGCGCATTTCCAGAATATGATAGCAATTTACTTTTGGAGGCTTATTCTAGGAATTGAATTTCTTTAATGGGGTTTGACTTTTTTTTAGAGTGAAGATCATAATGTTGTGGAAACAGTTGAAATTTGAACCATTAATATCAATCTACACATTTTATTGCACATTGCTTTGACAATAGCCATGACCTTAAATTTTTTTCCACTTTCCCTATTTTTAAGTTTGATATATTTGTCATTTATTTTAGGAGGTTCGGGTAAGATTTATTGCGTTTGGATCCGAGGAGGATGAATGGGTAAATGTGAAAAAGGCTATCTGCGAACACTCTCTCCCCTTGGAGCATTCAAAATGTGGAAAACTGGAAGTTGGAGATCTGGTACTCTACTTTCAGGTAGTATTATTTTTTCTAGTTCATGTTTTCAAATGTTACAAAAATACATTAGGCACATGGTATTACGTCCTTCATTTTGGTGGTTTGGGCATATTTATTAGGAGACGAGATTTTGATGAACATTGTGTGTTGACAAGGTTGTTAGGTCACCAAACTTCTGATCTCTAATTTTTCTTTTTTCTTTTTTTTTCAGATTGATTTTAGTCGCAATATATAGAAAAATTGTTGCAGTAAGAATTTTTTAACCTTTATGAGATGTATTTGGTGTTGGTAACTTTCATGGGAACACATATATATGAGATAGATTGATATTTCTGTTATGTGTTTAAATTAATTTGTTAATTTGATGTAATTTTTTATTAAAAAAATTGTCAAGTGCTTGCAATTGATGTTTTTGTTGTAACAAATGCATATATAATTTTTATAATGAATAATTATTTGCAACAAATGTTATTGAAAACTATTTGCGATGGTAACAAGATGGTTGCCAAAAAACATGTTAGCATTTTTTTTTATTATTTGCGACGGCAAAATAGCTGTCGCCTTAAGTAGTTTAGGCGGTCTCAATTATTTGCGACCACTACTTTGCCGTCACAAAAAGTATTTTCCATCGTTACATTTGTGACTCCTATTTGCCGTCGCAAAAGGTCTTTTGTGATTATTTTTCTATTATTTGCAATGGTTTGTGGCGGTCGCAAAAGAGTAATGTTCTTAGTAGAGTTATTACCCATCTAAACCCACATGCCCACCACAGTAGGTTCTACTTGTATTTGTATTTGAGCCAATTTTGACCTCGGTCTATTATCATTTGGATTTTTATTTATATTGTGTTATTTCAGAGTTCTAGAGTTATGATGATCTTTGATCTCTATGCTCAAAGTGAAGCTGCATCATTCTTCACGATGTAGGCTTGGCAGCAGAATTGTGTAGGTATGGGAGAGGGCCAAGGCACCCCCATTTAAAAAATAAAATATTTATATTTTTTCATAAAAACATAGACCCTTAAAGTGACCTCCACTTAAGGTTGTGTTTGGATCAAGGATTTGAAGAAGATTTGTAGAGGGGAAGAAAAAGAGAAGGGAAAGTAAAAAATTTAGCTTATATTTTATTTATTTTTCCCTATCCTTTTATTTTCTTTCCACAAATCTTTTGTCAAATTCTTGATCCAAAAACAACCTTAGTCTTTTATTTTACTGAAGACCCTGGTTTAAAAAGGAAGGCTGAAAATCAACTAAGCTAGTTAACTTTAAAAAAAAAAAATGCATTGGTTTAAAAAAAAAACATGACTACCAGATTTATTTATCAATACAAGAATAGCGATAAAAAAAGTCCAATCAGCCATCTTCACTTTTATCAGCACCTACACTGTCTTTTTAATACAAAACTCTCTTTTTGGCTGTGTTACACGAACTCTTCTATTTCTCCCATAGTACCCGTGTCCACCGGATATGACATGGGTAAGGTTGTGGGATATGTACCCAATTTAGACACTGAGGCCCCATTTGTTTTCAGAGATAGAATGGAGGGGATTGATAGAGAGGGCATTAATAGTGAGGAGATTAATAGTGAGGGGATTAATAGTGAGAAATTGTTAAATTATTTTTATATAAAATAATAAAACAAATAAAAAAATATAAAAATTAAACATTAATATTTTAAAAAAAATTCCCAATATATAAAAAAAAATAAAATTTCTAATCCTCTCACTATTTTTCTAATACCATCTCCACCTCCTCACTATGAATCTCCCTTCCAAGGGTATTAGTAATACCAAGATATTAGTAGTCCCAAGGCCATCTCTCAAAACAAACAAGGTATTAGTAATACCAAAGTACTAGTAGTCCCAATCCCCTTCCTATAACCCCAAACAAACGGGGCCTGAGATCCTTTAATTTGTGACAATACATGATGAAGAAGAAACTCACATTTGTTAGTAAAGCAATATTTTTAGACTCCCACATAAATTAGATATAGAAATTTCATACTTTTTCTGAATCCTATTTAATTTGTAATATATTTCTACATAATGTAAAATATCTTATCCGAAAATATTATATAACATGCAATATATATGTGCATATGATGTGTCCCCGTACCCATATCCAATTTTGGATACGTACTCTAAGATCTTAATATTTAAATTTATGAAAGTCTGATGCTTGGATACACACCCGCATACGATACTCATACCCGAGTTCATGTACCATAGCTTTTTGGTCAACTTTAAGTCTCAAAATAAATTGTCAATACCTTATCTTCATCAAACAACTGAACTTATATTGTTGAGATATTTTACTAATATTATTTTTATGATTTTTTTCTATCTTATATAAAATTATAGAAATATTTCCTAATAGCAATTTTAAAATTAAAGATGATAAAATTCTACGTAAAATTTTCTATCACAAGAAAGATTAAGTGAATTAGCCATATTATCAAGTGAAAATAACATATAATGAAATTTGAATATAAGTTTTGATTATTAGTTATTTTTCCATCTTAAAAAGAGAGAATAAATTTAAATAAAAAATAAAGAAAACAATATTGAAAATTGTAATGACCTCATTTAAAATTGCCCCTTTAGACCTCAAATTATCTTGAGTTGCGCTGATTGGTGGAAATACTTTCTTCTGGTTCTACCCCAAGTCACAATTCGGATTTTGCCCGTGTAAGCTTGTAAATTCTCGCATGCTTGTGTGTTTGTTTTGTTTAGCTTTATTCATCCCTTTTGCCGTAACAATTTCAATACATGGGAGGGTGATCAAGGGTTTGAAATCTAAAGCAATCCTTTTAAGTTTGTGCTTTCATTATCTAACTGATCAGTTGACCATTTCTGTTAAACGGCTTGAGGATTCAACAGTCCATAGCAAGAAAAGAGAGATAGTGGCAGTGACCTTGGCATTGTTAATTGGACTTCTTCTGCTGGGTATAAGCCTGATCGTGTATCTCCGAAAAAGGAAAAGGAACAATTCACAGCTGAACAGAGAAAGTATATTTCCATGCTTGTCATTTTGTATTAAACTATGTACTGGTATGTTACATTTTTGGAACTACTTGTCATATTGATATCCATTTTGTTTGCGCTTTGCAGGAATTCTGATGCACAAGTCTGAACAAGGTTACACTGACAAAACCCAAAAGGAAGATCTAGAGTTACCATTGTTCGACTTAACTGTAATAGTTGATTGCATGTGCATTTTGCATGAACATGGTCTTCCAAAATTTGGGATTTTCCATTAAGGAATGTTGTTAAATTTATCCATCGAATTAGCAAGAGTGTGGACTACATCAGACAAAAAATTTGGACAGATCAACGCCAAAGCACATTACTGGATTGGTCAAAGCGCTTCTACATTATCAATGGGATTGCACGGGGGCTTCTTTATCTTCATCAAGATTCTAGGATGAGAATTATTCACATAGATCTCAAAGCTAGCAATATTTTGCTAGATATTGACATGAACCCAAAAATATCAGATTTCGAAATAGCTAGTAGTTTTGGAGGAAATGAGATAGAAGCAAATACAAATATAGTGATTGGAACATAGTAAGAATCTCTATAATATGTTTTGTCTAATTCACTTATATTGTTGCTTCAAAATCTAGATTTTCATTCAGTGCTTTGTTGTAGTGGGTACATGTCTCCAGAGTATGCAATAGATGGCTTATTTTTAGTAAAATCAAATATATTCAGCTTTGGCATTTTGGTGTTAGAGATTGTGAATGGGAAGAAAAACAAAGGTTTTTATCATTCAGGGCACCGCCTCAACCTATTTGGCCATGTTAGTGTACTAATTAGAAGTAATCTTATATGCATGTGTTCTAATAAGGATAAAGGATCCTTCATTACTAAATTATCTCTACCTTCTGTTCTAAAACACTTAGTCATTGGATCCTTGAGAATCTTAAGGTACGGGGTATCTTGAGGTGTAATCTAACTGTGAGTGTCTTGAGAAAGGAGAACAGAGATATTTTGAGACAAAGGATCTTATGTCTTGTATTGCTAATATTGTAGTGGATTATTTAGGCATGGAGACTCTATGAAGAAGGCAAGTCATTGGAATTGATTGATGAGGCTCTATGGGAATCATGCGACCAAATTGAAATGTTCCGATCAATCCACGTAGGTCTTTTATGTGTGCAAGAAAGTCCAGAGGATAGGCCAAGCATGTCATCTATAGTTCTGATGTTGGGCAACAAAGCTGCATTGCCTCAAGCCAAACAGCTTGGCTTGTTCACTGCAAGAAATGTTCTTCAGCCTGGTTCTTTGTCAAGCAAGGAAGCACTGCAAGAAATGTTCTTCAGCCTGGTTCTTTGTCAAGCAAGGAAGCAACAACTACGGGCAATGAAATCACCATTACTCTGTTAAGTGCTCGATAGAAATTATACCATGTACAAGGTGAAAGCTTAATCATTGTTTCTGGTTACAATTTTACATGCATGATTCACGCAAAAAAAAAAAAAATTTACATGCACGAAATTAAATCAAAAAGTATCAAGAACATGTACTCTTTTTTTGTATACAAATTTTGTTTTCATGTTTGCATATCATTACTCTTTGCTTTATGTAACTAATTCTAGTTTGCCTACTTGTACATGTGAAAGGGAACTTCATTTTGAGAATGAGCATGTGTATCCACAACTTAGCACCAAATCTTCGTTTATTTGTGAATTTGCCAAGTCCAAACACATTACAGTGTTATATAAAATTGCTATTGGGATTCAGATATGTATGTGAAACAACATTCAAAGGCTTCAAATATTCAACATGGGACAAGGAAAAACAACCAAACCAAACTAAGCAAAAGATATAGCTAGGTGAGATTGTAAGAGAAGAAAATAAGGCTTAACATTGTTCTTATACAAGATCTCTGAAGTTGGTTGCCAAGAAAGATAGCCAGCCTTAACATTGTGTTAATTTGCTAAACAGATGCATGGGTCTTGGACCATAAGAATTAAACATCACCATGAATTGTCTTTTTGTCACGAAAAAGTTTTCACGGCAGAAGTGGTCATGTAAAAATAGATTTGAATTGTTCAATTATAAATCTATGTAAATGGACGATTTAGATCTATTTGTGGCATGATTATGTTATTGTCATGTGTAACAGTGAATAATTGTTTTTCCTACTGGATATATTGGGTAGTGTCTACAAACATAATAAATCTGAGATTGAATTTGGCACCTATTCATTAGCCAGTTTTGACAACTAGAAAAGTGTATTTATATTGTTTCCTAGTAAACATGGCCAAATTCTTTTTTTTATCTTCATTCATACTATAAATGTTATATATATATATATAACTTATTATATTTAGAAAGATAAATTACATTTGTTTCTCTCAAAATTTGTGTTAGATTTTGTTCACTTTAGAATATTTTGGCTTGAAATTTGACTTATTTTCATTTGAAAAAGAGAAATATTAGGGACACAAATTTTGAAAAAAGAGAAATAAAGGTATGAGTGGAATTTTGACGTGTAAGGAGATAAAATACTTTTTTTAAAAGGTAGCATGATTAAAAAGGGTATTTTTGGCCAAAATCCTTTCCTTGGACCATTTTTGTGATGTAAAAAATTTATTTGAGTTTTGTTTAGTGACAATCTATTTATAAATGATTGTAGACTTTTACTTTGGCCAAAGCTCCCTTATTTGTTAATAATTATAGTGATTATGTTGCCTAGTGTTGATGATAAAAATTAAAATTTTATAGTAATATTTACTATAAATCAGAGTAAAATTTTATTGTGAGATAAAGTAAAATTTTATTGTTGACATAAATTTTGATAGTAAAAATTATATTTTATTTTTTTAAAAAGAATTTCATACCCAACATAAAACTTGTTTGATAGATATTGATAAGAGAATTCTAAAAATACTAATTTTATTAAAAAGCGACATTTAGATAAAAAGTTATATCATTTTAAAATTTAAAATATTAAATTACTCAGTAAAAATATTTTGGTAATAGTGATGTATACTGGACTTTTGAAAGAAAAAAAATTTATGTTTGTCCTTAATGTATGAAGTTTTATTATGAAGAGATTTTGACTAAATTATTTAATTAAAAAATATATATAAGGAGTTTTATTTTTTTTAGAAGCTACCAAAAGAGAGAAACTAAGGGAGACAAAGGAGCAACAGTCATCTTAATAAATTAACGAAGTAAATGAAATTACTATTTTGGTAAGTAGGTTAAAATTCAAAAAAAATTTTTTTTGATTTTTTAAAAAAAAATATATATAAAAAAATAGAGAGATAATGTGATTTAAAAAAGCCAAAAAATTAAAAAACTGACTTTTAACCCAATTGACTAAATAGGCCTCTGTAGTAATTCACTTCCGTCCCGTATCATATTTAGAATGGGACAAATCGGGAGTGGTGGGTGCAGGACAAGAAATAGATTAATTTTATAAGTTAAAGAATAAAAATTATGAATAATATAATATAATATATTACGAATAATAATTTATACTTAATAAGAATTATAAGATATAAGATATGAGCAAAAACAATATAAGATAAAAAATAAATAAGTAAAAATTAATATTAAGTATAATATTTTAATATTTTAATTTTATTTTAATAAAAATTTAATTATATATTATATACATATAAATATAAATATATTTAATAATCAGACAATCAGAAAATGGGGAGTGGCAAAATTGGTTCTTGCCCCACTTCCTTATTGGGTCGGGTAGAACAGGGCGGGTAGCAAAACTTGTGCCCCACTTTCTCTCATCACTCTCTCACTCTCTCTCCCTTCAATGGCCACCACTGCTAACCAGTCTGAACCAGAGGCCAAGCTATGATACCCATTTTAGTGTAAGCTTCTTCAGCTTTGTCTCCTTTTCATTTGAATTCAATAATTTTCTTGTTATATTGTGTGTTTTTCAACAATTCTGGTGATGGGTTTTTGCTGTTTTGTGGAATTGGTGATAGGTTGATCAATGGGTTGCCCTTCAAACAAACATGATCTTCAGTCAGTGTTAATGGATTGGTTTTGCGGTTTTATTTGTTAAATTGGGCTTTTCAGTCTTTATGCTTTGTACAAAATTGACTGGTTTTGGCTTCTTGTGTGATTAGCTTTGGGGAGAAACATGCTTTTTCTTCCACTTGTATGCCTGTTGTTACTTTGGTAAAGGCAGTGAAGAGAGAGAGATTAGAGAGAAGAGAACACAAGAGAGGGAATATATTGCTAGGGTTAAAATTGGTATTTTAAAATTGTTCGTCTTTTAAATCAATAGAATCAAGTGATGCTCCTTTTATCTCTCTTATACATAATCCTGAGCAAGCCCCTAATTGAAGCTGCACATGATGAGATATCTGAAAATCTATGGTAATAAAGAAGTTGGTAATGATAACAAACTATGTGTCATTGTCCTCTAGTAGTAGTATACATGAAATGGAGTTGTACACTTGAGAAACTAGACTATTTCCAATAAAAAAATAAAAAAGAAAGAAAGAAAGAAAGAAAGAAAGAAGAAGAAGAAGAAGAAGAAGAAGAAGAAGAAGAAGAAGAACTAGACTATGAAAGAGTGATATAGATGATTTGTATTCTATTTATTAGCTTACTTATCCTCTTATGAAGTTTCAAATGCCTTACTTTTCTCAAAAAGTCCAAATCAGCTGTGAATTAAGTCGTTTGATTTTAGTGCCAATTCTACTGACCATGACTGATTGTCCATACTCAACCATTTTGGACCACTAATTGATAGGAATCTGTATAACTTTCCCAAAAGAATGGTATGCTCTCGAATTTGATAAAAGGATAATTAAAACTTGTCACAAATAAAAAAAAAACTTGGGATTTACAAAAGATGCATTAAAAATATGAATTTCGTAAACGGTTTCCCTAAAGACACTCGTTAAGAAGTTGAAATGGTTATGCGTTATTTATAAAAGTGTGTAAAATAAATGCCCTAACATTTTAAATTTTCTTAACCAATTATTTTAGGACACTTATTAACAAGACTCAACAAATATATAATTATTATATGGGCATTACACAAAATGAGGACTTCCCCTATTTGGGGGCCGAAAGCAATGGTGTTAATGGCCGTGCACTTGGGTTGGCACTGCAAGCCATTTACCCAATCAACAACGAACAAGCAAACAAGAATTTATATGGTCCATGAATTTTGTAATCCAAGATTCCCAATATCTGACGGTTCCAAATGAAATGTGCATTTAGAATTTAGAAAAGTATGCTTTTCTAAATAATGACCCAATGAGGGGGAAAGGCAGACTTATTGCAAATAATGATCCAATGACCCAATGAGGGGGAAAGACTTACTATAAGAGGTCTTGACATGATCTTTATACTAGATTAAATAGTAAAAATGGAGAAAAGAAAAGAATGTTTACAAACTTGCTAAAATGAGAGAAAGGAAAACAAGAAACTTCAATCATGTTAAGTGTATTATAAGAAAGGATTTGAAGGAGTTAGTGAAGGATGAGGAGAGTAAGTAAAGATAAAAAACTTATTTTGAGTAATTGTACTGATTTTCAAGAAATATGCAGCAGCAGATGGAAAATGGGAATGGGATCCCAATGTATTTTTTGAGAACTTAATTGAAGAACAAACACTCTATTTTTTATTTCTAAAATGAATTTAGATACCTGTAGTATCTCTTTTACAAATTGGATTGATTCAATATTACAACCTAAATCATCTATTTATAGATTTCCATTCCAGTGTGAATAACTGATGGTTGTGAGCTATAACCAGCTCAATTCTCACGTTTTTTTTCAATTCCTTCATGATGAAGGTTTTGACGGTCAACAATGGTGAGCTTCCATGAAGCTTCTCCTTCCTTCTACAGACTTCATTCTTCCAGTTTCTTTAACACTCGTCATCATTCTGGATTACTCCTTGTGTGAATTGAGGTTTGTTTTTCAACATCCCTCCTCAAACCCAATTCGCTGAGTTTCTTCATTCCAAGTAGTATCTTTAGTCTTTTGAACACTTAATGTGTCAATGGCTTTGTGAAGATATCTTTTATTTGGTCTTGAGACTTGCAAGGGATTAATTCCACTTCTTTATTCTTCACTTGCTCTCGGATGTAGTGATAGTGCATATCGATGTGTTTGCTTCGTTCGTGAAACACTAGATTCTTCGCTAGTGCTATTGTTGATTGATTATCAACATGAATCTCTATGGGTTGTTCTTGTTCAACACCCAAATGCTTCAATACATTTCTTAGCCATATTCTATGACATACTGCTAAGTTAACTGCAACGTACTCGGCTTCACATGTTGATAAAGTCATAATGGATTGCTTCTTTGACAACCAGGTGAATGCTGTCTCTCCTAGAAAGTAAGCAAAACCTGTGGTGCTTTTCCGATCATCTACATCACCAAATTCATCACATCAGATCCGATAAGGTTGTGGTTATATTGCAGATGGATAAAATAATGCATGTTCTAGTGTTCCTTTTAAGTAACGAAGAATTCTCTTGGCTATTTTCAGATGAGTTGTCTTGGGCTCTTCCATGAAGCGACTGATTAGACCAATTCCATATAAAATATCAAGGCGTGTAGCTGTGAGATAGTGGAGGCTTCCGACTAAACTTTTGAAATAAGTTGGATCAATATTTTCGACATCATCATATTGTGATAGCTTACTTCTGCCTTCGATTGGAGTATCAACGGGATGACTATTCTCCATTCCAAACTTTGCCAAGATTTCTTTGGTATAGCGGGCCTGTAAGATGAATATGCCTTCATGACTTTGTTTGACTTCAATGCCAAGATAATATGCCATAAGTCTGATGTCTGTCATTTCAAACTCTTGAATCATAAATGCTTTGAAGTCGTTTATCATGTTAAGTTTGCTGCCAGCAAAAATTAAATCATCAACATAAAGACAAACAAATAGCTTATCTCCCCCCTTGGTTGTCTTGATGTATAAGACATGTTTATATGGGCATTTGATAAACCCATTGGCGACAAAATATTTGTCGATTCTGGCATTCCAAGCATGCAGGGCTTGCTTGAGTCCATAGATGGCCCTCTTTAATTTGTAGACCTTGTCTTCCTATCTGTGCTTTACATAACCAAGTGCCTGATCGACATAGACTTCTTCATCTAGATAGCCATCAAGAAATGCTGATTTTACATCCATCTGATAAATTGGCCACCTTTGTTGTGTGGCTAAGGAGATGAAAAGTCGGACTGACTCCATTCAAACAACTGGAGTGAAAACTTCTTCATAATCAATTCCATATTTTTGCTTGTAGACCTTGGCTACAAGTCTTGCTTTATACTTCTCGACTTCTCCTTTGGCATTTCTCTTTGTTTTGTAGATCCATTTTACACCAATTGGCTTGTGTCCTTTTGGAAGCGCTATAAGCTCCCATGTGTTAATTCTTTTTTATGGCGCTTATTTCTTTATCCATGGCTTTCTGCCATTTGGCTTCTTGTTAAGCTTCTTCAAACTTGATTGGATCACTGCCTGTGAAGAGGTAGAATAATTCAAAGTCTTCATCCATGCGTCTAGTTACATCATAGCTATCTTGGCTTGGCCTTGTCTTGACATTTCTTGGTGATGATTTTTCACTTGAAATGCTGCTTGTCCCCCTTTGTGGTGAGTGTGGGGTCATTGTGGTCTCCATGTCTAGTGACTCCTTTTATGGGCTGACGTTTAACGGCAGGCTTGTTGTTTGAGTATTTTGTTGCCAATCCCAGCTTAATTCTTTGTCAAACTCAACATCTCTTGAGAAGAAATTTTTCGTTGTATCGGGAGTATATAGTTTATATCTCGCTCCACCATAGCCTATAAAGATACATTTATCTCCTTTATCTTCAAGCTTTGTTCGTCTGGCTTTTGGCACTTTGGCATATGCAATGCAACCAAAAATTCGCAAATGGTTGACCTTTGGTTTGCTGTTGCTCTAGGCTTCTTCTGGTGTCTTGTTGAGCAATCTTTGTGGTGGAAATCTATTGAGCAAGTATATTGCAGTAGAAACTGCTTCACCCCAAAATTCTGGGGTCATATTTTTCTTTTTGAGCATGCACCGAACTATATTTAGGATGGTTCTATTTTTACATTTAGATACACCATTCCGCTGGGGAGTATAAGGAATAGTGTATTGATGAACTATTCCATGAGCTTTTCAAAACTCATAAAATTCTTTGGAACAGTATTCTCCTCCACAATCTAATCGGATTGCCTTGATGAAATAACCACTTTGTTTTTTGATGAGGGTTTTGAACTCCTTGAACTTCTGAAAAACTTCACTTTTCTCTTTAATAATGTAGACCCATGTCTTACTGCTGTAACCATTTGTGAAAGTAAGAAAATATTTGTTCCCACCAAGAGAAATAGGAACAATTGGGCCACAAACGTCTGAATGGATTAGCTGTGGCAGTTGAGTTGATCTTTTTGTTGGCATGCCTTTAAAGCTCTTTCTGTGTTGCTTGGCAGAGAGGATCCTTCGTAAACTTTCTTAGAGGGTTTTAGCCATGGTATGCCTGTCACACTGTTTCCTTTTGACATGTTCTATAATCCTTGAAATTCAAATGTCCAAATCTAAGGTGCCACAAAGTTGAATTATTTTTAATTTTTTTCTTTAAGGAATCTAGAATAGGCATATTGATTTCCTCGAAAAATTAATGGAAACATGTGATTTCTTGTCATGTTGACATTTATGACTAATTTGTTATGTTGATCCCATAGTGAGAGGCTTGAATCCTTCATTTAAATTGAGAAGCCTTTCAAAATATTACTCTTCATGTTAGGCACATAATAAACATTGGAGATAAATTGATATTCTTCATTGCTTAATTTAATGCCAATCTTTCCTTTGCCTTCTACGGGTCGCTTTGTGGAATCTCCAAAGGTAACACTTCCTTTGTAACTTTCATCCAGTTGTACGAACAACTCTTTTCTTCCACTCATATGGTTGCTTCCTCCAGAGTCGAGATACCATAAGCTATCTTGTTGTGCCTCGTGGTCTTTGCATGCAAGCAAACTAGTGGATCCTGTGTCCCCTTCTTTGAAGAAATGGACTTTCTTTTCTTTAGTGTTTGTACTTCGATGCCAACAATCCTTTGCGGAATGTCCAAAAATTTCACATATTTGGCATTGTACTTGAGGCCTTCTAGATTGTTGATTTGGTCGGATAAATCTTCCTTTTCCTCAACCTCTTTGGGAGTTCTACCAAGATCCTTATCTGTTGTCTTGGTGTTGGTATTGATTATTTTGATGAAATTTTCCTCATCCATGGCCTAGTTGGAATCGGCCTCGATTGGATGCTTTTGAAAAATTCAGCTTTGTTTGGAGAACTTGCTCGAGTGGTTTCTCTCCATCTCGTCTTGCCAATTTTTGTTCATGGGCTTGTAGGGAACCCACGAGCTTTTCGATTATTAATTCTTCCAAGTCTTTAGATTCTTCAATGGCAACGACAACATAGTCGAATTTTGGGTCTAGGGACCTCAATATCTTCTCTATGACACGAACATTTGTAAGTGTCTCTCCACTCCATCTAAGTTGATTTACAATTACCGTAAGTCTAGTATATTAGAAATTGACTCGGAGGGCTTCATTTGAATTAATTCAAACTCACCACGTAGGGTTTGAAGTTGAATTTTCTTGACTTTTTCTACACCTTGAAAGGTTTGGCGGAGGAGATTCTAGATTTCTTTTGCTGTATTTGCTCCTACAATGATCTTGAACGTTGATTCGTCCAATCCTCCATGGATCGCCTGTACTGCGATGTCATCCTTTTTCCTTAAATTTTTATAGTGGTTCTTTTCGGCAATTGTCAGATTGTCGTCGTCTTCTTTTGATGGAGGCGTTGTATAGCCTTCTTCTACGAACTCATATACTCCTTTGGTGCCTAAAATAGACTTCATTCGGATGCACCAATTGTCATAATTTTCTTTGGTGAGTTTTAGGATTGAGGAATCTGAATTTGAATTCACCATGGTGCCTTTTTAATCTTTAATTGGAATCTAAAATTTTTTTCGAAAATGAATTTCGAAAATCTGACCATACGGATGTATCCGGAATGCTCCAAATAGGTGGAAACCACTACTGGATCGTTGTGTGATTGGACTCCGGATGGCTTAGTCTTAGCCGAAATAAATTGCACGGTTTAGATTTGGGTAAAGTTATGCCGCGAAGCACCAGATAATTATTCTGGTCAGCATTCACGCGTCCTCTTCGTTGGAGCACATGTACGGCATGTGCTGTGAGTGGCTGGCGCATGGGAACGACGTCAAAGCGTGTGAGTGAGCGTGCTGGCTTTTTGGAGCTCCGTTTTTTACGTGGTTTTTTCCTGTGTGACTGTCTTGATGAGACCTACACAATGGTATGATCAAAAGTTGATTTTAACAACTTTTATTTCTAGGAAATTCTAAAAATTGCTCTGTTCTTCTCCTCTTTTGCGAAAATTCTGCAATTTCAGGCCACCTTGGCTCTTATGGCTCTGATGCCACTAATGGAAAATGGGAATGGGATCCCAATGTATTTTTTGAGAATTTAATTGAAGAACAAACACTCTATTTTTTATTTCTGAAATGAATTTAGATACATGTAGTATCTCTTTTACAAATTGGATTTGTGTGAGTGAATTTCCGATCACACTGCCCTCCTTAGTAATCCAGCTGTAAAGCACAGGCAGAATAGATGGCACCCTGTAATCTGCACAGAAAGAAAAGGCTCCGGCGGTGGTTCTTCCACCTGGGGGCACTCCGACGATCAAGTCAGTATTTCTCAAAGATAATATATGTGCTTTAGTTACTGCTCAAGACTACAAATTGCGTACCTTAGACCCGCCGGGGGTGCCCTTCTTTTATAGTCTCTCTTTATCCTAGTCCCACTAGAAGTCTCCCTTCTATGGACTCCAATTGCGGATCTATCTTGGACTCTTCAAGAGATATGGATAGACTCCCTAAGAGTATTACCTTTATCCATCCTGCAGTCTTTCTTCTTTCTAGGACTCCTATCCCTTATCCACTTATCTCGGACTCTGGTTTCTTCGGAGATAACCTCGGCAACTCCGACATAACCTCGGCGTAATTACTGCGACACGTGGAACCTCGGCTGACACTTCGGCGTCACCTCGGCCACGTGTTAGTTACTCAGAAAATACATCCCCACAACTACCCCCTAGGTTCTATTACCTCGGCATTCTAAGATGATGGAACCTATATTTGAACTTTTTTCTCGTATGTCGGCTTAAGAACTTTCTAGCCGAAATCATTTATTTTCAGGCCGACATGTCTTCATCTAAGAACAAGAATTCAGATCAATTTTCCTTCGCGCATGAGCTGTCATGCACCATTTTTCAACCGTTTCACTGACGCGTTTTTCCCTTATTGGTCCGTGCTGGCGATGCGCCTGTTGGCCGTCTTTTCTCTGCTTGCGCCGTCTGACGCATGCGTTAACCCAGGCACAATAATTGCTTTTGGTTTGCCACCGTTTCATGTTTTGGACAAAAACGTTTGCCTCTCTCTTCATTCTTTACTTTTTGCATTCGAATTTCCCTACTTTATTCTCTCTCTAAAGCTCTTTCATCTCCGAATCCGCCATTGCTCGTAGCTCTCGACTCTGCTACTGTCTTGCATTTGCCATTTCTGCGAAGCTTTCGCCACTGTAGCGTCCGCCATCTGACCTCGGCGTAGCTCATTCTGGCCTTCACCTTTTTCTGGTAAGCAACTGGCTTTTCTCCTCCAGTTCTTGATTTATCCCTGAAATTTCTTGCCATTGTTGTTCTGCTCTAGTATTTAATTTGTGAATCGTTCACCTGAGTGTGTATTATTTCCTAGTTTTTTACACATGTCATGAACACTCGCACTGTTGCACCTCTTGTTCTTGGTCTTCCACCATTTCTGTTCTTGAATCTGAGACTTCGTTTCTGCTTTTCTATTTTCCAGATTTCTGCCTTCCGTACTCGTTCTTCGTAGATTTAGGTTTGGGATTTGTCTGTAGAACCTTCAATTTGTAGGAAAAACTGAAACCATCTTTACCAATATACACCTAGGTTTAAGCCGAGGTCCCAAGAACCCTTTAGGAGTACCCTGTTTTTGTAGTCAAGTACTTGTATACCAGAACCATGGGTATGTGGAGAAATAGGGTTAACACCCCAACCAAACTAGAATATTTTAGGCAGGAGTTCTCCATCCCTGCCGATGTTCACCTAAGACTGGCTGGGGAGGGCGACTCTATTATGCCCGAGGATGATAAGATGCCTTTTCCTGTTGTAGCCTTTGTCGAATGTGGGCTTCGGTTCCCTCTAGATCCCCTTTTCCGCGAGGTCCTTCATTACTATACCCTGAACCCTATGCAACTCACCATCAACGCCTATAGAACGCTTAATGGTATAATAGCCTTAGCTCGGCAGGAGAGTGTCAGGATCACTCTTGCCGACATCCAATACTGTTATACCATGTGTGCCCTCAACCTAAAGGAAAAAGGTTATGTGTACTACCTCAAGCCGAGGTCCACCGAGTTTAAAATTGTAGCCGACCTTCCTGACTCCAACAAAGGTGCTGGAGATGACTATCTTATTGCATATGGTAATTGGGAGTTTGGCCCAGATGAAGAAGTCCATCTTTTCCCTCTCCCCCGAACAGTAAAGGAGGGCAAGGGTAAGAGCCCAACGTCAACTGCTTAGCTGTTGCTTTCTTCAAGTTTTTCCAAAAAATTTTATCTGTTTCTGATGTTTTGTTCTATTTTGCAGACGTTCGCAAGCCTCCCAAAGACTTTCGCCAGTCCTATTTTCATGGGAAAGGCCTGAAGAAGCTCTTGGACCTTCCAATCCAGAAGCGCAAAGCTCCACTGGTACTGAACTTCATCCCAACGTATAAGTCAACTCTGCCTGACGTCCCAAGAGCGAAGAAAAAGAGCTCATCCACAGCCACAACTCAAACCACATCTACTTCTCGGACAGATCAAGGTTCTACTTCTGACCCAGCCGATCTTCCATCCACTTCAGCCCAATACCTGATCCCAGTAACAGAAAGAAAGCGTCGGTGACGTCTCGTAAAAACTACCGAAATGGTCCGCCCGAAGCCCGTTGTTCTAGATCTCCTCGCCGACCTTCCAGCCGATGTAGATGATGCACCATCCCAAACGGTGCCCCCACCAAAACCAAAAAGAGTCAAAAAGGCCCAGCCAAAGGCCAAAGCTACTGAGGCCGAGGTTGAAGATGCTCTGCCCATCTCCCAACTAACCTCAACTGTGAAGACCACTTCTGCTCCCGCCACAAGATCTCACGAGGCCACCATCGGGGTCAACTCAGCCAAAAAGGCCGAGGTCGTCGTCTGCGACGACTTCGGGGTCCAGGGTTCCCAAAGTTCCCTGGGAGCCCAAAATTACACTTGAAAACAGGCCCGTCTATGCCAACGAAAGCGCCGCCGATGTAAACATCGGCGTGGCACTCAGCACTGCAGTTCTCCTTGAGGGTGATCTTGAGCGTAATGCCAAGATGAACGAATACGAGAACTACGCCCTCATGCTGCAGCGCTCTGTCCAAGTAAGTCTTTGAATTTGATAACTTTTCTTACTGCCACTTTTCTTCATGCTTGTAAAGTCTTGTAATATTTTGTGATAACCTATGCCTTGTGAACTTTCAGGCCATTCAACACGCCCACACCTTCTCCATGCAAGCATTTGAAGCGAAGGAGAAATTGTCTGAGATGGAGAATGAGTTTGCTGCCCTTCAGAAACAAAACAAGAGTCTTAAAAATAAAATGAAGACTCTGGAAGACCAAGCCGAGGTCAGAACTCGAAGCTCAAGAAGAGGTCATGAAAGGGCCGAGGTCATTGGCCATTAAAAACGCTGTCGAAGCTAACGAAGAAAGAGGTTGAGGAAAAGCGCCCAGCCGAGAAAGAGCTCCAGAAGCGGCTACAAGGATGCCGAAACCAAGGCGCCCGATGACAAGGCATACGCCCAAGGCATGGCCGATGTGGCAGAAGATTACAAGTTACAAGTTAAGCAGGCATGCAATAGGGGTTTTAACCTTGGTTGGATGTCCTTAGCCAACAAACTTGATCTTCCTGCTGATTCGCCACGGCGCAAGGCCGAAGCTATCCCTCTCCCCTTTCCTCCTCCTCCACCTTCAACTCAGGCTGAGGAAGAAGTTGAATCTGAATCCGAGGCTGAGGATGAAGATGAAGAGAATAAAGATAACGAGGCCTTGGTAAGGAAACCGAAGGATGCCAGTGAGACCAAGTCTCCTCCTGAGGGTGACCAAGTCATGGACTTGACCCAGAACGAAGATCTTGAAGAGGCGCCCAAGGAAGCTGACGTCGGCAAGTTATCCTCTGACCTTCTCTTGGCTGAGAGAAGTGTTGAGAAGACTTTGGCCGAGATTGATGCCAAAATTGCGGCTGATAAGGAGGCCGAGGTCGTGGTGGGAAAGCATGCTGAGGTTGCGATAGAAAAAGATGTCGAGGTTGTTCTTCAAGAGCCCTCTGAGGTCCCAAATTTCAACCTCGCCTCCCAAGCTTGAAGAAACTTAGCTTTTTTTCTTTTTTTGTACTTTGTTTCTTTTCTTTGCTCTTGTTAATGTTCCCTGAACAATGTAAGCTTCTTCTTTATGGCCGATGTGCCTTTCTTTGTTGCTTTAGAATAATTTACTTCTGCTAGGCCATTGTGCCTCCTTTATATACAACCTGCTTTCTTTAAATGTCAGAGTCTTTAATTTTTTTCATTGCTTCGCTTGATTCTATACTTAGAATATTTTGCAAGTCTCTCCTCATTTGTACAATCTCCTCGTGGAGAAATACCTCGGTATGTTTACACGAAGATTCACCTCGCTTAACTTTAACTTGTAAATTGCTACAAATTTCAACAAGTAAAGATAAGGAATTTATCTCGGCTTAACTTTAAC
This sequence comes from Camellia lanceoleosa, assembly GCA_025200525.1. Classification (NCBI taxonomy): domain Eukaryota; kingdom Viridiplantae; phylum Streptophyta; class Magnoliopsida; order Ericales; family Theaceae; genus Camellia; species Camellia lanceoleosa. The sequence continues at coordinate 1,792,587 of JANUSC010000019.1, forward strand.
TTGTAAATTGCTACAAATTTCAACAAGTAAAGATAAGGAATTTATCTCGGCTTAACTTTAACTTTTAAATTGCTACAAATTTCAACAAGTAAAGATAAGGAATTTATCTCAGCTTAACTTTAACTTGTAAATTGCTACAAATTTCAACAAGTAAAGATAAGGAATTTATCTCGGCTTAACTTTAACTTCGGCTAAGTATTACTACTGTCTTCTCTCTGCCCCCAATGTGAACCAAAGTTCCGCTTGGGTTCTCATTATTCAAAAAACAACATTATGCAAGGTTTTATAAGTTCTGAAAAATTCTGCTAAGATTTTATTGATCATATCGACAAAAAATCAAAGAACATCTAATGATAGAAAAACTTTAAATTACAAGTGTTCCATGGTCTAGGCAATGCTTTGCCCTCATTATCTTCGAGCCGATATGCCCCATTTTCTAACACCGAAGTAATTCTGTAGGGTCCTTCCCAGTTTGGGCCAAGCTTGCCCTCTCTGAGATCCTTGTTATTGCCGACGACTTTTCTCAAGACTAAGTCGTTGACTTGAAAATCCCTTGGATTGACCTTCTTGTTGTAAGCTTTGGCAAGCTATTGCTGGTATGCTGCAAGCTGGATTGCAATTTCTTCTTTCTTCCAGAGATCCGGATCTGCTAAGAGCACATCATTAGACCCGCTTCTCAACTCCTCGTGTTCTCGATCCTCGATGCCGATCTCCAATGGAATGATCGCTTCGCGCTATAAGCCATGGCAAAGGGGATTCCTGTTGATCTTCTCGGCGAGTGCGATATGCCCAGAGCACGTTGGGCAATTCGTCTACCCACTTTCCTTTTGCTGCCTGCAGCCTCTTCTTTATTCCATCCAGAATGACTTTATTGGATGCTTCGGCTTGCCCATTACTTTGGGGAAAGCTTGGTGTTGAAAATTAATTCTTTATCTTGAACTTTGCGCAAAAATTCTTGATGAGTTTGCTGTCAAACTGTGTACTGTTGTTGGCAACGATTGCTCTTGGAATCCCAAATCTGGTGATGATGTTTTTCCAGATGAAGTTCTTCACATCCACATCTCGGATTTTGGCAAGAGGCTCTGCTTCTATCCACTTTGTGAAGTAGTCTGTTGCTACCAGTAAGTATTTCCGCTGCCCAGTTGCTTGGGGCAATTGTCCAACGAGGTCCATGCCCCATTGGGCAAATGGCCAACGGCTGGAAACCGGGTTCAAGTCAGCGGCTGGTTGATGTATCAAAGGTTCAAACCTCTGGCATTGTTCGCACTTCTTCACATAGGCTTCTGCATCTTTTTGCATATAGGGCCACCAATACCCCTGGGTAATGGCCCTGTGAGCTAACGATCTGTCCCCCGTGTGGCTTCCGCAAACTCCTTCATGAATTTCATATAAAAAGTCTTCGACCTGAAGAGGGTGTACACACCTTAAAAGAGGTCCAAAGGAAGGATCTTCAGAGAGATGTCCTTCATTAAATCAATCTTGCCGACCTCAATCGGACCTTGTGTGCTTCCTTTCGATCTTCTGGCAGCTTTCCCTCTTTTAGGAATGCAATAATTGCATCCATCCGGCTTGGTCCCATGTCCACACATAATGCCTCCTGCATTGTGTTCGGTGGCTCTATGCTCGGGTTTGATAAGTAATCGATCATTATTGTCCTCGTCTTTCCGGTTTGCATTGAGCTTGCTAAATTGGCCAACGCTACGTGGTTGTTATCGTCTCGGCTAACTGAAGAAGTCGGGCTTGAAACATGTCCGCCACCGATGACTTCTTTTGCGTATGCCGACATCCTTTCATCTCGGGCAACGAACTCTCCTGTAGTTTGATTTACTATAAGTTGTGAGTCACAAAAAACTATTACCTCATCTACCTCTGCTGCTACTGCTAGCTTCAGTCCAGCAATCAATGCTTCATATTCCACCTCATTGTTCGAGGCTTTGAACCCCAGTCGAATGGACTGCTCCAATATCTCTCCATCGGGGGAAATTAACACTACTTCTACCCCTGCCCCTGCCAGTTTGAGCTCCCATCAACAAAAAGTTGAAAGGAGTCGCCGATGTAAATGCTGCAGGGTCTGAGTTTTTCCTTCCTTGGTTCCTTAGCCTTTGGCTGGGCTTCTCCTTCCTTGTTTGGACATCGTTCATCTCGCTCAATGGAGCCCGATGTTCGATGTATTCGCGAGAACTCGCCACGGTCGCCAAGACTTGGCCCTTAATTGTCGTTTCTACCAACTCCAGTCATATTGGCCCAAAACTACGCCCATCTTGCTATTCTTCCAGCTTAAGTCTCCTTGTTGCAAAGAAGGATTTGAGTGGGTGCTCTGTTAGAACCACTATCTTGTGAGCTTGAAAATAATGGTTTAGCTTCTTTGAGGCCATTACCAAGGCCAAAGATCAATTTCTCCAATGGTAGATACCTTGTTTCAAGGCCGCCAAGGTTTTACTTACATAGTAAATTTCTGCTCTCCCTTCTTCTCGGATTATCACATCCATCGCGTGCTCTGAAACTGCTAAGTATAAAAACAGTTCCTCCCCAGGTTGAGGTGTTGAGAGGATTGGAGCCGTGGTAAGGTATTTCTTCAGGTCGGCCAAAGCGGCCTCACATTTCTCTATCCATAGAAAATCCGTGGCCTTTTTCACCAGATTGAAAAAAGGTTTACATTTGTCCGAACTTCGGCTTATGAATCTGTTTAGGGTCATGCCCTTCCAAAGAAGCATTTGAACCTGTTTTGCCGATGTCAGACTCTATAATTCTAGAATGGCCTTGATCTGATCTGGGCTGGCTTCAATGCCCCTTCTTGTCACCAGGTATCCCAAGAACTTACCGGATCCGACTCCAAACGCGCATTTCGATGCATTTATCGGAGCCGATATGTTCTGAGTATGTCAAAGACCTCTTCTAGGTCAGCAAGATGATCCTTTGGTTCCTTGGTCTTCACGACCATGTCATCAATGTAGACTTCTACTGTTCGGCCAATCAAGTGTTTGAACATCTTGGTTACAAGCTTTTGGTAAGTTGCTCCTGCGTTCTTCAGCCCAAAAGGCATGACTCTGTAACAATACAGACCTTTGGGAGTGATAAACGCTGTCTTCTCCTCATCCGGGGGGTACATGGCTATTTGGTGATACCCCCTATATGCATCCAAGAAGCTCATTCTTCCATGTCCAGATGTGGCGTCCACTAACTGGTCGATCTTTGGCAGAGGGAAGCTGTCTTTGGGACAAGCTTTGTTCAAGTTTGTAAAATCTACGCAGACCCTCCACTTGCCATTCTTCTTCTTTACTACCACGGTGTTCGATAACCATGTCGGATAATTGGCTTCTCTGATGGCCCTGGCCTCTAGAAGTCTGTCTACTTCTTCCTTCACTGCTTCGACGTGCATCAACGTCGGTCTTCTGGCTCGTTGTATCACAGGTTTGGCCGACCTGTCAACGTTGAGTCTATGACATGTGACCTTGGGGTCAATGCCTGGCATTTCATAAGGTGTCCAGGCAAACACCTCAATATTTTTCCTCAGAAAGGTTTCCAGCTCCCTTTCCTCCTCTTCGGCTAATCCTGTGCCGAGAAGAAAGAAGCGTTCTTCATCGTCCTGCTGGACGAAGATTTTCTTCAGTGCTTCTTCACTTTTCTCGGTCGGCTCCTTGCCGACATCATCTAGGACCTTCATGTCCTCTTCTCTGACTTCTGCCTCCTCTGGTTCCCGAATACTGCAGGTTAATTTCATTGCTGCCATGGAGCAATTTTTCGCCTGCAACTGATCTCCTCTGACTTCCTCAATCCCATGTTCTGTTGGGAACCGCAGCAGTTGATGCAGCGTTGAGGGAACTGCCCCCATTGCATGTAACCACGGCCTCCCCAAGATGATGTTGTAAGGCGAGGGTGTGTCAATCACAATGAATTCTGTCTTGACCTTCTTCGTGCCAGCCTGTACCTCCAAGCTTGTTGTGATTAATGGCCATGTTGGCATTCCATTGAAGCCGACCATCGGGCCGTTTGACTGGTCCATGTCATCAGGGTGAAGGCCTAACTCCTTGTAACATCTGATATACATAATGTCACAGGAGCTACCTTGATCAATCAGGATGCATTTCACCTGGCACTCCCCAACCTGGAGGGATACTACCAAGGCATCATTGTGCGGGTGCTGAACCATATCCAGGTCGGCTTCTGTGAAGGCTATCATCTGTCCTTGGCACACTTCAGGCCGAGGTCGTTTTAGCCGACCGTTGACGGTCTTCGCAGTGTTTTACCCTCTGTGTCTCCCCCCGTATGTCGTTTTCATTCACCATTGAGTGGATCACGTTAACCACCCGAGGTCCACCTACCTGTGGTTGCTGCGCCGGGGGAGGCAGGGCTGCTGGTGCTTGAGGCAATCGTGCCTGTTCTTCTCTGGTTCTGGCCTCATCCACAAGGTCTCTCAGATGGCCTTGCCTCACCAAATCTTCTAGGTGTGCTTTAAGGGCTCTGCAACCCTGAGTTGGGTGCCCCTCCTCATTGTGGTAAGCACAACGCCTACCAAGGTTTCTCCCCATAAATTCCCCTGGTGCTCTTGCCGGCGCCCTGAAGTAGGGCTGATTTCGAATTTGATCAAGGACTTTGTGGATCGGAATTCGGAACACCGCTGCCACCGCTGCTTTGCTCTCAACTCGCTCTTGTTTGTTGGGTCCATTGTTACCTCCTCGCCGGGCGCCGCTGTTTTTTTCTCGCTTTGTCTCCTTATTCCCGACGTATCTTCCTCGCCTCGCATACTTCTCGATTCTCGCCATGAGCTCTTCCATGCTCTTTAAGTGGTTTTTGCCAAAGACTTCCAAGAAGGATGTCATCCTTCAGCCGTTCTTGAAAGACACGACCGCCACCTCTGGTTGCATTCAGTATTCGATTGAACACCTCATAGTACCTCTTTGCATAGGCCCTAAGGCTTTCATCTTTGCTAATTTTAGGGCCATCAACACATCCACCCTCAATGGTCAGTAGCTTGTTTGTTATGAACCCGCCACAAACATCTCGCCAGCCTTCCAGACTCTTTCACGCTCCCCTTTGGTAGTTTGTGGAACCAATCTGATGCAATCTCCCCGAAGGATGAAGGGAACACTTTGCAGAGCAACAGCTCGTTCCCACTGTATAATGCCATTGAATTCAAAAATAATCCAACATGGAAGTTAGGGTCTGACTTACCATTATATATCCGGGCCTCGGATATCAATCTTTTTCAAGAACGAATTTGTCCAATTCCATCGAGAATGGCGTCCCCGCTTAACGGGAAGTTACTTGACTCAGATTCTCCTGCTTCCTCTTGAGGTAATCTCTCAAGTCCTCTTTACTCCCTCAGCCTACCGTCATTGGACTTCACCTTTTCAAGACTACTCTCGGCCTCATAGTGGCCCCTTTTCGATCCTTCTCCGCAGACGATCGAAACACAATATCCGCCTAACATGCCGATGTTCTTGGGGTCCGCTTCTTCTTGCGATATGTCCTTCGACTCTTCTCTTCTCGGCTCTTCTCGCCGACTTCCGAGTTTCGGTGAGAGTGCCTTCCACCTCGTGTCGAGGGCTTGGGATTTCTTTCCGCCTTCTTCCGGCGTTTGTTGCTGGCATTGGTGTGTCCTGTAGCGGGTATGGCGGCTGCATGACATTATTTTTCATCATGAAGTTGACGACCGATTGAAGGTCGCCAACTTGTTTGCCATCTCCTTTACTTCTTCATCCCTCCTCGACATCTGTCTTCCGTGTCCGGAGGTCGTCCTCGTTATAGTATTTGCCCCTGTCCGCTTTCTTTGATGTATCACCATCTTGGCCGACGGCTTTCTCTGCGTGATTCTGATCACGAGCTTCTTCGTTGTAGTCCCCTCCTTCAGCGTTAGGGTCGACAGGTCTTCCACTCCCAGTAGGAGTGTTGTCTCCAATCTTTTCCTTCTACGTGTTACTGGCCATCTACTCTTCTTTCGTTCCCACAGACGGTGCCAAATTGTGTGAGTGAATTTCCGATCACACTGCCCTCCTTAGTAATCCAGCTGTAAAGCACAGGCAGAATAGATGGCACCCGGTAATCTGCACAAAAAGAAAAGGCTCCGGCGGTGGTTCTTCCACCCGGGGACACTCCGACGATCAAGTCAGTATTTCTCAAAGATAATATATGTGCTTTAGTTACTGCTCAAGACTACAAATTGCGTACCTTAGACCCGCCGGGGGTGCCCTTCTTTTATAGTCTCTCTCTATCCTAGTCCCACTAGAAGTCTCCCTTCTATGGACTCCAATTGCGGATCTATCTTGGACTCTTCAAGAGATATGGATAGACTCCCTAAGAGTATTACCTTTATCCATCCTGCAGTCTTTCTTCTTTCTAGGACTCCTGTCCCTTATCCACTTATCTCGGACTCCGGTTTCTTCGGAGATAACCTCGACAACTCCGACATAACCTCGGCGTAATTACTGCGACACGTGGAACCTCGGTTGACACTTCGGCGTCACCTCGGCCACGTGTTAGTTACTCAGAAAATACATCCCCACAGGATTGATTCAATATAACAACCTAAATAATCTATTTATAGATTTCCATTCAAGTGTGAGTACCTTATGGTTGTGAGCTGTAGCCAGCTCAATTCTCATGTTTTCTTCATTTCCTTCATTAACAATGGTGAGCTTCCATGAAGCTTCTCATTCCTTCTACAATCTTTATTCTTCCTGTTTCTTTAACATTCTTCATCATTCTGGATTACTCCTTGTGTGAATTGAGGTTTTTTTTCAACAGCTGCTAGACTCATGTTCTGCGGCCACCGGCTGTGAGTGTGATATCGACTTTGGAAATTCTCCCACAATGTTTGTTAGTACCCTTTGTTGTCAAATTCCGTGGATCGCAACCAAGGTTGTAACATGTTATAGCTTTCCAGATTTTCCAATTTTGGTCTCCCCGCTCGAGCGGGGAAAGTGACACTCGAGCAGGGATTGCAAGCTCCTAGTATCTCTACTTCGCCCGAAAAAGTACTGGATGGTGTGATTCGATGCTCAAGCGTGGAAACTTCCGCTCGAGCGTGAAGCCTATATGAATCACACATTTTTGAAGCCTCTGCTCGAGTGGGCATTCCCACGCTCAAGGGCACCGCGCGAACACAGATTCTATAAATTCGCGTGTTGGGTCTTTTTTTAGGATTACTTTTTCTAGATCTTATTCAAGAGTCCTAAGGTTTTGTTTGAAGTTTGCTTCTGAGTTTTTCCTTGATGTTTTGAGAGAGTTCTTCACTCATGATCTAAGATTCATACATCAAGGAGTTTGTTACTTTATAATTCAAGAGAGTTCTCTTCGGTGGATTCCGAAGATTCAAATGTAGAGTTTCAAAAGGCGTTTGATTCTGTACGTAGTCGTTAATTCGACAAGTGAGGTTGTGGATTTAACTTCAGGTGGATTAGTTCCGAGACGAAGGCTTGGTAAAAGAGTTATAGAAGATTCGAAGACAAATTGACTGAGTTGGGTAATTTGTGCATTATCTTTGTAATCTTTCTTTGTTCAGTAGTGGATTGATTAGTGGCATTTCGCCCATGGTTTTTTATTACAATTGAAGGTTCTTCAATTGTGGTTTTTCCACATAAAAATCATTTGTGTCGATTTATTATTTATTCCGAAAAACAAACAATCTAAATCACTTTCGTAAGTGCTTGTTGATTTAGATTGTGTGTTTTGGATTATTGGGATTTGGAATTTTTTTAATCTTGATCTAATCACGAATCACTTAGGATTTTCAATTGGTATCAGAGTAGGTCACTCTTTGTTTTTTATCAAAACTATAGGAGTGTGATTTTGTGTGACTAGTATTATGGATTCTATTCGTGAAGGTAACTTAACTCATAGACCTCCTTTACTCGACGGTACAAACTATTCTTACTGGAAAGCTCGTATGAGAGTGTTTTTAAAATCCATCGATGAGAAAGTTTGGCACTGCGTAATCTATGGGTGGAGTGAACCTATTGTCACCATTGATGGTGTTGATATTCCTAAACCCCTTAATAAATGGGACACAACTGATTACTAAAACTCGAGTTGGAACAGTAAGGCTCTCAATTCCCTGTTTTGCTCCGTCACACCTGAAGAGTTTCGTCGAATCTGCACGTGTGAGGTGGCAAAAGAGGCTTGGGACATTCTTGAAACGATTCACGAAGGTACTACTTCTGTCAAAAGGTCAAAACTTCAACATCTCGCCTCCGCCTTTGAAACCCTTTTTATGCGGGATGATGAGACGTTTGATGATTTCTATGCAAAACTTAGTGATATCGTTAATTCCTGTTTCACACTCGGTGAAAAAATTCCAGAAGCTAAAGTGTTTGGAAAAATTTTGAGGTCTTTACCCGAGAGGTTCCAATCAAAAGTGACAGCCATTGAGGAGACTCAGAATGTTGATACCCTCAAGTTTGATCAATTGGTTGGAAACCAACAGACTTATGAAACCCACTAGATTTCAAAGAAAAAATAAAAAGATAGTGTGGCTTTCACTAGTGCTCATGAGACTGCAAAAACTCCGGAGACTAAATTTGATTTAGAGTCTGAGATGACGGCTATGTTTACTAAACAGTTTAAAAAAATTTTGAAGAAAAAGAAGCCTAATTTTAGAGACCCTATTTCAAAAGACAAGAGTAATGAAAAACCCAAAACTTTTCCGCCAAAATTTTCTCCAAAAACTTAAAAGAAGAACATAAAGGGGCAAGGGGTCAAGTGCTATGAATGTCAAGGGTTTGGCCATATTGCCCTTGAATATCCGTTGAAAAAGAATCGAAAGAAAGTTTACACTGTGACTTGGGATGATGAAAGCGGGTCGGAGCAAGAACCCGAAGAACCTGAATCTGACGAAGACGGGGATAGTGCTTTCATAGCATTTTGGTCCAGTTTTACTCAACCTCTTCCAAAGCCATCGGAATTAGCTCGTGGTCAGAACCTACATCATGCTCCCACCTTTGATGGGACCAACTGCCTGTACTGGAAAATCAGAATGAGGGCTTTTCTGAGAGCTTTTGAACCAGGAAGTTGGCAAGCCATTAAAGAAGATACAGAAAGTGCAAACAATCTGAGCAATCAGAGAGCCCTGATTACTATTTGTGGAGCAATTTCCTATGAAGAACAGCAACGAGTTGTTCACTGCATAAAGGCTAAACATGCATGGGAAATTCTGAGCCAATTTCATGAAAGAGGAGATTCACCTTCACCACCATCCAGCAACTTCCCTGCCTTGGTTGCTAGATTGGATGAGGTCAAGGAGAATGAAGAGCAAAAAGAGGATGATGAAACATCTGAAGACAATGATGAGATCAATGGCGATGAACTACAACAAGCTTACGAAAAGCTGTACGAGGAATCTCTAAATTTGTCCAAAATCAATGACAAACACTCTCTCAAGCTCAAAACATGTGAGAGTGAGAATGTCAGGCTAAAAGAAGAACTTGTAGTAGCAAAACAGAATGTCATCAAGATCTCAAGTGAAAGGCAAGACTTATGTGGAAAACTTCTATCCTGTGAAACTGAAAGGAATGAACTTCTGAAAGTGTATTCTACATATGAAGAAAAGCTTGAAAGCTTTGAGATGTCACAAGCTGCATTGGAAAAGATAGTCTGTCAGAAAGATGAAGAACTTCATATTGCTAGAGCAACAATCTCCATGTGGAACAAAGGTTCCAAATCTCTAGAAGACATCCTCGGGTCTCAACAATGGGTTGTGACAAAAGTGGGCTAGGCTATGGTGCAACAGCTCACAAGGGACAGGCCTCTACCTTACATAACCTGAAGACTCAAGCAAAGGGAAAGTTGAAGGTAGACCAGGATGATTCCTCTCTTCATCTACCGAAAGTGGGTAAGATCAACAAAAGGGAGGTAAAACCTGTTTTTATTTGTCATCATTGTGGTAGGTATGGCCACATTCATCCTTATTGCTATGAATTGTTTGGTAAGGTGTCTCAAAAGGGTAGAAATTCGAATACTTTTTGGGTTAGGAGACAACCTTACATGTCTAGGCGGAATACCAAGATTCATGAGGGTGTTCTCAATGCCAAGACATTGACCAAGACCAAAAAGATTTGGGTGAGGAAAGATGATTTGACTTGTTTAGTTGCTCACACTGCCCTAAAAGCACGTGATTCACACATGTGGTATCTTGATAGTGGCTGCTCTCGTCACATGTCCGGTAACAAATCCTACTTCACCTCTCTTGAAAAATATGAAGGAGGAATTGTTACCTTTGGAGATGGCGACACTTTTAGAGTCATTGGTAAGGGCTCTATAAGTGTTGCTGGTCTTCCCAAGCTGGATAATGCTCTACTTGTTGATGGTCTTAAAGCAAATCTTTTGAGCATTAGTCAAATGTGTGATTCCCATCGTGAAGTATTGTTTTCTAAAAATAAATGTGAAATTTTGGATAAAAAGGGAAATACTGTCTTACATGGGGTTCGCACATCTGATAACGCTATGGGATTGTTACTACTAATGATCTCACTTGTCACTCTGCCATCATAAGTAACATTGATTTGTGGCATCAAAGATTAGGTCACATGAATTTCAAAGACCTAACTAAGATAGCTAACAAAGAGCTTGTGAGAGGAGTACCTAAACTGGGTAAGAATTTGAGCCATGTGTGTGGACCATGTCAACTTGGAAAGCAAACCCGTGCCTCTCATAAAAAGGTGAACAGCTTTGCAACCAAACGTCCTCTTGAATTGGTTCACATGGATTTAATGGGTCCTACTCGCACTGAAAGCATTGGAGGTAAAAGATACATTTTTCTAAATGTTGATGATTTTACTCGGTCTTCATGGGTAAATTTTTTAAGGGAAAAATCTGATACGTTTGATGCTTTCCAGGCTTTAGTCCTTAAAATCCAAAATGAACAGGGTGTTTCCATTGGGCGTATCATAAGAATCCGAACTGATCATGGTCGTGAATTTGAAAATAGTTCGTTCTCGGATTTTTGTGATATGTATGGAATTAAGCATGAATTTTCTGCACCTATTACTCCACAACAAAATGGAGTAGTTGAGAGGAAGAACAGAGTTGTTCAAGAAATGGCTAGGGTCATGCTCCTTAGTAAGAGTCTTCCTCGAAAGTTTTGGGCCGAAGCCCTAAATACTGCTGTTTATGTCATAAATCGCGTGTATTTAAGGCCTGACACTTTACAAACTCCATATGAATTGTGGAAGGGTTTGAAACCTAATGTAAAATACTTCAAAACTTTTGGGAGTAAGTGTTACATCTTCAAAGATAGAGAGCCCTTGGGCAAATTTGACTCCCGAAGTGATGAAGGTATTTTTCTAGGGTATTCAACCAACAGTAGGGCTTTTTGAGTCTATAACCTGCGAACTTTATCTTTAATGGAATCTATCAATGTGGTTATAGATGACACAGGTGCACCTACTCCAGCAACAAATGAGGATGACAATGGTAAGTCTCCAATCTTGGATACTGAACCACAAAATCAAAGAGAAGCTGCGGTCCAATCACAAGAAATTGTTACAGCACCATCGTCACAGGTAAGTTCAAGTCCAAAGAGTGCTCAAAGGGACATCACTCCTGTTGCTTCTATCACCGCAAGTCCTGAGCTTAAACTATCAGCAAGGGTGAAACTGAATCATCCAGCTCAATAGGTGATTGGAAGTATCTCGGATCGAATGAAAACTCGAAGACAGATTCGGGATAAGGTATCACATATGTGTTATGTTTCATTAATTGAACCTAAGAATTTTAAAGAGGCCTTGCTAGATGATAGTTGGGTCAATGCTATGCATGAAGAATTAGGTCAATTTGAACGTAACAAAGTTTTGACTCTAGTTCCCAGACCTAGAGACATAAATGTGATAGGTACCAAGTGGATCTTTAAAAATAAATCTGATGAGAATGGTACTGTTGTTAGGAATAAAGCTAGGTTGGTTGCTTAAGGTTACACACAAGTAGAGGGTGTTGACTATGATGAGACGTTTGCCCCAGTTGCACGTCTCGAATCTATTCGTATTTTGCTTGGTGTTGCATGTTTTCTTGGCTTTAAATTGTTTCAAATGGATGTGAAAAGTGCCTTTCTGAATGGGTACTTGAAAGAAGAGGCATATGTTGAGCAACCAAAAGGGTTTGAGGACCCTAAATGTCCTAATCATGTCTACAAGTTAGACAAGGCTTTGTATGGGTTGAAACAAGCCCCTCGGGCTTGGTATGATAGACTTACTACCTTTCTTCTTGATAATGATTTTCAAACGGGTAGTGTGGATAAGACTTTATTTGTGGAACATACTAAGTCTCATATTCTTGTTGCTCAGATATATGTTGATGATATTGTGTTTGGTTCCACTGCTAATCATCTTGTGAAATATTTTTCGGATTGCATGACACATGAGTTTGAGATGAGAATGATGGGAGAGTTGCCTTATTTCTTGGGTCTTCAAATTAAACAGTCTCCTTCGGGTATGTTTGTTTCTTAGCCTAAGTATGCCAAAAATCTTGTGTCCAAGTTTGGTCTTGAGTCTGCCAAACATGCACGTACTCCCATGAGCACCAATCTTCACCTCTCCAAAGATTCCTCTGGTATTGATATTGATCCTACCCTTTACAGGAGTATGATAGGGAGTCTTTTATATCTGACAGCCAGTCGTCCTGATATTTCTTTTAGTGTCGGTGTTTGTGCCCGTTATCAAGCCAGTCCTAAAGAGTCTCACCTTCTTGCGGTCAAACGCATCATCAAATATGTTAATGGGACCTTGGGGTATAGGGTTTGGTTTTCCACTGATACTACAGCTAAAATTACTGGTTTTTCTGACGCCGACTGGGCAGGGTGTGCTGATGATAAGAAAAGTACATCCAAGGGGTGTTTTTACCTTGGGAATAATCTGGTTTCCTGGCATAGTAAAAAGCAAAATGCCATCTCTCTTTCAACTGCTGAGGCTGAGTACATTGCTGTAGGGAGTTGTTGTGCACAAATGTTGTGGATGAAGCAAATGCTTCATGACTATGGGATAGAACAAAACACTCTCACTCTTTTTTGTGATAACACAAGTGCCATAAACATTTCAAAAAATCCTGTCCAACACTCTCGTACCAAACATATTGACATTCGTCATCATTTTATTCGAGAGTTAGTGGAAAAGGGCCTTGTTGTTCTTGAACATATACCCACTGAGCATCAAAAAGCTGATATTTTTACAAAACCCCTTGATCTTCTTCGGTTTGAGTTCCTTAGAAAGACCTTGGGTGTCATGCTCGACCACTAGAGTGTTACTTGTTCCTTGAGTAGGTGTAAGTGTTTTGCCTTATATGTGCTTGGATGCCATAATCTCATTATCATTGATATTTGTTTTTCTTGCATCTAACTTTTTTATGTACACTACTCATGCTGCTTACAAGATCTCATTGTTCACTGTTCATAGCTCATTTTGAGTGCCCATGCTCATTAACCTCATGATCTCATTCTATACACATCCTTGAGAAAAATTGTTGCAGGGGTTTCCGCACAAGTGATCAAAGTTCTCTATGGACCACTAACAGTGTTTCTTATACTTTTATAGTGAAATTGACCGATACTAGCATATCATGGGTGATGTTCAGTCTCTTAACCATCTACCATCTGTTTTCACTTCCACGGTTTCTCCCTCAATTCCTTGAAGTTCGGGCATTAGGAAAAGGCTACCTTAGAGGCACCAACCAGGCCATCACTAAAATTCATTCTTCTCTGGTTCGGTTTCCATACTCTTGAGCATGAATGCCACCAGTGAGTGCCCACAATAAAGAAAAATTCTGAAAAAAATATAAAAGAAAAGGGGACTAATTGATTGAGGGGGAGCCTCCGCATTTACTCAACAAATACCCTGTGATTCCTAGTGGTTTGACTTTTCTCTGGATTGTTAAGTTACTCTTGGTGGAGGTCCAGCCATCAGATCACTACGAGGATTAACTCTAGCTCAGTGGACTCTCATGGATTGCACACACACATCTTATTTTGTGAGATTTCATGTTGGATTTTGAGTTGTACATTCTCATGTAGCTTATGATCACTGATCATAGTTTATCTGCTTTGCTCATGATTTCCAGTGTCATTGTTTTTTTTAAATCGCAGGTTTACAGAATTCATGAATTGCGGATTATTTCATCTTAGTATCCATTTTGGCTAAATGTGATCATCTACTTGTGTTCCAGGGCTCACTCCATGTTTTTGAGTATCTTGTTTTTGTTTAAAAAAAAAAAAAAATTGTTTTTGTCCCACTCGAGCGGAAATTCCCACGCTTGAGCGTGGTTTTGAGCCTTGTAGTAGTTTGCTCTTTGTTTTTGCAGTTCTGGGAGGGATGTTTTTACGCTCGATCTTTAGTTTTCAAGCTCGAGCGCGACTTCGCGTGTTTTGTATCACGCTCGAGCGTTAAAACCTACGCTCGAGTAGACTGGTTTTGTATTTCTTTCCCTCCTTCGACCCTTCGACTCATTTGTGCCTCTCAAACTCCTCCTCTTCTAGGGTTTTGGCGATTCCTTCCCTCCCCTTTCTTGATCTATGCATTGGGTTCCTTCCTCATTCTCCTCCATCTCAGGTATATCTCTCCTCTCATTCTCCATTGTTCTTATGTCAGATTTCATTCTCTTTGATCTATTCGACTTTGGGTTTTCTTGAGTGGTTTTTACATTGTGTCGATTGGTCTCTGGTTTTTCTTTAATCAGATTTAGTCTTTGCTATTTTGTCCATTGTGTAGTTGTTTGAATTTCTAGGGTTCTAGATTTGAAGTTTGACTAATGTTTGATGTTTATTTTACATTTGGGGCTTTTGCTAATTTCTGTTGTTCTGGTTGTCATTAGGGATTTGTAAAGGACATATATTGCTCTATGGTTTTTTTTTTTTTAACATTGCTACATTGGGTCATTACCCATGTTGCATTCCTGTGTTATTTGATAGAAGTTTGATGGCATAAAGTTTTAATTTCTTATCTGCTGATATTAATCATGATGCTTGCCTTGGACCATGCTTCATATCTGCACTTTATGGCTCTCTTGAGCCTACATTTTTTTATGCATCGCCCCTTTATTTTCTTGCCTCATGTTCTTATATCAAAACTGTGATACTAATGTTTTGTGGTTTCTCTATTGGTTGTTGTTTGGTCTTGGGTTGGGGGTTGTTAGTCTTGGTTCTTTTATCTTGGTTTAGTAATGTCCACCTTCAAAAGACGAAAGTCTACGGCTTCTCGCCCCGCCTATAACACTGACCGCTTCCCATCGTCTGAAAAAGCCAAGTTATATAGAGAGTCTTATCCCGGTCGCTCCATCCATCTTGAACGGAATGCTCAACCCTCCACCTTTGAGTCCATTCCTATCCGGTCTTTCTTTGATCCCTTGGGTGGGGATCAGGTTCTTCTGTTCTGGGTCAGAAAATCTTACTTGGGTACGAGAATTTTATTGCAATATGGATGGTCTTGATGACATTGGACCCTCTTTTAAGACATGGGTTAGATCCAAGGAAATCACTGTTACCCCTGATATTATCCACGAGATTTTAGGGATTAGTGAGAGATCTCCTATCTTTTACCCTTTTCCAGTGCACCCCACGTGTGATTTTGATGAGGTTGCTCACACCATTTGTGGTTTTCCTCGTTCTTGGCCTTCCGGTTCCTTGATAAAACAGAATGAACTTCTCCCACAATTTAGGTTACTCAACTTAATTGTGTGTGCCAATATCATAGTTACTAGCCACAGCTTTGAGATTAACCAGGATCAAGGCTTCGTTCTTCAGTGTATTGCCCAAAACCGTCCCATCAATCTTGCCACCCTTATCATTCAAAAGATGGTTGCTGCTTTTGAGCACAACAATCTTGGCTTACCCTATGGCTGTCTCATCAATCGACTTTTAGTCAAATTTCAGGTTCCTGCTTATGATGAGGACGAATTTGCTTCTCCTACATGCCCATTTACCAAGAAGACTGTCTTCCAGAGTCAGTCTCACATTAGGGGGGTTCCTTCTAGTTCTGGTAGGTCTGGTGCAGGTCCTAGTGCTGCTGCGGCCATGGCGGAGGAGGCCGAGTATGATGCTGCTGGTGGCGGAGATCTTGGTGAGGGGGAGCAGCACCCTCCAGTTCGTACAGTCCCTGGTTAGCTTCAGTCCCTCGAGTGCTCTTTTGGTTCCTGGTTTGACTGTCTTGAGGAGCGGATGGATATATTTGAGGCCAGACTCACCGATCTTGAGACCACTACCGATACCCGTTTCAGTGCCTTAGAGGCCTCTTCCCAGCGGATTGAGGATTCTGTGGCACAGTCTTCATCCCAGCTGGCTCAGATCTTGACCTAGCTTCAGATGCAGTCTTCACCTTCGGCTCCTTGATCTTTGATCTTAGCTCTTTTGTTTTATGCCTCATTCTTTTGTTTTCTCCCGGCCAAAAAGGGGGAGTGATTTTGGTACATGGTACAGTTGTTTTACTTCTATCCTTCTTTGGTATAGTTGGATTGTCATATGTTTTGGATGGATAATATATTTTGATAATGTTTTGTTCATGATGGACTTATCTTTTGTTATTTAATCCAGTTCCACATATTTTTGGTTGGCTTGTGTGTGGTTGTTTTCTTTCAGGATAATTGTTCAAGCACATGGATTTGAGATTTGGTTGTGAATGTTGGTTCATAGTTGGTGGTGTTGATTACTTTTGTGTTTTTGTTAGGAAAACTATTTTAGAATGGTTTTGTTCGGGATTTGACAAAGGGGGAGATTGTTAGGACCCTTTGTTGTCAAATTCCGTGGATCACAACCAAGGTTGTAACATGTTATAGCTTTCCAGATTTTCCAATTTTGGTCTTCCGGCTCGAGCGGGGATTGCAAGCTCACAGTATTTCTGCTTCGCCTGAAAAAGTACTGGATGGTGTGATTCGACGCTCGAGCATGGAAACTTCCACTTGAGCGTAAAGCCTATATGAATCACACATTTTCGAAGCCTCCGCTCGAGCGTGCATTCCCACATTTGAGCGGACCGCACAAACACAAATTCTATAAATTCGCGTGTTGGGTCTTTTTCTAGGATTACTCTTTCTAGATCTTATTCAGAGTCCTAAGGTTTTGTTTGAAGTTTGCTTCTGAGTTTTTTTGAGAGTTTTTCCTTGATGTTTTGAGAGAGTTCTTCACTCATGATCTAAGATTCATACATCAAGGAGTTTGTTACTTTATAATTCAAGAGAGTTCTCTTTGGTGGATTCTAAAGATTCAAACGTAGAGTTTCAAAAGGCGTTTGATTCTGTACGTAGTCGTTAATTCGACAAGTGAAGTTGTGGATTCAACTTTAGGTGGATCAGTTCTGAGACGAAGGCTTGGTGAAAGAGTTACAGAAGATTCAAAGGCAAATTGACTGAGTTGGGTAATTTGTGTATTATCTTTGTAATCTTTCTTTCTTCAGTAGTGGATTAATTAGTGGCGTTTCGCCCGTGGTTTTTTATTACAATTGAAGGTTCTTCAATTGTAGTTTTTTCACATAAAAATTGTTTGTGTCGATTTATTATTTATTCCAAAAGACAAACAATCTAAATCACTTTTGTAAGTGCTTGTTGATTTAGATTGTGTGTTTTGCATTATTGGGATTTGGAATTTTTTTAATCTTGATCTAATCACGAATCACTTAGGATTTTCAATGTTGATAAAAAAAAAAAAAATTTCTCACACAATGAGTAAGCATTAACCGGTCTACACTAGAGGCCAAGCTATAATGCTCACATTTATTGTAAGTTTTTTCATCTTTGTCTCCGTTTTCTTTGAATTCTATAATTTTCTAAATGTATTGTTGTATTGTGTGTTTTTCAACAATTCTGGTGATGGGTTTCTGCTTCTTTTTTTTTTTTTTTTTGCAATTGGTGATTTGCAGATCAATGGATTTCCCATCAAGTACTCATGGCCGGTGAGCCATAATCTTCAATCAGTGTTAATGGATTGGTTTTAAGGCTTTATTTGGTAAATTGGGCTTTAAGTCTTTGATGCTTTGTATAAAATTGGGTGGCTTTAGATTGTTGTGTTATTAGCTTTGGGGAGAAGCATTCTTTTTGTTGTGCTTTTATGCCTGTTGTTAGTTTGTTACAAGGCAGTGGGGTGACAGATCAAAGGGAACATAAGAGGTGGAATATGTTGCTAGAGTTAAAATTGGAATTTTAAAATTCTTAGTAGCTGACATCATCCCTATGCATTAGTTAACCTAATAGTTGATTAACGAAGAGAGGAAATTGTAGTGCAACTAAAAAACATAGGAAGGAGTATGTAATTTCCAAAACTATAGGGGTACTAATCTATTAGCTAGAAACCTCGAGGGAAATTCAGTGGGATTTACCCTCTCCATAATAGACTTCTAATACTAATCTTTCTTTGTCCCTCTTATTTTTATGGTGAAGGGAAAATAATGGGCCTGCTATATTACTAAGTAGCCA
Source organism: Camellia lanceoleosa (assembly GCA_025200525.1). Taxonomy (NCBI): domain Eukaryota; kingdom Viridiplantae; phylum Streptophyta; class Magnoliopsida; order Ericales; family Theaceae; genus Camellia; species Camellia lanceoleosa. The sequence continues at coordinate 1,810,962 of JANUSC010000019.1, forward strand.
CATAGAAGGTGAAAGAATTCGGTGAAATAGAATCAATTGATACTCCTTTTATCTCATACATAATCCTTAGGAAGCCCCTGTTTGAAGCTGCACATGATGAGATGTCCAAAAATCTATGATAATAAAGAAGGCGATAGTGATAACAGACTGGCCTTTTATTTTCCAGTATGCATGAAATGGAGTTGTTCAGTTGAGAAGCTAGACTATTCTGTTAAAAGAAAAGTAAAAGAAGAAGAAACTAGACTATTGAAGAGTTGTTGGAATGATTTTCATTCTATTTACTAGCTTACTTTTCCTATCTTATGAGTTTGCAAATGCCTTACATTCTAAAAATGTCCAAATTGATTGTTAATTTGGTCGGCTGAATTTAGTGCCAAGTTGGTTTAGACTATTCTGATGAGCATGACTGATTGTTTATACTCAAAGGGATTCCCTCAATGGTATTCCAACCCTTTGGACCAATAATTGAAAGGAATCTTTACCTGCTCTCCAATTTAGTGTCTAATAGAGAGAAAAAGAAGGGCATGGTGTGCTGATTGTGGTATCAGTGTTTGTTATCTGTATGCTTATCTGATAGATTAAATGAAAATAAATAAATTAAATGATCGTTAGAAGACAAAAATGATAATTTCTGAAGTTGACATTGTAGGGATGACAGAATATGTGTTTGAAATTTCTTTAGTTTCAGTGAGACACTACTAGAAATAGGACTTTTTGCGTCTATTTTTTTGCGATTGATTATTTGACCGTCGCAAAAACTTACTTTTTACACCAAAATCGTGTTCTAAAAAAAAAATCTCACTCAAATCGATCCCTTATTTCCCAACAAACGATTGACATAAGGACCGACCTCCAACAGTATCTATCCCTTATTTCCCAAATCGATTTCCCAAATTGATCCCTTATCTCTTTCAGCCCTATCTATCCCTTGTTTCCCAAATCGATTTCGCTCTCTTCGTTGAAGATCGACCTCCAACGGTATGAACTCTCTATCTCAAAATCTCACTCTTCATTCTACACTTTCGCTCGACTCTGTCTTTGAACTCTCCATCTCAATTTTATTGTTCATTTGAAGATTTTGATCAATTGTTGATGAAGATTTGAAGATTTTGATCGATTGTTGATGAAGATTTCGATTGATTCATAATCGATAAGCCTAATTTCTATGAATGAATCCAACTCTCTCTCTATTATATCTATTAGCTGTGTTTAATGATTTCAATATTCTGCGATGTGGAGGTTTTGGGAAGGTTTTAGTTCTGTCCTCTTCAATATTCTATTGAATTTCAATATTCTATTGATTTCAATATTTGTTGAATTTAATTCGTTCTTGAAAACAATAGAGGTGTTTGAACCTCTTGGAACAATCTCTATCTACTCTTACTGTTTCAACTGTGATTTCATCTGTGTTGTGTTGATCCATAATTGTTGATTCAATTGCTTGTACATAGCTATGTTATGTAGTTTCATGAACTAGGAACAATGATGATTAAGGAAAGCTTGTAAAATCTAGGGTTATATGGAAGGGCAATTGTTTGAATTGGCTTGGTTTTGAAAGTGTTTGGTTGCTTGAAATTATTGCTGGAATTTTTGGATGCTAGCTAATAAAATCTAAAGTTTGACTTTTGCTTTAGAGGAATTGGGTTGTTTTGTTTATGGTAATTCTACTTTTTAAACTAGCTGTCTGATAGGGTGATTGTGGTGGGTGGTGATTGAAAAAAAAAAAAAAAAATTGAGTTCGAAGAGCTTGGAATTTCACCTGAAGAGGAGAGAACTAAATCTAATTAATGAAGTTGCTTGCAACTCATTAAGAATACTCCAAGGGTTGACAAAATAAAATGTATAAATTTGAGCTATTAAAAGTACATGAACAAAAACTAATTGGGAAGAGCATGATTGGGTAGCCTAAGCCAGATGACTGGAAATTGGAATGTATTAAAAACGAGAAAGCCTCCCTTTTGTATGCTTACTATTTGGAGGCTTTCTGATTTTTGATACATTCCAATTTCCAATCATCTGAACATGAACAGTAAGAATACATAATTAATCACTTTGGAATTTCCTGATTCGGCCTTATCGATAATCAGCCTTCACCAAGAATACAGATTCAATAGAAGAGAAAAACAAAATACCTCTGCGCTGTCCCATCTTCCCTTTCTGGTACTTGTTTTAGATTGGTTACTAGTACAGATCCCACCACTGTAGCACTGCCACCAGAATAGCCAGCAAATTATGTGAACAGGACCACATCTAGCTAATCCAAGTAATGGAATTATGGAAAGCTGATGGAGGAAAGGTCATTAAGCAAACCTTTGATAAATTGGCTTGCTTTCTTCCTTGCTGGATGGCTTTTCTCTGATCATCCCTTCATACACCACCACCTCAATATCAATTAGATGTATAAGTAAGATGTAACCTCAAATAAGTTTCATTTTCCAACTAAAAGAGAGAGGGAAAAAAAAAAAAAAAAACAAACAAACAAACTATTAAAGAGAAAAATAGTTATTCTATAATTCTATTTGCTTATAACATGTTTAATTATTCAAGAAACTGGTTAGTCATTAGGCCAAATGTAGGTCATCAAGCAGTAAGAAAGGGGAAGTCATTCAAGATAGGCCTTCATCCTTTCCGTTAACGTCATTATCCAGAACCTCAAAAAAGTATTTGCTCCAACTTTACAAGAGTTGATAGCATTAACCATATTAATAGAATTCCAAATTCTTTTAGGCACATAGTTCACCAAGTCCACCAAGTCCAAGTTAGTAATGTGGTCACTGAAGAGGGGATGAGACAACTTTCACTTGACCCTCGATCCCAATTTTCAATTATGTGACTTTGTTCTGTATATGTCTAATGACTAATAGTTCCTCAAGGAATTCTTTTTTGGCATAGTGTCTAAATGTACATCAAGCAAATAAAAATAGATAATATAATATCTTAAATTGTAAATTAAGAAGAAAAAAAAATGTTGTAGAAAAATAGATAGGAAAAAGGGGGAGCTAGTCTGGGCAGGAAAGAAAATCACAAATAAAACGAGAACTCAGAAAAATCAAAATCATAACATGGCTAGAGAAACAAAAGCACGTGTTCCCATTTCAACTAGAATTTGTCGACAAGCCATTGAAGACGAACCCAATATTATCTTTCAATTAAAAGCATCGTCATCACATTCATAAGATTATTACCAAACTTTATTCATCGATACATATTTATACATAGACATATATGCATATCAAGGCATAACTAGAGAGATTGAGTAAATAAATACTACAAAATGTAGGGTAAAGAGGAAAGAAGATGGTGAGGCCAATGTAGCTTTAGAGAGCTGGAGCAAACATTGAATGGTGGGTTCTTTGCATTTGTAGCCATCTCTGTCTCTCTGTCTCTGTCTCTGTCTCTCTCTTTATGGCTAAAATATTCCTTCATCATGTTCCTTCTCAGGAATTTCACCTGAAGACGCTGGAGAGGGCTATGCAACATACATCTGCAGTTTCATCATCCTTGGTTTCTTGCTGTGATACTGATAAGGTTTGTGATTGAATTTACCCCCCCTCCAAAATGTGATTGAATTTAATGGATACTTAAGTATACTTTGACACAATTAATATGTTGTGTCCTTAATTGCAACTCTGGTGCCTAAGAAGGATACATCCCAGTTCTAATGAATTCCCTGTGTCACTGTTCTGCAATTATGTTCTGTTGGTTCCAGGTGTTGCACAAACCTAGTACTAATGCAATTGCAGAAAATGCAAATGAAGAATCCAGAAGGTAATACTATTGTCTTTATTACTACTTCAAAATTTATCATGTAAATGGCTACCTTCTCCTGTAGTTCTGGTTATCTCATCAGACTTTAATTTATTTTAGTGCTCCTTTCTATGAAAGAGGATGGATAATTTAATTCTCCAGTTTGTTGGTGGTACTTCATAGTCTTTTGCCTTCTGTAGATGTGATAAATTATTTTTGTACTATAGGTTTAATTAACTACTTCCATGAATGGGATGGGTAACTAAAAGGTACTGTAAATACGGCGGCTGTTGTTGGCATTCCATCTTTTGTTCTCTTTTCTATAGAATCTTCTTTCTACTTTGTGATTTCTGTGTGTGATCCCTTCTTTGTGTTTTGGTTTGTAAACTGTTTCTCCCTTCAAACATTGGAAGACATGTCATTATTAATGCATTCAAATGAGCTTTAGTCGTAGTGTCTATTTGTGTTTGTTTTGTTCCTTTTTAAGTTGAAACTTTGATGCGTATGTTTTCATCACAATTATTCAAATGGTTATTTTGCTATAGTGATCACTTGTAGTAGCTCAGGGAAAATTAGCTCAGAGAACAGCTAATTAAATAAGAGACGACGCATTAATCCAATTCTTAGGGAAAATTGCTCAATTACCATTCGTCATTGTGTTTCAAATGAGATGACAGTACTTTACTTGTTTGTTATGTGCTTCTCTTTGTCAGACCAAATTTTGCCAATGCTCCAAAGCAGGAGGGATGTGAATTTATTCATAATTTTAAAGCTCGCCTCCTTAACAAAAAGGTAATATATTCAAGATCTTTGTGAAATGTGTCAATGCATTTTCCAAAATTCAATATGTTTTGTGTTTAAATGCAGATATTTTCAAGTAAAGGAGATATTGGAGTTAGATGATTGAAGTGAAATTTTGCAATATGCTAGGAAAGCATACAACAAAATCGACGATGGTCTCTTATGAAGATGGTAGGTGAAAATCTGAAGATGGTCTCTTCTTTTTTTTCTTCTTTTTTTGACATGTTATCATCCTTGATGATTGATATCTGTGTTGTTTACTTGTTTGTAGTGAGATACATGAAAAAAAATAATAATAAAAAAATTTAAAAAATAAAATAAAATAAAAGCCTCTGATTCACTGGAAATTTAATCATGAGTTGCTAAATTAATTTATCCATTTTATTATGAAGTTTAAAGCTTTATTAGATGCTGCTCAATAAGACTAGAATTAGTGATTTCACACTAGTACTTTCTTGCTCCAGATGACAAATTTGTTTACAATGAACTGAATCAGAAATGTTTCAGTGGTTTACTAATTAAATTGATTCTCTTTTCCATTTGCAGGTTGTTTTGCTGCAAGCGTTACATGTAATGATATACCATAATCAGAAATGGAAAAGATTTTAGAAACGAAAGCGCTTTTTGGGAAGTTGCATGTTGTGGGTCAGGCAGCGACTACGAGCACTACTTCTATTAGAGAAGTTATGGCTTTACTAGCATTCTATCTGGATTGTGTTTTTGTCATAAAAGAACTTTTTTATAGTTTTTAGTTGTAATAACTTTCACATATGCCTCCAATTTTGAGACTCAAATACAATGCTTGATTAAACTATAATGCTATGTTGTCTAAATTCTTGTCATTGCTATTCCTAAAGTGCTTAATGTTAAAATTTTATTTTATTTTTTATTTTTATTTTTATTTTTTATTTTTGGCGACGGTAACAAGATGGTCACCAAAAAATATGTTAGCATTTTTCTTTGGTATTTGTGACGGTAAAATAACGGTCGCCATAAGTAGTTTAGATGGTCACAAATAATTTGTGACCGTTACTTTGCCGTCGCAAAAAGTATTTGCCACGCTCACATTCGCCACCCCCATATGCCGTCGCATGGACCGTCGCAAAAGGGCTTTTGCGACTGTATTTTTATTATTTGCGACGGTTTGTAACAGTCGCAAAAACTACTTTTCTAAAAAATGTCCAAATCGATTGTTAATTTGGTCTGCTGAATTTAGTGCCAAGTTGGTTTAGACTATTCTGGTGAGCATGACTGATTGTTTATACTCAATGGGATTCCCTCAATGGTATTCCAACCCTTTGGACCAATAATTGAAAGGAATCTTTACCTGCTCTCCAATTTAGCGTCTAATAGAGAGAAAAAGAAGGGCACGGTGTGCTGATTGTGGTATCAGTGTTTGTTATCTGTATGCTTATCCGATAGATTAAATGAAAATAAATAAATAAAATGATTGGTAGAAGACAAAAATGACAATTTCTGAAGTTGACATTGCAGGGATGACTGAATGTGTTTGAAATTTCTTCAGTTTCAGTGAGAACAGCTTCTCTGTGCTCCATCAGAAAAGATATCAAGCCATTTATGCAATCAACAATAGACAAGCAAACAAGGAGACACAAAAAATTGTATGGTCTATGAATTTTGTTATTCAAGATTCGCAATATCTAGCTGTTCCAATTGAAAGGCACATTTAAAATTTAGAAAAGTATGCTTTTCTAAATAATGACAAAGATTTATTGCAAATAGCAACCCAATGTGGGGCAAAGGAAGACTTACTGCAACAGGTCTTGAGTCTTCCCTTTTATTTATTTATTTATTACATTTCTTTTAAATTGAATAAACAATGGAAAAACAAAGGTAGTCCATGGATTGAAGAGGAGACTGTCAATGGAAAGCCTTAAAATGCCTTTATTTTTTTCCTCTTTATTTTCCATCTTAATAGTCTCCAATACAGTAGACACCATAACTAAAACTCACTCTATTACAGGCAGCAACACCATAGTGTCTTCTGGTGGAAGCTTTGAGATGGGTTTTTTCAGCCCTGGTAGTTCCGGGAATCAATACTTGGGAATATGGTACAAGAATATTCCTGTTAGGACTGTTGTATGGGTTGCCAATAGAGAAATCCCACTCCTCGGTTCGTCAAGCGTCTTAACTATAATCAACTCTGGAATTCTTGCCCTTGTCAATGGTACTGGCAGTGTCATTTGGTCTCCCAATATGACAGGATCTACACGGGACCCTGTTGCACAACTGATGGAGTCTGGAAATCTTGTTGTGCGAGATGCCAATGATATGTCTGGGCATTTTCTGTGGCAAAGCTTCGATTATCCGTGTAATACTCTTTTACCGGGCATGAAGCTTGGAAAGAACTTTCTAACGGGCCTAGAACGCCACCTCTCCTCCTGGAAGAGCAGTGATGATCCAGCTCCAGGTGACTATACATACCGGTGTGATCCTCAAGGGTACCCACAAAATATTCTGAGCAGTGGTTCTGCTGAGGTGTTCCGAACTGGGCCATGGAATGGTATTGGATTCAGTGGGAGACCAAGCCTTAAATCTAATTCAATCTACGCATTTGAATTGGTTTACACCAAGGAGGAGGTGTATTATGATTATAAACTCCTCAGCTCAGTTGTTTCAAGGTTATCTCTGAATCAGACTGGCGTTGTGCAGCGCTGGAACTGGATTGATCGAACCCAGCAATGGGTCCGTGTCCTGACTTCGCCGACAGATAACTGTGATTCGTATAAACTGTGTGGTCCGAATGGTAACTGTATCGTTGGAAACAATCCGGTATGTGGTTGTTTGAGTAAATTTGTGCCCCAGAACCAAAGGGAATGGGAAAATGGAGATTGGTCTAATGGGTGTGTTCGGAGGACACCGTTGGATTGCCCTAATGGAGATGGATTTGTCAAGTATTCAGGCTATAAAATGCCGGACACACGGAACTCCTGGTTTGACAGGAACATGACACTCAGGGAATGCGAGATGGTATGCTTGAAAAACTGCTCTTGTATGGCTTATGCAAATTTAGACATAAGAAGAGGTGGAAGTGGCTGCTTGCTTTGGTTTGGTGAGTTGATTGATATGAGAGAGTTAAATACAAATGAGCAAGACGTTTACATAAGGATGGCTTCCTCTGATTTAGGTAAGAATTCATACCAAACACATAGATTAGTGAACATAGATTGATTAGATTATACCTCTGCAAGAACCATATAGTTAACTATACTGAACCTTTACATTTCTTCCTTAAAAAATTCCTCACTATATTACTTTTCTACATCTGACTACAGTTTTAGCAAACGGAGAGTTCATTTCGGTTTCATCTTGAATGTTGATCTTTGTTGTAGGAATTCAATCTGGATGATATTTATTACCCATCTAAACCCACATGCCCACCACAGTAGGTTATACTTGTATTTGTATTTGAGTCAATTTTGACCCCGGTTTATTATTGTTTGGATTTTTGTTTATATTGTGTTATTTCAGAGGTCTAGAGTTATGATTATCTTTGATCTCTATACTCAAAGTGAAACTGCATCATTTACTTTTTCCTACCCTTTTCCTTTCTACAAATCTTTTGTCAAATTCTTGATCAGAACACAACCGTACTTTTATTTTAATGAAGACCCTGGTTTAAAAATGAAGGCTGAAAATCAACTAAGCTAGTCAACTTAAAAAAAAAAAAAAAAAAAAAAATGCATTGGCCAAAAAAAAAAAAAAAACATGACTATCAGATTTATTTATCAATACAAGATTAGCGATAAAAAAGTCCAATTAGTTGCCATCTTCACTTTTATCAGCACCTAAACTGTCTTTTTACTACAGAACTCTCTTTTTGGTCAACTTTAAATCTCAAAATAAATTTTCAAAACCTTATCAATTGACTAAACTTATATTGTTGAGATATTTTACTATATGATTTTTATAACTTTATGTCTATCTTATATAAAATTATAGAAAGATTTGCTCATAGCAATTCTAAAATTAAAAATGATAAAATTCTACCTAAAATTGTATGTCACAAGAAAGATTAAGTGAATTAGCCATATTATCAAGTAAAAGAATATATTAATGAAATTTGAATAGAAGATTTAATTATTAGTTATTTTCTCATCTCAAAAGAGAATAAATTTTAAATAAAACAAATTAAAACAATACTGAAAATTGTAGAGAACCTCATTTAAAATTATCCCTTTAGACGTCAAATTATCTCGAGTCACCCTAACCAAACCAAACCAAGCCTTAAGTCCCATTAAATGGGATCGGCTACATAAATCATTCTTCTCCTTTCGGCTCTATCAAGGGCATCTCGAGTCACCTTGATTGGTGAAAATACTTTCTTTTGATTTCGCCCCCTCAAGTCGCAATTCTATTTTCGCCCTAGCATAAGCTTCTAAATTCTTGCGTCCTTGTGTGTTTGTTTTGTTTAGCATTATTCATCCCTTTTGCCATACAATTTCAATACATCAAGGGATTGAAATCTAAAGCAATCCCTTTAGGTTTTTGCTTTCATGATTGTATTATCTAACTGATCAATTGACCATTTCTGTTAAATGGATAGAGGATTCAACAGCCCATAGCAAGAAAAGAGAGATAGTGGCAGTGACCTTGGCATTGTTAACTGGAGTTCTTCTGCTGGGTATGAGCCTGATCGTGTATCTCCGAAAAAGGAAAAGGAAAAATTCACAACTGAACAAAGAAGGTATATATCCATACATGTCATTTTGTGTGAAACTATGTATTGGTATGTTACATTTTTGGAACTACTTGTCATCTTGATATCCATTTTGTCTGCGCTTTGCAGGAATTCTGATGCACAAGTCTGAACAAGGTTACACTGACAAAACCCAAAAGGAAGATCTAGAGTTACCATTGTTCGACTTAACTGTAATAGTTGATTCCACAAATAATTTTTCAATCAACAATAAGCTTGGAGAGGGTGGATTTGGACCTGTTTACAAGGTAACAATGTAAAGACACTTTTATGTAGTCTACAGGATCAATGCCCAATCTCATGGAGCCTATCCAGAAGCCATAAAACCATTCAACTTTTTTATCACTGCTTTTTCATAAATAGTAATGCTGCAAACACATAATTTTTTCTACAGAAAGGTACATAGAATGTTGTTCTACAGGCTGTAGCACTGCATTCATCTTGATGTTTGAGTCCCCACTTTTAGAAAAAAAAAAAAAAAAAAAAAAATTGTATTCCTAAACTTACTAAATCTTTTGATACAGACCCCACTATTCTGAAGGTAAAATTTTTATAAATATGCCTGCTTTTGAGAAGTGGAATTTTATATTTTTCTTTCAACTTTCAAAGAAGACAATTGGTTTGATGCATCCTTTCTCTCTATGAAACTTCATAAATCTGTGTAATTTTGTCTTTTAAGTAGTTGTAACATAAATCATTGGTCATAGCTGCACTTGTTGGAACAATGTCATCCAGAGCAACATAAAAACAGTAAGTAAAGACACAATTAATAAGAATGGCCAAATAATAATAATAATAATAATAATAATAATAATTCGTTTTCTTTCAAGCTAATTCTAGCAGAAGATCATTCTATCAATTATAATGGTAATTCTCAGGGTACACTAGAAGGAGGACAAGAAATAGCTGTGAAACGGCTCTCAAAGAATTCTGGCCAAGGACTTGATGAGTTCAAGAATGAAGTTATCTGTATTGCTAAACTTCAGCACCGAAATCTCGTGAAGCTTCTAGGATGTTGCATTCAAGGAGAAGAGATGATGTTAATCTATGAATACATGCCCAACAAAAGCCTGGACTATTTTATATTTGGTTTGGCTCTCTTCAAAACTATAATACTATATATATTGCAACTATTCCACTCTAAGACCTCAACCAGCAGTCGTTCTTTCTTTCCTTTTTCCTATACTTTTTTTGTTTATTTTTTGTTTCATATAAACCTTGTGCTTTATTTGATAATGGGAACGAAATTATATGTGGTTTTTGTTACATGTGCATTTGCATGAACGTGGTCTTCTGAAATTTAGGATTTTCCATTGAGGAATCTTGTTAAATTTATCCGTCAAATTAGCAGGAGTGTGGACTAAATTAGAAAAAAAAAAACTGGACAGATCAAAACCAAAACACATTACTAGATTGGTCGAAGCGCTTCCACATTATCAATGGGATTGCACGGGGACTTCTTTATCTTCATCAAGATTCTAGGCTGAGAATTATTCACAGAGATCTCAAAGCTAGCAATATTTTGCTAGATATTGACATGAACCCAAAAATATCAGATTTTGGAATAGCTAGAAGTTTTGGAGGAAATGAGACAGAAGCAAATACAAATAGAGTGATTGGAACATAGTAAGAATCTCTATAATATGTTTTGTCTAATTCACTTATATTGTTGCTTCAAAATCCAGTTTTTCATTCTGTGTTTTGTTGCAGTGGGTATATGTCTCCAGAGTATGCAATAGATGGGTTATTTTCAGTAAAATCAGATGTATTCAGCTTTGGCGTTTTGGTGTTAGAAATTGTGAGTGGGAAGAAAAACAAAGGTTTTTATCATCCAGGGCACAACCACAACCTACTTGGCCATGTAAGTGTACTGATTAGAAGTAATCTCATATGCATGTGCTCCAATAAGGATAAAAGATCCTTTATTCCTAAATTATCTCTTCCTTCTGTTCTGAAACACTCAGTCGTTGGATCCTTGAGAGTCTTCAGATACGGGTATCTGGGGCGTAATCTAACTGTGAGTGTCTTGAGAAAGGAGAACAAAGAAATTTTGAGATAGAGGATCTTGTGTTTCGTACTACTAATATTGTAGTGGATTATTCAGGCATGGAGACTCTATGAAGAAGGCAAGTCATTGGAATTGATTGATGAGGCTCTATGGGACTCATGCTACCAAATTGAAATGTTACGATCAATCCATGTTGGTCTTTTATGTGTGCAAGAAAGTCCAAAAGATAGGCCAAGCATGTCATCTGTAGTTTTGATGTTGGGTAGTGAAACTGCATTGCCTCAAGCCAAACAGCCTGGCTTCTTCACTGCAAGAAATGTTCTTCAGACTGGTTCTTCGTCAAGCAAGGAAGCAACAACTACGGGCAATGAAATCACCAGTACTATGTTAAGTGCTCGATAGAAATTATACCATGTACAAGGTGAAAGCTTAATCATTGTTTCTGGTTACAAGTTTACATGCACAATTCACCCACAAAAAAAGTTCACATGCACGAAATTAAATCAAAAAGTATCAAGAGCATGTACTCTTTTTTTTGTATACAAATTTGGTTTTCATGTTTGCATATCATTACTCTTTGTTTTATGTAACTAATTATAGTTTGCCTACTTGTACATGTGAAAGGGAACTTCATTTTGAGAATGAGCATGTGTACCCACAACTTAGCACCAAATCTTTGTTTATTTGTGAATTTGCCTAGTCCAAACACATTACAATGTTATATACAATTGTTATTGGGATTCAGATATGTATGTGGAACAACATTCAAAGGCTTCAAATAGTCAACACGGGACAAGGAAAAACAACCAAACCAAACTAAGCAAACGACCTAGCTAGGTGAGATTGTGAGAGAAGAAAATAGGGCTTAACATTGTTCTTATACAAGATCTCTGAAGCTGGTTGCCAAGAAAGATAGACAGCCTTAACATTGTGTTAATTTGCCAAACAAACTCACGGGTCTTGGACCATAACAATTAAACATCACCATGGATTGTCTTCTGTCACAAAAAATTTTTCACGTCAAAAGTGGTCATTTCAAAAATAGATTTGAACTATTTATTTATAAATCTATGTAAATGGGCGATTTAGATCTACTTGTGGCATGATTACATTATTATCATGTGTGACAGTGAATAATTGTTTTTCCTACCAAATATATTGGGTAGTTTCTACAAACATAATAAATCAGAGATTGAATTTGGCACCTATTCATTAGGTAGTTTTGAAAACTAGAAAAGTGTTTCTATATTGTTTCCAGTAAACGTGTCCAAATTCTTTTTATCTTCATTCATACAATAAATGTTATATATATATATATATATGAAACTTATTATATTTAGAAAGATAAATTACATTTATTTCTCTCAAAATTTGTGTTAGATTTTGTTCACTTCAGAATATTTTGGCTTGAAAATTTGACTTATTTTGATTTAAAAAAAGAGAAATAATAGGGACACAAATTTTGAAAAAAGAGAAATAAGGGTATGAGTGGAATTTTGCAATGTAAGGAGATAAAATACCTTTTATTTTTATTTATTTATTATTTTTTTTAAAGGTAGCAGAATTAAAAAGGGTGTTTTGGCCAAAACCTTCTCCTTGGACCATTTTTGTGATGTAAAAATTTGATTTAAGTTTTGTTTAGTGACAATCTATCTATAAATGACAGTAGACTTACTTTGGCCAAAACTCCCTTATTTATTAATTGTTATGGTGACTACATTGCTTAGTGTTGATGATAATATTTGACTATTTAAAAATTAAAATTTTATAGTAATATTATTGTAAATCAAAATAAAATTTTACTATGAGATGGAGTAAAATTCTACTGTTGACATTAATTTTGATGGTAAAAATTATATTTTATTTTTAAAAAAAAATTTCATAACCAACATAAAACTTGTTTGATAGATATTGATAAGAAAATTATAAAAATACTAATATAATTAAAAAGCGACATTTGGATAAAAGTTATATCATTTAAAAATTTTAAATTTTAAATTTTAAATTACTTACTAAGAATATTTTGATAATAGTGATGTGTGCTGGACTTTTGAAAGAAAAAAAAAATTTGTGTTTGTACTTGATGTATGAAATTTTATTATAAAGAAGTTTTGATTAAATTCTTTAATTAAGCAATAGATATAAAGAGTTTTTTTTTAGAAGCTACCAAAAGAGAAATTGGGAGAGAATCTTGATAAATTAACGAAATAAATGAAATTACTATACTACACTCACCTTCATTCCTTACTCTAAGTCCTTTGCTTTACAGGTTGGGCTTGGGATGGGTTATTTTCGAAGTAGGTTAACAGTCAGTTATTTGATTTGATTTTTTTTTTTTCGGCTTTTTTTTTTTATTTTAAATAATGCATAAAAAAATAAAGAGGTGATGTGACTCAAAATAACCCAAACACTAAAAAGCTAACTTTTAACCCAATTGACAAAATAGGCTTCTGTAGTAATTTACTTTTGTCCCGTATCATATTAAGGAAGGGACAAATCGGGAGTGGTGGGTGTGGGACAAGAAATGGATTAATTTTATAAGTTAAAGAATAAAAATATTAATAAAAATTGTGAATAATATAGTATATTATGGATAAGAATTTATACTTAATAAGAATTTTAAGATATAAGATCTGAGCAAAAAAAATATAAGATAAAAAATAAATAAGTAAAAATTAATATTAAGTATAATATTTTAATATTTTAATTTTATTATAATTAAAAAAATTATATATTATCTATACTATTATTAATATATTTAATAATCAGACAGTCGGGAAAATAGGACGGGTAGCAAAATTGGTTCCTGCCCCACTTCCATATTGGGTCGGGTAGAACAGGGCGGGTATCAATGCCAGTGCCCCGCTTTCTCTCATCACTCTCTCTCTCTCTCTTCAATGCCACCACTTGCTACTGAACCAAGGCCAAGCCATAATACCCATTTTAATGTAAGCTTGTTCAGCTTTGTCTCCTTTTCATTTGAATTCCATAATTTTGTTGTTAAATGCCTTGCTTTTCTCAAAAAGTCCAGATTGGGAATTAAGTTGTTTGATTTTAGTGCCAATTTGGTTTAGACTATTCTATTGACCATGACTAATTGTTCATACTCAACCATTTTGCACCACTAATTGATGGAATCTGTATAACTTTTCCAAAAAAATGGTATGCTCTCGAATTTGATAGTCTTTAAGAGGGATAACTTGATATGTGTTTGAAACTTCTTTAGTGTTAATGAGAATAGCTTCGTCAAGCTCCATCAGAGAAGAACATATCAAGCCATATGGGGTGGCCAACCCTTTGGCTGGTTGGATGCAAAATTTTAAAAATGAGACATTTTTTTATATTTAAATATTAATTTTTATTATTTTAGTTTCATCAAAAATTAATTTTTGTGATGCAAAATTACTAATTAAGCTTTTGTAATCAGATTTCTAAACATATCATTTTCAAGGATAAATTGCAAATACACTTAATCTTTCTTGTGATATAATTAACCATAGGTAGAACTTTATAAATTTAAGAAATACTTTTTTCTATAGAAGCAATTGTTATGCGTATTGTTAATAATATTAAGCAATACATGCATTTGAAAAAGAATCTAGAATTTTTAAAATATAATTTAGTATGTCAATTGGTGTATTTTCCTTTCCTCATATTTGTGTGAATTCTTTGAAAACTGTTAATTTGGAAAATAAATCTAAACCGTCAATTTTATAAAAAATCATCAAAACTTTCAAAATGAAGACAATATTTTTTTTCCAAACTACCATCTAATGATTTTAATTTTTTTTAAATTAAATAAAAAAATAAAAGGATAATTAAAGCTTGTCACAGAAAAAAAAAACTTGGGATTTACAAAAGAAGCATTAAAAATATGAATTTTGTAAACAGTTTTCCTGCAAACACTTGTTAAGAAGTTTGAAATGGTTATGCATTATTTATAAAAGTGTATCAAATAAAATGCCCTACCATTTTAAATTTTCTTAACTAACTATTTTCGAGCCCTCATTAACAAGACTCAACAAATATATAATTATTATATGAGCATTACACAAAATGAGGACTTCCCAAGCCATTTACCCAATCAACAACGAACAAGCAAACAAGAATTTATAAGGTCAATGAATTTTGTAATCCAATGAATTTTGAAACGTCCATTTAGAATTTAGAAAAGTATAAGTATGCTTTCTAAATAACGACCTAATGAGGGGAAAACAAGAACTTTATACTAGATTATAACTAGTAAGATGGAGAAAAGAAAATAATGTTTACAAACTTGCTAAAATGAGAGAAAGGAAAACAAAGCTGTGTTTGGTTATATGTTCCAAACACATTTCTATCCACTGACTTGAGTATGGTGTTTGTTTTAAGCTTTCAAATTATAATTTCACACCTACTTTTGAAAACTCCCTTCTAGGCGGGAAAATTTGGCTAATCCGGTCATCCTCCCAGACATCTCCCGACATCCGGCCGGTTGAGCGGAACAGTGTTCGGTTTTTTTTTTTTTGGCACCTATTATTTTTATATTGTAAATAAAAAATATTTTCAAAATTTTTTAAATTTTTATATGAGCTTTGAATAGAATTTTGGATTGTGTGTTTGGTTATGAGTTGTAAGTTTTTGAATCAAATAACTTTTCTAATTTCAAAAACTTAACTCCCTCCAAAACTCAATTCAAAATGTTTTTTCAAAATTCATAACCAAACAAATTTTCCACACTCAAATCATAGTTCAAAACTTACAAACTCAAAATACAGATCTCAAATCATATTTAGAAAATTCTACCAAACACTACAAAAACTTTCAATCATGTTAAGTGTATTATAAGAATGGATTTGAAAGAGTTAGCGAAGGATCAGAAGATTAAGAAAAGTTGAAAAAATTATTTTGAGTAATTGTACTAATTTTCAAAACTTATGCAGCTGCTAGACTGATGTTCTGCGGCCACCAACTGTGAGTGTGATATCTACTGTGGAAATTCTCCCACAACGAGTAAGCATTAACCAGTCTGCATCAGAGGCCAAGCTATATATAATACCCACATTTATTGTAAGCTTCTTTAGCTTTGTCTCGTTTTCTTTGAATTCTATAATTTTATAAATGTGTTGTGTTGTGTGTTTTACAACAATTCTGGTGACGGGTTTCTGTTTTTTTTTTTTTTTTTTGGCAATTAGTTGTTAGTTTGTTACAAAGCAGTGGAGTGACAGATCAGAGGGAACAGATGGAATATGTTACTAGAGTTAAAATTGAAATTATAAAATTCTTAATAGCTGACATCATCCCTATGTAGTTGTCAACCAAACAGTTGATTAACAGATAAAGAAAATTGTAATGCGACTAAAAATTATAGGGAGGGTGTAGACGTCCCCGAACGCCCCGGGGGGATGAACCCCCCGTTTTGTTCATATTGGGCTTCCTAAAGTTCGGACTCGATTTTGTTTGTGGTTCTAAGTCTGAACCAAAGAGTCCAAATCCGGCAAATCATTTTGAGAAAAAACAAATTTTTGAAAGAAGTGCCAAACATGGACTGCTTTGCCAGATACAGAGTCACCACCTAAATATTTTTTTAATGGGGAAATTTAGGAAACCCTGACTCGGTGCCAAAGGCCACGTGTCTGTCATCACCAAAGTTGCCTCGGCTCGGGAGCTTAGGTACGATTGGGGAAGGTCAGCTATGAGCACCCCCTCTCGCCTGGTCTGAAGACCGGCCTCTACTAACCATGATATCCGATTTTGAAAACATTACATGTTCTTATTCCAGTTGTTAGCCTAGAATTACTATGTTATGCGCACAGCAAACAAGTATAGACTAGATTGCCTAATTTTGAAACAAGCATTGCATATCCGTTTGTTTTGAAAATGCTTTGGAATTTGCTACTCGCAAGTAGGCTAAAACACGGATTTCAACGAGTTTTTCCAATTCAAACAATCCAACCTTCACCCACAGGCAATCAAACAGTTTATCACATAAGCATCTAGCCACATGGTAAGCATGCTGTCATGGTAGCACTCACACGCATGCGGTATGCTAAAGCATGAAAATACTTACATCGTACTCCGTGCCAAAACTATAAACTAGTTAGTAGATATGCATGGTCCTAGTTTATGTCAAATTGACTAATGCAACACATACAGAATGCAATTAGGGTAGGCTCGGCTAACCTAAACATGTCATGTGAAATGCAATCAATTGATGCACGTATTCAATTTGGAATTGAAGTACAAATGCAGTTAGCATGATGCGCCGAGCCCGGTACATGCGAGGCAAGTGTATGGATGCACACATGCATAGCATAAGGTATGCTAATTTAAACATGCCCTAATCTACCATCATAAGTGGGTAAATAAAAGGGAAGAAAGAAGTGGGGATTGGAAGACATGCATACACACGCACCCACGCTTATTACAGATTCGCTCTCGCTCGGAGGGACCAAAAGAATAATACAAATTAATTAACTACGAGCTAATTAATTATTACAAATTACCTAATTAGTTTACAAATTTAACTAAGCTAAGGAAAGTCCTCGAAGCGGTCCGATGCAATGCATGTTCGGTCTTGCTCGAATTGCACCGCCATGCATAGATATACATTTTCCTGCTCGCTTCCTCCGAGGATCGCCAAAGTCTCAATTGCTTCCACGACACCGGGAATACCACCGGCTGAGTATAATTACCACCGACTGCTAGATATGGCCATCGGCACAAGATGCATCCATCGGCTACCAATGGATGGCCGGTCGGCACTATATTATGCCGGTCGGCCAAAACTGCCTGCAGAACCTGCAACTTATAGCAGCAGAGGACAGAACTTGCATGGTAATGTAATTCAAGCAATATATGCACCAAACAAGCCCCTTATCATGTTAAGGACTCAAAGGAGGATGTACCTCGATTCTCGGACCACCAATCACGCATTTCCATGCGTGATGGCCCAAAGAATCAAGTGTGCAACTTCGATTTCAAATGTAATGCAATGCACACAAACAATCAAAGGCCCAATCCCTATCACTAAATCAAGGGACAAGACATGCATGCAAGATGCAATGCAACCTAGGCATACAAGCTAAGGATGCAACATGGCAATACAAGACACTTATGCAAGCATGCAAGCAAACATGCAAAGTAAGCATGCAAACCAAATAGAGGGTGGACTTAAACATGATTTAGGCAGCTCTAATTAGGCCCAAAACAGTAGCCATAATGCTAAGGAAGTGAGGCCAAACACACATACACGCATGCACATGTTATGGTCCAACACTTAAGCATCAAAAGGGGCCACTCTCAAGCACACTTAAAAGAGGCATAACATGGATAATTAGCATGCAACACAAGCTCTGAAAATCATGTTAGAATATGGTGCCAAACCAACTCAAATAAAGCAAAGATTAGCATGCAAATGGTCCAAGTATCAAGGCAAGCTAAAGGGGTATTGGACCACACTTAGCAAGACCGACATGGCATGCATTAAACAACTAAAAACATATTTTTAGCATGTTAAAACAAGGCCAAAAGACTACTTAGATGGCATCTAAGTGGCTCAAATATGAAGGCATGCACAAATACACTTTCAAGGAGCATACAACACAAGCTCATAAGGCATCAAAGAGGTATTTAAGGCAAGCATACAAGCATGTTAGAGGGACTGAAATAGCATGAAAAATTATCCCAACCCACTAAGTCCATGCAAGAATGGCATGCTACACACTTACATACTTAAGGCCAACAAGCCAAAATACAAAGGGGCCACATAATGCATGTCAAGATCAACCCAAACAACTATGGACAGACCTTGAACATGGCAAAATAAGCACAAAACCTTCACAAGGCCAAACCTAAAGCATGCTTGAACAAGGGTTTACAACCTAAGGCATATTAAGGCATAAACATGGCATTACAAGGTAGGTATGCTAAGCATGCATGGTGTACCAAAACCAACACACAATAATGTTATATCATGGAAATATAAGCATGAAATACAGCCATGGCATGATCAACAAACCCTTAAGCATGATGCTCCCTCAAGAGGCCAAAATTGGTCCTTTTCAAGGACAACAAGGAGAGGGGTGGCCCTCTCCTTCTTGAGACTTCAAGGCACCATCCTCACCACTAAAATCCCTCAAGATTTCAGTGGTGAGGAGGCCCAAGCACCAAAGTCTCGGAGCTCACCAAAAATGGCACAAAATGGGATCTTTCAAGGCCTAAGGGTGGTCAAACACCTCCAAACCATAAAACACTCTAAACAAACAATTTAGAGGGCCCAAAAATAGAACTTTTTTGTATTATACACTAAGCACAAAAATAGTTCTAAGATAGGCTAACAAGCTATGCAAAAATGGGGATAAAAGGGACTAGTGTCTCACCCTTGTAGACCTCTTCACAAAAGATGATCTTGTTGCCTCCTTGAGCTTCAATCCAGCCAAGAACAGCAAGAACAAGCCTCAGGTCCCTCAAGAACCAAGAGAAGGTGAAAGACTATGTGTTTGTGTGCAATAGTAAGGACAACTACAGCTAGAACACACACAAAAGAGATATAGATATAGGTTATGTATGGAACTCAAACCCTAAAACCAGAGCTTCTCCCACACTTTTCTAACCAAAATTTCTAACCCTAAAGCCAAGAGAAGAGCCCTCCTCTTATAGGCAAACAATCTTGTAAAGCTTGTTCCATAAGCTTACAAGAGGAGCATCCCTCCATACATGTGTATGGAGGGGAACAAAATGCCATACAGCTGTCCTAAAATATCTGCAAAAGCAGATGAACAGTAGTCGGCTACTCAAAATCGCCATTTTGACAAAATTGATGGCTGGTCGGCGAAATATATGGCCGATGGACACAAACAATAGCCGGTGGCCTCGAGCCACGGCCGGTGGAGTGTGGGGAGACCTCACAAGGCATCCCCTGCCCCTCCAAGGCAAAACACAAGTGTTTGGTGCAAAACCAGACACTAAACGGTCGAGTTCGGAGATCCTGAGGCAAGGCGCGTAGCCGAGACCTCCGGGAACTCCAAACGAACACAAACATGGATAATCACCGGGTGTTCAAACGGTGACGTCCAAGTCTTGAGGACGGTCAAAAATGGGGTGTCTACAGAGGGACATGTAATTTTCAGAACCGAATGTATTAGCTAGAAACCTCAAGGGAAATTTAGTGGAATTTATCCTATCCATAATAGACTTCTAATACTAATATTTATTTGTCTCTCTTATTTTTATGGTGAAGGGAAAATAATAGGGCCACTATATTAAGCAGCCACATAGAAGGTGAAAGAATTTGGTGAAATAGAATCAATTGATGCTCATGAATAATTAGAAAATATTTTCTGGAAATTGAAAAGTTTGTCAATTGAGGGACTTCCAATTCAAAATTGTGAAACTTCTCAAAATTATGAAAATTGTGTGAGATATTTTATTTGTTTTAATTTTCAATTGACTATTACAAACTAAGAAGTTCTAAATTGAAAATTTTCTTAATTTCATAGAAGTGAAATTTATAAAATTTAATTGAGAAATTTTTAGTTTTCTAAAATTCAGAAATTTGAATAAAGTTTCGCAATTTCATTCCAAATTTTCCTTTTCGAGATGAAATTTCTTGCTTATTAGGATGAAATTTGCAATTTTTTGGTAAGAATTTCTCATTTTCATTTGTCAAATTTCCTAAGTTTGTATAAAATTTCCATGTTTCTAAAATCATGGAGAAAATTTTCAACTTCTTGATCTTTTTGCAAAAATATCAATAGGATGAAATTTCACAGTTTCATCCCAAAATTTATATGATAAAATTTACTATTTTTGGATTTTTTTTTTGGTGTGTTATTTGCACGAAGACTCCTTAAAATATTGAGAAATATCATTTTGACCCTTACATAATAAAAATTTATAAATGGACTCATTACTGAGAAGTATCACTTCGTCCTCTAAACTATAAAAACGTGGCCAAGCAAAGGTGTCCGACCAACAGAGTGGCCGATCGTCATGATGGCCGACCGATGGGGTCCGACCGGTGAGGTGTCCGACCGTCTAGATGATCGACCGAGGGTGTCTGACTAGCGAGGTGTCTGACTGAGTGACAACGTCAACCGGCCAAGGGTGGCCGAGCGGCAGACCGAACTGCCCAAAAAGAGGGAGGGTGAAGGGTTAAATGTTTCTACGAGGCGTAGGGCTGAAGGAGCAGGAATGCATGTGAGGACATTATGCGGATGTGACGTGGGAGTGGAAAAAGAGAGATGGTCGGTGGAGAAATTAATCTCGGCTCTCCACATGGAGCAATCTAGATCGTTGATGGAGATTTTGAATTATTTCGGAGGTGAAAGTCGCTAAAGTGCATGGAGTTGAAGGGTTTCAGGAATAAACCCTTTTGGCTTTCCTCTTTTTCCTCAATCCTTGGCAAAGTTCCAAACTGGCAAATCTAAATTGTGACTGCGATCCGTGGAAAAAAGGTAAACCTTGGGCCGTTGCATTTGTGCGTTTCACATATCTTATTGCAAAAAATTGACACATTCCAGAATTTACCTCTTTCACTTCATGTGATTCTCATATCTTCCATGTTTCTGACTTCTTGGCTCCCTTGACTTAAGCAATCACCAGAAACGAGAGAGAGATAGCCTAAGAGAGAAATCCTGTCCTGAGGACTGAAGCACTGGGGGATGATGATAGGGTTGCCTTGGCTGATAAATACAAGGTAGAGAAAATGGTGGAGAAAGAAACCAGAAGGCCTCCTTGTCCGTTACTGTCAACAATGATCTCTGCCGCATAACCAATTAGCCAAGTGGCCCCTGATCACTGGCATACAAATGACAACAAGTCAACATTGACAGTTGAAGATCCGGAGAAAATCTGAAACAAGTATCAGATCCCCAAGAATGTGGAGTTGAGCGCTTCGACAACGGAGGAAAGGGCATCAGATTCTAGACCCATATAGTTCACCCTCTTCGAAGAGGCGTGTAGACGCGCCCTGAGGGCCTCATGCTACTACAGTTCGGACTCAAATGTTATGGTTCTGAATCTAATCCCGCAAAGTGTAATGCGAGACCGATAAATCACCAAAGAGTCCAACTTCGGCAAATCGCTTTGGAAAACTGATTTTTAAGAAAGAAGTGCCAAACATGGACTGCTTTGCCAGATACAGAGTTGCCACCTAAATATTTTATTTGGGGGAATTTAAGAAACCCTGACTCGTGCCTAAGGCCACGTGTCCGTCATCACCAAAGTTGACTCAGCTCGGGAACTTGGGTACGATTGGGGAAGGTCATCTATGAGCACCCCCGCTCGCCCAATCAAAGATCGGCCACTACTAAACATGATATCTTGTTTTTGAAAACACATGCGTTCTTATTCCGGTTATTAGCCTAGAATTACTATGTGATGCGCACAACACACAAGTATAGACTTGATCGCTTAAGTTGGAACAAAACATCTCATGTTTGTTTGAAAATGGTTTGAAGGTGCTACTCGCAAGTAGGCTAAGACGTGTATTTGCCACCCTCTGGTGGGTTTAGAAAAGCATGATTTGGCCACTCTCAAGTGGGCTTAAAACTCGCATTTCGATGAATTGTTCCAATTCAAGCAATCCAACCTTCACCCATAGGCATTCAGGCAGTTATATCACATAAGCAAATAGCCTCATGACAAGCATGCTATCATGGCAACACTCACATTCATGCAAGATGCTAAAGCATAAAAGCTTACCTAGTACTCCGAGCCAAAACAAGAAACTAGTTAGTAATCGTGCATGATCCTAGTTCATGTTAAGATGGCTAATGCAACACATGCAAAATGCAACTAGAAATAGGCTCGGCTATTCTAAGATGGCATACGAGATGCGACAATTCGATACATGTACTCAACTTGGAATTTGAAATACAATGCAGTTAGTATGATGCACCGAGCCTGGTGCATACAATACAGATGAATGGATGCAAACATGTATAGCATAAGGATGCTAAATGAAATATGCCCTAAAACTAACCATCATAAGTGGTTAAGTAAAAGGGAGAAAGAAGTGGAGGTTGGAAGACATGTATCACACATACGTACGCTTATTACACAATTGCGCTATCTTGACGGAGGGATAGAAAGAATAATACAAATTACATAATTGACTAACTAACAAGCTAATTAATTATTACACAACACTTAACTAATTAAGCAAATCAATTAAGCTATGAAAACAGTAAAAATAGCCTCGAGAAGAGGGATGCATGCGTGCTCGGACGGCTTCGCTCGGAAATCCATTGCCATGTCACATGTTGCCTCTGTTTACACTGCTCTGTACCTCTAAAAACTGTGCCAACTTCTGTGACACTTCTGAACCACCTTGGGGACTTTCTAAGAGTCCATCGGCCAAGAGATAGGGCCATCGGCCATGGCAAATTGGTCATCGACCAAATTTAAGTCTCTTGGCCAACAATGTTTAGCCGATCGGCACTGAAGATGGCCGACTGGCCATATCTTCCTACAGAATGTTGTGTTACTGTAGCAGAGGACAAACAGAGCATGGCAATATATTTACAAGACAATGTTTGCACGACCACCCTCCCTATCATGTTATGAACTCAAGGGAGTATAGTCCTCGACCCTCGGGCCACCAATCACGCATTTCAATGCATGATGGCCAAATGAGCCGAATGTGCAATTCAATATGGGATGAAATGCACAAAAATATATAAGAGGGCCCAACCTCTATCATGGTTGATCAAGAGGCAAGGGATGCAATCATGCAAGCAAAACTAATGCAACATTAGCATGTTAAGGACAATGCCATACAAGGCTAATGATAATAAGCATGCCAAATGCAATGCAACCTAGGCAAGCATGCAAACATGCAAGGCATGTGACAACATTCAAGGATAGGTAAGCATGTAACAACATGTGGGGCAAGCATGCAACAACATGCAAGGGACAATGCATGCAAATATACAAAGCAACTTAACAAAAGGCATGCCAAATGCGATATAACTCAAGCATGCGACAACATGCAATAGGCCACGTATGCAACAACATGCAAGGCAAGCATGCAACACCATGCAAAGGATGGGCTTAAACCAAAATGGACAGCTCTCAAATAGGCCCAAATCAGTGGCCAAAATGTAATGGAAATGAGGACAAAAAACACATACAAACATGCATGCCTATTGGCCTAACACTTGAGCATAGTAGAGCAACTCTTAAGCACACTTAAAAGAGGATAAACATCATGTGACAAACATGTTGAGCTCTGAAATCATGCAAGGGATGATGCCAAATCAACCAAAATACACAAGCAAAGCATGCAAGAAAGCTTAAAGCTTGAAACTAGTGAAGGGGCTCGAACCATGGCTACATGAAGCAAGCCCCAAAGGGCTAAGGGGACCTAAAACAGTCCCAAGGCAGGTCTAAACAAGACCAAAAGTGAGCTCAACACTAGCCAACACAAGCTAGAACATAATGCCAAAACACGAGGCATGCAAGGCCACAAAAAAGGTGTTACACTACACCTAACACAACCAAACATGGTATGACTTAAGCAACCAAAATCAGAGTTATGGCATGTTAGAATGAGCCCAAAAACACATTGAAATGGCATCCAAATGACCTAGGCATGGAAGCATACACAATGACCCATTCAAGAGGCCTAAAAACAAAAACCTTTAAAACATTAAAGGAGTAATAAGTGCAAGTGTTTGAGCATGAAACATGGATTGAGATAACATTTCAAGTGATGCCAAACCACCGAAATGATCCGAATAGAGCATGCTAGTGACTCAAACACCCAAAGCTAACAAGCTAGATTGCATGGTAGCTATAAAAAACAATGCAAGCATGACCAAAACAATGAAAAAACAGAGCTTTAGTATGGTAAAACAAGGCTAAAAGAGTCATGGAGTTAAGCCAAAACATGCAAGCATGGTAGTCTAAATGCCAGATACATGTTAAGGCAAATGAGGGGATTGCAAGGCAAGTATATGGTGCGTGCAAGAGACCACTAAACCAACCTTAAATAGAGGTAAATAATGGCAAAACAACACCAAATACTTGCTGAAATGAAGCTAAAACAAGCTAAGCACACATGCCACCAACATAAGCCACTTATGCTAGTATTCAAGACAACAAGGAGAGGGGGTGACCCTCTCCTATTTAGGACACCAAAACCACCTCTCCACCACTGAAAATCCTCTATATTTCAGTGGTAGAGAGGCCATGCAAAGCTCAAAGCAAGGGCCAAAAGGGATGGCCTAAAACAAGGACTAACAAGGCCTTGGAGGGGGTAAACAACCCCGAACCTCAAAATGACCTTAAACAAAGTTCAAAAGCAAGTAAAAAAAGAACTTTTATTAGTTAATAGCTAAGCTTAAAACAATAAGAAATAAGGGCTAAAAGCCTAAGCAAGAAAGGGGTATCTAAAGCAAGAATGCTCACCCTTGAAGAACACCTTCAAAAACACAACACCAGCACCTTTCTCTGATCAAAACCACTCCAAGAACTCTAACAACAACTCCTTAGAACCTCAGCAACCAAGGATAGTGTAATGCTAGGTGTTTGTGTGTTAAAATAAGACAATACTACACTTTTGAAG
This sequence comes from Camellia lanceoleosa, assembly GCA_025200525.1. Taxonomy (NCBI): domain Eukaryota; kingdom Viridiplantae; phylum Streptophyta; class Magnoliopsida; order Ericales; family Theaceae; genus Camellia; species Camellia lanceoleosa. Next base: position 1,836,789 of record JANUSC010000019.1, read on the forward strand.
TACAAAAATGGAAAAACAAGGCAAGATAGATATAAGGCTATATCTATCCTTCAAAGGTGATTTTTCTGAACCCCTGAGGAGGGAGGAGGGGCTCCCTCTCTATAGAAGTTCAATTTGCAAAGCTTCTTGGAGAAGCTAAGCAAAGGGCAAATCTCTCCATACACGTGTATGGAGGGGGTTAATTGTGGATGCCAGCTGTGCCAGCTGGCACAAAACATCTGCATAAAGCAGATGAATAGGGTTCGGCCACCAAAAATGGCCGATCGACCAACATAAGTGCCGGCCAACCAAATATATTGCCGATCGGCCAATACTTTTGGCCGATAGCGAGAAAACAGGGCTGATGGCTTCAGGCCTTGGCCGGTGGATTGAGGGTATGGCAAACAAGCCACCCTCTTCCCTTAGAAGCAAAAACACAAGTGCTTGGTCCTCAACCAAGCACAAAACAAACAAGTTGAGAGATCTCGAGGCAAGGCGCGCGGCTGAGACCTCCAGGAACTTAAAATGAACACAGGCATGGATGATCATCAAGTGTTCAAACGATGACGTCCAAGTCTTAAGGACGGTCAAAAATAGGGTGTCTACAAGGCGTTGTTCAGAAAGTTGAGGTTGCCGCTCTCCCAACTGGTTGTGGACATGTTGAATCGGCTGGAGATGGCGTTGGGCCAGTTGGTGCCGAACGTGTGGAAATACTATTTGCCAGTGCGATCTCCTGGCTACAAGCGACCAGAGGGCGACAAATGATGGTCAACGAGTTCTTCTCGTGCTACAAGGCATCGAGCCAATAGGAGACCTGGGCATCGCTGCAAATGGTGCCAGGCAGAGAATTGGTGGCTAGGCTCCCCTTGTCAGTTAAAGAGTGGAGGACGAAGTGGTTTTTCGTTTTAGAGAATGATGGGAAAGGGGCAAGGACAATCTGGAAGATCCCCACTAGGTCAATAAAGTCAAAGTTAACTGCGGTAGAGAAGAGGGAAATGAAGAAGGTGAATCAATGACAGGAGAAAGAGGGGCTTAAGTGAGATGATTTAGCTAAGCCCTCTGTCCTCTTTGCAGCCAGTTTGGGCCCTAAACATGTAGTGGGGACCCCACCCCAGAGGAGATTGAGGCCAGGAGGAAGGCCCAAGAGGATGACAACTATCGAGCGCTCCCTGCGGTGAAAAAACTGAAGGAGTAGGAGCTGGGCCCAACTCCCAAGCCATACATGCACATGGTCACTCGTCAACACCCTAAAGCCTTAGGGGAGCGTGACCTAGAAGCTATTGTGCCATTGAAGGCACTGGTTATTCCGATCAAGGAGAGAAACAGAGTTGAGATAGAGCAAGCAAAAGGAAAGAAAGGCAAAGAGGGCCAAAGAAAGCGTGCTTGAGCCAAGGGCTGAGCCAACTGGGGGCATGGAGATAGTGCAGGCAAGGCCAAGAATGGTCATTGAGGGAGGCGAGGCGAGGCTGACCACCCATTGCAAAGTTGGTAGACTAGAATGAAGCAGAAGAGGGGAAAACAAAGGAGCCAATGATTGGCTTGCCTCTAGCAAAGAAAACAAGGGATGCAGAGCAAATGGCAAAGAATGAGTGCCCAACCCCAGTAAGGACAAGTAGAATTGGGGAGAGCTCTGCCTTCGGATTAGTGAGCACCGCCGCTTGCCATCTAAGTGTTGTGGTTGGTTTCTCACTACTTGAAGCAAGTGAGTGAGCCAGCATCTTGCACGATGCCAAAGTCGCTATTGAATGCCAATTAGGCACCATAAATAATGTGGTCATCAGGGACGTTTCTCGATTTAGGAGGCCAATCTTATGAGGGCATTGTGCTCAACCCAAATGGAGTTGTTGACCTTGGTGGCTGCTCTGCTGGGCAAATGAGTGGTAGTGAAGATGGAGACTAAGCCGCTGAAGGCCCAGTTAGAGAAAGCACACTTTGAGTTGGAAGTGGCCAGACTAGAGATTGTTAAGTGCTAAAAGGCAGCACGAAGTGCCTGCACCAAAGGGCTTGTGTATGAGCAAAGTTTAAAAGGGATGCAAGTGCTAGCCTTGGTGCAGGGCCACGTAGCCGACCGGGCGAAGATAGATCAGTCTGAGGTTGTGGCTGAACTAGTCGGTGCTAAGGCTTAGTTGGGCCAGTTAAGCACAAACTAAAGGGCGTTCACTGAAGGACAACGTTGCTAGAGTCCGAAATGGCGAGTGAGTGAAAGAAAGTGTTGGACGCCCATGCTAACAAAAGACTAGAAGAGGCCATGACCAACAATGAAGAGCTACGTGAGTCATCTCTAAAGGAGAAGGAAGAGGCTGACGCACGAGTCGTTGAGTTGGAGAGGGCGCTCAACGCAGAGATGAAGGCTCTTGAAGAGGAGAGGAGCAAGGCTGCAGAGTTGGCTAGAGCGATAGCATCTGAAAGAGCGGCTTACCCTGACCTCTATGCCACAATAGTGAAACAATTCAAGCAGTCTACCGAATTCCATATAGCGATAGACGTTGCTATGGCCTCAAGCTTGGCTAGAGATGGAGGATTTGAGGTTGGTCCATCAGGCTCGAGTGCAGCCAATCGAGCGAATGGGCAGATAAAAGTGGAGATGATCCAGAACTTCCAATAGTCCGACTATTACAAGCACTTGCTGAGCGAGTATTGGGGCAGCAACTAGGTGAGGTTTAAGCAAAGAGCGCAGATGACCTTCCTAGACATTGACTTTACCGCGATAAAGCCAAGGGATGAAGACATTGCCAGCACGCCGCTAGATGAGGGGGTTAAAGAAAAAGACCTTCTATCCAACAAGGCAGAAGAAGACTGGTGGGGGGGGGGCAAGCTCAATGGCAACTTATCAAATGTAATTGGAGTGTTATTTGAATTTTCGTTGTAAAGACTTGTACATTTTGTAGTAAACTTGTGTATAATACAAAAACTGGTCTTGGAAATTGTTAAGTTATAACAGTTTGTTTCAATGTGTGTGTCCATTGAAAAATGAATTACTTGAAATGAAGGATGAAATAGAGTTTGAAAAATGTAACATGTAAAATATAAGGGTGAAGGTAAGGGTCCAAACTTGAAAGTAAAATAAAAAAAAAAAACTTTGAGTAAAACTGAAAAGTGAAAGTTTATGGTGCTCTTTAAGAAGGTTGGCCAGGGTGGCCATCAATCACACCACTGCATAAAAACTGGACTTGTGCGAAAAGCAGAGGTTGAATTGGTGAAGCTGGTCGACTAGCACTACCAAGCACTTGAACTCATATAAAAGGAAATGGCATTGCCAACATTGAATTTGAACTTGAAAAATGTAATCGTAAATGAAAAGTAGATTGGGCCTACCATCGAGCGGGCAAATTTTAATTAATGGAATATTGTTGTAACTGAGGAAAATTTTGGTTAAAAAGGGAGATTTAAAACTCACAAAAATGACTTAAACTAAGGGTGCAGATCTTGCTTGTCATTGTGTTGTTGGATTTAAGAATGTTCGGGTGTCCTGGGCAATGGTCGGGTGTCCCGATCAGTCGGCTAGCCTATGCCGAATGTATATCTGCAAAATGTTCCTAATCGGTTGTGCTGGTCCGAACTCAGGCCGGCTAAGACTTGTTGAACTTAGTCTGGCTGTGGTCTTCATGCTCAGTCTGGCTGAGGCTTTATTGAACTCAGTCTAACTGAGGTCTTCATGTGCAACACAGATAACAAAGGCTGGATATCTTTTTCATTAATACGAAGTCTTACCATGGTGAGCTTATACATTGCATTGAAAAGACAAAAATTGAACAAGCGATCTGGATTGAACAAGATAGCAAAATAAATGTCATGAGAGAAAAAGACTTTATTTTACTGAAAATACTGCTTCAAATGCTCGGCATTCCACGGGTGGAGGAGATCTCTGCCTTCCATATCTTGTAAGCGGTAAGTGCCTGAGCGTAACCTAGATTTGACAATGTAAGGCCGCTCCCACTTAGCTGCTAGCTTGCCTTCAGCTAATTTTTGGTGGCTAGAGTTGCCTCCCACAGAACTAGATCCCTTATAGCGAATTCTTTGGGTTTTACTCCACTGTTATAATGTTTCCTCATCCTTTGCTAATATGAGGCCAGTCCGATAGCGGCTGATTCTCGTAGTTCCGAGTTCTGATGCATTACCTGAGGGGTCGGCAGACCGATCTCTATGGGGATGATCGCTTCAGCGCTGTATGTTAAACGAAAAAAGGTCTCCCCAGTGGGGGTTCTTACTATCGTCCTATAGGCCCAGAGTACATTCGGTAACTCCTCTGCCTAAAATCCCTTAGTGGCCTCCAACTTGGTCTTGATAATCTTCAATAGAGAACGGTTGGTGACTTTGACTTGCCCATTAGCTGGGGGATGGCCTGGAGAGGAAAAACATGTCCTGATGCTATGTCCCTCGTAGAATTCCCTGAATTTGGCATTGTCAAACTGTTTGCCATTATTTGACACAATGGCTTGAGGAATCTCAAATCGGCACACAATTGATTGCCATATGAACTTGGTAGTTTTTCATTCGGTGATCTTGGCAAGAGGCTCTACTTCCACCCACTTAGTGAAGTAGTCAATGGTAACCACAGCGAACTTGACTTAGCCTTTTCTAGTAGGCAAGGGACCTATCAAGTCGATTCTCCATTTGGTAAAGTCATAGGGACTGCTAAGTGTGATCAGTTCTATTTGAGGGGCATGAGATATGTTGGCAAAATGTTGGCATTTGTCACATTTGAGCACAAAATCGTTGGCGTCTTGGCTGAGCTTGGGCCAAAATTAGTTCGTACAAAAAATTTTATGGGCCAAAGACCGTCCTGCTGAATGGTTTCCACAAACTCCTTCATGTATTTCTCTCATCATATAGGTAGCTTGATCAACATTTAGACACTTGAGGTATGGCTATGAGAATCCATGCTTATACAGGATGCCTTCAAAGATAACATAATTAGACGACCGAGCTCTGATCTTGTCGGCCTCCTTATTTTCTAGCAATGCTCCCTGTTCTAAGAACGAGATAATATGTTGTTCCCATGGAATATGCTCATTCTGGAGTGAGTGGACCTCTTGTTGATCTTGTGGAATTGTTGGGTGTGATTGGTATTTGATTTTGACTCCATGACTGAGGTTGACTGGTCTATCGAGGCTAACTGGGCCATTTCATCTGCTTGGAAGTTCTCTAACAGTGGGATATGCTTGATGTGGAAATTGTTGAAGAGGAGGGTGAGGGAAGATCGATGTCTCTGTATGATCTCATTTTTTCCTCATTTGCATCAAACTCCCCAGTTATCTGTTGAACAACTAATTGGAAATTACTTAACGCTTGGAGATGGTCTACCCCATTGTCTTTGGCCAGTAGGAGACCTGCTACCAGGGCCTCATACTTAGCCTCGTTATTACTTACGTCAAACTAGAATCAGAGGGCACACTTGAAGCCCTCGCCCTCTAGGGTGGTGAGGATTCAGCCAGCTCCACTGCCTTCTTTTATGGATGAGCCATCAACATTAAGAGTCCCAGAGTGGGGGTCAACCTCCTTAGGAATGACGTGTACCAATGGAGGAGGTATGTCTGGGGTGAGATTAGTGAACTCCAAGATAAAGTCTGTAACGGCTTGGCCTTTGATAGCTATTTGAGGTTGGTAAGAGATTTCATATTGGCTCAATTCAACAAACCATTGCATGAGCCTGCCTGATGACCCTGGTTGTTGCATAACTTTTTGAAAGGATGGTCAGTGAGGTCCATGATAGAATAGTGTAGCTTGCTTTTCGTGCTCTTTTAGGATATGATAGCCCTACAGTTTGGACTCCTGTGGTTTTGAATCTAATTTCACAAGTGCAATGTGAAATAGATAAACACAAATGAGTCCAAATGCAGCAAATCTTTTGGAAAATTGATTTTGAATCAAAATGCCAAAAATGAACTGGTTTGCCAGATTACAGAGTCGCCACCTAAATATTTTTGAAAAATTTAGGAAACCCGTGACTTGTGCCAAAGGCCATGTGTTCGTCATCACCAAAGTGTCTCGGTTCGGGAACTTAGGTATGAGAGGGGAAGGTCATGAATTGAACACCCCACACACCCAATCAAAGATCGTCCTCTGCTAATCATGATGTGATTCTTATTTACATTATATGCTCTTATTCCAATTATTAGGCTAATTTATTATGTGATGCATACACAAGTGTAGACTAATTTGCAAAATTTGGAACACTATGATTTCATGTCTATTTAAAAATTGTTTTGAACACGTGGCACTTAAAAAGTGAGCTCACATGTACATTTAATCAAATCAGTCCAATTTAAGCAATCAGCCTTCATCCATAGGCATTCAAACAGAGATATTACTTAAGCAATTAACCTCATGGTAATCATGCTCTATATGTGAACAATCACACGCATGCGATATGCTAAAGCAATAAATGCTCACCTAGTACTCCAAGGTAAGCCAATCAAAGCAAAAGATTTAGAAAACATGCATGGCCCTAACTAATGCAATATGACGAATGCAACACATGCAATATGCAATTTAAATAGGCTCGACTACTAATATGGCATGTGAATCAATTTGATATCATGCAGTTTAAGCACATTTTCAAAGATGTAATAAATGACAATGTTGTTAGAATGATGAGCCGAACTTTATGCATGCAAGACAAATGGATGCAAATCATGGGAAATGCTAAAAGAAACATGATGTTCTATTCTATCCATCGTAAGCAAATAAATAAAAGGGAGAAAGAACGGGGGTTGGAAGACATACATGCATTATTACATATTGGCCCTAGCACAAGAGGATCTGAATGAAACTAACTAGCTATTTTAGCTATCTAATTATTACAACACTGAAATTAACTAGTTTATTCTAACTATCTATCCTAATTAATTAATTACAACACAAATTAACTAGCTATTCTAACTTGAAATACTATATTACTCCACTAATCTATTACCATTATCTGTCGTCACCAACCTTTAATGTTAGCAACGATGAGTTTCTGGTGACTCATTGAGTGACGGTGATTACAATCGGCAATAGTCAGTAATTGACAATAATGTGTGAGTGTAACAATATAAAAGTACAAATTAAAAATAAAAAACTCTTGAAAATAACAATTTCTATTTCTCACTAATATATATTTTTTAACGGTATCTTAATGTTATATACATCAATAAAAATGGTTTTTTAATTTTTTTTTTAAATTTTATTTTACGTGACAACCTTCTTCCATGGTCGTCAAAGATTTAAAAGAAAAAAAAAACTTATTTACATTATTTATTATAAATACAAATTGTACCAAACAATAAACTTTCAAAATAATAATAAAAAATTACAAACAATATCAAACAATCCCATTGATCGATTCATCAATTAAATTGAATGGTGTGTTGTAGGAATTTTAAAAGGTAGAAACATAACAGAATAGTACGAGGTTAAAAGGAGGTGATGGCTGCCTACTGGAGTTAGCATACTGTTGTGCCGTAAGACACTGTAGCCTAAGTGTCCTTGGTGGTTTGTATCGAGTCTATTTTGATGATTCAAATTGTTATATCGTAATATTCATAAAATGATTGTAAACACCCCATTTTTGACCGTCCTCAAGACTCGGACATCATCGCTTGTGCACTCGATGATTATGATTGCATGTGTTCGTTTTGAGTACTCAAAGTCCTTGGTGGAGTGCCTTGCCTTTGAGCCTTGAAATGTTATTTGTTTTGTGCCTTGTTTTGGACCAAAACCTTGGTTTTTCTTGCCTGGAACTTTTTGGTGACCTATCGGCCACCACCATAGCCTGTCGACCATGGATAATGGTTGTCGGCCAAAGGTGTGGCCGGTTGGCTACCAGTGGTGGCCGACGGCCACCAATGCCTTTTTCCAGATATTTGTTGACAGCTGTGCCAGTTGTTAGCACAATGAACTGCATCTCCCTACACGTGTATAGTGGGATGTTTCTAAGCTTGTAGAGTGTTTTTCTATAAATATGGGGGTTCCTCTCCCATTTTGAGAGGTTAGCAATTTTGGAACAAAATTCTCTCACTCTTTCTCTAGATTTCTCTCTCTCTCTCTCTCTCTCTCTCTCTCTCTCTCTCTCTCTTACAATTTTGTGCTTTGTAGCTAGTTTTCTCTACACTTTTACATACACTACCTTGATCAAAGTTACTTCTCTTTGAGCTGAGGTTCCTTGAGACTTGTTTTGAGCTCTAGCAAGTGGTTTTAGCTTGGATTTGTGCCTAGAGTTGCTTTTTGCTTCAAGAGGTAATTTATTTGCTTTGTTCACTTGTTCAGTGTACTTGTTTTGCCATCTATTTTAACTATTTTGAGGCTGGTTTTGAACCAAAAAAACCTCTATTTTTGTGACTTAAAAGTGGTGGTTTAAGCCTTTCTTTTGGTTAGGGGTGGTTTACCCTTCTTGCTTACTAGTTTGCTAAGCTTTTGTGCCTTTATTCATCACATTCAAATCAACTTTTTTGGGCCTTTTAACCACTGAATTTCAAAGGTTTTTTAGTGGTGAAAAACTCATTTTGAAGTCCAAAATTGGAGAGGTTAGCCTCCCCTCCTCATCTCTTATTTGCATACCTAGTTAGCTTCGCATGTTAGCATGTTTTTCTAGCTTAACTTAGCTCAAGTCCAGCATGTCTTAACCTCTGAAATAACCCGTTTTAGCTCTGTTTCAAGCCGGTTAGTTTGTTTGAGTCTTGTTTTGCATAGTTGTAGTGCAACCCCATGCATTGGCTTAACATTTTGGCTTTTGGTATCTTGAGTCTAGCATGTTTTACACCATATTCAGGGCCATTTTGTCTTTGTTTTTGGTCATTTGTTTCATTTGAGCCTTGTATGGCATGGTTGTAGTGTTAATTCCTTCACTAGCTTAGTGCTTTAAGGCTTTAACTCTCATTGGTGTGAGTTGCTTGCATGTTTTAGTGCTTTTGGTGCTCATTTTTAGCACCTAATCACCTCTGCAATCCCCCTCAATTCTTCACTTTTTATTTTCTTTGAAAGTGGTTTCAAACCACTTGTTTGCCTAAGTGTAAAATTGAGGTGTTACACCTAATGGTTTAATCCCTTAGGGGGTTCATTACCAACATTGTAATGCCTCTTTCATACCCAAAGTAACTTGTGGTTTGAGCCTTCTTTCTGTTAGAGGACACTCACCAATGGACTTAATGGATTAATGAATGGTTTGGTAATTAAAATGAGTAAACAAAATTGGCAAGTAAAATAGGCAAGATAAGCATCTCTTTGTGTTGCATTGCATGTGTTCAAATCAGACATTAATTTGAACACAAGGAAAATGGAATATTTCATACTCAAAAGTGTTGAAATGTGCCACTTTCCTTGGTCTCCATTGCCTTTGATCAGCATGATGGGGCGATGGACATTTTGATCTTGTTTGTGCATTTACTGAACTCGTGCAAAGTTGGTCCCTTAGCCATCATGCATGGAAATTTCTTGATTAATAGTTAAAAGGCCAAAAGTTTCTCTCCTTTGAGCTTGTGTGATGATAAGGAGGGTAAACAATACAAACAACCCATGAGAATACACTATTTTGCAACGTTTTGGTCTCTGTTACAGCATGGAAGTCTGAACCAACAGTGGCCGACAGCCACCATCAGTGGCCGACTGGCCACAAATGGTAGCCGACCGGCCCCTTGTCCCTCTTGTCGGCCATCAGTGATTTTTGCACAATGTGATGGTAAGATGAAGCAGAGGTGTTTTGGAAGTTAGCAGAATTTTCAAAGATCAAGTGTGCAAACAGAGGCTTGCAGCAGTAGGGCAGTGGCTTTTCAGGTGTAGAATTGAGCATACGCATGCATATCCATCACTTCCTGGGGCTAAGTAGTTGATTACTTAGTTTACTTGCAATTGACTTGTAATCCATTAATTAGCTAAGTAGTTAATTAGATGTGATGTAATTATTTAATTAGTTAGCTACAACAGTTAATTAGTTTCAGTTTTGTAATAATTGGTTAGCTTAATTAGCGTAGCTAGTTAGTTAGCTTATTCATTCAGACCCTCCTTCGCGAGAGCGTAATGTTGTAATAATTGTGCGTGCATGTATGTATGTCTTCTAACTCCACGTCTTTCTCCTTTTTACTTAATCGTTTTTTATGGTTAGATTAGGGATCATATTTCAATTAGCATATCGCATGCTTGCATCCATTCATTTGTGTTGTATGCACCGAGGCTCAGCGCATCATTCAAACTACATTGCAATTTAAATATCTTCTTTGAATACATGTTTAATCGCATGTTGTTCAAATCAAATCATATGCCATATTAGTAGTCGAGCCTATTAATTGCATATTGCATGTGTTGCATTAGACACTTAACATAGTTAGGAATCATGCATTATTTTCTAACTCATGTTTTCCTAGCTTGGAGTACTAGGTGAGTTTTACGCTTTAGCATACTTGCATAAAGTGTGAATGTTGCCATGATTAGCATGCTTGCCATGAGGCTATGTGTTTAAATGCTATACTGCTTGAATGCTTGTGGATGAAGGCTTGTTGCTTGAATTGGGACGATTCAACAAATGTATGTTTAAAGCCCACTTTGTTGAGTGGCAAACCATGTTTTAAGCCCACTATGTTTGGTGGCAAATCCGCATCTTTAAGCCCACTTGAGGTGGCAAATTCAAACCATTTTCGCAAACAAACATGAGTTGAATTGTTCAAGTCTTGCAAACTAGTCTATACTTGATTGTGTGCATCACATAGTAAATCTAGTCTAATAACCGGAATAAGAACGCATAATGTTTATAAAACATCATATCATGATTAGTAAAGGCTGATCTTTGATCAGGCGAGTGGGGGATGCTCAATTCATGACCTTCTCCCTTCGTACCTAAGTTCCCGAGCCGAGGAAACTTTGGTGATGACAGACACGTGGCCGACGGACACGTGGCCTACGGTACGAGTCAAGGTTTCCTAAATTTTTCCAAAATAGAAAAATTTAGGTGGCGACTCTGTATTTGGCAAAGCAGTCCAATTTTGGCATTATTTGATTAAAAATCAATTTTCCAAAAAAAATTTGCCAGATTTGGACTCTTTGGTTATTATCAATTTCACATTGCACTTGTAAAATTAGATTCAAAACCATGGGAGTCCGAACTGTGAGGCCTTTCTTTTCAAACCTTTCAAATGGGGGCATGAAAAAGGTGAGTCTGTAGTTTCTGGCGACTCTACTAGGGACTTTAGAGAACTTGATTCGAATTCATGATATGACGTTTTATTTACACTTATGTGTTTCTTTGCATTTGCATTTGCATTGGTGCGCCTAAGTTACTGTGTTTGCCGTCTGCTATTCCTGAATGGTTTGTCAGAGGCTTGCTTGGAAAAGCTTGCCAAAAGGCTGATCTGTTGCGGGCTCTGCCACGATGGGAACACTACCCTTGGATCTGGACTACCGCTGTACCATTTGATCCTCCTTTTACTTCTCGGTGTTAGGTGTGAGAGATATATTAGGTAGTCTTGCTGAGGTACCCTTTTTTACCAATCGGCCTAGTTGCATATCAGAGGCCATAGAGACTGTTCCAAACTAGGACAGGTTGCTTACCCGAATGCAGGAATTGTATAAAATCACTTGCTTTGCGTAGTGAACCCCTAGCTCCTGATGAAATTAGGACAGAGAAACCCTACCCCATCATAGGGGTGTTTTGGCTCTCACTTGCTTGATATATGCTTTTAGAGTGAAACTTTATCGGAATGTATGCATCAGTTGCAAGTCGGGGTATCAGTTTTGAGCCATAAATTAGTGTTGAGTACAGTTCTCTAGCTTATGATTGCAACTGCGTGTTGTTTCTATCTGAGCCAAGGTGCTGTGCGGTTGCTAATTTTTATTTCTTTTTGCTTTATTTTCTTTTTGCAAGCTACTTTTTCACTATTGCTTCAGACGATTATGTTACTTCCCAAGCACTCTGGACCCAAGTTAGAAGGATTTGTAGATCCAGGCATCTAGTCAAGGGACAGCCAGTGTTTGTTTCACTCCCACTGGTTACCAGATGGAGGAGGATTAGGCACAATTCACCAATCCAGCAATCACCTTTTGCTTCGCCTGTGCCCAGTCAGGCCCAATCATCTACTTCTACTCCAGACAGAGAGTATTCGCTAGTTTCAGTAGTTCAAAACCCTCCAGTCAGCGTGGAAGATATGCTTCACCAACTCCAGCAGACCATTAAGACTATGTAGCTAGACGCTACTCACCAAGCTGAGACCACATCCCGCCAAGCCGAGGTTGTAGCCTGCCAAGCAGAAGTAATAGAAAGGCTTCAACAACAGCAGCCACAACCAGCAATGGCCTCAGTATCCCACCCACCCCCAGTGGGAATTCCGGTACCCGGGGTCACAATTAATGTCTAGGAAAATGCGAGCATTCAGGCAGATCCGATCTCACCTCAGACCTCCAAGGCACCAGTTTACGAAATGGAGGCGCCGTTTGAATTCGAGGTTGACCCTACTGCATTAAAGGTCAGCAAACTAGAAAAACTCTTCAAACGGGCACAGGGTGTGAATTCAATCTCTGATATTGAGGATGGCTATACTGACTCGGTAGTGACTTTGCCAGACAGATTCAAGATGCCGCATATAGACCGGTTTGACGATTTTAGGGATCCTATGGTCCATCTACGGTTATTTTTAGACATCCTACAACTAATGGGTCTCACCAGACTACAGAAGTTGTCACTCTTTAGCCGGACACTATTGGGTATAGCGGCCATTTGGTATGCCAAGCTTGAAGACTCTGTGAAGAGAAATTGAGAGGAAATAGCCGAGGCCTTCATAACATAGTACTCCTACAATACTCAAATCGAGGTCACTACTCGTGATCTCGAAGCAACTCGCCAGGAGCCAAAGGGGGGCTTCTCGAATTTTGTGACCCAGTAGAGGGCCAAGGCCTTTATGATGACTATATGGCCGTCTGAAAAGAAGCAGATCAAAATGGTGGTCTGTAACTTGCTAGGAAGATTATTATAGAAGATGATAGTCTTACCTTTGTCTACTTTTGTTGAGTTCCATGAAATAGAGGTGCAAATAGAGGACGCAATGAAGCAGGGTCTGATAGACCACGAGAAAGAATAGCCCAAAAGGCCCTTTACATGCAGCTCCAATGCAGCCGCTACTGGTGACACCTCGCGCGGCCTTCGGATGTGAGCATAGTCACCACCACACCTAAGACTGCCAACCCCTTTGTTGGCACAGCCAATACAACTTCCCAAACTTCCAGCCATCAAGCCCGAGGCCAGAGGGTCTTCACCCCACTTTACATGTCCTTATCTAAAGCCTGAGCAGTCCTGATTAGGAAAGGACATCTGAAGCCGTTAGAACAACGCCCACTGCCCGATCCTCTCCCTCCGAAACATTAACCCGGCCAAATACTATGCTTTTCACCAACAGCATGGTCATGATACTGATTAGTGCTTTAGACTGCGTCATGAGATTCAAGATCTCATTGACAATAAGGTGATAGCACCTCTTGAAAAACCTAATGTCACTACAAATCCTCTCCCATCACATAATCAAGCCCCTCCACCCCGGCAAATAAACCTCATTCACATACTGGCCATCTCTTACGACCCCAATATATACATCACCCCCTCCCACCTACCTTAGCCGGCATTGTTCATTCCTGAGAGCATAGACTTGTGCATGTTGAACACGTCAACAATCCAAACTAAACCCGTGGTGGTGACAATGGAAGATGAAAGGAGGTAAGTCTTGGTGGAGAATGTTAGTCCATTGCCTGAGGGCTCCAAGAACTTATCTGATGGGGTGTTGCAGCTTGACTTTCTTTACGCCTCCTTTTCGGAGAGCTCGAATTGGTCCTACAGTTCGGACTCCTATCATGGTTCTGAATCTAATCTCACAAAGTGCAATGTGAGACTGGTAAACACCAAAGAGTCCAATTTGACAAATCATTTTGGAAAATCAATTTTTAATCAAATAATGTCAAAACTGGACTGCTTTGCCAGATTACAGAGTTCCCACCTAAATATTTTATTTTTGGAAAATTTAGGAAACCCTGACTCATGCCAAAGGCCACGTGTTCGTCATCACCAAAGTTGCCTCGGCTCGGGAACTTAGGTACGAGAGAGAAAGGTCTTGAAATGAGCACCCCCGCTCGCCCAATCAAAGATCGGCCTCTACTATCATGATATGTTGTTTTATAAACCTCATGTATTCTTATTTTGGTTATTAGCTAACTTTACTATGTGACGCACACAAGCACGTATAGACTAAGTCGCAAGATTTGAAACAAAACAACTCATGTTTGTTTTTGAAAATGGTTTGAAGTTACCACCCTCAAGTCGGCTAAATCACAGATTGGTCACCTCAAGTGGGCTTAAAACATGATTTGCCACTTCACAAAGTGGGCTTAAAACTTACATTTTGTTGAACTGTTCCAATTCAAGCAACAGAGCCTTCATCCACAGGCATTCATGCAGTTTAGCAAATAAGCACATAGCCTCATGGCAAGCACGCAAAACATGGCATTTATGGAAATTACACTCATGTAATATGCTAAAGCGTAAAAGCTTACCGAGTACTCCAAGCCAAAACAAAAGCTAGTTAGAAACAATGCATGATCCTAACTATGTTAAGATACCTAGTGCAACATATGCAATATGAAATTAATAGGCTCGGCTACCAATATGGCATACGATTGAATTTGATAACATTCTTTTAAACACGTATTCAAAGAAGTGTATTGAAATTGTAATCCAGTTTGAATGATGCGCTGAGCCTCGGTGCATGCAAGACAAATGAATGATGCAAATATGCAAACATAAGGTATGCTAATCGAAACATGACCCTAAACTAACCATCGAAAGTGATTAAACAAAAGGGAGAAAGACGTAGGGTTGGAAGACATGCACACACGCACACACACTTATTACAACATTATGCCCTCGCGAAGGAGGGTCCGAATGAATAAGCTAAGCTACACTAAGCTAAGCTAAGATAACTAATCTAACTAAACTAACTAGACTAATTATTATAAACCAAACGAATAACTAGTAAACTAATTACTAATTATTACAACACTTTAACTAATTAGCAAACTAGTTAATTAAAACAAATGCGCACTAACTAAACATGCAAGGCATTAAACTATGCTGACACTGCTCCGCCTCGGGAAGTGAAAGATGCATGTGCTCGGTTTTCGTCCCGAAAAGCCACCATTTTGCTCTTGAGAGGCTCTGTTTGCAAGGTTGACCATACTCCAGAATCTTTCTGCTCCACCTTACTAAATCTCTGCTGAGGATTGCATCAATGGCTTACCGGCCATGGTGGATTACTGCCGGCCATCTGCCGGCCAAGAATGAGGCACTGCCGGCCATCAGTGAGCCACTGCCGGCCACTGGTGTTCTGAATCACCACACTGCAACAGAGCACAAATAGAGGAACATGAAGGGTTTTCCAAGGATATGTTTGTACTGTGCTCCTCCTCATCATCTCAAAACATCGAAGGAGTGGCATTCTTGGATCGAAAACCACCAATCAAGCATCTTCGATGCATGATGGCTAAAGATCCAAGGAGTACAATTTCAATAAATGCACAAAACAAAACTCGAGACCATCACCTTATCATGTGTGATCAAAGGCAATGGTGACTAAGGAGATTGGCTCATTTCATCACTTTGAGTATGAAATGCTCCAATCTTCCTTGTGTTCAATATAACGTCCGATTGAACACATGCAATGCAACACAACATGCTTAACTTGCTCAAGTTTTACTTATCCAATTTTGTTTACACATTTTACGTTACCAAACCATTCTTTAATCGGTTAAGTCCAAGGTGAGTGTCCTCTAATGAGAGAGGGGTCAACCAAGGGATGACTTAAGACATAAGAGAGATCATGCCGTTGGTTAGTAGAAACCCTCAAAAGAGGATTAAAACCATTAAGCACAAGTCTCAATCTCAAGCTTAAACACAACCCAAAGGCTAACCAACCCTCAAAGCAAATGAAAAAGTGATGAAATGAGGGAGGTTGTAGAGATTGTATGCGCTAAAATTACATGCAAAATGACATTACAACATGTAAGCAACTCATGCAAATCATGTTTAAAAGCCCAAAACACCAAACTAGTGAAGATCACTACACTATAGGCATGCAATACAAAGCTCCAAAGGCATAAACACTTCAAAATAGAGTTTTTCCCACTGAAATAACTCCAATTTTCAGTGGTTAGAAAGGCCAAAAATTTTGATTTAAAGAACTTTGAAAAATGGCACAACAACTTAGCAAGCAAGCTACAAGAAGGGTAGACCACCCCTAACTCCAAAATAGCCTCAAACCACCATTTTTAAGCCTTAAAAATAGAGTTTTTTGTAGTTGAAAACCAGGCCAAAAACAGTACAAAAAATGGCAAAACAAGTTATGTAAAACAAGTTTAAAGGGTAAAGGTTATACCTCTTGAAGCCAAGCACACTTTAGGCACAAATGAGGCACCAAATCAAGCTAAAATCACCATAAAGAGTTCCAAGAGAGCTTCAAGCAACCTCAGCCCAAAAATGAACCACTTTGGTTAAGGGTTGATAGGTTAAAGTTCGAAGTATGCAAGCTTCTAAGCACAAAAGTTCAAGAGAGAAAGAGAAATGTAGAGAGAGAGAGAGAGAGACTCCAAAATTTTTCACTCCTAAAATGTTCTAACCTTCAAAACCATAGAGAAAGCTCTCTATATATAGAAGAATGAGGCTTCAGGTTGAAAATATCCCAAAATGGACAGCTGGAATAATTGAAAGACAAATATCTGCCAAAATCTGACTTTTTGCATCAATGGCCGGCAAGGGATCATTGATGGCTGGCACATGTCCATTCTTGGCCGGCAAGGATCACTCTTGGATGGCACGTGGCCGGCAATGGCCATTCATGGCCGGCACATGACCAAAAAATCCCATCCATGGCCAGCAACCTCCACCTCTGGTTGGCTAGAAAAATCTGCTTTTTGGGCCCAACTTCAAATGGACATATCGCCTTCATATGGACTCCTTTGCAGGTCATTATTGAGTCTAAATTGAAGCCCTAGAAGTCTTCTTTCCAATGGTGACAGCCTCACATAAAAATTCCAAGTGTGCAAGAAGATATGCCTCTTTTAGTGAAGACTGCTCAGTTTCAGTTTAACCGGATTTATGCCTAACTTCTCCTTAGCCAGTTTTCTTCCCTCCTCGCTTTTCTTCAACCCCAAACCCCTAAATAAGGTGTTTTGAAAGATTTTTCAAAGAGTTCACCTCTCTTATATTCATTTCCACTTTGTCCTTGCCCGGTTTACCAAAAAGCACAACATTTAACAAAATGCGAGCCTCAGGACATTGTAGAAACATTTTCAAAATTAGTTTGAAAGAGAGGGTTTTAAAGTCTAAAAATCATTTTGGTCCAAAAATGGGGTGTAAGGTTAGGATTTGACCCTCTCCTTGCCGAAAAAATTAAACATTTGCACTGCACAACTTTCATTAGCAAGTAAGCAATCAGTAGCACCTGAGTCTTAAAGGCGGTCAAAAATGGGGTGTCTACAAGTGTACAACCCGAGCTTCTATATTGCGCCAATCAATCAAGCAGAGCCGGAGGTGGTATTGTCGACTGGGATGGAGGTTAGTGTAGTCCGAGAAGATGGACCAAACCAGGGATTAGATGATCTAGCTGACCTAGAGGAAGATATGGACAATATGCAGTTCTTTAATGAGCAAGATTGAGGAGACGTGCATATTGGCTGGTTTGATCTTAATGGGTCAACAGACAATTCAGGGTGGCTAAGTGATAAGCCCAATGTAGATGAGGGAGTTGAACTAAAACTGGAACAACAAAAAGCGGAAACTGCGACAATGGTCGGAACGGCTGATGAAAGGGGTAAACTGCTGGAAAACACCGGTGCAGAACAAGTGGCTCAGGAGCTGGGCATTGTTAGCACTGTACATACAGAACAAGAAGCCACGCTAGAGCGGTTTGGACAGGAAATGAGTGAAAGTGATTAGAAAGCTGGACTAGCTCAACACCCCATGGGGAATGTTACTGCTGAAAGAACACTTTGACCAGAACCGAACAATTACTTGTCAGTTGCAGGAGGTATCTGATAGGAAGATGATCACCTGCGTCTTGCCCACACTGATGAGAATTAGGGTAAAGGCCTTCCTGACAATACCTGGTATGCGGAAGAAATCGACCACATGACAAGAAGTGGCCAATATTTCAAACCCCCGCATCTGGACCAACCCGAGGTATCTGGGAAGGACAAAGAGGTAGAGAAACAGAGGGAAAAACTGTTAGAGGAAAAGGTTGTTCTAAAACATTTAAAGAATATTCAAGCAGACATATCTATTTGGCGGTTGCTTATGGCTTCACGCGTGCATAGCTAGTTATACTGTCAACAATGGATAAAACAAAGTTGTCCATTGAGACTACCCCAGAACAACTGGTGGGATTAGTCTTCCCGGGAGGCGCTACGCCAACTTTGACCTTTTCTGACAAGGAACTACCGCAAGATGGCTCTACACACAACAAGCCTCTATACATATCCGTAGAGTACCAGGAAAAGTGGGTGCCAGTCGTATTAGTTGACACTAGCTCAGCGATCAATGTCTGTCCATGCGGGCTTATGCTATTGGCCTAAAACCAATAGATTTCGTGCCTGCAGCCCAGATGATCTGGGCGTACGACAATACAAGCAGAGAAGTGATGGGAATAGTTCAAATCAGAACACAGGTCGGTCCAGCCCAACAGGACATTGAATTTCATGTATTGGATGTGCCGGCCACCTTCAACCTACTACTTGGGCGACCCCGGCTATATCAAGTAAAAACTATCTCTTCCACTCTCTACCAAATGCTAAAGTACCCCTATGAAAAAGGGATGGCGATAGTCTTCGGGAATTCATCTATACATCCTTCGTCGGAGGTCACTACACCTGTACTGGAGATTGTGCATGGTGAAGAGGATGTTTTCATTTCGGGGTTTACCTTGGCTGAGGCTCGGGTAGTGCAGAATATTCTGGCTATCGATGAGGGCTTCTATGCCAGTGCCCAATCTGTGTACTTCATGAATAAATTGCAGCACATGCTCGGAATGAAATTAGGCAGAAGTGGCCAAAAGGGCATTACTGCATTAGCCAATGTGCCACATAACCCTCATGCCTTTGGTCTTGGCTATATGCCCACCAAAGAAGACTGGGTGATGAAAAGGAAATAAATGGCCGGAAGAGCCAGAGCAAAGCAAAGCGGAAAACACTACGAGCTTGTGTACTGAACAATTCAGGAAACCCTGAATGGCTATTTTGTTCAAGAGGGAGAAGACTTCCCATTCTGCGGTTTCCCTGAACCATGGTTCAACTTTGAGAAGCAGCGAGTTGCCAGCTTTGAGATTTTCTTTGACTAGCAGTTGCAAGAAAGTGACACAAAGGAACAAACTGAACTAACTGCTGAAGCTGAACAGAGCGCAGAAAGTGTTTCCAACAGCAGCGAGCTTGAGGTAGGGCCAACACTGGCATGTCTCCTTTCAGATCCTTCGATTGATCCAGGGAGCTTGGGGAATGACCTAACTGTTTCCATGATTGGAGACCAACCCGGTGCTAACCCTTTTAGCGGTATTATAGATGCATCTGACGCACCGCCCCTCATTTGGCAGTTGGAGGAGGGCTTCCAGTCCAGTAGCTCTGAGTCAGGTAGTAAACCAGAATCTGATTCCACAGAGTCTGTGGAGTCAGAATCAAATTCTAGTTTGTTTGAGTTGGAGTCTGGTATTCCTGGGGTTGATAACTCGGATGCCGAAGTTTTGTCCAGGTCGTATTTTTCCTTTTCTTTTGAGTTGGTTGTAACCAAGGAATTAGATGAGCTGGATCTTTTGAATGTAAATACCACTGTAGTTTCTGAGTACTTCTCTGTGCCACTTGTGTATTGCATTGATGATGATTTTTAAAATTTTGATAAAAACGACGAGGAAGGAATTCCTCTGGTTTTGAAACATTTGATTGATCGAGAGGAGGAGAGATTTGTAAAACCCCTCGTTGATGAAATCATTCCAATTAATGTGGGTACTGAGAAGGATCCGCGTCTTGTCCAGATTGGGTCCACATTGTCTTCAGAAGAATGTGAGCGCTTAGTTGCTTTATTAAAAGATTTCAAAGATGTTTTCGTGTGGTCCTACAAAGACATGCCTGGAATCAATCTGACATTGTATAACATTGGATCCCTCTTGACCCCAAGGCCCGACCCATTAAACAGAAGCTGCGGAGAATACGCCCAAATTGGGCTTTGAAGATTAAAGAAGAGGTCACCAAGCAGATAGACTCAAGGTTTTTGCTAGTATCTAAGCACCCGACATGGTTGGCCAACATTGTTCAAGTGCCGAAGAAAGATGGCAGAATTCGAGTGTGTGTGGATTTCAGAGATTTGAACAAAGCTAGTCCGAAGGATGACTTTCCTCTTTCGCACATCGATGAATTGGTGGACTTCACCACAGGCCATGTATTGCTCTTCTTCATGGATGGATTTTTTGGGTATAACCAAATTTTGATAGCACCCGAGGATAGAGAGAAATCTGCCTTCACTACGCCGTGGGAAACCTACTGCTACAAGGTGATGTCGTTTGGGTTGAAGAATGCTGGGGCTACATATCAACGGGCTACAACCACGATTCTACATATGATCCACAAAGAGGTTGAGGTGTACGTGGACAACATGATTGTCAAGTCCAAGGAAAGAGAGGGCCACTATACCGCCTTAAAGAAATTCTTTCAACGGATCAAAGAATATCGGTTGAGGCTAAATCCACAGAAGTGCACTTTTGGCGCAACAGTAGGGAAAATGCTAGGTTTCTTGGTCACATAGAGAGGCATCGAAGTAGATCCTTCCAAAATCAAGGCCATCCTAGAAATGCCACCACCAAGGACTGAAAAGGAGGTACGAGGCTTTCTGGGTAAAGTGCAATTCATAAGACGGTTTATTTCAAAATTAACCTTGACTTGTGAACCACTATTTGGTCTTCTGAAGAAAGGAAAGAAATTCCAATGGGATGACCGATGTCAGTTTGCTTTTGAGTAGATCAAGAAGTACCTTAAGAACCCACCCATGTTGTCGCCTCCAGAGCCGGGGAAGCCGTTGATTCTGTATCTGCCAGTAACAGACACAACGATGGGATGCATGCTTACTCAAGAATCTAAGGATAGTGTGAAGAAAGCCATCTACTATTCAAGCAAGAAAATACTGGACTATGAGACCCATTACACCCCGTTGGAGAAGACTTGTTTGGCCTTGGTATAGGCTACCAAAAAGTTGAGGCACTACCTGTTAGCTCACTACGTAATTCTGATTTCGAGATTAGATCCCATCAAATATCTCTTTGAGAAAGCAATGCTTACGGGTAGGCTAGTCCGTTGGTTGCTTCTTCTCTCCGAATTCGATTTGAAATATGTTACTCGCAAGTCTGTCATGGGGAGAGCGGTAGCTGAGTTCCTGGCAGATCACCCAGTGGAAGGGGATGAAGCGGTAAAATACCTATTCCTAGATGAAACTATTCTGCAGGTTGAAGAAGTGGTTTGGACAATGTACTTTGAGGGAGCGCCTAACTAGTACAGTTATGGGATAGGGGTGTTGCTAATACCACCCAACAATTCCCATATACCCTTAGCCTTCAAACTCCGGTTCAAAGTATCCAACAACGAGGTAGAATACGAGGCGTGTATCACTGGATTGGAAGCCGCCCTGGAACTAGGGGCAAAAAGGTTAGACATCATTGGGACTCGAACCTGGTTGTGTCTCAAGCAAAAGAAGACTGGAAGGTCAAAGAAGTAAAGATGAAAATCTATCACCAAACTCTGGACGTTCTGATTCCTAGGTTTGAGAAGCTAACCTTTACTCATCTACAAGGAGAGAACAATAGGTTCGCTGACGCTTTAACAACTCTATCTTCTATGATAGACATCTTATTTGGAGTCCGGATGCGTCCAATCATGATTGAGCAGCGATATACGCCAGTCTATGAGACTATTGCTGCAATAGATGAAGTGCAAGATCAAAACCCCTGGTATTATGATATCTGGAACTTTATAGAAAAGGAGGTTTATCCACCAGGGGCAAATACCAAAGATAAAAGGGCAATATGGCGGATGGCCGTTCAATTTATCATCTGCGGGGGTAAGTTGTATAAGAGTGGTCATCTAGGAATACACAAGCTGTGTGTTGACGCAGAAGAGTCAAAGCGCTTAATGGAGGTCATCCATGGAGGTGAGTGTGGAGCACACATGGATGAAGTAATGCTAGCCCAGAAGATTCTCAAGCAAGGTTACTACTGATCTACCATGGAGGAGGATTGTATTGGTTTTGTTCGGCGATGCCACAAATGCCAAATTCATGCCAATCGCATGAATATCCCGCCGTCGAAGCTGTACAACATGACTTCACCATGGCCTTTCTTAGTATGGGGAATCGACGTCATTGGGGCAGTTACACCGAAAGGGTCAAATGGGCACGAGTACATTCTGGTGGCAATTGACTATTTCACGAAGTAGGTGGAAGCTCAGTCTTATGCAGTGTTGAAAGCAGTGTATGTGGCTAAGTTCATCTGCAACAACATCATTTGCCGTTATGGAATCCCAAATGAGATCATTTCAGATAATGGCTCCCATTTCAAGAAAGAAGTGATCAACTTGTTGGAGACATACAACGTGGCTTTTCATAAGTCATCTATATATTGGCCGCAAACCAATGGAGCTATTGAGGCTGCCAACAAGAATATCAAGCACATTTTGCAGAAAATGGTTGAGACCTACAGGGACTGGCTAGACAAATTGCCATTTGCTCTCTAGGGCTACAAAACTTCAATTCAGACATCTACTGAGGCAACTCCATACTCTCTTGTTTATGGGATAGAAGCTGTTCTGCCGATTGAAATAGAGGTTCCATCCCTGTGGGTTATGGCTGAGTGCCAGATAACAGAAGCAGATTGGCAGCAGAGTAGGTTCGAAGAACTAATGTTGTTCGATGAGAGGAGGCTGAAAGCACTGTACCATGTTCAAGGACATCAACGCTGGATTGCCAGGGCTTTTAACAAGAAAGTTAAGTCTCAAAATCTTAAGGAAGGGGATTTAGTACTGAAAGACAACTGAGCTCTCATCCATGACCCTAGGGGCAAGTTCAGAACCAATTGGACTGGTCCTTACATTATCAAAACTATTTGGTCGGGTGGAGTTGTTATTCTTATAAACCTGGATGGCCTAGAATTTTCCCAACCAATCAACATGGACAAGTTGAAAAAATATTACCCCCGAGAGGCTCGCTAGGCCAAAAACTCGGAAGGGCAACCTAGGCAAAAGTTAGAGCACAAAAAATTAGAAAAAAGAAAAACTGAGCTCGCAAGGTTGAAAACCTAGAAATGACAGCCTTGGCAAAAGTTAGAGTGTAAAAGGAGAGCATTAATACCTGAGTAAACCCGAACCGAACTACGTAAGGCCTGATTCCCATCTTCAAGATACGTAGACAACTTCATTCTGAAGTCTGGTCGTAAACACCTCTAAATCAACTGTGTCCATGTGTTTGATCAAGGCATCCTTGTCTATTCGTTATTTGAAAGATCGGTAGCGATCCTTACCCTGAGAGAAGAGCTGATTACAGTGTTGAGCAGTGTTATTCAGTCTATGGGCAATTTTCCATTTCTGGATTCAGGTTTGTACATCTCGAGGATAGATTCCACGCATGTCAAGTTGTGATCCTTATTGAAAATGGTTTTGAAAAGTTTTTATAAACGTTGATTTTGTTCAAATTAATCTTTTTACAACTTCGACCATTTTTGGACCAAAAGGGAAATCTTCAATGCCTACAACTTCAATTTCATTGATTTCAATACAAAGTTCTCCAACTCTCGATACACATCAAAGTTGCTTTTTACTACATTCAAAAAAGAAAACTTGAAAAGTAAGATCAAAGCAATAAACTTGGGGCATAGCTGAGTCAGGTGTTTCGGCGTCCCCCGCTTGTGCTTCTGGAAGCTCCTGACACTAAAGTGGGCCCGGATTGTGCCTCATCTTCAAGGCAAGTCAAGCACTCGCCAAAAAGTGCGCAGTTGAAACTAAGGGCGGAAGCAAGAAGTTCTCTTGTCCTCCAAGCATTGGGGTATTGAGCTAATTATGAACCTCGGACTAGGTATGAAGCCGGGTACTCTACAACCTCTTCTAGGCAAGTCTGGTCATGTTCGAACTGACGCCTGAATCGGAGCGGAAAGTAGAATACGCATTGTGTCAGGCCAATCTGTTGAATGCTGGGTTGCCCAGCCATGTTGTAGCTCATCTCAGGCAAATCAAACCAGGGGTTGCACCGAGCAATGTCAGTAGTAGATCTATTGCACATCCAATGGCACCACCACCCCTCATTCGGGAAATCAACTAGCTTTTGGCAAAAGAAATAACCCCGTGCTGAATATGCAGGGCAAAAGTCCACTACCTTCAACCTGTCCATGAGCCATATCTGGGAGGAATGAAAGAAAAGAGAGATTAAAGAATAGAGAGGTATATGTTGAGAGAAAAAGTGAGAAAAGGGCTTTGAGAGAAAAAAAAAATCAGAGCATGAGTGTCGAGTGATGTGAGAAACACATATGAGAAAGGGTGGGAAACATTACCTAAAGAAGCAATGGACTTCCTGCAAATTTGTTTGTCTCTCGCCGATAAAAGGCGTCTAAACCCATCAAAGTCTCGGCTAGTACCAAGCCAATGCAACTCTTGCTCTCTTTCAAGTCCTGTGCCACTTTAACTAGCCAAATGCTAGACCCACCGAAAATAGGGGCAAGAAGGAAGTGTGCTAACATACACAAACAAAGGGCGTGTTGTCGAAAACCTTGCCAAAGAAGATCTTCCCGGTTGCCGGTGTCAGAAAATTGATGAATTAAACTGGGGATATCCAACTCTCCGTTGTGAACCAATGATCAGGCATCGTGTAAAGTGAACCCACACATCCTTCCCAAAGCTTGGAGGTTACCAAAATGTGGCTGAGGCAAGATTTTCTCATCACGCCGGGACTCCATTAGCACTTGAAATTCTTCAATTGTCCAGCATATCTCTTGTCCCTCGAAGCTAAAGACATGCATAATCGGGTTCCAACATCTAGCCGCGGCATGTAGGAACGGAAAACAAAGTGGAGAACGACTCAGCGGGAATAGTGCATTTATGCAGAAACCCTGAAAATTCACCTTTTCCGAGCCATCTAAAGTCGCAATCCAATTCGAGAGTTTTTCGACAAAGAATGGCTCCATTTGTAAAGAATTTGCAGCTGAAATGAAGAAAACACGAAGTCTAAACCTTTTGTAGAAGATAAGGTAGTGAGTGGAAGCCATGTGTCAACATTCTAGAGGTTCCTCACATTGGTGGCCGATCGGCCACTAGTGATGGCCGACAGACCACCTTGGTAGCCGACCAGTCACCACTGGTGGCCGACAGAATCCATTCATGGCCGACAGCCCTTTTTTGCAGATCTGCTATCCACCTTTGTGTTGAGAGTGTTGAGAACCCTATTTTGTTCTGCTCTTTGTTTATGTTAAGGTCCTGTTTTAAGTCCTTTTAGTTTTAGCAAGTTTCCTGTGTTGTATTTAAGTTGTTTATCGAGCTTTTCTGTTCATCGAGTTGTTTATCAAGTCATTTTGTCATATATCGAATTGTTCTGTTGTTTATCGAGTTGTTATTTTGATTATCGAGTTGTATTACTTTGTTTATTTCAGTTGTTGGTCAGTTTGTTACCTGATTCAGACTGTTGTGACAATAAAAGTATTTGGTTTTCAATGTCAAATTCAATCTCATTTTCATGCAATGTGATGCTTATGATGCAAAATACAACACTTTTTCAAAAAAAAGCTTGGTTTCCATTCCAATCATGGTTGTTTTTACAAAAAGTGCAGTACAAGTTTTTATAGCAAATAAAACTCATCTGAAGCTGTACAAAGTGCTAACACTATAAACCAAAAGAAACTAAGCAAAAAATACAACAATCAGCGCCATCAATCTTAGGATCTAGAGGCCCACTTCGTTCTCTTCCTCGGAGAAATGGACTCTGATGTACTATCTCCATTGGCGCCACTATCTGAATCCGGATAAAAATCTGAACTAGAGTCGTCTCCACTCTTCGCCTCAGAGCC
This sequence comes from Camellia lanceoleosa, assembly GCA_025200525.1. Taxonomy (NCBI): domain Eukaryota; kingdom Viridiplantae; phylum Streptophyta; class Magnoliopsida; order Ericales; family Theaceae; genus Camellia; species Camellia lanceoleosa. The sequence goes on from JANUSC010000019.1 coordinate 1,862,840, forward strand.
CTCCTCAGCACCAGCATCTCCACTATCAGAACTCGAGCCAGCGTCATCATTTACACTCTCAGACGACTCAGCATGTTGACTTGCTGCCTCCTCAGCCTCGCTGGTCTCAGTATCATCCTCGCTCAGAACAGGCTCTGAAGGGCCACTCTCAGCTTGGGCGCTCCTAGCTCAGCCTCGGCTACATGCTGGAGCTTGTCTCTTTCTCCTTACTGTCGGAGGAGGTATTGATGGTCCTAGTGCTGCTGTCGCTGGTGCTATCAGTATAGACGGGACCTGAAAAGGCAGTTGTCATATGTCAGCCACAGTATGTGTATCAGAGATGCAAGTATGGTGTGCAAAATGAGTATATGCAGAAGTTAGGTATAGTGTATGAATTCAGATGCAGTGTATCAGTGCAGCATGGGGAAATTTTCAGTTGAAATGTCAGTTTCAGTATGTGAGTGGAAATGTGATGACTGGAATGTAAGAAAACTAAAGAAATAACCTGAATGTCGTGGACGCTGAGCAGTGCCTCTCTCCTCAAGATCATGCCCTCGAATGAGGCTAACAGCTCTAAGAGGTCCTCAGTGTATCCAGGAGATACCTACAAATGCATTGGAAATGATCAATGTCCAGAGAGAATAAATATCAGAAAGAAATGAGAAAATTGAAGAATGGGGTACATACCGAGGGCGCATCAGGAGCTCTAACGTATCTGTGTCCCGTTGTGGCAAGCTCAATCGGGATTTGGTATGCCTCCTCAGTATATCGCCAGCATGTGAGTGCAGTAGGTAGCTCTGGCTAGCCGGTCCTTCACCTAGTCTGCGTGGCCCCTTTACCATGCGCCGAGTGCACAGGCACTCTGGCTCTCTCTCTCTCTCTAAATGGGAGGTCATCTCCTCACCTCCACAAATACTGGTCAAAGGATGCATGAGGTGTGTCTGGATTAATGTTGCATAATCCCCCTCTCACAAAAAGTAATCGGTGTCCAAGCCCCTAGTAAACTAGATCATCTCCTAGGAGGTGAGCTGCTCTGTGGCTCTCATAGATGGTGGGTGCGCCATGGGAATTATCGGTGCTGGCAAACCCGGTCTAGCATACAAAACACACTTTTAGAAACCGGGCACAACAACCGGACCCTCGAATAGAAGCGAAATGGGTGGCCCCGAGCTCTAGCAAACTAGTCCCCACTCCTCGGGCATCATCGCCAAGGCGCCATGTGATCTATAAGCAGAAGAATGTGACTTGTTAGTTGCCATTAGAATATTACAAAATGAAACAGAACTGAAGCAGAATAACATTAACTGTGAATTTCAAGTTACCTCTACTGCAGTCACAGTGTCGAAGTACCAGCGGAAGAATGGAAAAGTTTCTCAGGTCCTCTGCAAGCATCTCCCGTCATACCGGTGAGAGTACGGCACGACAAGAGGCATCTCCACCTCTGGCTCTGGGACAAGGGTCGGGAAGTAGGTATATACCCAAAGCTGCAAAAAGAAAAAGGGCCATATTGAGTATACAGTAAAACACAAGGAATATAGAAAGCAGAATGTGTATGCAATGCCTAAAGAATGCAGAATACAGGGAGTGCAGAAAGCATAATATGTGTGCAGTGTATAGAAAGTACAAGTGTGAATGCAGAAAGCAGAATGTGTGTGCAGTGTACAGAAAGTACAAGTGTAAATGCAGAAAGCAGAATGTATGTGCCGTGTACAAAAAGTACAAGTGTGAGTGTAGAAAGCAGAATGTGTAATATACAGAAAGTACAACTACAAAGCAGAAAGCACTACAGGAAATGCAAAGCAAAAAAAGGTAAAGCATACCTCCTAGGCTCTCCAGTAGTCGCGACCTTGTTCTCGCTCCTACGGGATGTCGAGCTCATATATCCATATAATGTGGCAAGGCCAGCACTGCCCCAATCATAAACACGGACCTGAGACAAGTCCACCAGTGCACTCAGGAGATATAACCCAATAGTGTTCGCTCTATCTGCGAACAAAGTGGTACTAAAAAGGAACATCAAAAAGCCTCGGGCATAGTGCTTGATCTCTTCTGGGGTCACTAGCTCCATCCCTTGAAATTGCTTTGCAAACCAGCTGTACCGTACCATCCCCGATCGGACGACCACGTACCTCTATGCTTGTAAGCATAGAGAAATCATATAGAGTCATTGTCATCTCTCCCGAGGTAGAGAAGTGGAAAGAGTTGGTGGTGTCTCACCACCTCTCTACCAAAGCTCCAAGTAGAGGTCGACTCGCTATAAGGCGTGATAGCCCCATGCAGAACAAGCCGAAGCCGGCCTCATCAACAATGTGGCGGACACCGTCAGGGAGCTCCATATACCACTCCCTCGCGAATGTGGCTCCGTAGCCTCTGATAGAGTGGGAATCCTTCTGTGATCACAATGAGCAGGTGAAAGGCAGTGTAAGAAATACAGTGCAAGAATATGTTTGAAACGAGCAGGTGAAAAGTAGTGTAAGAAATACAGTACAAGAGTACAGTTTAAGCAAGAAATGCAAGGTACAGTGAAGAAAACATGAGAATACAGTGTATACCTCGGTGGTGCCGTAAGATAAATGAAAGGCCGACTCTCGTAACAAGAGATCATCTGGTGCACCTCGCTCAAACCCTCTGAAGTGTCGCACACTCTCAGATGGTAGCACATATGTTTGAGGATCATATATCGTCAGGTCGAAGGGTCAAACCCTAGGTGGTAGTAGCACAGGCTCGGGCTCTGCCTCCATCTTTGGGGAAAACTGGGATGAAAGCTCTAGGGAAGCTCCGTCATGAGGAACGTCGTCCGCCATCTGGAAAGAAGATGAGAAAGCGGTCGAAAATGAGGGAAATAGGTGGAAAATACCAAGAGTCAACTCAAGTCAACCCTAGGAGAGAGAAAAAGGGAAGAAAAAGTCAAAGCCCGAGAAAAGGCACAGAACCCAAGAAGAACTCGAGGGAAACAAGCCTTAAGTGATGAAACTCCAAGAAAAAACTACAAGACGATATTGTATGTACGGTTCATTCAGAGGAGTTCCAGGTAAAATCACTCCTGCCCTTCGAATCATATCCTTTTGTTCTCCTTCCTCTCGCGTGTGACATGTTAGGATAACTCCTTTTGGTTAAAAGCATTCGGGTGTGACCCGGTATTTACACCACTCCTTTTGGTTAAAAACATTTATGTGCATCTTGATGTTTATAAAACCCTTCGATTACCCGTCCTTTGGTTAAAAACATTCGGGTGCGTCCCGGTGTTTAAACCACCTTTTCCCCTCGTGCGTGAGACGCGTCAGGATTGTTTGTTACGGTTAAAAACATTTGTGTGCATCCTGATGCTTATACCACCCTTCGGTTACCCGTCCTCCAATTAAAAACATTTGTGTGTGTCTTGATATTTATACCACCCTTTGGTTACCCGTCCTTCGGTTAAAAACATTTGTGTGCATCCTGATGTTTATACCACCCTTCGGTTACCCGTCCTTCGGTTAAAAACATTTGTGTGCATCCTGATGTTTATACCACTATAGACACCCCATTTTTGACCGTCCTTAAGACTTAGACGTCATCGTTTGTGCACTCAGTGATTGTGCTTGTTTGTGTTCGTTTTGAGCGCCTGAGGTCCTTGGCAGAACGCCTTGTCTTTAAGCCTCTAAACCTTGCTGTTTTGTGCATGTTTTTGGACCAAGGGCTTGTTGCCTCTTGCTTGGAGAGGAGGGTGACCTGTCGGCCAACCCTGGGACCTATCGGCCCTAGCTTGTTCCTGTCAGCCACTACTGGTAGCCGACCGGCCACCAGTGGTGGCCGACGACCATTGGTCCCCTTTTTCAGATATTTCTTTGCCAACTGTGCCAGCTGTTGCTCACTGAGCTGCATCTTCATACACGTGTATGGTAGGATGTATACACGCTCAAACCTTGTTTTTCTATATATAGGGGGTGTCCTCCCCCATTTTGGGGGTTTAGACATTTTAGACCAAAAATCTCTCTCTCTCTTTCTTTCTCTCTCTCTCTCTCTCTCTCTCTCTCCTTATTTTGTGCCTTAAAGTCTAGTTTCTCTACAATTTTGCACATCAACCCTTGATCAAACTTGACGACCTTGGGGTTGAGGTCTCTTGAGGCCCTCTTTGAGCTCTAGAAGAGGATTTTGGCTTGGTTTAGCTTGTTTTGTTGCTCTAAATTGCATCTTGTCTTCAAGAGGTATAATACTTGTATTTTAAGCTTGTTTTAAATACTCATTTTGCCATATTTTTACACTGTCTTTGAGCTGTCTTTGGACTCCAAGAAACTCTGTTTTTATGGTTTAAAAATGGTGGTTTGAGGCAATTTTGTGTTAAGGGGTAGTCCACCCTTCTTGTTGCTTAATTATTTAACTTTTTGTGCCATCTTTCATCACCTTCAAATCAAACCTTTTGGGCCTTTAAACCACTAAAATTCAGAGGATTTTCAGCGACAAAAACCTACTTTTGAAGTCCAAAATTGGTGGGCATAGCCTCCCTTCCTTGTGTCTTGTTTGCGTTCCTAGTTAGCTTCATATGATAGCATGTTTTTGTAGCTTAACTTAGCTTATTTCCAGCATGTTTTTGCCTCTACTTTGGCTCTGTTTTGGGCTGTTTGTGTTGTATGAGTAGTCTTTTGCATAGTTGTAGTGTAAAGGGCTTCACTAGTTTAGTATTTTAGGCCTTTAAACATGAATTGCTTAAGTTGCTTGCATGTTGTGGTGCTGTTTTGCATGTAATTTCAGCATCATAAGCTCTGTCACATACTTTTTTGTTTCACTCTTTTATTTGCTTTTGAGAGTGGTTTCAAGTGTGGGATCCTTTAAGCTTGAGATTGGGTTCATCACTTAATGGTTTATTCCTCTTTGAGGGTTCATTACCAACGACATGATCTCTCTCATGCCTTAAATTACCCCTTGGTTGACACTTCTTTCCATTAGAGGACACTCACTTTTGGACTAATCAATTAAAGAATGGATTGGTAATCTAAAATGAGTAAACAAAAATGAAAAAGTAAAAGAGGCAAGATAAGCATCTTTCGTGTTTCATTGCATGTTTTCGAATCGGATGTTAATTTGAACACAAAGAAAATGGGACATTTCATACTCTAAGTGATAAAATGAGCCACTTTCCTTGGTCACTGTCACCCTTGATCATGCATGATAGGGGTGGTGGTTGTTTTAGTCATGTTTGTGCATTCATTAAGCTTGTACAAGCTTGCTTCCTTAGCCATCATGCATGGAAAATGCTTGGTTGATGGTTTGAGGGCCAAGAACTACACTCCCTTGAGCTTATGTGATGATAAGGAGGGTAGCAGTACATACACTCCTTGAGAATACACTGCTTTGCCTCTGTTTGCTCTCTATTGCAGCAAAAAAAGAACTTCAGTGCAGGGCTAGCCGCCGGCCACAAGCAGTAGCCGACCAGCCACCAATGGTAGCTGACCGGCCAACAATGAAAATTTTGCAAAATGTGTTCCTGAAGTGAAGCAGGGGCATTCTGGGAGTTAGTGGCTTCTTTGGTGTTCAAGTGTGCAAACAGAGGCTGCAATGGCAAGGCAGTGGCATTTTCGGGGGGAAACCAACCGAGCATGCGTTTGTCCCTCACCCCTCGAAGCCATTTAATTGCTTTAATTAGTTTAGAATAGCTAGTTAATACAAGTGTTGTAATTAATTAGCTAGTGTAACTAGTTCTTTGATTCCGGTTTGTAATAATTAATTAGCTTAGAATTAGTTAAATATTGTGTTGTAATAATTAGTAAGCTTAATTAGCGTTGCTAGTTGGCTTTTATTCATTCGGACCCTCCTTTGCGAGGGCATAATGTTGTAATAAGTGTGCGTGCATGTGTAATCGCTTTCGATAGTTAGATTAGGGACATTTTCAATTAGCATACATTATGCTTGCATGTTTGCATCCATTCGTTTGTCTTGCATGCACCAAGGCTCGGCGCATCATTCAAACTGCATTGTTAATTCCAATACTTCTTTGAATACGTGTTTCAAAGCATGCTGTCAAAGTGTTGCAAATACCATGATTAAGTAGCCGAACCTATTAATTGCATATTGCATGTGTTGCATTAGGCTTCTCAACATAATTAGGATCATGTATTTTTCTAACTAGTTTTTTTTTTTTTTTTAGCTTGGAGTACTCAGTGAGTTTTATGCTTTAGCATACTTGCATGAGTGTAATTGCCATATTGCCATGATTCGCATGCTTGCCATGAGACTATGTGCTTACTTGCTAAATTGTATGAGTGCCTATGGATGAAGGCTTATTGTTTGAATTAGAACGATTCAACGAATGTGCGTTTTAAGCCCACTTTGTTGTGGCAAATTATGTTTTAAGCCCTCTTGAGGTGGCAAATCCACATTTTTAAGCCCACTTGAGAGTAGCAAATTCAAACCATTTTCAAAAACAAACATGAGTTGAATTGTTCCAAGTTTTGCGACTAGTCTACACTTGCTTGTGTGCGTCACATAGTAATGTTAGCTAATAACCGGAATAAGAACACATAAGGTTTATAAAATGACATATCATGATTAGTATAGGCCGATCCTTTGATCGGGCGAGTGGGGATGCTCATTTCAGGACCTTTCCCTCTCATACCCAAGTTCTCGAGCCGAGGTAACTTTGGTGATAGCGGACACGTGGCCTTTGGCACGAGTGAGGGTTTCCTAAATTTTCCCAAAACAAAATATTTAGGTGGCGACTCTATAATCTAGCAAAGTAGTCCAATTTTGGCATTATTTGATTGAAAATCAATTTTCCAAAATGATTTGCCGAATTTGAACTCTTTAGTATTTATCAGTTTCACATTGCACTTGTGAGACTAGATTCAGAACTGTAGGAGTCTGAACTATGAGGCCTTCTTTTCAAATCCTTCCAAATGGTGGGGCGCAAGAAAAAGGCGAGTCCACAACCACCCTTCAGTTACCGCCCCTCCGGTTAAAAACATTTGTGTGCGTCTTGATGTTTATACGCTCTTTTGGTCACCGCTCTCCGGTTAAAAACATTTGTGTGCGTCCTAATGTTTATACCCTCTTTCGATCACTGCCCTCTAGTTAAAAACATTCGGGCGTGCCCCAGTGTACACACTCCCCTTTTCTTCCATGTGCAACATATTAGGATCTTGGTTAAGACCTCAGATGCGCCCAACGGTTGCTCTTCGTCTTTCCTGCACGTCACGTAGCTAAGCTTGCATAATTTTCTTACATCCTTTCTGCATGAAATGTGGTTCGGTTTGTAATTCCCACACGTAGCGTGTTTGCTTACTCCTTCTTATGATTGAGATTGTTGTACCTTGTTTCGGTTTGCTTGCATTGCATTTGCATTCAAATATTTCGTTACAGCCTCATTGCATGATCATAAGTTATGTTTTTACATCATGTATATCATTTGCATCTTGTCCTAGAACTACGTTGGTTTGATTCCTTGCAAAGGGATACATAGGCAGTTGCGGGCACAACCATTTGTTTTATCTTGTTTGTTTGCTTGTCCAAGTCTTCGGCCTTGTTAAAAATGGGTCATCTCTGGCTTTGACATTCACTCCCGTCATTTCATGACTTCCGAGTTCTGTCAAAGAGGGACAACTGCAGACACCCCATTTTTTACCGTACTCAAGACTCGGACGTCATCGCTTGTGCCATCGATGATTATGATTGCATGTGTTCGTTTTGAGTGCTCGAAGTCCTTGGTGGAGTGCCCTGCCTTTGAGTCTTGAAACCTAATCTGTTTTGTGCCTTGTTTCGGACCAAAACCTTGGTTTTTCTTGCCTAGAACTTTTTGGTGACCTATCGGCCACCACCATAGGCTGTCGGCCATGGATAATGGTTGTCGGACAGAGGTGTGGCCGACCGATTACCAATGGTGGCCGACGGCCACCAATGCCTTTTTCCAGATATTTGTTGACAATTATGCCAGGTGTTAACACAATAAGCTGCATCTCCCTACACGTGTATGGTGGGATATTTCTAAGCTTGTAGAGTGTTTTTCTATAAATATGGGGGTTCCTCTCCCATTTTGATAAGCTAGCAATTTTGGAACAAAATTCTCTTTCTCTCTCTCTAGATTTCTCTCTCTCTCTCTCTCTCTCTCTCTCTCTCTTATATAATTTTGTGCTTTATAGCTAGTTTTCTCTACACTTTTACATACAATACCTTGATCAAAGTTACTTCTCTTTGAGCTGAGGTTCCTTGAGACTTGTTTTGAGCTCTAGCAAGTGGTTTTAGCTTAGATTTGTGCCTAGAGTTGCTCTTTGCTCCAAGAGGTAGTTTATTTGTTTTGTTCACTTGTTTAGTATACTTGTTTTGCCATCTATTTTAACTGTTTTGAGGCTGGTTTTGAACCAAAAAACATCTCTGTTTTTGTGACTTAAAAGTGGTGGTTTGAGCCTTTCTTTTAGTTAGGGGTGGTTCACCCTTCTTGCTTACTAGTTTGCTAAGGTTTTGTGCCTTTATTCATCACTTTCAAATCAACTTGTTTGGACCTTTCAACCACTGAATTTCAAAGGTTTTTCAGTGGTAAAAAACTCATTTTCAAGTCCAAAATTGGAGGGGTTAGCCTCCCCTCCTCATGTCTTATTTGCATGCCTAGTTAGCTTCACATGTTAACATGTTTTTCTAGCTTAACTTAGCTCTAGTCCAGCATGTCTTAGCCTCTGAAATAACCTGTTTTAGCTCTATTTTGGGCTATTTAGTTTGTTTGAGTCTTGTTTTGCATACTTGTAGTGCAACCCCATGCATTAGCTTAACGTTTTGGCTTTTGGTGTCTTGAGTCCAACATGTTTTAGACCATATTCAGGGTTGTTTTGTCTTTGTTTTTGGTCATTTGTTTCATTTGAGCCTTCTATGGCATGGTTTTAGTGTTAATTCTTTCACTAGCTTAGTGTTTTAAGGCTTTAACTCTCATTGGTGTGAGTTGGTTACATGTTTCACTACTTTTCGTACTCATTTTCAGCACCTAATCACCTCTGCAATCCCCCTCAATTCTTCACTTTTGATTTGCTTTGAAAGCGGTTTCAAACCATTTGTGTTGCCTAAGTGTGAAATTAAGGTGTTACACCTAATGGTATAATCCCTTAGGGGGGTTCATAACCAACAGTGTAATGCCTCTTTCATACCCAAAGTAACTTGTGATTTGAGCCCTCTTTCCGTTAGAGGACACTCACCAATGAACTTAATGGATTAATGAATGGTTTGATAATTAAAATGAGTAAACAAAATTGGCAAGTAAAAGAGGCAAGATAAGCATCTCTTTGTGTTGCATTGCATGTGTTCAAATCGGACGTTAATTTAAACACAAGGAAAATGGAACATTTCATACTCAAAAGTGATGAAATGTGCCACTTTCCTTGGTCTCCATTGCCTTGATCATGCATGATAGGGTCATGGACATTTTGGTCTTGTTTGTGCATTTATTGAACTTGTGCAAACTTGGGCCTTTAACCATCATGTATGGAAATTGCTTGATTGATGGTTAGAGGGCCAATAGTTTCTCTCCTTTGAGCTTGTGTGATGATAAGGAAGGTAAACAGTACAAACAACCCGTGAGAATACACTGTTTTGCTCTCAGTTGTAGCGTGCAAGTGTTAACCATCAGTGGCCGACTGGCCAACAATGGTAGCCGACCGGCCACCATTGGTAGCCGATTGGCCCCTTGTCCCTCTTGTCGGCCATCAGTGATTTTTGCACAGTGTATTGGTAAGATGAAGTAGAGGTGTTCTGGAAGTTAGCAGAATTTTCAGTGATCAAATGTACAAACAAAGGCTTGCAGCAGCAGGGCAGTGGCTTTTCGGGTGTAGAATCGAGCATGCACATGCATATCCATCACTTCCCGGGGCTAAGTAGTTGATTACTTAGTTTACTTGCAATTGACTTGTAATCCATTAATTAGCTAAGTAGTTAATTAGATGTGATGTAATTATTTAATTAGTTAGCTAGAATAGTTAATTAGTTTCAGTTTTGTAATAATTAGTTAGCTTAATTAGTGTAGCTAGTTAGTTAGCTTATTCATTCGAACCCTCCTTTGCGAGGGCGTAATGTTGTAATAAGTGTGCGTGCGTGTGTGTATGTCTTCCAACCCCACGTCTTTCTCCCTTTTACTTAATCGCTTTTGATGGTTAGATTAGGGATCATATTTCAATTAACATATCACATGCTAGCATCCATTCATTTGTATTGCATGCAGGGCTTTCGGCATCATTTAAACTGCATTGCAATTTCAATATCTTCTTTAAATACGTGTTTAATTGCATGTTGTTCAAATCAAATCATATGTCATATTAGTAGTCGAGCCTATTAATTGCATATTGCATGTGTTGCATTAGACACTTAACATAGTTAGGAATCATACATTATTTTCTAACTCATGTTTTCCAAGTTTGGAGTACTATGTGAGTTTTACACTTTAACATACTTGCATAAAGTGTAAATGTTGCCATGATTAGCATGCTTGCCATGAAGCTATGTGCTTAAATGCTAAACTGCTTGAATGATTGTGGATGAAGGCTTGTTGCTTGAATTGAGACGATTCAACAAATGTATGTTTTAAGCCCACTTTGTTAAGTGGCAAATCATGTTTTAAGCCTACTATGTTTGGTGCAAATCCACATCTTTAAGCCCACTTGAGGTGGAAAATTCAAACTATTTTCTCAAACAAACATAAGTTGAATTATTCCAAGTCTTGCAAACTAGTCTATACTTGCTTGTGCGCATCACATAATAAAGTTAGTCTAATAACTGGAATAAGAATGCATAATGTTTATAAAATATCATATCATAATTAGTAGAGGCCGATCTTTGATCGAGCAAGTGGGGGGTGCTCAATTCATGATCTTCCCCCTTCGTACTTAAGTTCCCGAGCTGAGGCAACTTTGGTGATGACGGACACGTGGCCTGCGACACGAGTCAAGGTTTCCTAAATTTTTTCAAAATAAAAAATATTTAGGTAGCAACTTTGTATCTGGCAAAGCAGTCCAATTTTGACATTATTTGATTTAAAATCGATTTTTCAAAAAAGATTTGCCGGATTTGGACTCTGTAGCAAGCCCGCGAGGGACCTCGCTATAGTTTGGACTCGATTTTGTTGCGGTGCCAAATCTTGAACCAAAGAGTCCAAATCCGGCAAATCGTTTTGAAGAAAAATAGATCTTTTTGAAAGAAGTGCCAAACATGGACTGCTTTGCCAGATAACAGAGTCGCCACCTAAATGTTTTTTTTCAAATGGGAAATTTAGGAAACCCTAACTCGGTGCCAAAGGCCACATGTCCGTCATTACCAAAGTTGGCTCGGGAACTTGGGTACGATTGGGGAAGGTCACATCGTGAGCACCCGCTTCGCTTGATCAAAGAAGCCTCTACTAACCATGATATCTGTTTTGAAAACTTTGTGAGTTCTTATTAGGTTATTAACCTAGGTTACTATGTGATCGCAGACATACAAGTATAAATGAATCGCTGAATTGGAACAAAACACTTCATGTTTGTTTGTTTGAAAATGGTTTGATGGTGCTACCCGTAGGTAGGCTAAGACGTGGATTTGCCACCCTCGGGTGGGCTTAGAAAACATGATTTTGCCACTATCTAATGGGCTTAAAACAAACAGTCGATGAATTGTTCTAATTCAAATAACTCAACCTCCATCCACAGGCATTCAGGGCAGTTATATCACATAAGCACATAGCCTCATGGTAAGCATGCTATTCATGGCAGTCACTCACACGCATGCAAGGATGCTAAAGCATAAAACTCACCGAGTACTCCAAGCCAAAACAGAAGCTTGTTAGAAATTCATGCATGGACCTAAGCATACTGAAATGTCTAATGCAACACATGCAAAAATGCAACTATAGCAGGCTCGGCTATTCTAAACACGGCATGTGAAATGCAACAACTAACGCGTATTCAATTTGGATTTGAAATACAGATGCAGTTTGTATGATGCGCCGAGCCCGGTGCGTGCAAAACAGATGAATGATGCAAACATGCTGTCATACTGTATGCTAATTGAAATATGCCCTATATCTAACCATCATAAGCAGGTAAATAAAAGGGAGAAAGACGTGGGGTTGGAAGACATACATCACACTCACACACCCTTATTACAATTGTGCCCTTGCGCAGAGGGTCCGAATAAATATCTGATCCGAATAAAAGAATAATCTGATCAAAACATTACAGTCCGAATAAATATACAAATTCCTAATTAATTATCAAATTAACTAAGAAAGCTATAAAGGCGGCGTGCGAGCGGGCGCCTCGATTGATGAATGATGCATGTTGAAATTTGTCTTGGTATTTGAAATCCTTTGGGATGCCCCAATTAGCCTTTGTTTGCACTTTTTCTCGAAAGCGTGCCAAGTCCGGAAAGTTCTTGATTCCTCATTTCTTTGCAATGAAGCGGGGAGAAGGGCATAGCAATGTATTTCACAAATATATGCATGCCTCGATCCTCGTGGCACCAATCACGCATATCGATGCATGATGGCCGAGGAGTCGGATTGCACAACTCAATATAGGATGAATGCATATGAATGCTACAATAAAACCTAACTCCATCATGGGTACTCCGGAATGTCGGTGACTTGGGAATTGAGACACACTCCGCCACTCGGAGTACGGAATGTACCTCGTTTCCCGTGCTCGTGCTAACACCTATCCCGAATACGATGCAATATGCGTGATATGCATGAAATGTAGCTAGTATGCAATCCTAACATACACAATGCTATGAAAATGAGATGTCTCGGAATACGTGCACACGGGCACACAAACCGAGGCGATGATGTAAAATGCAAATCGGATAAAATGCGTGCCTGAAATCGTGCGAGCACATAAACCGAGGCGATGATATAAAATGCCTCGAAATCGTGCCGCGAAATGCGTGAGCCACGTAAAGCGATGATGTAAAATGCAAATCGGATAAAACCGAAGTGCCTCGAAATCGTGCCACAGTACGTATAAGCGGCGATGATGTAAAATGCAAATCGGACTTGTACTAACATGAGTGGACCTCAGCCACATTCACATCAGATGCCGTCGGATGAAACGGAGGTGCCTCGAGCGTGCCCATGGGCACGCAAACATGGCCGAAGGCATGAAATGGCACGAAATGATATGCAAGAATGCAAACCAAATTAAAGCACCTAAATAAAGGGAAAACAGCCCCGAAATGATACGAAATGACAACCAATGCATGAGATCATCCCGAAATGCGATATTAAGCCCCCGAAATGGCCTATAACTATACTAAACATGCAAGATATGGACATAACATGTAAAACAGTAGCGAGGCAGCCCCTAAACTAACATTTTTTTAGTATAAAGCAAGACCAAACAATGATCACAAGCATGGCAAAAATAGCTTGCAAAAATGGGGGAAAAGAGGAGAATTACAAAGCAAGTGGTATGTACAGTGCTCGAACTGAAAAACACAGTTCTAAAACTTTAAAGAGGGGCCAGAAATATGCACGTTTACAAGAGATGACCTCCCCCAAAACAGTATGTAGATATGCTAAACATAGCATGCAAAATAATGTGCCAAAAGGGGCTATAACATAAGGTACCAAAAGCATACACCAAATGACCTAAGACCCTTGACAAAATATGAATAATAGGCCAAAATAAGGCACTTCTCAAGCCTGATGATGGCCGAAAACAGAAGTTAAGCAAGCCTAACAGAGCATGCAATTTTACGGTAAATTGAAGGATTTGTGAAGCAAGTGTAAGATAGAGTTACCAAACAAGGTTGAGCCCTTCTTCAATGTTGAAGAGGGGCTCAAAATAGGCCCACTCACAGTTTATTGAATGCTCAAAAACAGATCACTCGTAAGCTATAAAATGCATGGAAAAAAACATGGTCAAAACATGGATTCAAGGCAACTTACATATGGAGCTTGAAAACAGGTTTGAGCCCTTCTTCAATGTTGAAGAGGGGCTTAAAATAAGCACAATATCAGTTCATGAGATGCTCCAATTCAGACCACACACAGGTCAGATATTCCATGCAAAATAATGGCATATAAGAGGATATTGAAGGAAGTGTAAGGTAGAGGGCTCAAACAGGGTTGAGCCCTTAAACAAACATCAAGAATAGCTCAAAAGAGGACCACTTTCAGTAGTGGTCAGAGCTCAAAACAGTGAGCAAATAGGGTATGAAATTGAAGCAAAATTAAGCTAAAAAAAGAGAATTTGAGACTTACCCTTGAAGACTACACTTTTGCTTCCTCTTGCCTTGATGAAAGTTTCTTCTAAGCCTCTGAGAAACCCCTCCTTGCTGCTGGAAATGGACTGGTGATGGTGAGGCTTGGGGTTGATGAAGGAATGGGCTAGGGACTTGAAGGTTTTTTAGGGTTTTGAAGATGAAGATGGAGGCTATGGGAGATGAAGCCTTGAGAAGAAATTGTCCAACCCCCACAAAGAAGGAGGCCAGCCCCTTTAATAGGCAAGAAAGGGTGTAAAGGGAGAAATGCATCAAGCTTTCCTCCCAAAATATCCCGGAAGGTGGGATATTTTGAAAAATATCGAACAATTGTAAAGGGTGGAAGCGAAAGTGGCCGGCGGGTAACTACTGGAAGGTGGCCGGCCACCCCAAGCTGATCGACTGACCACTCACCTGGCCGGCCGGCCATGGCCAAAAATGAAGTCAAAATTTCGGCCGACCACCATGTTTTAGGGTCCTCCCAAGTGTGTAGAATAAGGCCCCAAGGTTGGAATCGCAACATGAAACAGAGTCACAACATAGAACTTGAAGGAGAGGCTCAAAATGAAATTCACAATTCTTGGCCGACCACCACTTTTAGGGTCCTCTCATGTGTGTATAACAGGATCAAGGTTGGAATTTGGCAACATTGAAGCAGGATTCACAACATTGCATTTGAAGGAGAGGCTCAAAAGAAAATCACAATTCTTGGCCGACCACCACTTTTGGTGTCCTCCATGTGCCCTCATCACATATGTAGTCATTTCGAAGAAAATATCCTAGGGTGTTCAACATTGGCGGGAAATGAGCAAAATGGGCCGGAGGAAGCGGCGGTTTCTGGAACAATTCTGGCCTCCCACCCTCCGGTGATCTTCTTGATGCTAAAAGCAGTACTGCCAAAATTGAACAAAACCGATACAAAATGAATGCTCGGGGCCCAAAGCGCGAGGTTCGGTCCGAAAATGAAATTTGCGAGCACGAAAGTGGCATTTGGCCCAGTGGTCATCGAAGGCCCAGTGTTCCTCGGTATGATAAAAGCAGGCACCGCCAAAAATCGGAGGTGGTTGGCGATCCGAACCGAGGCCCTGACGGCTTTGAGCTCAAAATCGAGGCAAGACTCAAAATGGGCAAAATGGCCTCTGACCACAAAAAGTAACACACGACCACCGAGAGATAGTCTCTGAGGACCACTCCCTTCCCTCGGGGAAAAGCGGAGAAAGCCGAGTCAGTTATGGCAAGGCAAGGCACGAGAAGAGTTCGGAAGTCAGGCGAGGCGCAGTGCGACTCTGGGACTTTGAACGAGCACAACTGTCTAACATCAGAGTGCTCAAGCGGTGATGTCTGAGTCTTAAGGTCGGTCAAAAATGGGGTGTCTCTGATTGCCCTCTTTGTGAACTTCGGAAGTCAAGTGGCGAGTGAATGTCAAAGCCGAGCGACCCATTTTGACAAAGTAAGACTTAGACAATCATACAAGGTAAACAGAGATGTGCGGGCCATGACGTGCCTTCGAGCAAAAGGGGGCAAAATGCAAATGATAGGCCGCAGCCAAGTAATCATGCAAGTGCAACAAATTTGTAATAAAAGTATTGACAAATAGATGCAACGGTTTAAGCAAGAATGCAAAGCAACAACTACATTTCATGCGGTTAGGAATGCGGAGAATTATTCAATTCTCGTTCGTCTCACACGGAGAAGATCGATACTGCGTGATTAAATGCAGTCGCGAAACCTCAAATGAACCGTACATACAATATCGTGCCTGTAAAAGAGAGAAATTCAACAAGAACAATATGCCAACAACATATATTCAATGTGATTCCTATGATTCCAAAAGCTTGACACACACAGTGTCGGTGAATGGATGCATCGCAATGGGAGAAAAGATAATGCGTGACAACGCATGTTTAAGCACGGAAGTATTATACATTAAGAAATCATGCATGACAATGCAAAATATTCATGAGAATGCGAATTACGTGCAAAACAATGCAAAATGAGCATAAATCAGGGCGCTCGTTTGTTGCGCAACAACAGTAGGAAAGCAGCGCATTTCGGTGAAAGGCAACTTGATCGCGACCTCTGATTCACCTCCGGAGAGGTCACAACATATTTAAAAGGATACACTCTGATTTTGATGAATAATGATAAGACACATGTCGAAATTGCGATTGAAGTTAGGAGGAACAATTTGGCGTCGAAAGTGCACTTTTCTTGAACTTTTTGAGTCCGGGAACTCGATTTTCCTCAAAATTTGCAGAGAGGTAGGGGAGGGGGTGGGGACTATGGTCGGCCAGCTCATTGCCCTAGGAGGCCATCGGCCGGGGAAAAAAAGTAGATGGCCGGCCCGGCCGGGAAAGGTGGCCGTGTAACGCCACTGCGAGGGCATTTTGGTCTTCGGCTACTTCTATATATACACACCTCCAATGCCTCGAAATCACTCCCCAAGTGTGAAATTCTCTCCTCTTGCTTCCTAAGCCATTTGCTCTTTCAAATCTGCATTTTATCACGCCCTCGGCCTTAGCAAGTTGTTTCTGAAATCCTTCATATTTAAGCACTTTGAGGCGACTAAATTTTGATTTAGACTTCTTTTCTCATTTTCATCACTTGAGGTAATTTTGTCTCAATATTTGGAAGATTTTCGGGAGTTGACTTTTGTTGACTTTTTATTTCAGAGTTGACTTTTGTTGACTTTTTCAATTTTGGCTCATTTGCTCATTTTTGCTTCTCTGTCTGATTTCTTGACATGGCGGGTCATTTCCCTCACGGCGGAGGTTTTCCGTATGGGAGATGATTTTGACATTATGACATTGCCGAGGGTTCGCCTTTTTGTTCCGTCGTCCCCAATGGTACATAGGCTTCTGCGAGCCGTTTTCCGTCATTTCACCGATTTCAACGATCGGGTACCAGGGGATCTTCTTCTGCGAGAGCCGGAGCATCACCTCTCCCACGATGCAGAGGTACTTTACTTTATTTCCTGTATCTTTTGTGCATTTTGTATCTTTGCCATGCTTAGACACATAGTTTAGCTTATGACACAGTACTTTACTTGCATCCCGAGCATGTGACTTAGCCACTTGAATTTCACGAACACACAATTCATCGCCTGATTGTGAACGCATAGTACGCATTAGTTAGAAATTGAACACACGGCTCAAACATTGATTCACCGAACACACAGCCCGAAGTTGAAAATGAGCACACAGCACATACTGACTAAGAGTAGAACACACAGTCCCAAACTCAGATTTTCTGAACACGCAGCCCAGATGTGAAGCGAACACACAGCCCACTGATTAAGAGTAGAACACACAGCCCTAAACTCTGATTTACTGAACACACAGCCCAGACTTGAAGTGAACACACAACCCACCGATTAAGAGTAGAACACACAGCCCTAAACTCTGATTTACTGAACACACAGCCCAGATTTGAAATGAACACACAGCCCACTGATTAAGAGTAGAACACACAGCCCTAAACTCTGATTTACTGAACACACAGCCCAGATTTGAAATGAACACACAGCCCACTGATTAAGAGTAGAACACACAGCCCTAAACTCTGATTTACTGAACACACAGCCCACTGATTTCTCTGAAATTTGAACACGCAGCCCAAATACCAAATTTACATAGCTCAGATTCACTTCATTTGCACACAGCTCATTTTCAGCTATTTACACACAGCTCATTTTCACTCTAAATGTGGCCTCGCCTGATCTGAGGATATGGCTCCACTGCCCGAGAGTGGTATCTTGAGCTTTCCGCTGTCGAGACTTAGTTGACTTTGCAGATTAGGACCATTCTGCGGGGGTTATCTCCTTTGTCTTATCGATAGGACATTGTTTTCTTTCTGGCGGAGAGATGGTGGAACACCACCAATTCTTTCCATTTTTACTTGCAGGGGATATGACCATGACCCATTTGGACTTATTTGTACTCAAGCCTAGACATAGGCGGTGGACCCATTCCTATGATGAAGATATGGGTCGGTGGGAGGCTCTTGGTGCATCTATTGGGGCACTCCCTTTGTGAGCAGAGTCTGAGAGGGTTCGGTATACTTGGTTCTCTTCCCATTTCGTGACGAGAGATGGAGCTGAGTCTCAGGAGGTCGGCGATATACCCATGGTTTCCTCATGTTCCTCTTTGGCACCACTCTGTTTTGCCGATAGAGGAACATGGTCGGGTTGTATCTCTTGGCGTCTGGTAGACCTATCACAGTCGTTCGGTATGATTAGGCGGGCCGGCCTTTGGCTACCCTTTATTGCTACATGGCCGATCTCTCGCTGAGGGACTTATGGCGACTCTTGGAGAGCTTGGGAGGTACATCCTGTCCTCTTGATTTACATTTTTGCTCCTCATTACTTATTCACTGCACATACGGTGCACTTTGCATTCTGTATTCTGCCTTTAGCACTTTGTACTCACATTCCGCACTGTTTTTCTCAGCTATGGGTATATGCATATTTTCCCACATTGGCTCCGGAGATGGAGGTGGCAGGACCTCCTATGACTCCGTTTTCATTGATGTTTGAGGGCGGGCACTTATCGAGGCCTCGAGAGACTCTCTTCCATCTGCGACAGTACTTCGACACTGTGAGGGCGACAGAGGTATTTCAGAACTCTCGGTTCCTTTCATTTTCATCTTCGATCCGCTTTGCATATCCTTGATTTCTGCTTGACTTGTACACTGGTTATCCACAGATCACCTGGCAGCCCTGGGCAGTCTTTGGCGATGATCTGGAAAATCGATTACCGGTCGACTAGTTCGATATAGGTTCTGCTCGAGGACGATTGGTAGGAACTGGTTCCTGGGGGAAGAGACGCTTTTGTCAGTGTGGGGGTATGATTCTCGAGACCCTCTGCGTGCCTCCACCCACTATCTTGAATGCCGACGGGCTATCTCGAGGAGGTCATTAGGGACATGCGAGCGATGCTTTATTACATCTCATCGAGGAACTCGCCACCTATCGCCGCATATATCGATGCCCCCTTGGCGAAATGCGGGCTCCATCCTTTGAGGCACTTTGGCGCACCATCTTGAGTCGTGCCGTCTTTGCGGACATACCCTCTTCTAGCGGTAGGTACATCTAGAGGTAGAGGTAGTTCGATTCCTCCGATCCTCCGACTCTTGATCATCTGGATGGCGGATATCTTGAGCCAAGAGTTGTGAGTTGGCGATGTGGGACTACTTCTCCGATTCCGATCCTTTGGAGCCTCCGATGCACAGTCACGATATGTCGGTGATCTGACTCACCACCGGTATGTTCCACCATTTTCATTTATCACATAGACATTTTGGCGATTGCTTATTTATTGATGACTTGAGCTTGTGTCATGACCACCTCGGGAGTACATAGACGGATGCTCGGGGTGGTGGCCTCACTTGAGGGGATGGTCTTGCGTGAGAGCCTGAGATGTCCATCATGGGCTTCGGTACCCTTCATCACTCTTGCATTTATCATATTTGTGATAACGCTCTGGTTTTAAACATTCTTGCATTGATGGTATGTAGAACACATCGCACACACCCCACTCACATCTTGCATTCGCACTTTTTTATGTTTGAGCGATGTATTGCACTTTTCATTTTGAGATGCCTCCGTATATACTTCGACCGAGGTGGGCCACCCAGACCTTCGGAGAGGTCGAGGTGTTAGACCTACTCAAGGTCTTGGGCCCAGGCTGGGCCATCGAGGCCTTCCGAGGATCTCGAGGATCGGGGTCGTCTCGCAGAACAGGCACCCATTGTCGAAGATGAAGAGGAGGAGGTCATGAGCGTGTGTCGAGAGACATCTCACAGGGAGGAGGCTCGGTCTTGGTTCGGGAGGCGGAGGCCGGGAGGGATCCGGAGGATGACAGCTCGATCCGGATGGTAATGATGATCTGAGATTATCCGTAGAAGAGGATGGGAGGACCTCTCATTCTCGTTCAGAGATCTTGATGCCATTTCTTGCTTTATTTTACTTTTTGGCTAGTAGTTTGTAGCACTTTGCACATTATTAAGCGTTTATTTTCTGTAAACTTGTACCTTTTATTTTGTTGTAAGATATGATGGAATGAAACGACTTTTGAAAAGATGTTTGTATTTGAAACTCTTAGCATTGCATGCATCATTTTGCACAAAATGGAATTGGATGAAAATGTGCCACATGTATTTCTGGGTCGGTGATGAACCGCGCAACAAATCAAAACAACTCGACTCACTAAGAAATAAGAATCTTAGCAAGTTTACAACTCGATAAACAAAGTACAACAATGTTAACGACTTCGATAGACAAGACTTAACAAACTTGTATAACCAAAAGTAACAATTCAAAAACACAAAATCTCGGCTATTTCGACAAAACTTACAACTCGATAAACAAAACAACAACTTGATAAGCAAAACACAACAAAAGCGTACTCAGGACGGACAATACGGATGATGGAGCGTATCAAAAGCGATAGAAATGGAGGCCTTGACATTCAGGTGCCTAGAAATGCTTCAAACTTCCTTCGCGGGCAAAAGCAGGACCAACGCCTGGAAAACATTTTGCATTTGGAGACTAGAAGGTGGCGGCCTACTAGGATGGGTGGCCGGCGGCCACTTCCCCCAACCTCGAATTTTGACAAGTGTCCCTTGAATAGTGTTTTAGCCTCCTATAAAAGCCCGATCTTGGAACTTATTCATTTCATCACCTTTCTTCACAAAAATGGGCGTTTCTAGAAAATCTCACATCTTGGATTTCTTCTTTAGATGGCTCGGAGAAGTTGAACTTAGGGGTTTTGGCTTGAATGCACTATTCACGCTAGGACTCCACTTGCATCTTCCTTTCCTCTCTCTGCGACAAGGTTTTGGAACCCGGTGGCCTTGCGTCTTTAGCTTTGGCGGGCAAGAGGTATGTCCTACTTTTGAAGATTTTCAAGCCTTGGTGGAGTCCGGGCGAGAAATTCTGACTCAATTTTAGCTATGCCCAAGCCTTAGGGCAGATGTGCGGTCTCAACGCGCATGATGCTCGATCTCTGATTAGTGATGGCATGTTGGATATCCCGAGCCTGATTCACCGATTCTCTGATGCCGGTGACCGCGGCAACCACTATTGGCAAGGCTTCCAGCAGCATGCCCTCTGCTTGTGCCTACTATCTCATTTTATGTTTGTCTCGGGCTCCGGAGGAGCTAGCATCCGTTTGATTGAAGTTGCTCAAGGCTTGAGGGATGGGAAGAGCTGTATTGCCATGACTCTGGCCGAGACCCTGATGGGCTTGGATACTTTCTACCGCCGGGAGACAACCAGGTTTGCGGGGAGTCCACTACTATTGCAGGTAATGTTTCCCACCCAAGCTCACATGTATATTCACTCACATCACTCGCCCTGCCCTGGTTTTTCTCATAAAACCCTCATCTTACTTTTCCTCATCGCACATCTCTATTCTTTATTCTCTCATTTTTCATCCCTCCGAGATATGGTTGATGGATAAATTGCAAGTCGTGGACTCTTGTCCTGCTTACTCAGCCCGTGGCTACTTCTTTCGGCAACGCCTAGTCAATGCCCCTGATGAGAGCTGGTGGTTCGAATGGATGTGCAATTTGTCGGCGGATCGCATTGCTTGGCGCTGCCCTTGGCTCAATCTCCCAGCGATGAGCTACAGCATGTCCCGGCAGGTCGGGATTCGACTGATCGGCTTGACTCACTGTGTGTTCTATTTCCCATTCCGTATTCTGCGCCAGTTTGGCGTCAGACTGCCCACCGGAGGGGATAGAGTATCCGCCACATTCGATTCGGCGCCTGGTGGCTCGTGACCGCGACATGGAGAGTTAGAGAGCTTGCCCTGCCTACTTTTAGTTGCACTTTATCCGATGAGTCTTTGGGATTGGCTCAACGAGAAGCCTGAGTTGGGCCTAGGCTGCATCGAGGCTTCAACTAGCTCAAGAGGCGAGGACACTTGATGGACTATGCCCAGATTTATTGCTTTATTAGTACTTTCAAGTTTTCTTTATGAGTGTAATAAAAAGCAACTTCAATTGTATGCAAGAGCAAAGAACTCTATTTTGAAATCAATGAAATTGAAGGTCATGGTAATTGAAATTCTCCGCTTTGGTCTAAAAAATGGTCTTAGTTGTGAAAAGATTAATTTGAACAAAAGTCAACTTTATTAAAACTTTTCAAAACTATTTTCGATATAGATCGAGGCTGGACACCTTTGAGATTCACATCCTTTGAGATGCACAACCTCAATCCTATGGCGGAAAGTTGCCCCTGGTTTAGCGCCTTGGCAATTCATAGCAACGGAAAGTTGCCCCTAGTCTGAATAGCACTGTACCGGAGATCACAATAAATGCTGCTGAATAGAGATGGCTGAGATGATCAAAATGGACAAAGTTGATCGGGGAAAAGATTGTGACTGAACTTCAAGATGAAGCTGCCTACGTATCCCAAAGATGGGAATCAAGTCTTCGTGGATTCGGGCTTAGGTTCGCCGGTATTTTTACTCTCCTTTTGCGCTCTAACTTTTGCCAAGGCCGCTTACTGGGTTTTCAACCTTGTGAGCTCGAGCTTTATAATTTCAAATTTTCTATGCTCACGAGTTTTGCCTAGGTACGTCACTTTCGGGTTTCGGCCTGCTTGAGCCTCTCGAGGGTAGTATTTCTTCAACTGGTCCGTATTGATCGGTTGGGAAAACTCTAAGCCATCTAGATCCATGAACGACAATTTCGCCGACGATTGACTTGATGATGTAAGGACCCCAATTGGGTGCGAACTTGCCTCTTGGAGTGCGTGGATGGGAGCTCGGTTGTCATATTACCAAATCTCCTTCTTTTCAAGTTCTGGACTTAACCTTCTTGTTGAAAGCGGGCGATTCTGCGTTGATAACCTTGGATGTGAAATGCATGTTGCTTTTGACGCTTCTTTTCGCCGAAAAGC